>CM077161.1:175462500-176083701 GCA_039583875.1 Platanthera guangdongensis
GGGCTAGGGGTGAAGAGTGGGCACTCAATTTAGTGACTGCCTAGCCCTAGGGTATGTCCCACCAAAATGGGTGCCCTGGTCAAACCAGAAGCCTAAATGGGTTCAAACCAATTTTCAAATATAAGTAGACAGGAAGGGCTACAATCATGTGTTTATCATTTATCATACAGAGCCTCTAGCTATTTTTAAAAAATTAAACATTAAATGCCAAAAGTGTAACAGAATGAAATAAATAACATTTATTTTCCTAAAGTTTAATACTGATGCAGCACGAATCTTGGCGCAAGGATAACGGCATCTGGTCATCGTCTCCTTGAGCCGACGGCTGAGTTCTCATCCCACCTGGAGCGATTTCCAAGTCCTGCCGCCGCGCGATCCAGCCCTTCCCCGGCCGGCCACCGCCACCAACACCTCCGTTGAGGGGGTGGCTATCGTCAGGCGGCGGCTCCGCCACCGGAGAGGCGTTTCCGGCGGATAAAGCAAGAGTTTTTCGTGCCGAAACCAGGAAAAAATCCAGGATTGAATCGGGCTCAATTGAGCTCGAAACTCAAGCCTAATGATTCCTAGGATCTACCCGCGGGTTAAGGAGAGGAGGAGGACCTTCCTGGCGGCCTGGATGCGAGAGGAGCGGCGGGATGCCATTGACGACGACGGCGGCGCTCGGCTTCTGCAACTGCACAGTGAAGGGCTCGTCTCCTCCTGGTAAACGCTCTTAAATGATCTCCTCGGCTCCCTGAAGGTGTTTAAATGGCAAATGGGGGGAGAGAAGAGGCTGGTTCTTCAATGGCCATTAACACATTAAAGGTGTGGCGGTTGTGTGGAGGGGGGCTGAACCCACCCTTGGTGGCCGGGAAACGGCTGGAAATCAACTCCTCTCTCCTAGAGGAGTTGATTGCAGCCATAATGGGTGGCTGTTAGTCCCCCTTGGCCGGCCTCTCACTTCCCCCTTCTTCTTCCCCATTTTCTCTCTCCTCCATTATCATGGAGAGGAGCTCCTTTTCTCTCCTAGTCACCTCTGGTTGACTAGTCAGCCTTACAAACTAAATGCAGCCCACTTGATTATGATGATATGGGAATGGTTTAGCCTAAGGAGAAGTGGCTTGGGCTTGGGTTAGCCCTTTTAGGCTAATTTGACCTAACACTAGAATAGAGTTGACCTTGGTCAACATGACCAATTGAGTTGACCCCAATGGATCTTGGTGACCCATTGGACTCCCTTAAGGTCTAGGAAGACTTGAGTAGCGGTTGGTTGGGCATCTTGGGGGTCACATGCCCCTTGGTAAGGGCACTTTGACCATTTTTAGGGCTTAGAGTTGACTTGGGTCAACATAAACCATTTGGGGCGACCCCAGTGGGTCCTTGGTGACCCATTGGCCTCACTTTAGGGTTAGGTGGGACATAGGTGGGGTTCCTCTTAGGCTAGGAGTAGGTCAGTTGACCCTAAGTAGGCTAGTTTGAACCCATTTAGGGCTAGGGTTGACCTTGGTCAACTGGGCCTCTTGGGTTGACCCTAATGGGTCCTTTTGGCTCTAATGGGGCTCCAAAATGTTTGGAGTGTTGTGGTAGGGTCTTGGGGCCATGGTGAAGCCCCATTGTCATTCTAAACCATTGTTCAAAATTCTACTATTTGCAGACCATGGTGATCCTCACCTTGGCCTCCTATCTCTTGGCCATTTCTGGCTTTCTAGGGTTTTGTCATGACCTAGTCATGGTCCAAACCACTCTTAGGGGTCTTTTGGAAATGGGATGTTACAAATCCAATAACAAAACAAAGATTTCGTCCTCGAAATCATGGTTGAGCCTACGGTCTTTCTACGAAGGAAAGAGTCTTGTAACATCCCATTATGACGCCTTGTTTGTTAAATTAGATTCTACGGGAAAACTTAGATCTAAAGACTTTCGCCCAATCGGCAAACCAAAATCCCCATTAAACAAGGATAAGCCTCCAATAAACAAAAGATAAGCTCTATCTGCCTAGAGCAGCCCTTAGTATACTTGAAGCAGGAAAATAAATATAACATCTTGAGGGGTCCGAGAGGTATACCTGACTGAATAGCTCGGGGTATCTTTGTCGCATCAGGTCCTGTGGCTCCCAGGTATGCTCCTCCTGGCCGTGGTTCCTCCACAGGACCTTGTATAGGGGACCTTCTTGCGTCGCAAGACCGTACTCCTTGGTCGTCGATCTCACAGGCTCCAAACGAACCGACCGGTCTGAAGCTACCGGCCCTTCGGTGGTCAAAATCTGCTGCTCGGGCGTAGCAGAGCCCTCCTCAAAGAAGAAATGTGGAAGACATCGTGCAGCGCTTCCAGCTCTGGTGTAACTCCAGCCCGGTAGGCTAGGGTCCGATCCGCTCCAGGATCCTGTAAGGGCCCATGTACCTAGGGCTGAGCTTCTTCTCCGACCTCGCACCCGCGAGACTCCATGCATGGGCCGGTCTTCAGAAAAACCCGGTCCCCCACCTGGAACTCCACCTGCGATGTCGGGCGTCATAGTACTTAGCCTGTCTACTCTGTGCCTCGAGCATCCGTCCCTGATCAGCCTCACCTGTGCCTCGGTGTCTTCAACAAATCTGACCCCAACACTTTCGGATCTTCGTTCTGCACCCAAGAAAGCGGGGTCCGGCATCTCTCCCGTACAAGGCTTCGTAAGGCGCCATCCTGATGCTGGACTGGTGGCTGTTGTTATAGGAGAACTCGACAAGGGGTAAGAGTTTCTCCCACGGTTCCCGCGGTCCAAGATGCACAGCCTCAAGAGGTCCTCAGCGTCCGGTTGGTGCGTTCTGTCTGCCCATCTGTCTGGGGGTGGAGAAAGCAGTGCTGAAGGTCATCGCGTGCCATAGTAAGCTTGCACGGATCTCCACTCCCCTGGAGGTGAAACGGCCATCCCGATCCGACACTATCGTCCTGGGCACGCCATGATAACGAATGAACTGTTCCACAAACTTCCGCACCAGTACTCCTACTGATTCATCCTTCCTGATCGGTATAAATCGAGCCACCTTGGTCAACCGATCAACGATTACCCAGATCGAGTCATTCCCTGTCCGAGACCGGGGAAGCCCATGTATGAAGTCCATGGCTATGTCGTCAAACTTCCACTCCGGCACCGGGTGTGGCTGCAATAATCCTGCGGGGTTCTGCACTCGCCTTCACTAGCTGACATGCCTCACAATGGGTCACGAAGTGTGAGACATCTTCTTCATGCCCGGCCAGTACATCGTCTTCTTCAAATCAGCCGTCATCTTTGTGATCCCCGGGTGTACAGAATACCGGCTGCAGTGCGCCTCCGTCATAATATCTTCCCGGATCTGGCCTCCCTCCGGTATGTACACCCGTCCTCTGAAGCACACCAAGGTCGTCCCTCAGTGTGTAGTCTCCTGCAGTGTCTGCCTCCAGAGTTTGGAAGATGGGCTCTAACTTGGCATCCTGCCTCTGCCCTTCCTGACTCGGTCTCTGATGTCATCGGTAATGCCATCGCGGCCAAGTACTCCTCATAGAGCTCAGGGTCATCAGACGACACCAGAGTAATGTGCATGTCCTCTAGTCTCTGCAGCAGCTCCATAGACATCAACTGGGGCTCTGCTCCTGCTGTGGGGCTCTCCGACTCAGTGCATCTGCTACCACGTTCGCCTTCCCCGGGTGGTAATGCATCTCATACTGATAGTCAGAAAGGAACTCCACCCACCGCCTCTGCCTGATGTTTAGTTCCTTCTGCGTGTCCACGTACTTAAGGTTCTTATGATCGGAGTATATGTCACAGTGGACTCCATAAAGATAGTGCCGCCATATTTTTAGTGCGAATACAACCGCTCCCATCTCCAGGTCGTGCACTGGGTAGTTCTTCTCATGGGTCTTCAGCTGGCGGGAGCATAAGCTATGACGTGTCCGTTCTGCATCAGTACTGCTCCCATCCCCTGATATGATGCGTCGGTGTAGACCTGAAATCCCTCCCTCCCCGAGGGGAGAGTAAGAATGGGAGCCGAGGTCAGCGATCCTTCAGCTCCTGGAAAGCTGCCTGGCACTGCGGGGTCCACACGAACGGTGCCCCTTCTTCGTCAAGGATGTGAGCGGGAGGGCGATTCGAGAGAATCCCTCCACGAAACTTCCGATAGTAACCGGCAAGTCCTAGAAAACTCCGTACGTCAGTGGCTGTTTTCAGCTGCGGCCACTCCGAAATAGCTTGAATCTTTGCCGGTCCACTGCCCAGCCCGGCTCCGCTGATAATGTGGCCTAAGAAAGCCACCTCCTTCAGCCAGAACTGACACTTACTGAACTTCGCATATAGGCGATGCTCCCGCAGTCTCTCCAAGGTCAGTGCCAGATGTCGTGTGTGCTCCTCCTCCGTCTTGGAATAGATAAGGATGTCGTCTATGAACACTATGACGAACACATCCAAATAAGCCTCGAAGACCCGGTTCATGAGGCTCATAAACGCCGACGGAGCATTCGTGAGCCCGAAGGGCATCACGATGAACTCATACAATCCATATCGGTACTAAAGGCCGTCTTCGGAATATCCTCCTCCTGGATCCGCAGCTGGTAATAGCCTGACCTCAAGTCCAGCTTCGAAAAATAATGGGCTCCCTCCAGCTGATCGAACAACTCGTCTATCCTGGGGAGCGGATAGGTATTTCGGACGGTCAGCCTGTTTAGTGCTCGATAGTCGATGCACAGGCGTAAAGTGTCGTCCTTCTTCTTCACGAATAGGACAGGAGCTCCCCATGATGAGGAGCTCGGCCTAACAAATCCTGCTTCCACCAGCTCCTGCAACTGTGTCCGAAACTCCGCCAACTCCTTTGGGGCCATCCGATAAGGGGCCTTGGATACCGGCTTAGCCCCTGGTACCAACTGAATCTGGAAGTCCTTCTCCCTATGCGGAGGTAGTCCTGACAGCTTATCCGGAAAAATATCGGCGTAGTCACGAACCACCGGAATGTTAGCAATCAGGTCCTTCTCCTCAGTCATCTCGAATAATACTTGATATACCTCGTCCCCTTGCATATGAGCCTTAACGGCCTGAATTGATGAAAGCAGCGACGAGAGACCGGTGTAGTACCTTCGAATGTCGCATAAGTATCGTCGTGGCTCAGCACGACCCTCCTTGCTGGGCAATCAATCTGGGCATGGTTCCAGACAAGCCATGTCATGCCCAAGACGAGGTCGAAGTCCGGCATCCTCAGGATCGTCGTCGGGGCCTCGAGTGTCAACCCGTCTATGGTAACCTCCAGGAGGCACTTTTCTGTGGACTGGATCTCCATCCCATTGGGGAGGCGCACCTCCTGGGTAGTCCCGTATAACAACGAATCTGATCCAGGTCCTTGACGAAATCCTCCGAAACAAAGTTGTGCGATGCCCCGTGTCGAACAGGGTATGGTCAGGCTTGCCGCACACCATCACCATTCCTAAATCAGTTTGAAAGAAACTCTGGTGTAAGGTTTTCTAACCTAGGTCGTTTAGTAGTTCTATTAACACTTAATATGAGTAATGAATGAATCCAAAATTAAGATTACTCTCATACCTGCAATAACCCTGTCCGGGTTCCGGGGCTGTGCTAAGTCCAAAGCGTTAATATGCTCCCCATTCTGCCTGCGGTCGCCTCCCTGGTAACCACGTCCTCGGCCGCGTCCTCGGCCTCCGAAATGCTGGGCCGGTGGGCCACCCGTGGTGCTGGAGGTGGTGCCCCCCTCATAGGGCAGTCTCTCCGGAGGTGTCCCACCTGGTGACAATGGAAGCACTCCGGCGGGGGATACGCCATACCCCGGGGTCTCTGCATCTCCTGGATCCGGAGAGGTTGAGGGGCCAAAACCACCTGCTCTCTCGGCTCCTGCCTCAACTCCTGACGAGGCTGCTCCTCTGCCCTCCTTCCATCTGGTATGGTGCCTCGCCGCTGATCATTTCGGGCCCTCGGCCCTGGTCCTCCGCTTGCCGTTTCCGGCCCCGAGTGGTGTGCCAGTCAGCCTCAATCCTCTTCGCCATCTCCAAAATCCGGGAGATGGGCCCGTCAGAGACAAAAAGCAAGGCCTCCCTCAACTCCTCTTTTAGGCCCTTATAAAAACCTCTTGACGTAACTGCTTCATCCAGCTGATAGGAGCCCGCATATCGGGCCAATGATCGAACTCTCGGTGGTACTCCACCACTGTCCTGGTGCCCTGCCTCAGCTGCAAGAACCGCTCCTCCAACTCGTCCCTGGCCGACTGAGGAACAAAGTGCTCCAGCAGCGTGGCCCTGAATTCTTCCCAAGTGATTTCTGCAATCTCCCTATCAGCAAATGTCGTGTCCAACAGCGTCTTCCACCATCGCTTAGCATGTGACTCCAAGCAAGATACCACTAGGGCCACCCTCTCCTCCCAAGGGCATCGTATCCCGGTCAACATCTCGTACATAACATCCAGCCACTCCTCTGTCCGTACTGCCGACTCTGTCCCTAAGTATGATGGGGGAGAGAGTCTCGGAAGGTGCTCATCCAGTTGGCCCCTGGGTTTGGCTGCTGGGCTGGAGCTTGCTGAGCCCGGAAGGCCTCAAGGATAGCTGTAAGGGTCTGCCCCATGTCTGACTGGAGGAAAGGTGTGGGGACCATGGGAGGTGGTGCAATGTCTGGAGTCTGCTGAGCTCCACCTTGTGGGGTGGGCTGAGCTGGGGGCTGCAAAACGAACTACATTAGTAGGTAATCGACTCAATGCCTAATGAAAGTGGACAATTTACATGTGATTCCCCCCATATGGGCACCCACTGCTTCCGCTGTTAGTTTGTCCCCAAACTAAACCCGCGCGGGGGTGACCCAGGGTTGTGGACGGCTACTTTTCGATCGAGGTCTCCCTCTGATACCACTTGTAAGACCCCCCCCCCCCTTTTTTTTTCTTTTTCGACACCGGGGTCTTAGGCCCAGAACCGCCGTTTTGCGGTGACTCCTTCACGCCCTGAAGAGTCATCACCACAAAGCGCCGATTCTGTCGGCCATTTCGATCACATAAAAGTAGCAAAATAATGAAGTAAATGGAAACTATCTGTCCACAGAGAATCACATGACATAATAAAAATAACTCCACGAAGGGAGTGTCCACAGAAAATAACAGCAGAGTAGCAAAACGGGCTTATGCCCGGTACATCAAATCCTCACTACAAGATCTCTCATGCAGAAACAAAAGTAGAAAACTGCTCAGGTCGAGACTCACGGTCCCGGCTGTGTGAACTCCGGATCTAGACTGCCCCACCTCCAAGCGCACCGGTCTCTGGGGCTGCTCCTCCATGCTGGTCTCCACGATCCCCTAAATGATGCGGTTCGAAAACCGTTAGTCTAAAAGACTAAGTCCTATCATCCCCCGCCCCTTCCCCCACGGCTCCTAGGCACCGAGCGGAGAGGAAGAAAGGGGAGGACTTGAAGGTGGAGAATATCAAAGCAGATGGCAGCGGTCCTAATCTAGCAAGCTCTATAGCATATAAAGACAACAAGCTGTAATAGGAAATGTAACCTTCACTTATGTGAAAAACACATAAGCCAAGGGTCTTTTGCAAGGCTCCCATCGTATAAAAGGTGTGGCTGGGTTGTGTGGAGGGGGGGCTGAACCCACCCCTTGGTGGCCGGGAAACGGCTGGAATCAACTCCTCTCTCCTAGAGGAGTTGATTGCAGCCATAATGGGTGGCTGTTAGTCTCCCTTGGCCGGCCT
This sequence comes from Platanthera guangdongensis, assembly GCA_039583875.1. Taxonomy (NCBI): domain Eukaryota; kingdom Viridiplantae; phylum Streptophyta; class Magnoliopsida; order Asparagales; family Orchidaceae; genus Platanthera; species Platanthera guangdongensis. The sequence continues at coordinate 175,470,166 of CM077161.1, forward strand.
CTCACTTCCCCCTTCTTCTTCCCCATTTTCTCTCTCCTCCATTATCATGGAGAGGAGCTCCTTTCTCTCTCCTAGTCACCTCTGGTTGACTAGTCAGCCTTACAAACTAAATGCAGCCCACTTGATTATGATGATCATGGGAATGGGTTTAGCCTAAGGGAGAAGTGGCTTGGGCTTGGGTTAGCCCTTTTAGGCTAATTTGACCTAACACTAGAATAGAGTTGACCTTGGTCAACATGACCAATTGAGTTGACCCCAATGGATCCTTGGTGACCCATTGGACTCCCTTAAGGTCTAGGAAGACTTGAGTAGGGTTGGTTGGGCATCTTGGGGTCACATGCCCCTTGGTAAGGGCACTTTGACCATTTTAGGGCTAGAGTTGACTTGGGTCAACATAACCATTTGGGTTGACCCCATTGGGTCCTTGGTGACCCATTGCCTCACTTAGGGTTAGGTGGGCATAGGTGGGGTCCTCTAGGCTAGGAGTAGGTCAGTTGACCCTAAGTAGGCTAGTTTGACCCATTTAGGGCTAGGGTTGACCTTGGTCAACTGGGCCTCTTGGGTTGCCCTAATGGGTCCTTTTGGCTCTAATGGGGCTCCCAAAATGTTTGGGAGTGTTGTGGTAGGGTCTTGGGGCCATGGTGAAGCCCCATTGTCATTCTAAACCATTGTTCAAAATTCTACTATTTGCAGACCATGGTGATCCTCACCTTGGCCTCCTATCTCTTGGCCCATTTCTGGCTTTCTAGGGTTTTGTCATGACCTAGTCATGGTCAAAACCACTCTTAGGGGTCTAGTTGGAAATGGGATGTTACAAATCCCAATAAACAAAACAAAGATTTCGTCCTCGAAATCAAGGTTGAGCCTACGGGTCTTTCTACCGAAGGAAAGAGTCTTGTAATATCCCATTATGACGCCTTGTTTGTTAAATTAGATTTACGGGAAAACTTAGATCTAAGACCCTTTCGCCCAATCGGCAAACCAAAATCCCAATAAACAAGGATAAGCCTCCAATAAACAAAAGATAAGCCTCTATCTGCCTAGAGCAGCCCTTAGTATACTTGAAGCAGGAAAAATAAATTAACATCTTGAGGGGTCCGAGAGGTATACCTGACTGAATAGCTCGGGGTATCTTTGTCGCATCAGGTCCTGTGGCTCCCAGGTATGCTCCTCCTGGCCGTGGTTCCTCCACGGGACCTTGACTAGTGGGACCTTCTTGCGTCGCAAGACCCGTACTCCTCGGTCGTCGATCCTCACAGGCTCCAACGACGAACCGACCGGTCTGAAGCTACCGGCCCTTCGGTGGTCAAAATCTGCTGCTCCGGGCGTAGCAGAGCCCTCCTCAAAGAAGAAATGTGGAAGACATCGTGCAGCGCTTCCAGCTCTGGTGGTAACTCCAGCCGGTAGGCTAGGGGTCCGATCCGCTCCAGGATCCTGTAAGGGCCCATGTACCTAGGGCTGAGCTTCTTCCTCCGACCACGCACCCGCGAGACTCCATGCATGGGCCGGATCTTCAGAAACACCCGGTCCCCCACCTGGAACTTCCACCTGCCGATGTCGGGCGTCATAGTACTTAGCCTGTCTACTCTGTGCCTCGAGCATCCTGTCCCTGATCAGCCTCACCTGTGCCTCGGTGTCTTCAACAAACTCTGACCCCAACACTTTCGGATCTTCGTTCTGCACCCAAGAAAGCGGGGTCCGGCATCTCCTCCCGTACAAGGCTTCGTAAGGCGCCATCCTGATGCTGGACTGGTGGCTGTTGTTATAGGAGAACTCGACAAGGGGTAAGAGTTTCTCCCACGGTTCCCCGCGGTCCAAGATGCACAGCCTCAAGAGGTCCTCCAGCGTCCGGTTGGTGCGTTCTGTCTGCCCGTCTGTCTGGGGTGGAATGCAGTGCTGAAGGTCAATCGCGTGCCTAAGTAAGCTTGCACGGATCTCCACTCCCTGGAGGTGAAACGGCCATCCCGATCCGACACTATCGTCCTGGGCACGCCATGATAACGAATGAACTGTTCCACAAACTTCCGCACCAGTACTCCTACTGAATCATCCTTCCTGATCGGTATAAATCGAGCCACCTTGGTCAACCGATCAACGATTACCCAGATCGAGTCATTCCCTGTCCGAGACCGGGGAAGCCCATGTATGAAGTCCATGGCTATGTCGTCAAACTTCCACTCCGGCACCGGGAGTGGCTGCAATAATCCTGCGGGGTTCCTGCACTCCGCCTTCACTAGCTGACATGCCTCACAATGGGTCACGAAGTGTGAGACATCCTTCTTCATGCCCGGCCAGTACATCGTCTTCTTCAAATCAGCCGTCATCTTTGTGATCCCCGGGTGTACAGAATACCGGCTGCAGTGCGCCTCCGTCATAATATCTTCCCGGATCTGGCCTCCTCCGGTATGTACACCCGTCCTCTGAAGCACACCAGGTCGTCCCTCAGTGTGTAGTCTCCTGCAGTGTCTGCCTCCAGAGTTTGGAAGATGGGCTCTAACTTGGCATCCTGCCTCTGCCCTTCTCTGACTCGGTCTCTGATGTCATCGGTAATGCCCATCGCGGCCAAGTACTCCTCATAGAGCTCAGGGTCATCAGACGACACCAGAGTAATGTGCATGTCCTCTAGTCTCTGCAGCAGCTCCATAGACATCAACTGGGGCTCTGCTCCTGCTGTGGCGGCTCTCCGACTCAGTGCATCTGCTACCACGTTCGCCTTCCCCGGGTGGTAATGCATCTCATACTGATAGTCAGAAAGGAACTCCACCCACCGCCTCTGCCTGATGTTTAGTTCCTTCTGCGTGTCCACGTACTTAAGGTTCTTATGATCGGAGTATATGTCACAGTGGACTCCATAAAGATAGTGCCGCCATATTTTTAGTGCGAATACAACCGCTCCCATCTCCAGGTCGTGCACTGGGTAGTTCTTCTCATGGGTCTTCAGCTGGCGGGAAGCATAAGCTATGACGTGTCCGTTCTGCATCAGTACTGCTCCCATCCCCTGATATGATGCGTCGGTGTAGACCTGAAATCCCTCCCTCCCCGAGGGGAGAGTAAGAATGGGAGCCGAGGTCAGCCGATCCTTCAGCTCCTGGAAAGCTGCCTGGCACTGCGGGGTCCACACGAACGGTGCCTCCTTCTTCGTCAAGGATGTGAGCGGGAGGGCGATTCGAGAGAATCCCTCCACGAACTTCCGATAGTAACCGGCAAGTCCTAGAAAACTCCGTACGTCAGTGGCTGTTTTCAGCTGCGGCCACTCCGAAATAGCTTGAATCTTTGCCGGGTCCACTGCCAGCCCGGCTCCGCTGATAATGTGGCCTAAGAAAGCCACCTCCTTCAGCCAGAACTGACACTTACTGAACTTCGCATAATAGGCGATGCTCCCGCAGTCTCTCCAAGGTCAGTGCCAGATGTCGTGTGTGCTCCTCCTCCGTCTTGGAATAGATAAGGATGTCGTCTATGAACACTATGACGAACACATCCAAATAAGCCTCGAAGACCCGGTTCATGAGGCTCATAAACGCCGACGGAGCATTCGTGAGCCCGAAGGGCATCACGATGAACTCATACAATCCATATCGGCTACTAAAGGCCGTCTTCGGAATATCCTCCTCCTGGATCCGCAGCTGGTAATAGCCTGACCTCAAGTCCAGCTTCGAAAAATAATGGGCTCCCTCCAGCTGATCGAACAACTCGTCTATCCTGGGGAGCGGATAGGTATTTCGGACGGTCAGCCTGTTTAGTGCTCGATAGTCGATGCACAGGCGTAAAGTGTCGTCCTTCTTCTTCACGAATAGGACAGGAGCTCCCCATGATGAGGAGCTCGGCCTAACAAATCCTGCTTCCACCAGCTCCTGCAACTGTGTCCGAAACTCCGCCAACTCCTTTGGGGCCATCCGATAAGGGGCCTTGGATACCGGCTTAGCCCCTGGTACCAACTGAATCTGGAAGTCCTTCTCCCTATGCGGAGGTAGTCCTGGACAGCTTATCCGGAAAAATATCGGCGTAGTCACGAACCACCGGAATGTTAGCAATCAGGTCCTTCTCCTCAGTCATCTCGAATAATACTTGATATACCTCGTCCCCTTGCATATGAGCCTTAACGGCCTGAATTGATGAAAGCAGGCGACGAGAGACCGGTTGTAGTACCTTCGAATGTCGCATAAGTATCGTCGTGGCTCAGCACGACCCTCCTTGCTGGGCAATCAATCTGGGCATGGTTCCAGACAAGCCATGTCATGCCCAAGACGAGGTCGAAGTCCGGCATCCTCAGGATCGTCGTCGGGGCCTCGAGTGTCAACCCGTCTATGGTAACCTCCAGGAGGCACTTTTCTGTGGACTGGATCTCCATCCCATTGGGGAGGCGCACCCTCCTGGGTAGTCCCGTATAACAACGAATCTGATCCAGGTCCTTGACGAAATCCTCCGAAACAAAGTTGTGCGATGCCCCCGTGTCGAACAGGGTATGGGCAGGCTTGCCGCACACCATCACCATTCCTAAATCAGTTTGAAAGAAACTCTGGTGTAAGGTTTTCTAACCTAGGTCGTTTAGTAGTTCTATTAAACTTAATATGAGTAATGAATGAATCCAAAATTAAGATTACTCTCATACCTGCAATAACCCTGTCCGGGTTCCGGGGCTGTGCTAAGTCCAAAGCGTTAATCTGCTCCCCATTCTGCCTGCGGTCGCCTCCCTGGTAACCACGTCCTCGGCCGCGTCCTCGGCCTCCGAAATGCTGGGCCGGTGGGCCACCCCGTGGTGCTGGAGGTGGTGCCCCCCTCATAGGGCAGTCTCTCCGGAGGTGTCCCACCTGGTGACAATGGAAGCACTCCGGCGGGGGATACGCCATACCCCGGGGTCTCTGCATCTCCTGGATCCGGAGAGGTTGAGGGGCCAAAACCACCTGCTCTCTCGGCTCCTGCCTCAACTCCTGACGAGGCTGCTCCTCTGCCCTCCTTCCATCTGGTATGGTGCCTCGCCGCTGATCATTTCGGGCCCTCCGGCCCTGGTCCTCCGCTTGCCGTTTCCGGCCCCGAGTGGTGTGCCAGTCAGCCTCAATCCTCTTCGCCATCTCCAAAATCCGGGAGATGGGCCCGTCAGAGACAAAAAGCAAGGCCTCCCTCAACTCCTCTTTTAGGCCCTTATAAAACCTCTTGACGTAACCTGCTTCATCCAGCTGATAGGAGCCCGCATATCGGGCCAAATGATCGAACTCTCGGTGGTACTCCACCACTGTCCTGGTGCCCTGCCTCAGCTGCAAGAACCGCTCCTCCAACTCGTCCCTGGCCGACTGAGGAACAAAGTGCTCCAGCAGCGTGGCCCTGAATTCTTCCCAAGTGATTTCTGCAATCTCCCTATCAGCAAATGTCGTGTCCAACAGCGTCTTCCACCATCGCTTAGCATGTGACTCCAAGCAAGATACCACTAGGGCCACCCTCTCCTCCCAAGGGCATCGTATCCCGGTCAACATCTCGTACATAACATCCAGCCACTCCTCTGTCCGTACTGCCGACTCTGTCCCTAAGTATGATGGGGGAGAGAGTCCTCGGAAGGTGCTCATCCAGTTGGCCCCTGGGTTTGGCTGCTGGGCTGGAGCTTGCTGAGCCCGGAAGGCCTCAAGGATAGCTGTAAGGGTCTGCCCCATGTCTGACTGGAGGAAAGGTGTGGGGACCATGGGAGGTGGTGCAATGTCTGGAGTCTGCTGAGCTCCACCTTGTGGGGTGGGCTGAGCTGGGGGCTGCAAAACGAACTACATTAGTAGGTAATCGACTCAATGCCTAATGAAAGTGGACAATTTACATGTGATTCCCCCCATATGGGCACACCACTGCTTCCGCTGTTTAGTTTGTCCCCAAACTAAACCCGCGCGGGGGTGACCCAGGGTTGTGGACGGCTACTTTTCGATCGAGGTCTCCCTCTGATACCACTTGTAAGACCCCCCCCCCCCCCCCTTTTTTTTTCTTTTTCGACACCGGGGTCTTAGGCCCAGAACCGCCGTTTTGCGGTGACTCCTTCACGCCCTGAAGAGTCATCACCACAAAGCGCCGATTCTGTCGGCCATTTCGATCACATAAAAGTAGCAAAATAATGAAGTAAATGGAAACTATCTGTCCACAGAGAATCACATGACATAATAAAAATAACTCCACGAAGGGAGTGTCCACAGAAAATAACAGCAGAGTAGCAAAACGGGCTTATGCCCGGTACATCAAATCCTCACTACAAGATCTCTCATGCAGAAACAAAAGTAGAAAACTGCTCAGGGTCGAGACTCACGGTCCCGGCTGTGTGAACTCCGGATCTAGACTGCCCCACCTCCAAGCGCACCGGTCTCTGGGGCTGCTCCTCCATGCTGGTCTCCACGATCCCCTAAATGATGCGGTTCGAAAACCGTTAGTCTAAAAGACTAAGTCCTATCATCCCCCGCCCCTTCCCCCACGGCTCCTAGGCACCGAGCGGAGAGGAAGAAAGGGGAGGACTTGAAGGTGGAGAATATCAAAGCAGATGGCAGCGGTCCTAATCTAGCAAGCTCTATAGCATATAAAGACAACAAGCTGTAATAGGAAATGTAACCTTCATTTATGTGAAAAACACATAAGCCAAGGGGTCTTTTGCAAGGCTCCCATCGTATAAAAAGTCCCATACCGATTTATACGTTGGGGTGTCGGTGGTCAAACAGCAGTAAATATATATATCCAAATTTAACCTTAATTTATAAACTTGCCCACACAAGCTTATAGACCAAGGGGTCGTGTAGCAGGTCCTAAAGTATAAGCGTCTCATTCCACTTATACTTTAGGTGTCAAGGTTTAAGGTAACGATTATGCTATGACATGCAAGTGGGTATGATGGACATGCAAGTGCAACACACACACCCGACTCTGTGCACACAGACCTTTAGTTCCCCCTTTTTGGAGCCGTAACCTCCCAGGATACCTCCGTAGTGGCAGACGGAAGCGGTGGGTTGGGCCTCGCCCATCTCTAAACCAGTAAAGCACTACCGGTCAGACCTATCGTACGCCTCAACGCTTGGTGCACGAAGCGGACTCCTGCGTACTCTTGCCGGCTGGCGCACCGGACTTCTGTTGGCGAAGTGCTAACCACACTTGCCGAGTCAACGTATTGGCGTCGGTGCATCGACCCTCCAATACCGAAGACCCACCACCTTAATTTCCTTTCCTGTTATGCACATGCAAATTAGCGTAATCAAGAATCGAGCCGAAGCTCCCGGACCAACACGTCCGACTCAAGCAATCGAGCCGAAGCTCCCGGACCCAAAGTCCGCCTTTTAACCATCCGAGCCGAAGCTCCTATCCAACCTCTGGTGCCATCAGTGTTGTGGAATGTGCAACCCTAATCACTAAGTTACTCTTTTCAGCTTGTTAAACAGTTTACGTTAACCCAGGACTGCCCCTGGTATTCCCTGTGAAGGGCTCTCAAGGGGCACTAGGAACTATGTTGGGATTACGCCCAACGTTCCCTTTCGCAAGGTACTTATTTATTATTGGTTGATTCCCTTACCCTTTATTTTCTCATATTTCGATATGCTAATCCTAGGGTAATTTGACTTCAACTCTCCTTGGGTAGGACGATCTTTCGTCGGACCCGAACGCTTATAAACCTAGACAGAACCACACCTTACTCACTCATCTTCCCAAGACGCAGCCCATTCCACTTGTCCTTGCAACAATCCATCAGGACCCATCATACTTGCCCTAATTCACATCCAAATGAAATCCTGCAGTTTTGTTATATGCAGACCACTTAAGCTACATGACCCGTAAAAAGGGAAGTACATGAAATACTCATCCAGTACCCTTATGATAATTATTAGAGGTCTAAAAGGACATTTGAAGCATAAATCCAGAAATCCATAATTTTCCTAATTTGTCTGATAATTAATTTATTTATTCTAATGTCCCAAAAGGCCCAGGTTTGAACATGAAGTACCATTTTCAGACAAGCTATTAATTCACTAAATTTATAATAATTACATAATGCCTAATCAACTCTAAATCCTAAGTCTCCCAAATTTCAGCAAGGTTTAGGCCTGTAAATTAAATTTCAAAGATGCCCCATAAAAAGTCATTTTAAAAGATTCTATAGTAATAACACCTTCAAAAATTCAGAGAAAATTCAGGGATGATTGTGATGGACTACAAGTGCCCTAGAAAAAGTTTCATAATTTTTCATTTGGAAATAAAGCTATATTTGATTTTCTTATGAACTCTCTAATTTAAGGGTTAATGAACAAAGTATGCTAATCAATCATCAAATAATTCCACAAAAATTTCCATATGATATCATTGAGCTAAAAACACTATGCAGGAAGTTTCATGATTTTTCAGTAAGTAATGGCCTCTGGCAAGAATTATTAATATGTAATCAAAATAAAGCACTTGTGAAGTAGATGCCCTATATAGAAATCCAAAAATTCTAACAAAATTCATACAAGATTATCATAACCCAAAACTAACTCTGCCCATGTTTCATACCCTCTTGATGGGCAGTGAGACCACAATAGCCAAAATAATTATTAGGGCATTACCATTGATTACTAATGAAGTGCTAAAAATATTGTCCAAAATTCCTCAAGTAAATTATCAGAGGCTCAAAATACCCTAATCCCCTCACTACCCAAATTTGGTTAAGTTTCAAGATGTTTAGCTAACCTAAACCTACACTACAAGTTTTAGGACCTAAGCTAGGGTTAGGGTTTTGGGCCCTATCCTTTTCAAAATTAGCTAATATTTTTATCAGAGGGTTCTATATATCCTAGGAACCTCCTTGCAAAATGTGGAGTTCATCCAAGGTGTTTAGGACTCATACCCTTCACAAGGCCAAAAGGTCCCTCCTTAGGGTTTGACCTAGGAACTTAGGGCAACTCTATTCCTCCCTACCCCATATTCCATGGGGAGGTGATAAGTGCTATAACAAACCAGTGGCCCAAATTTCAGCCTCTGTTGAGGTGATTTGGTCACTCAAAACCAAAAGTGCAACTTTTGACCAAAATGCCCTTTTTAGGGTATAGTTAGGGTTGGGTCAAAACCTATTCAAAACACATTCAAATTAAATGAAATTTTATACAGGTACCTAATTGGAACCCAGGGACCACTCACCAAAATTTGGGAGGGTTTGGAGGTGTTTAGGGCACCTATTTAATTTATCTAATAATTATTAAATATTTACAAAAACTATAGAAATATTTTCTCCAAAAATTCCCATTTTTGGGCAGGCCCTAGGTATGTCTAAGATAGACTCTCTGCCAAAATTTCAGCTAATTTGGGCTAGGGGTGAAGAGTGGGCACTCAATTTAGTGACTGCCTAGCCCTAAGGGTATGTCCCACCAAAATGGGTGCCCTGGTCAAACCAGAAGCCTAAATGGGTTCAAACCAATTTTAAAATAAAGTAGACAGGAAGGGCTACAATTCATGTGTTTATCATTTTCTCATACAGAGCTTCTAGCGATTTTTAAAAAATTAAAACATTAAATGCCAAAAGTGTAACAGAATGAAATAAATAACATTTATTTTCCTAAAGTTTAATACTGATGCAGCACGAATCTTGGCGCAAGGATCAACGGCATCTGGCCATCGTCTTCCTTGAGCCGACGGCTGAGATTCATCCCGCCTGGAGCGATTTCCAAGTCCTGCCGCCGGCGATCCAGCCCCTTCCCCGGCCGGCCACCGCCACCAACACCTCCGTTGAGGTGGTGGCTATCGTCAGGCGGCGGCTCCGCCACCGGAGAGGCGTTTTCCGGCGGATAAAGCAAGAGATTTTCTTGCCGAAACCAGGAAAAATCCAGGATTGAATCGGGCTCAATTGAGCTCGAAACTCAAGCCTAATGATTCCTAGGATCTACCGCGGGTTAAGGAGAGGAGGAGGACCTTCCTGGCGGCCTGGATGCGAGAGGAGCGGCGGGATGCCATTGACGACGACGGCGGCGCTCGGCTTCTGCAACTGCACAGTGGAATGGCTCGTCTCCTCCGGGTAAACGCTCTAAAATGATCTCCTCGGCTCCCTGAAGGTGTTTAAATGGCAAATGGGGGGAGAGAAGAGGCTGGTTCTTCAATGGCCATTAACACCATTAAAGGTGTGGCTCGGGTTGTGTGGAGGGGGGCTGAACCCACCCCTTGGTGGCCGGGAAACGGCTGGAATCAACTCCTCTCTCCTAGAGGAGTTGATTGCAGCCATAATGGGTGGCTGTTAGTCTCCCTTGGCCGGCCTCTCACTTCCCCCTTCTTCTTCCCCATTTTCTCTCTCCTCCATTATCATGGAGAGGAGCTCCTTTCTCTCTCCTAGTCACCTCTGGTTGACTAGTCAGCCTTACAAACTAAATGCAGCCCACTTGATTATGATGATCATGGGAATGGGTTTAGCCTAAGGGAGAAGTGGCTTGGGCTTGGGTTAGCCCTTTTAGGCTAATTTGACCTAACACTAGAATAGAGTTGACCTTGGTCAACATGACCAATTGAGTTGACCCCAATGGATCCTTGGTGACCCATTGGACTCCCTTAAGGTCTAGGAAGACTTGAGTAGGGTTGGTTGGGCATCTTGGGGTCACATGCCCCTTGGTAAGGGCACTTTGACCATTTTAGGGCTAGAGTTGACTTGGGTCAACATAACCATTTGGGTTGACCCCATTGGGTCCTTGGTGACCCATTGGCCTCACTTTAGGGTTAGGTGGGCATAGGTGGGGTCCTCTAGGCTAGGAGTAGGTCAGTTGACCCTAAGTAGGCTAGTTTGACCCATTTAGGGCTAGGGTTGACCTTGGTCAACTGGGCCTCTTGGGTTGACCCTAATGGGTCCTTTTGGCTCTAATGGGGCTCCCAAAATGTTTGGGAGTGTTGTGGTAGGGTCTTGGGGCCATGGTGAAGCCCCATTGTCATTCTAAACCATTGTTCAAAATTCTACTATTTGCAGACCATGGTGATCCTCACCTTGGCCTCCTATCTCTTGGCCCATTTCTGGCTTTCTAGGGTTTTGTCATGACCTAGTCATGGTCAAAACCACTCTTAGGGGTCTAGTTGGAAATGGGATGTTACATGAGTACACTTATTAAACTATAAATTGGCAGAAAATTTAAAGTTTATTTTTTAACTGACAATAGTACCTTAACATAATTCGCCCAAACATCTTCGTTGTCCACCTTCACTACATTGCGTTCTCAATCTCATCCAAATCCACTCGTATCTAGCATTGCTGATATCTCTTGGTATTATTTATTCCATGTTTTTATTCGCCCCATTATCTTCTCCTTACTAATGTCGACGTTGCAAACCTCTTTCAATGCTTGAATTGTCGTTGTGTACGCGACACTTTTCCAACCACTAGCGGCCTTGTTCCCCAAATTCTGCTGCTCTAGGAGAGCAGTCGATAAAGCACAGTCCATCTGTGATGTCCAGGGAACATATGACCGTTCAATGGCCTTACCAGCTTTTCTCTTACCTTTATCCATATAATTTATGCAATTCAATCAAACGTAAAAGGCAACAATATTATATTTTAAGTAACATTATATGATTTTAAAAACAACAATAATAGCTTAAGTAGTACCATATGATTTAAAAAACAACAACAATAGCTTATGTAGCACTGTATGATTTAAATGTCGCAACAAAATTATAATCATAGAGTAGCAAAGCAAGAGAACATCATATACTCCACGTCGAGCATGATACTCGTTGAACATATTTACGGCCATAGTATCTCTAAAATGGGTCCACTCCAGAGTTGCTTGAACATCACTCATTGCATCTGCATACTCAAAACTAGCATGACTTGCATCTTGTTCTAAAATGTTTGCATCTACTTCAGCAAGCAATCGTGTGTTGTTCTCTAATCTCCTCTCTATCAGGAAATTATGGAGTATACAACATGCATTTATAATTTGAACCTGTGCCAAATTAAAAAAAAATTACATTTTATAACCAAATAAATTGTAAGAATAATGAAGGTCCTCTTAATAAATATACCTGCACTTTGATATCGTAGAAGGATGGCCCTCGTAAAATTGCCTATCTTTTTTTGAGGTGACCAAATGTTCTCTCAATAACATTTCTCTACTTTGTGTGTCTAAGATTAAACAACTCTTTATAGTTCATGGGATTGTTGTCATGTGTAGTTCACTCCTTTAGGTGATATCTTGTTGACCGATATGGAGCAAGATAACCTAGACCGTTAGCGTATCCCGCGTCCACAAGGTAGTATTTTCCTACCGGGACCTCAAAACGATCCGCTCTTTCGAGAGCATTACGCAACACTCTGGAGTCCGAAGATGAACCCTCCCAGCCAGGTAATACATAAACAAATTTCATGTTTGAGTCACATGCACCCATTACGTTTGTTGTAATCACTTGCTTCCTATTTCGATATCGACCTTGATCTTTGATTGGAACTGTTACTTCGATATGAGTCACATCTATTGTGTCAATGCAATCCTATACATTATGCAATTATGTATTAATATTGAATAAGCAGATACATACACAAGACCTGTATGAAAGAGGTAAAATTCTCACGAGAAAATTACGCCATCTTTGTGTTGTTGACGCATCCGGGAGCTTGATAAAATCAGGGGCTAACTTTAGAATTGCCCCTAACACCACGCTGAAATGTCTGCTAACTGTACCAATTGAACGCAATAACGTTCCACCAACCACTCAAAATTTTTTATTATGAGCTAAAATATATAAAAAAGTGCTAACAGACTCTTTCACTGAAACGTTTCTCGTGTCTCTTAGTAATCCTCTCGCAACTAATATGGTGCATAGAGTTTCAAAGGAGTTTTTGCTCATTCGAAGTTGATTAAAATAATTGATATCTGTCTCACTATGTAATCGGGCAAACAACGTCCTTCTTAAAATTGTTTTGGCAATGACCTCTTCAAGATCCCTTCCAATCTTGGGTTTCATCAAAACAACATAGGCCGCAGCAACAGATGTTGTCATTGATGTTCTCCTACGTCTACGACGTCTTTGTAATTCATCTATCTACATATAAACGAACAAGTAGTTACAGTCCACTACAGTAGAAGCTTATGAATGGCATCAACATCCATAGTTTACTAGAATTCTGTATGTTTATGTAAAAACTTTCCCCTATCTGGCACAAGTCATGAACTCTATATCTCTAACAAGTAGCTAATTTAAAAGAGATAAGATGATAAAAGAAATTTCAGGTAAAAACTTTTCCCCTATCTGCTAAGTATATCTCTAACAAGTAGCTTATGAATGACATAAGTAACAAGATGATCAATTTAAACCATAAAGTAACAAGATGATTAATCTTAATTAAAACTTATCATAAATCTGAATGAATTGAACCATTTCCAGATACCTAAAACCAGAAAGTAACCACTGATTTTAAGATACCAGCATAAGTTACCAACCGGAGCAGGAACGACGACGAGAGCAAGAGCGGCAGCGGGATCCGGCGACGGGAGCGGGAGCGGCAGCGGGATCCGGTGACGGGAGCAGGAGCGCAGCGGGATCCGAATCGTGGCGACTGGAGAAGGAAGAGGAATCGCGAAGTCTGACCTAGCGAGGTCGAAAATGAATGTCGCGGCTTCGCTGTATACCCAATTCCGACCGAATTAGATTTTATTTCTGATCCCATGAATTTTTTGGCATCCGAACAGCTATAATTGGAATTGGTAAATGGATACCAATTCCAACGGCCCAATTCCCGCTTAACGAATGGAGCCTAAGGTTTTTTCTTGATTTTCTGGATGTTTTTCTGAATGATTTTTTTGATGGTTTTGTAATTGATTTTTGCATTGTTTTGATGTGTTTTGCTTGAGTGGTTTTGCATTTTTTTTTTGATGAGTTTTCTACTATATTAGGTGTAAAATCTAGTTACAAGTGCGTAATGATCTATTGATGGAACTACATCAAAAAGGGGTCTTATATGATGTTATTTTTGGAACGCCAAAAAGAATTGAATTGCTAAATTCTTTAGATTGTGCAGTTGCTACTGCTCCTTTGGATAAGTGGATGGTCATGTCTGATATGGGATTGATTATTGCTTCTTGTTATAATAATGCAGTAATCCAGTCCAGCATGTTTCAGTCTTTCACTTTCTTGTCTTTGCATTCACCGTCGCTGTTCGAAAAACAATATTCCTGGAATTCATTCATGAAAGTCATTTCGTATAACTGAAGATGCGGGATGATTGTCCACTTTCTCCAACGATCTCAATTTGGAAGAGGTATTATGAAGAGATTGTTGAGCAATGATAACCATTAAATTCAAAATTGTAAAGTTTTATGACTTCATATATCTTGATATTGTTCATTAGCAAATATGCATGTGTCAAAATGAGCTTACTAATACACTTCATTAAATTTGAAGTAAAACATTTTTTCCATCGCTAATTTGGGACTATATGTACTATAAAGTTGTCATATATTAAATTAACTTACATTGTATGATGAATTTTAAAAGTCTGGTGCATTTTTTTTACAAATGAAAAAATTCAAACTACAGTTGGAACAGGAAGAAGACTTACATGATGATTTAAAATTTTTTATTTTTTGTTATAATTTGTAATTCAAAGTTTAATATTACAAATTTTTAGTGCTTTCATCATGAAGCTACAAAAAAATTTTGATAGATGTATTTTTTATAGCTTCATTTTAAGTTTTTATCAATTAGAATGAATATTTTCAAATTTTAATTTGAGTTTGCATGTAACAATTTTGTTTGCACTTGTAATATTTTGGTCTATATGTAAAAATTGATTTGCATGTATCCAATTTCGATTTGTACATAACAATCGCCTTGAATTTTAGATGATCATTTTTTACAAACAATTCATGCACAAAAAATAAAGGCTTTTTGGCAATTCAAGTGTGTGCATAAAAATCAAACTGATTGAATTAGACTGAATTGAGCCGATCGGACTGATTTTCAAACCAAATTGATCGATTTTGTCTGGTTTCGATTTTAGGGGATTGAAAAAACGGTCCCAGTTCAGTTTGGTTTGCACCATGAGCAAATTGATAAAACAAAACTAAAATACTGGATCACTGGATAGCCTGGATTCTTTCAAGGATAGCCTAGATTCATTGATTCAACGTCTGGGGTGTATCCACGGACCACGCGTGACATTACTCACAAGTTAGTCAAGACATCTCGGTTGTCACGCATGACGCGAGTCGCTCTGTCTTTGTCTAGTTTTTTTGATTCTTCACCTCCTGCAAGTCAGTTAGCCATTTCCTTCTGTTGTCTACATGTTTGCAGTAGTTTCTTCCTCTCCTGTCGCCTGCCCTGGTGAGGAAGTAATGAGGGAAGCGGGGGCACACAAAAATGTCGACGAGGAAAAACACATGCCAATCTCGGAGACTTAGCTCCTTCATGGGGAAATTTTTTAAGTACGTTAGATGTACCTTTCTCTTGTGCATTTCACATGTCAGTCGTTCGATTAGACATCAGACGATCAATCTTTTAGTCATATATATATATATATATATATATATATATATATATATATATATATATATATATATATATATATATATATATATATATATATATATATATATATAACTACTTATAAAGAAATAGTGATGGCTTTAAAAAGTCATGTATTTAAAATCCATTAGACCAATTCCAGCCATTGGATCAACTTAATCAGGCCTGCCAATATCCAATCCTCCTAAAATCTCACCCCCCCCCCCCCAAAAAAAAAAACAAAAAACCCGATGTCTTCTTCTTTCTGCCCAGCCCCGCGTCCCCCCCCCCCCCCCCCCCCCCCGTCCACTGCCGCCGCCGGCGGAGCCTGACCGGCGCCCCCCGGCGGGTTCGCCGGTCTCCGGCGAACCCTCCGGGGCCTGTGGAAGGGGGGGGGGGACGCGGGGCTGGGCAGAAAAACGGAGGGGGTGGATTCTGCAATATATATTTATATAATTATTATATAATTATTATAATATATATTTATATAATTATTATATATTTATTTGTATAAATATATATAATATATTATATATATTTGCGAATCCCGCCGGGGGCAGGGGAAGCCCGCCGCGGCGACTTGGTACTGTCGCGCGGGGCACGAGGGCCGGAGTCTCGTGCCTGTCACTCGTATATATATATATGTATATATATATATATATATATATATATATATATATATATATATATATATATATATATATATATGCACACGAGTGCCCGAGACGGGGCTCCGCCCCTACTATCAATCGCGACAGTACTTGGCTCCGCCCCTACTATCAATCGCGACAGTATGTTATTCTTGTTACTCGAGTAGGTGATTTCCTTTTCTTCTTATTACTCGAGTAGTTGACTCCATGTACTCGAGTAATCATCTCATACTCTCTCGAGTAGTTTTTCTTATATACTCGAGTAGTCATCTTCTACCTACTCGAGTAGTGCTGCATGTACTCGAGTAGTCTTGTACATCTCGAGTATTTTACTTTGACTTTTCCGAAAATTTGCCAAGTCCAGTCTAACGGTCTTATTCATAAACTTTGACGTGATTGGTCCACATGTCTTTCATAATGACTCAATTATGTCTAATCTTATCCTCTCCTATAAAAGGTCTTGTCTAAACCGACAAACCCTAATTTTTCAAAGAAGATTATTCTAAGAAGTTTTGCAGTCGTACTCTCTCAAGTTTTTTGTCTCCTCTCTCTCTCTCTCCAAGAAACGAAAACCGCCGCCGTCTCCATCGCAGATTCCCGATCGGCTAGGGTTTTCATTTTCAGAGGATTCAGATTAAGAAGATTTTACATATCGGGATTTTCGCTCAACTCTTCATCCTCTATTCGATCGTGTAAAGTCAAGAAGATTCAGATCTGATTTTGCCGAGGTTTTCTTCACCTATCTGATAAAGCTGAAAAGTCTAGAAGAAGAAGATCCTGGTCGATTACTTGCAGATCTGACAAGATTCATTGTTTGTATTTCTATACAATTTTATTTCATTATTGTAGGAGAAGTTTTCTCCGAGTGTAGGAGTTTTTCAACTCTGAGATTGTAGGAAGTTTCATCTTCCGAGTGTAGATTCGTTTTGTGGATCGAGATTGTAGGAACGTTGTTCCGAGGGTAGGATTGATTTTCAATCCGAGATAGTGGAGTAGCCAAGTCTAGTGTATTGCTAGATCGGTGAGGGAAAGTTGATGTACCCAAGGTTGGGGAACCACTATAAATCTTGCCTCGTCTGTGTTTGATTGGTAGATAGATCTTTGATTTGGTTTGTAATTTTTTATTCCGCAAAAAGACGCATAATTCACCTATTCACCTCGCTCTAAGTGATTTAGGTAGGCAACTATAAACTTTCATCAGGGTAGACAGGCTAAGTGTTATAATGACAAGCACATAAATGTTGAGTTCGTTGGGGGCGATTGGGTTTATCTGGAGATCAAACCGTTCAAGGGTGTATCAAGATTAGACGCTTGAAAAAGTTAAGTCTGAGGTACCTTGGGCCGTTTGAGATACTGGAGCGCAGTGGTGAAGTCGCCTATCAATTGAAGCTTTCAATAGAACTAAGCAGTCTGCACGATGCATTCCACATATCTGTGTTGCGGAAGGCGGATCAAGAGCCTATGTAAGTGGTTATTGCGGGTCAGGTGTCGATTGATAGTGGTTGATGACGAAGGTCAACCCATTCGAATATAGGATATGAAAGTCAAGTAACAGCATAATAAGTTGATTAGGATAGTCAAGGTCCGTTGGACAACTGTGGTCTTGAGAAACTATCATGGAGCGCGAGCAAATCATGAGATCAGAGTATCCCGAGTTGTTTCCTTGAGGTAACTTTTATAAAATTGATACTTCTATTTTAGTGCAACATATAAATTTCGGGACGAAATTTATTTAAGTGGGGGAGATGTCTAACGCCCCAAGTTTTTTCGTAGCCAGGAGTTGGCTCTGTGAGATACCGCACGACGGCAGGGTTAACACCGACGGTAGTGTTGCGGAATTATTGTAGGAGCGCTCAGTGAGTTACCGCGCTGGCGGTAGGTGGGTCGATTAAATCGACATGGCTTTTGGTAAGCTACCGCCTGACGGTAGTGCTAGCGTCAGCAGTAGCTTGGACGATTTAACTAGCGAGGCTCTCAGTGGACTACCATGGGGCGGTAGCAATACCGCGGGCGGTAGCGATACCGCGAGGCGGTAGCGATACTGCGGGGCGGTAGCGATACCGCGGGGCAGTAGCGTCAGTTCGTTGAGAGCAGTGCATTGATGCGACACATCGTCTACCGCATGACACTAGGTTGATACCGCACGTCGGTAGTAGGACAATTACGGCGTGGTCGTGTATTGTCCTGTGATTGGAGGTTTGGGGCAGTAGGCTTGCGAAACAAGCCGACGTTTGAGGTACTGTGCAACAGTAGCTCTGTTTAAGGCTAGGGAAGTTATGTTTCCATTCATTTCTTTCTCTCATGGCTTCCTCCTTCTGATCAGCAACATGAGAGGAGAGTGGAGGAGAGTTAGAGGAAGGAGATCTCGTCGTCGTTGGAGTTTCGGAGCTACGAGTTGCAGGCCGAGTTCGAATCTGCGGAGGAAAATCCATTTCAGTCATTTTCATCCATCTAGATTCTCTCCAATGGTGCTGAAACGAACGTCAAGGGTAACGATCCTTCTTCTTGGACATGTGAAGTCCTTTGTTTTGACATGTGAGGGTAGGCGCTCCACGAGCATGTGGAAGTGGTTCTCCCGATGGGTTAATCTGCGTATCCTTGTTATCTTTGCATTTAGAATCTGGAATCGAAGTACGAAATAGACATGTTGTGTGAAGCCCATCCAGACAGGTTGGTCTGGATTGGTAATGATTGTTTTGTATGCCGGAGAAGACTCCGTGATAAGCGTGTAGATTTTAGAGTCGCGGGGTGTACAGGTTACTATAGAGAGAACTGGAGTGGGTCCCCAGGAAAACACTCGTTTGGAGGGAAGAATTGATAGTCTATCCCCTACCGCGCGACGATAGCTCTACCGCCGCGGTAGATCCCGGTGAGCAAAGTTTTGTGAGGCCTTCGCTTAGAGACCTGGGCCATTGTGATTGTGAGGCCTGTCTCTTGGAGACTTGTGGGCCAATGTGTTGAGATGAGAGCCCAAGAGACCCAGCTTAGGCGGTCGTGAGTGTTAGCCTTGGAACATAACAGGGTTATGTATTGTTATGAATGGAAATGGAGGCTGGCCCACGTCGTGGCTTATTGCGCCTGACGATTTGAGCAATGGGAAAGATTTGAACTGTACCCAACCTTATGGTGTTCGGCTTGGAGTGATTCAAATAGTGAATCCGAGAATCACCGTGACTTTGTCATAGCCATAGGAGCGAGTCTTTGGCTTCGGTCTGGGAAGACTTGTTAATGCTCAAATTATGTTGATCGTCGCTGAGTACGGATGTGTGACCCGTTGAGGTCCGGTGCACTGATAATGTACCTTGATTGCACGAGGCGGGTGGATGACTGTGTCAATGTCTGTGGTGAATTGTGCTTAAAGTGCACGTTCTGTTTGCCATTATATAAATATGTTAAATGTCTGCAGGGAAGGAACACCGCCACCCCGGGTGAGGGGTGAGGTCGTTATAATTTGGTCAGCTAATGCTGACCGTTGCTTTGTTTTCCACTGTTGGGTGGAATGGTTTCGTGCATGTGTAGCTGAGTCGAGCAGGAAATAGCGGGTTGCGGCCCATGGTAGTTAATCAGTCCCTCGAAGGCCAAAGAGAAATGTGTTTACTTTTACTGTTCCATGTGTGGCTGGCCTACGTGTCGAAGTACGAAAAATACTTTTATTTGATGAAACCTTTGTAAGGTCTTAATGTCATATCTATTTGTGTATATATATTATCATTCCAGTTTGGTTTAGTGGACATTCGTATGGTCAGGTTCTTAATGCAATTCAATTGATCTTCCGCTAGAATGCACTCTGAGTTAGGATGCGTGATTATATTATGATCTCAATACGTAACTCCACTGACTGTCCGTGGAATATAGCGTGGGACCCCGGCCGGACCTTCTGTTATATTCTATGCGACTGATGGGGGTGTTACATCCACCACACAGTCTGCCAAGAAGTCTGCCACTGCTTGAGCTTTAACCGACAGGCATGGGACGAAGGAGATGTCAAACTCGCTCAACTTCACCGACCATTTTGCCAATCTTCCCGAATGTTCCACCCCTTAGAAGATGTTATGCAGTGGATGGCCGGTCACTACCCGGATCAAGTGAGCTTGAAAGTAAGGTTGAAATTTTCGAGTCGAGAGGACCAAAGCAAAGGCTGGCTTTTTCAGGAACGGATACCTGAGATCTGCTTTCCTCAAAACCTGGCTCATATATTAAATTGGCTGCTGCTTATTACCCTCCTCTTGGACCAACACGAAGCTTACAGCCTCCACCCCCACTCCGTGGTACATGGTCAGATCTTCTCATTATTTGGGTCCCTGAAGCAGAGGAGCCTTGGCTAGCTGATCCTTCAAAGACTAGAAAGCCTCCTCATATTTCTTAGACCATTCAAACTTCTGATTCCCCTACAGCACCCCGAAGAAGGGTGAGCACTTCTCTCCTGCCCGGGAAAGAAACATGTTCAGTCATGCAAGCTTCCCAGTCAGGCGTTGAACCTCATTGACACTCTTTGGCGATTCCATCTCCATTATTGCTTTTACTTTGTCCGGATTGGGCTCCACCCCCGCTAGAGTTAGGAGGTGCCCAAGGAACTTCCCTCGGCTTGCTCCGAAAATACACTTATGGGGATTCAACCTCATTTTAAACGCTCGCAAGGTGGAAAAAGTTTCCTCCATGTCTTGAAGGTGATAGCTCACATCCTTACTCTTCACCAATAGATCATCTACATATACCTCCAAGTTTTCTCCCTCTGCCCCCGAAAGACCCTATTCATCATCCTTTGGCATGTTGTCACTGCATTCTTCAACCTAAAGGGCATCATCTGTAGTTATAGCATCCACTGCTCGTGATGAAGGACACATCTTTTATATCTGGAGGGTGCATTCCTATTTTGTGATAACCTGAAAAAACATCCAAAAAAACTCATTGTAGGAAAACTGACGGCTGAGTCAAGCAGCGTGTCAATTTGAGGCAAGCAATAACAATCCTTAGGGTATATTTTATTCAACAAAGAGAAATCTACACACATTCTCCATTTCTTATCCCCCTTTTCACCATTACAACATTTGAGACCATCCCAAAAACTGGATCACTGACACGAAACTGGCCTTGACAAATTTTTCCACTTCCTCTTTGATAGGCCCTTTGAGCTTGTCAGACACATTCCTCTTCTTGTGGCGAATAGGGCAGACCTTCAGTCAAGATTCAGTCGGTGACAAGCCATGTTTGCATTTATGTATGGCATATCCTCCGCGCTCCAAGCGGAGACATCCACGTACTTCTGGATGTATGTCAGTATCCTCTCTTGATCCTTCTGGCCCAAGCCTCCGCTGACCCGTACCTCCACCACTGCTTCTGCTGGCTCCAGTCGGGACTGCTCCTTCCAATCTCCAACTGCCCTCTCTCCTTGGGCTAGGATCTCCTCTTCTATCGCTTCCTCCACCACCATCATCTCCTCTCCTCCTTCTGACTCTCATGCCTTGCTTCCCTCCTAAGCGAGGACCTGCTCCCCCCATAACTCCGTCATCACCTCCTCCATCACCTTCTCCATCTTCTCGGCCTCACCCATCCATGAGATGGTGTTGACTGCGGTGATGTAGCACTTCCTTGCCACCAATATGATCTCCTCGGATCTGGGCATGCACCACCCATCGTTGAACTTAAGGCACTGATGGAAGATGAGGGGACACAATGGAAAATGCTGATGAGAGGCCGACTGAAGATGACATTGTAGCTGTCGGGGGAGTATACGATCACAAACCAACAATTTTGGGATTGACCCCTAGAGTCACGTTGAGCCCCATGCCTCCTTCCACTTCCTTCCTCTCTCCCGAGAATCCGAAGAGCGGTCCATCCGAGGCCAGCACCCTCTTCGCCTCCATCTTCAACTCGTCAAACGTCATCTTAAAGATGATGTTGACCGAGCTCCCATTATCTACCAGGATCCGAGAGACGGTGAAGTTCTGGACCGCTGTCTGAATCACCAGCGCATCGCAGAATGGATCCTCATGATCCGGCATGTCGCTCGAGGTGAAGGTAATCCTCTTCACGGGAGGCGGGGTTTGGGACGTTGAAGTGACGCTTTGACGGAACACAGTTTGGAAGCTTCCCCTATGGGTGGCCTTGATTCCCCCCCCCCCCCCCACCGTGGATCACTATAATGCTCGCAGAGCCTCCTATGTCGGCCCGCTCTTCACGTCTATCGTTGTCTGCCCCCGCAACCACTTCCTCGATCTACACTGTTGGCGGGTGCTACCCCTGTCCTCTTGTCCTTCTCAGCTCCAGAAACTCCGGGCAGGTGGCCGTTGCGTGACCTTCCACTTGATGGAAGTCACAGTATGACAACTCCACCTCCCACCCTCTCCTTCCCCCTCGACCGGTCCTCCTCCTCTCAACCCTTACCCGGGCTATTGACATGGCTTGATGTTGTGGGGGGAGGGGTGGCCTTGGGCCCTGCCTCCAACCTGGAGGGTTAAACCTCCATTTCCCCTCTGGTGGTTCCCCCCTCCTTGGAACCCTCTTCCTTGACCCAAGTTATGTCCCCCCTGCTGCCTCCAGGCCAACTGGTTGTTGGGTTCTTGATAACCCCACTGTTGTTGTTGCCTTTGGAAACCTTTCCCCTGGGATCATCTCTTCTTCTCTCCTCCTGGCGCCTACTTACTTCCTGCTCACTCTCTTAACTTCCTCCTAACCTGGCCAACTTACTATCGAAGTTGGGGTTTGTTGCCTCACCCTCGATCTCCTTTGCTGCTCTCTCCATCACTTCCTCGAAAGACAATGATGCATGGCCTCCTTCAATGCCACTCTGAAAAACCCTTATCTAAGCCCCAACGTGTAGGCCATCATCAGGGTAAACCCTGGCACCTCTTCCACGATGAGGACTTCCTCCTGGAACCTGTCTACATAGCTGGCCAGGGTTTGTTCCGGCCCCCTGCTTGACTGCGAAGAGGAACTCCACACCCTTCTTCCTCTTCTTTGAAGTCGAGAATCTCAACAGGAATGCCCGACGCAAATTTGCGTAGCAGTAAATTGAGCTGGTGGGAAGCTGGTGTAACCAGTCACTTGATTTATCTTTGAAGGAGATGACAAAGAGTCGGCACTTGAAGGCGTCAGACATTTGCATGATGGAGACCCGCGTCCCCAAACAACTGTACATGCTGAACTGGGTCATGTCTGTCGGTGTACTAGGACATCTCAGGCTCCCTGAACCCCTCTGGAATTGGGGCCGACATGACCAACTCGCGGATGGGGCTTCCCCCTGCATCGCGAGTAGTGGCTCCCACAAAACCATCTCACTGATGTGGCCAACACTCGGCGAGTCGGGAATAGCTCTCACACGGCGAGATCCTGCTCGCCAACCTCGCCCTCTTTCTCCTTCCCGGTCCGCCTGACCGAGGAGTTCTCGCCTAAAGTAGGTTGTGCAACCACCGGGACAGCCGTGTTGAAGTATGAGACCGAGCGGACTGGCGGTCTAAGTCTGGCGGGTTGTTGACCGCGCGGTCTAGCGGTTACTCTCCAGCGGTTTGATATCCAGACTGTTGTTGTTTGGTACCCAAGTGGTCTAGCAGTTTCTCTCAGGCGAGTTGGAGACCGGGCGGTCTAGCAATCTCCTATTTCGGCTTGTGCTCTTCCTTCTAGTGTTGTCGAACGGTTAGCTCATTTGTCTAACCACTCGGCCTGTTCGGTCTCTTTATTTTCTAACCGCGCAGCTATGTATTTTTTAGTCCCACATTGTTTACATGTACTCTCTTTTCTTCTCCATTCTATAAAAGGAGGTCATACCTTTGTAAATGATACCTTTTTGGATAATAAAACTTCAACTATTCAAATCTCCGGCTTGTTTTCTAGTCATTTGTTCGCTACTTTTACATGGTATCAGAGCAAACGATCGATTCGACCTGATTCCTTCTTTGGCTTTCTGTCCGCGCGGCTTGTCTTCTGTTCGCGCGGCTTCTTTGCCTTGTCGCTGCCCTGTTTACTCGACTTTCCTTCCGCTCTCTCTTCTCTCTGTTCGCTCGGAATCTTTTTAGTTCGCGCGACCTCTTTCCCTGTGCTTTGGTCTGCTTTCTGGCCGCTGGTGTGCTGACACTGTGACCGTTGCAGCTTCTTCTCTTCAACCCGCCGCGTTTCCTTCTCTTGTCGCTGCGGTCTCCTTCTCTTGTCGCGGCCTCCGCTTTTGTTCGCGCGGCATGTTCCCCTTTCTTTCCACGCGACTTTTCTTCTACTCGCGCGGCTTCCTGTGTTTCTCTATGGACATTTTAGGTCTCTCCACCCACGTTATCTCTACCTCCACCACTCCTGTGGCTTCTCCTCCTCCTCCTCCTTCTGGAAACCTTGACACTGTTTCTAAACTTGTTGGTTCCAACTATCCGGATTGGAGCGTTTCTTTCACATTTCTTCTCCGCTCTCAGCGCAAGCGTCATCACCTCACTGATGACCCTCCTCCTCCTAACTCTGCTCAATTTGATGACTGGGATGCGAGTGATACGCTTGTCCGCACTTGGCTGGCCAACAGCCTCTCTGATGAATGTCTTCCCGTCATTTGCCATGATGAGATGGTCAAGGCTGTATGGTTTCACCTCACTGCTCTCTATTTGAAGGGGGACAGACGTCCTGCATTTATACTCTCTATGCGGACCTCTTCGTCCACCCTTCCATGTCTCCTGCTGCGGCTTATTAGCAGTTCAGGCTCTTGGCGCCGAGATCCTCCAGAATCGCCCTTCTCCGCAGACTTGGCTGAGCAGCACAAGCACTTCCAGGAACTCCTGGTTGTTTGTTATCTTTTGCGCCTCCCTGACTCCTTTGATATGACCGCCAGCAGATCTTGTGCGAGGCGGAGTCTCCCACTTTGGATGCCACCGCGGCTCAAATCGCTGCTGTTACTTCGCTACTACTCTCAGCGTCCTCTGTTTTCCTCCCCTCCTCCACAAGACTCTTATGCTCACCAGGCTCAGCGGGGTGGCACTAGTAGCCGCAACCAGTCCGGCGGGCACGGTTCGTCCAGGTTCCTCTGCTCTCACTGTGATCGTACCGGCCATTCTGTTGACCGTTGCTGGCAGAAACATCCTCATCTTCGCCCCTCCGGTGATGCCTCTTCCTCAACCTCTGCCTCCTCTCGGTCGTCTGCTTCTGTGGCCACGACTTCAGGTAGTGCCCACGTCGTTACCCAAGGTAAATGGCTGATTGACTCTGGTGCTACAAATCACATGACCGGCAATCCTCATTGCTTCTCTCTCCTCGAAACGCATGATCGTTGCCCCCGGTTCGTGTTGCGGATGGTTCACCTTCCCCGGTTCATGGGACGGGCGTGGTTTAAGTCACCCCATCGCTTCGCCTGGCGGACACCCTCTATGTCCCGAAGTTTCCTTGCAATTTATTATCCGTTACTACTTTATGCAAGCAACTTCAGTGCTCCATCTTATTCACTCCAACTTCTTGTTCCTTTCAGGACCCGAGGACCCAACGGACGATTGCTACTGGGACTGAGAGCGGCGGCCTCTACTTCCTCGACAACGTTTCGGCTTTGTCTGCCTACTCATCCTCTTCTACAGATCTGCTTCAATGGCATCTTCGCCTTGGACATCCTCCTCCTCGGAATCTTCATCAGCTTCTGCCCCACTTACCTCAGACCAGTCCTCCGCTCAACTGTGATGCGTGTCAGCTTGGCAAACATCATCGCTCCTCCTTCCCGCCGAAGCAAGGTCATGTATCTTCTCGCCTGTTTGATCTCATTCATTTTGATGTCTGGGGTCCTGCTCCTACTCTCACCGTTTGTCGGGGTAGTTCCTACTTTGTAACCTTTATTGATGATTTCCCTAAATGTACATGGGTGTATCTATTAAAAGATCGCTCTGAACTCTTTTCTGTATGGCAATCCTTTTATTATATGATTAAAACTCAGTTTGATATTTCTATTAAAGTCTTCCGCTCTGATAATGCTAAAGAATATCTTAGTCATGAGTTTTCCTCCTTTTGTATGCAACATGGTCTTTTTCATCAGACCAGGTATGTTTACACCTCCTAGCAAAATGGGGTGGCGGAACGTAAAAACCGTCACCTTCTTGATGTTGCTCGCACTCTCATGACACAAATGCAGGTACCTTGCTCCTACTAGGCTATGTTGTGCTCCTCGCCTGCTATCTCATCAATCGCCTTCCCTCAGCGGTTCTTCACGGCCAGACCCCCTTCTCCATTCTATACCCAAGCAAGGAACAATTTCCTCTCCCTCTCTGTATCTTTGGGTGTACGGCTTTCGTACACGCTCCGTCCGCTACCCGTGACAAGCTTTCCCCCCATTCCACCAAGTGTGTTTTTTTGGGTTACTCTACCACTCAAAAAGTCTATTGTTGTTTTGACCCTGTTCTGTGCAAGCAGTTTGTCTCCGCAGACGTGACCTTCTTCGAGAATGTGTCCTACTTCTCTCCTGAATCCCCTCTTCCTCCTGCTGTCTCTGATTCTCCACCATCTCTCTCTGTTTCTTCCACGCCTCTCGACGTCTCCCCTCTTCCCTCATCTCCTCCTCCGTCTCTTCCTCTCTCCTTCATACCCCCTCCACCTTCTCCCTCTTCTCCGCAGCCATCTCTCTAGTCACGGGCTAGCCTTCTCCGCCACGGACGCTCCGGTCACTGAAGCACCCGTCGACCTGGACCTTCCCATTGCTCTTCGCAAAGGGTACGGCGTATACTCAACACCCGCTTACGAAAGTTGTTTCCTACGATCGGTTTACTCCTTCTCGCTGGTGTTTTGCTTTGGCTATCTCGGCTACTACCACTCCCCTCACCTACCAGGAGGCTCTTGCTATACCTCATTGGAAATCTGTCATGGATGAAGAGATCGCCACTCTTACTGAAAGGGGTACCTGGACCCTTGTTCCTCCACCTGTGGGTATTGATGTGGTTGGCTGTCGCTGGGTGTTTGTTGTGAAATTTCGCCCTGACGGCACTGTGGATCGCTACAAGGCCGGCTGGTGGCCAAAAGCTTCACTCAGACTTATGGGTTTGACTACTTTGATACTTTCTCTCTGGTTGCTCGCCTCAGCACCATCCGAGTTCTCCTCTCTGTGGCTGTCAAAAGGGGTTGGCTATTTCCCAGGTTGAATAAGGCCATTTATGGCCTCAAGCAGAGCTCTCGGGCGTGGTTCGACAAGTTTAGTGGCATTGTGGCTACCATCGGCTTCGCAAGGAGTTCGGCTGATCACTCCTTGTTTATTCGCAAAGCTGGCTCTGGACTGGTGGTTTTGGCGGTGTATGTGGATGATATTCTTCTTACTGGTGATGACCAGGCTGGGGTGGACTTGACAAAGAAACACCTCCATCAACACCTGGTCTCGAAGGATATGGGGTCCCCGAAATACTTTTTGGGGATAGAAATCTCTCGGAAGCTTGACTCGTTGGTTCTCTCCCAACGAAAGTATGCTCTTGATCTTCTACAAGAGGCAAGATTGACTGGTGTCAAACCGGCCCGGTATCTCATGGCTACTGGAGAAGACAAAACATGGTCAGATGACTCGCCTCTTCTATCTGATATCACAAGGTACAGACGTTTGGTGGGCAAACTTTTTTATCTCACGGTGACCAGACCCAATATCTCCTATGCTGTGGACAAGGTTAGTCAGTTCATGCAAGCTCCCAGGGAATGCCATCTTCAGTCTGCCTTGAAGATATTAGAGTATGTCAAAGTAGCACCAGGAAAAGGGCTACTCTTTCAGAAAAATGATCATCTGAGGGTGGAAGCCTACTCAGATTCAAGTTATGCGGATGATAAAGGAGATCGTAAATCTACATCAGGTTTTTGCACATTTGTTGGAGGAAACCTTGTGAGCTGGAAGAGCAAGAAACAGTCTGTTGTCTCCAGATCCAGTGCAGAAGCCGAATATCGGAGTATGACGTCAACCACGTGTGAGTTAAAATGGTTGCGTGCTCTCATATTTGACCTAGAGGAGGTCTACGACTATCCTCTTCCTATGTTCTGTGATAACAAGGCTGCTATATATATATATATATATATATATATATATATATATATATATATATATATATATATATATATATAATTCGGTCGTGGAAGCCATTTCATTCGGAAGAGGTCTTGAAGAAACAGATTTGTACTCTGTTCGTCACCTCCGACAAAGAGTTGGCGGATATCTTCACAAAATCAGTTTCCACTTCCTTTTTCCACATTTGTGACAAGCAGGGCATGATTGATATCTATGCTCCAGCTTGAGGGGAGTGTTGAAGTATGAGACCGAGCGAACTTGCGGTCTAAGTCTGCCAGGTTGTTGACCGCGTGGTCTAGCGGTTACTCTCCAGCGGTTTGATATCCAGACTGTTGTTGTTTGGTACCGGAGCGGTCTAGCTGTTTCTCTCGGGCGACTTGGAGACCGGGCGGTCTAGCGATCTCCTATTTTGGCTTGTGCTCTTCCTTCTGGTGTTGCCGAATGGTTAGCCCATTTGTCTAACCGCTCGGCCTGTTCGGTCTCTTTATTTTCTAGCCGCACAGCTATGTATTTTTTAGTCCCACATTGTTTACATGTACTATCTCCCTTCTCCGCCATTCTATAAAAGGGAGGACATACCTTTGTAAATAATACCTTTTTGGATAATAAAACTTCAATTATTCAAATCTCCGGCTAGTTTTCTAGTCGTTTGTTTGCTACTTTTACAAGCCGGTGTCGAGCATTCACCACGAGTGGCGCTGAGCTAATGGTGCAAGGTCCCCATAACTTCCTCCTTGAAATCTTCGAACATGCCCATCATTGCTAAGACCGATGGGTGGCAATTGCTCCTGGCTAGACCCTTGTCCTTCACCTCCAGTCATGAAACTAACTGAGGATCTTCTGTGCTGGCCACGCTCCATGCTCACCGCACCAAAGTGTTGAAACCTAAAATCGGTCTCTTGTGGAGTTCGGGTCCCAAAAGAGTTGTGGCCTCACACTTACTTCTCTCGAGCTAAAACACCAGACCAAAGGCTTAGGAAACTTGGAACAGAATCGAGGTCCCAACAAGGAGGTCTCACCGCACGTCCAGAAGATTTAAGAGCATTTCTCTCCCAAGCTAGTGCTGAGCTTGGGCACCTTGGAGGATACTCAAGGATCGTTAAGAAAAGCCTGAGTAAGAAGAAGTTAAAAGAATCTACCTCTCCAAAGGTGCCCCCTTAGGTCTATTTATAGATTTTCATACTTGGTTTGCCAACAACGTAACTTCGTTGCCACATTTCCCTATACGCAACCCAATTGGGTCTGCCAACAACGTAACTCCGTTGTAGAAAAATATTATTCGCAAACCCCCAGGGGCATCCAGGTAATTTCACCCTGGGCCCCACCGGGCGAGTGCCCGTGAAAACATCATTCACTTGAAGCAGCGCAAGCTTGGAGGAGCCAAACATTCGCCTCCTAGCCTTGTCAAAGGGCGAGTGCGAGTTCTGCCCTCCACTCGTCCGAGGCGGCAAAAACCCTCCTTCCTGCACACTAAGGGGCGAGCCTTGGGCGAGTGCATGATGAAGATCGCACTCGCCCGATGGGATGCCTGCATCTCCTATCTTGGGCGAAAGCTTGTTGACGCGTTGGGCGAGTGCGGGCCCGCCTACCCCACTCGCCATCCCGACTAGATTGAACCCGAGGGCCCTCTTGTTATGCCTTGTACTTGTTAGAGGGTCTCACTCAGCGAATACGGGTTGTACACTACTTGACCATCTTTGGTTGTGGGAAGCTTCTTCTAAGCATCGGGGTATATGGTGGGACCTCCCTGCCGCAACACTTAGGGTGCTTTAGGTTGCCTTGTTCTGTTTTTTGGAGTAGGGATTTTCCCGGCTTCAACAATGCCAAAAAAATTTCCCTCTCGTGTAAGCGTCCAAAGGTATTAATTATCTCTCCTTCCCCGAGCACTTCTATCTTTCTAGTTTCTAAGGTTCTAACTCACGTCTAATTGAGTTTGTTGCACTTTTTTCCGCATCGTTTGTAACTTCATTTTATTGTGAAGGACAATACATGTGCGGTTTTACTAGTTCAATGAAAAAAAAATCTGCCAATTATTTTGAACTTTGCAGTTTTGATTCGGTTTCAGTTTGGGGTGTGTGAAATTCGAGACCATTTAGTTGGGTTTTAAGTGAAATCGAAACTGAATCGAACTGTTTATAGGCATATTTGCCATTATGCATCTCTGAAATACATCACTTTGACACTTTGTACTCTGAATATTTAAAATTGACATCCCCATTACCAAAATTCTAGCAATTCGTACAACAAGCTGAAATTTCAGGAGTATTTTCGGCTAGAGCACAACTGAAAATGCTATATTTTGCACCTTGCACCTCAAATTCTTTACTTTTGTAATTTGCACCCAAAATTCTCTAATTTGAATAGTTTTGTATGAATTATTATGTCAATGAAAAACGTCGCAGGTGATATTCATCACCTAAAACCTGTTGAGGCTCCGCTCAAGATAGTCCACTAAGGCTCATCAAGTGTGGACTGACCTTATATAGTATCTCCAGCGTAGAGCCGTTACACCCTAATGACATGTAACCCATTGAGTCGTTCTGAGCCGGTCTCGACATGCGCGGACATATAATAAATACCCTAACATTATCCTCCTATGTTCGCAATAAACCCGATGTCGGAGAAAGGGTGGTATGTGTAGTGTTCAGCCGAACATGAAGCACTAACAATCGTGTCTGGCACACTTGTCAAAATATATTGGACGTTAAAGAAATAACTGTATGCATGCATAAGAGTTAATATAACTCTCAGCAGCATCACATAGCATTCTAAAGTACGATCATAACGCAGGCTCAACATACCTAGTGGCTAATAATCAACAAAAGAGCAGAAGTAGTCCAAACAACAAGTGTTCAAAAGGAGCTAAGCAATGCTCTAAACAAAGTCAAGCCAGAAACCAAATAACAACTCTAGCTGTCATCATTCTCAGATGTACAGTAGGCATCCTCATAAGGATCCCAAACAACAAGTGCTTCTCCATCATCAATATTTCTTGTAATTTTCAACAAAAAATTTCATTCAGAATGAATTCAAACTGTTGAGAATGTACATGTATCTAGTTTTACTTGTAAGAACGTAGTATTGTAGAATTTGCTTAGAGGATACATACACATAGTATTATAGGTTCTACCTCAGAATCCATTATTTGTTTTCAAAGAAATGAATATTATGGACTTCTGGACACTATAATTGTATTTGTGTTCCTATGTGGAATGTCACGGTTACTGTTCTTATAAAGTTAACTGGAACTCATCAAATGTAGAATGGAACCAATCAACAGTAGAAGAGCTAAACCGAGTCAGATCGTGTTATTAAATATGGAATAACACTCTCCTCTAAAGTAAGGTAGACGAATCCCGATGAAGTTGTTAACATCAGATATGGAATGAAACAACTTACCAGATTCGTACTCAGCAACACCGAACATCAGCGGAGCACAACACGCTTGCTTTGACAAAGGAAAGTGAGAAGAATCAAAACATTCAGACTAAGGCTGAGATGAATCGCCTAAACTTGAACTAAGGCTGAACTTAAATTGCCTTGAGTCTCATTTCCACTGCCGCTTTGATTGATCGGTCTTTAGACATTCCTTTCGTTAGTGTATCAGCTAGATTATCCTTCGATCGCACATCGATCAAAGTGATAATGCTTTGTTCTTTCAGATAATTCAATAGAGCGTGTCTCAGTCGTACATGTCGCCTCTTAGTATTAAAAAGGACATTATTCACGACTTGGACTGCTGCTTGATTATCACAGTACAAGCCCAAAGAATAACTTGAAGTTTAGACAAGGAATGTCTAGAATCAAATTCTTGATCCAGTCTGTCTCTTCACCAACTGAAGCTAAGGCAAAAAACTCGCTTGCATAGACGATAAAAGTTATACAAGTCTGTCTTTTGGATTTCCAAGTGACTGTAGCACCACCCAAAGTGAAAATAAATCTACTGGTGGACTTGTTGTACCCAACTTCTGAACACCAAGATGCATCAGAGTATCCTTCCAACATAGAAGGTAACCAGTGTAGCACAGAGCGTGATCTTTAGTACTTTCATGTACCTCATCAACCGATCTAAGGCATCCTAATGCTCTTTGCCTGGACTATTGGTAAAGCAATTCAGCATGCTTACCGAGAAGACAATGTCTGGTCTAGTGCAACTTGTGGCATACATGAGACTTCCAATGATCTTTGAGTACTTTACTTGATCAACGCTGGTCCCTTCATTCGGACTCAACTTGACATTTGGATCCATTGGTGTTTCAACATGCCTACAGTCTTTATAACCCCATGTAGTGAGAATCTGCTCAATGTAATGAGCTTGACTTAGAGTAACACGTCCATTGTCTACTCTAACTTTCATACCTAATAGGGTATCCATAGGACCAAGGTCCTTCATGTCAAATGCTTTTGCAAGAGTGGATTTAATATCCCTTACTGCAGCAAGATCTAACCCGAGAATCAACATGTCATCCACATATAAGTATATGATGACTGTTTTATTTTGACATTGAGCGGTGATAGAGGCACTTGTCTGTGAGACCGGACTGAAATCCAACGTTCTTTACCACTTGGTCAAATTTCATGTGCCACATCTTAGGCGCTTGCTTAAGCCTATAAATTGATTTATCTAGTTTGCACACTTTCTCTTTTAGATCTTTATGTACATAACTTTTAGGTTGTGTCATGTAGATCTCTTCATTAAGCTCTTTATTCAAGAAGTTGTCTTCACATCCATCTGATGAACTATAAAGTTCTTGATAGAAGCTAAGACAAGAAGAATCCTAATAGTGGATAAGTGACATACAAGTGAATAAACGTCAAAATAGTCAATTCCTCCTGTTGTTTATAACTCTTAGCTACTAGACATACTTTATATGAGGCTATAGACCCATCACTGTGCAATTTATTTTTCAAAATCCACTTGCATCCTAGGATTTTAGCTCCTTTTAGTAGGTTAACTAGATGTCAAGCGTTATTTTGTAGCAGCGAGTTCATCTCATCATCGATGGCTTCTGCCCACATTAACACATCTTTAGATCTCATTGCTTCCTGGTAGGAGAATGGATCATCCGCTAAGTTGTAGGTGACAAAATTCGCACCAAAATCCTTAGGGATTCTATCTCATGTATATACTCTAAAGAAAAAACATGTCCATCCACCTCTAGAGGTTAGGGAGTAGTGCCAGAGGGGCCAGCTTCAGGTTCTACCATAGATTCTGAAATCATGTCAGTAGACCCGGAAACGGTCAAGCCATGATCTTTGATAAATTTATGTTCAAAGAAAATAACATCTCTAAACTCTATCATTGTATTAGTGGATAGATCCAGAAACCTGTCGACTACACTATCTTCTGCACTACCTAGATAAATACGGGTTGTAGTTCTAGTTCTCAATTTAGGACTCTTAAGGTCTTGTATTCTTACATAAATAATACAACCCCAAGTCTTTAGAGTGTCATATCTATAAGGATGGACATACACAACTCATACGGAGTAGAGTTGGGCTTTGAGTGAGACACTTTATTTAGAATGTGATTTGCAGTTAGGACTGCTTTCTCCTAAAAAGAATTAGGCATACTAGCTGTGAGGAGCATATAATTTAACATCTCTGTTAAAGTTCCATTCTTATGCTCAGCGATACCATTCGATTGGGTGAGTAAGGAGCTGTGGTTTCTAGGATTATACCATCAGAGGCATAAAGGTCCCTAAATCCAGTCACAGTGTACTCTCCTCCTCGATCACTTCTAAATCTCTTAATTTTTAAGTTTAACTGGTTCTCAACACGAGTTTTAAAATCTTGAAGATCTAAAAAGCTTCATCTTTCGATTTCAATAGGTAAACATGCAATATCTGGAAAAATCGTCGATGAAGGTAATGAGATACTTCCTCCCCCCTAGTGACATGACTTCGAAAATCACAAAGGTCAGAAATGTATCAATTCAAGAAGTTGCGTACTCCTAGATACTGACTTAAAAGGATTTCTAGTAATCTTAGTTTGGGCACAAACCTCGCACATATCAAATCGAATAGAAAGATCTAAATGGATGTTATGACTCTTAGCTAGATCTTGCATTTTCTTGTAGTGTACATGTCCAAGTCTATTGTATAATAACTTTGGATCTATACGAGCTGAACTTACTTGATTAATGCATTTATTCTCTAGCCTAAGTTTATACATACCATTGATCATATATGCACAACCATAATAGTGTGAATTAACTGCTAAGTTATTCTATTGTTTTGAGTTGTAAAGGAAATTCCAACCTTATCTAATAAACTCATGGAATCTAATTTTTCTTTTAAACTAGGAACTACTCTAACATACTTTAAAATTAAAGTTTTACCTAAAGAGAGGACCAGCTCTTCTATCCCAGCACGAGTAACATTAGTCTCTCCTCCATTGCATTCTCGACTTTGTCCTGGACTGCCCTGACCTTGAGAGAAGACCTCTGTCATTTGTGACATGACAGGTAGCACCGCTGTCTAGCCACCACTCAGAAGATGCACTGCGGTAACTACTCTCTATCATAGTCACGAAGGACTTAGGATCAGAGATATTGACCAACATGTTTACAGAATTCTGTGGGCTTCCTTCTTCTTTAGTATGTGTATTTCAGAATTGAAGGTATCCACTCAAGAGGCAACTTGCTTAAAATCAGACTCGCAAAAGGATTATCGAACATATCAGACTGTTTGTTTTCCAGCTTGTGACGCATATTCTTTACTTCTAAAAACTAGAAGTGTGCGTTCAAGCCGTCTCAAACCTCTTTCGCGGTCTTACACGCACTACAGGTCATAGTAAGAAGAGAATTCAGGGAATTCAAAAGTAATCCCTGCAAAAATTCTTGTCTTTGTTCCACTGATATTCATCCACATCCTCTCAGATAGTGGTGAAATCGCTAAGAACGGTGTAGAGAATTTTACGTTCTTTCATTCCTAGTTGGACATACTTTTTCCAATTGAGGAGGTCAGTGACAGCAAAGGACTACAACTTCACGATGTCGAGCGCACTTTTCATCGACATCTTGATTTTGATTTGAACAGTAAAAACAAGAACAAAATCACCTGCTCCGTGCGGAGAACAAGACAATGTCTTCGGATCCAACACATAAATAATTTGCACGAATGCCAGCAGGAGATCCCTCCTAGCTGCAACAACATACAGATCAAGTAGATCTGGAGGTGGCACCAGAGATCTGAATCAGGAAGAAGAAGGCCACTGTTGCCATATTTCATAGATCAGCTACGGCGTTGAAAATCCAAAGGATAGACTCGTCCCTCTGGCATCAAAAGCACACAAAAACGGCTGAAGAACTCTCTTTTTTTTTATTATGACAGATTTGACCGGCGATGACCGCCGTTTGACCAGCGGTTGGATCTATGAATCCTTCTGGCTTGCTCCGCTCCCAGCAATTCCACTGATGTTAGATCTCTCCAAGATGAAGATCGAGATTTACAAGGTTTCTTCTAGATCTAGATCGAGAGCCAGATCTGGACGATATTCGTCCTTCTGCAACATGAAATTTCACGCGAGTAACACCAAGAATCTTTCTCCAGCGGGAATTCCTCCTCCCAATAGGAATTCATCGAAGAAATCGACCACGCGAACGACTCGGAGAGAACCCAGGACAGTGCTGGAAGATGATGACATAAGCCAAGACAAGTTCAAAGCCACTTGCAGCAACACACAACTATGAGTCAGGAAGGAGGAAGAAAGTCCTGCAGTGTCCATCACACCAACACCTCCAGATAAGAAAATAAGAAAGAAAACAGAGAAGAAGAGTCAATAGTGTATCATGTGAATACAGCTGTAAAGATAAGCTAGTACTTATCTTGGAATAGGGGCTGACCCTCATACCTATAAAAGTCTTGTGTTAGTGGCTGTAAAAAAGGACATATGAGTGATATGAATAAAAATAAAACTTGGTCCTGTAATATGTGACATCAGATCTTCTAATTTATATCAGTAGTATCAGAGCCATACTATCCCCTGACCTGTACAAGCTGGATCATCTTTGGAGTTCATGGCGGCATCAACCTTCTCTCTCTCTCTCCCAAACTACCATCCCTGTTTTCACAGGAGATAAGTATGATTTTTGGAGTATTCATATGCGTGCAATCTTTATATCGCAAGGCCTGTGGGATGTTGTGTTACATGGGCCAGAATTACCAGAACCTGCTGAATCAGGACCTGTTCTAATTACACCCACTAAAGCCTATGTACCTACTAAAGATGCAAAACAACAAGAAGAAATATATCAGAAGGATGCTTGTGCCCTTTGTTTTATATTTCAAGGTGTAGCTGAATCTGTGTTTCCACGGATAATGGGATCTCAAACGTCAAAAGTTGCTTGAGATATATTAAAAGAAACCTATAAGGGGGATGAGAAAGTTATAGCCTTGAAACTACAAAAATCATGGAAAGAGTTTGAAAACTTATCCATGAGAGCTGGGGAAAAAGTAGAAAGCCTCCTTACGAGAACACTCCACATCATTAATCAGATACGTAGTTTAGGGGACACAATTGAAGATCGACAAGTTGTGCCCAAATTACTACGTAGTCTGCCGCCTAGTTATTATCCAGTTGTCACAGCGATTGAAGAGTCAAAAGACCATAGAACTCTTTCACTCACTGCTCTCATGGGGTCATTACAAACCCATGAAAAACGATTGACCAATGTCACCCCCAACTTGATCAAACCTTACAAGTCAGATTTTTGAATACAAAAAAATACATCACTAAAAAGTAAGAAGAGTGTTCAAAAAGTGCCTCCATTCTATAATCAGCAAGTGAAACAAGGATGACTACAAAGGAAAAGGAATAAGCAATACAAATGACAAGTATTGTATTATTTGTAAAAAAACAAACCATATATCCAAGGACTGTTTTTTTCGATGTAAGAATTGTCGGATACCAAATCATTCTTACTCAAACTACAACAATAATACTAAGACATCGCTAAGGTAACTAAAGTATCTGAACAACAACTAGAGCACATGTTCTATGCTACAACTTCTACTCAAGACTCAAAATCAACTCTTGATATCTATATAGTGGTGTTCATGTCATATGACAAATGATGCTACCAAATTCCATGAAATTGACAAAACCCGGAAAGCTCAAGTCTTATTGGGAAATGGTTTAACTGTCCTCATAGAAGGTAAAGGTTCTATTAAAGTGCACGATCAGACTGGAGAGCCTAAATTACTTACTGATGTTAGTATTGTGTCCACCTTAACACAAAACCTTCTAAGTGTTGGGCAACTAATAATAAAAGGGTACAATATAAACTTTGAGCAAGATGTAGCACATATAATACATAGAGCCTCAGGTGTCGTATTAGCCTTAGCTGAACCTACCAATAACCGATTATTTATCCTTCAATTATCAAGTATAGGGCAGCAG
The DNA here is from genome assembly GCA_039583875.1 of Platanthera guangdongensis. Classification (NCBI taxonomy): domain Eukaryota; kingdom Viridiplantae; phylum Streptophyta; class Magnoliopsida; order Asparagales; family Orchidaceae; genus Platanthera; species Platanthera guangdongensis. Next base: position 175,507,645 of record CM077161.1, read on the forward strand.
GCCTTCAACTGTTTGAGCAGAGTTGCCTTCCCCACTTCCTCTTTGGCATCATCGGCTTGGACACCTTCATTGGCAGGCACTGAAACTAATGTTAAAAAGGCTCTTGTAATTGGATTACACATATTTCTAAAACAACATACAGATTTTTGTGAAGATTGTGCACATGACAAAGCACATGTTCTGCCCTTTCCCAAACAAGCGCAGATCGTTTCAACTACTCCCTTGCAATTGATACATGCAGATATATGGGGACCAGCTCCAACGCTCTCCATTGGAGGAAAACAATATTATCTACTATTTGTTGATGACTATAGTAGATATATGTGGATTTATTATTTAACTTTAAAATCTGAAGCATTGGATATGTTCCTTATTTTTAAAAGGAGAGTTGAGCTAGAATTTGGAGCAAAAATTAAAACTTTGAGAACAGATCGAGGTGGTGAATTCACCTCTTTGCAATTTATACAAGTATGTAAAGAGGCCGGAATAAAGAGACAACTCACTGGACCATACTCCCCACAACAGAATGGAGTTGCTGAGAGGAGAAACCACACTATACTGGAGATGACAAGAGCTATGATGCAAGCCAGAAATGTACCACTACAGTTTTGGGCAGAGGCTACCAAACTGCAATGTACCTGCTAAATAGGATACCCACAAGTCAAGGAATTATCACACGCCTTATTACCTCTTTACACATCGAATTCCTTTCGTAGACATCTAAGGGTTCGTTCGGCGCGCAGGTATTGGCTTTCTAGAATTGGCTTTGGCCAGAAACCAATATCTGTAGGAATTGATTTTATGCAGAAAACCAATTTGTTGTTCGGCTGCAGGATGGTATTCAGTGAACAGATTTGACATTGATATGTAAAAGCTATTCGGCTGCACATTGGAATTGGTTTTCTGAAATTAAAATTTTAAAATGTATACATTTTCAAATTAAACCAGGAAAGTAAACTACTACTGATAATTATAGTTCAAAATACCGCACAAATATTGTCCATAAATAAAAATACATATTAGATAAATGTCCAGCATCGATTAAAAAAGGCACAAATCTAGCGATCAAACTGCATTCGCAGCCACACGCCCTTCATGTCTTCAGGTAGCCGCATGAATATGTCACGTTTGAAATTATCATGACACAGTATATCCATCGCCTTGAGAAAATCACTCAGGTCCAATCCGTCATCTGAGCAAGTGCGACATATATGTCATCAACATTGCTAGGTGACTTGCCCCCCGCTACCTTTCCACGGAATCAGCCAATTTCTCTATGGCTACAGCTACAGCATCAGCTCCTACTGTGCGTTTTCTCCTCCTTCTGCTGCTCCCTTCTCCACCTGTTCTAGTCTGTTCTTGTGTATTAGTTGTTTTCTCTGCCATAGACTCAGCATCAATCTCCTTCGCCATCTCAGATGTGGTCGCGGCGTGACTACCAGTTGCTCTATCAGTTCTGCAGAGCACAGTCAAATCAGACCAGTTGACGATAACCTTGTCCTTATAATGCTTGACAGATGGATGAGCCTGCAATAGTTATAATTAATGTATCATTGTAATAAAATCATGTACAAAAATTAATTTAATAAAAACTATACCTTCACATAGTTTGCCCATACTTCCTCACTGTCTACCTGCACCATATTCCGTTGCCAATCCCATCCAAATCCGCTAGTGTCCAGCATTGCACTGACTTCTATGTAGTACTTGTTCCAAGTTTTAAGCCGAACCATTATCTTCTCTTTGCTAGTTTCGATGCCACAAATATCCTTAAGGGCAGTCATAGCTGCTGTAAAAGCAACACTCTTCCAGCCATTAGGAGTTTTATGTCTCAAACTATGTTGCTCCAACAAGCATTGGAGATGGTAATGTCCATCTCTGATGTCCAGTGCATGTAGGACCGCTCAGTCCTACCGCCCACCTTTCCTGAGCTTTGATCCATAATATCTGGTAAAATATTTGACAACAGCAATATAAAAAATGTATGAAATATGGGCATGTTTTAAATCATAGCATAAAATTCAATCCTGCAAATACGAAATTAAATAGCTGACTTATATAGCATAAAGTTCATAGTTTAATAACAAACGAACACCAACAATACTCTATGTAGCTGATTTAATACATAACAAAATTAAAGCATATTCTGATATTCATTAAACATATTAATAGCGAGTGTGTCTCTAAAATTTGTCCATTCCTGTGTTGCTTGTATTGGGCTCACAATGTCTACGTAATCATAAAACTCTTCTGCTACATCTTGCGCTAAAATCTCGGCGTCAACTTCATCAACATTTGAGCGTCGCTCTCTAATCGCTTCTCTACTAGAAAGTTATGTAATATGGCAACATGCATTTATGATCTGAACCTGGACAAAAATTAATTAATTACATATTGTATACACCAAAAAAACTTTAAATATGCGTAGAATATTTTAGGTCATACCTGCACTTTAATGCTGAAGAACGATGGCTGGCGTAGAATAGTCCATCGTTTTTCAACAACCCAAATGTTCATTCAATAACATTTCTCTCTTTAGCATGACGTAAGTTAAATAACTCCTTATATGTTGTTGGTTTATTACCCTGATTTGACCATTCTTTTAGGTGATAACGTGTTGACCGATATGGGGTAAGAAATCCTTGACCGTTCGTGTATCCAGCATCAACAAGATAATACTTTCATATACAACAAAAATGTGCAATTAATATACAGTTATACATATTTCTTTTTGTTTGGAAATTAAAAATTCTACTTTATTACCGGTTGGCACTTCAAAGCGGTCTTGTCGCTCCAATGCATCACGTAATACACGAGAGTCAGATGTTTGAGCCCTCCCACCCAGGTAATACATATAAGAATTTCATGTTACTATCACATACACCAAGCACATTTGTTGTGATTGCCTGTTTACGGTTTCGATATCTGTCTTGATCTTCAATAGGACAGTTACGTCAATATGCGTACCGTCTAATGAACCAATGCTATCTGTGAACCATCTAGATTGGTGTTGTTGTCTGTTTTCCGGTAATCAGATATAATCATTTAAGAGTCTTAGCACTGCATTCAAGACAATATTGAAGTGTTTGCTAATTGTATCAGTCGATCGGATAAACGTGCCACCCGCAATTTGAAACTTTATGTTATGTTCCAAAATATGTAGAAATAACGCAACTGATTCCTTAATGGATACATACTGTGTGTCGCATACAAACCCTTTTGCGCGGAGAATACGACAGAGCTCATTGAAGGGCGCTTTACCCATGCGTAGGTGGCTAAAGCAGTTAGCCTCATGTCCATCATACAGTCGTTTTAAAATTATATTACGTAACACGTCCTTATCTACAATGTCAACAGGGTTTCTGGGAATGGATTCCATAACAACCACAGCTGCTCCATAAGCCGCAGCAACTGCTGACTTAATTATAATATCCATCTTACGTTTCTTCTGTAACTCTACGTGCTCCATGACTTTGAATGCCCTAGGATCTTCACCTGCTTAAGCAAAGTTCAAATATTCAACCTATGATGGCTAGCTACTCCTAATAATGATTCTCCTGCTCTAACAACTTCATATCAATTCAGTGCATTTTATACTAAAAATTCATACAAGAAAGGTCATAAAGTCAACAACAAATATTCAACCTATGATGGCTAGATTCAACCATATGTTTGGGCTTTTAAACAATACAGCTGATCTGTTACAATCAAGCAACAATATATAGCATCTAACTTAGTCTTCCATGAATGTACCAAACACATACAAGTTACTAGTAGTAAACATGGAGACATAATAAATTGAGGAGCATGTCGCATACTCATGTCAAGGCAGAAGAACACATGCATTTTCAAAGGAAAATTCCATCATGATTTTCATATGAGCTCTGTCTCAAACAAGTTACTAGTAGTAAACATATATACATAATTTTTTTCTCTTAAATACATAAATCTTTTGTATTCCATGAGAATGAGAATTAAATTCTTGATTGGATAGTTCATCACAAATTGATCTATCAAACGGGCCATGTGAAATAGAAATGAAAGTTTTTTTAGTTTTCCATTTAAACCAAATGTAAGAAAGATGTGTTGAGCTCGTTTAACATCATCACTCCAACTAGAGTATTAGAACCATACTTCTAAAGGAGAAATGGTTGCTTGTCATTTTAAACTCAGTAATTATTTTCTCTTAACAAGTATCCAGCACGCCTAATTCTAGGGCATCCAATCATATGTGCATTTTCAAAGGAAAAATAGAATGATCTGCATCAATTTATCAACAAATTGATGCAGATCTTCGACATCGTAGGTCGGGCAATCATCACCACAACCTAGGACAAAATAGCCCAAGACATACTTGGCAAACATCATTTTCAAGAAAGAAGCGGAGGAGGAAGCGGAGGAAGAAGCGGAGGAAGAAGCAGAGGAAGAAGCGGAGGAAGAAGCGGAGAGAAGAAGCGGAGGAAGAATCGGAAAATGGGGTAGATTCGGAGGACGAGGAAGGTGAAGAAGAAGAGAAGAAGAGGAGGAAGAGGAGGAGGTATACCTGCGCTGGGAGATGTGGAAGAAGACGATCGGGGAGGAGGAAGATCGGTGTCGGTCCGACGCTACTTCCGTCCGCTACGATCGGGAGAAAGAAAATCGCGAAAACCTTTGTCTGGAGATAAGAATTGGGGGATCGTGTTTTAAGAGTAGGGTTAAAACCGCCGTATTTAAGTCCAATACCAATTCAACTCCAATTCCTTCCCGCCGAACATCGGAAATGGCTTTACTATTTCCCAAAGTCAATGCCAGAATGCCAATGACTGCGCGCCGAACAAACCATAAAGGTATTTGGTTGTGTTGCATATATATTAATCCCACCAGAGAAAAGAAATAAGTTGGAAAGTAAAGGAGAAAAGTGTGTCTTTATAGGATACATTGAAGAATCTAAAGCATATAGACTTCAATCCCTTATCACAAAAACTGAGTGTCTCTAGAAATGTTCTTTTTGATGAAGCAGCAAAATGGGAGTGGGGCTCAGAAGAAGCAGTTAGGCAGTCAGATACACAAACCATTCAACATATTCATAGCCCTATCCAACAACAATTAGAGACAACTCCTTTAGACAGTCCTGTGATCGAAGACAGTTCACAGGGACATAGTTCAGATGATACTCGTGCCACTTCATCCTCATCATCGCCCATTAAAACCGAAGTATACAAGAGTTATATCAATAAACTCAAGCAGCACTTTTTACTTCTAGTACTCCTACATCTTTTGAAGAAGCTTGCTTAGAACCCAAGTGGATAACTGTCATGATTGAAGAGTGGAACACAATTGTAAAAAACAAAATGTGGTCCTTAGTTCCTTTACCACCAAATAAACAACCAATAAGACTTAAATAGTTGTTTAAAACTAAATTTACAAAAACTGGAGCTATTGCCAAGCACAAAGCCCACTTGGTAGTAAAGGGCTATTCGCAAAAACCAGGAGAGGATTATGAAGAAACACAAAATCAGCACTATACGACTTGTAATTGCATATGCAGCACAACACAGTTACCCCATCTAGCATTTAGATGTAAAGGCAGCATTCCTAAATGGAATTTTAGAAGAAGAAGTATATGTACAGCAGCCTATGAGTTTCATTAAAGAAGGCGAAGATAAAGAGAAAGTATATAAATTACATAAAGCACTTTATGGGCTTAAACAAGCTCCTAGAGCTTGGAATATCAATATAGACAAATATTTTCTCACTCAAGACTTCAATCGATGTGCCAGCGATCCGTCATTATACCTGTTACAACAAAATACAAAACATCTCATAGTAAGTCTCTATGTTGATGATATGCTTGTAACAGGAAATTATAAAACCATGATCCTCAAGTTCAAACAACAAATGAAAGCTACTTATGATATGACAGATCTTGGTATAATGAAATACTTTCTTGGCCTTCAACTTCAATACTTTCCCAAAGGTATCTTCCTATCTCAGCAGAAATTTACTGCAGATCTTCTGCACAAAGCTAAATTCGATCTCTGCAATGCTACTCTCACACCAATGCCCACAAAAGAGATATTAAAGAAAGCTAATACTGAAGATGAAAAGGTGGAAGAAAAACACTATCAATCCCTAATAGGCTCATTGCTATATCTGACAAATACATGTCCAGACATAGCTCATGCTGTGCATAAAGTATCCAGATTTATGCAATCACCATCCAAACAGCATCTGCTAGCTGTGCATCGCATTCTGCGATATTTAAAAGGTACACAAAACTATGGTTTAATGTATAAACATGAAGTAAACAACGACCTCAAAGGATTTGCAGATACGGATTGGGGTGCAAGCTTAGATGACCGGAAGAGCATTACTGGCTTTTTATTTCTTCTTGGTTCAAACCTATTACTTGGGGTGTTCGCAAACAACCGACTGTAGCGTTGTCTACCACGGAAGCTGAATGTATAAACAATGCATTCCATCAAAATTATATTCGTCCTCGATCAACTTCACTAGCAAAGCAAACATTTGACAGAAGCAGAAGAAGGCAAGGGCTTCAAGTTTGTCGGGGTAGAAAAAATTTTGGGCGACGGAAGAGAGAAGCGGAAGTTTTTGTGAAGTGGCGAAAAGATGGGACCGGACTATTTATTTACATATAATAACATCATATGATATGCTAAGGGCCTTGCAAGCGGTATACCCCAACACATCACGGTACACAAAGCATGATTCATATGTGTTGGTGTTTCCGTTGCAATATGCAACGGGTTGTTGAGGCGGGAATTTGAAATCGTGACCTCCTAAATAAAGGGATTCAGCGTCGGCCTTAGGCTATATTTGGTTCGACGGTGGCGGGTGCATCCGGGGGGTCGAAACACTACTTTTGAACCAGAGGGGGAGAGGTGGGGGTCGAAACGGAGCGGTTCAGAGCCGTTTCCTCTTTACTACGGGTGCAAACGTAACAAATGCCGCCACCAACCGCTTGTTTACCCGCCGTCCGGCGGAGTTTGCTCCAAACGTAGGTGGCGAAACGCCGAACCAAACGAAGCCTTAATCTATATTCAGGCTATGTTTGGTTCAGAGGTGGCGAGTGCATCCGGTGGGCCGAAACGCCACTTTGGAACCAAAGGGGGAGATGGGGGGTTGAAACGGAACGGATCGGGGCCGTTTCCTCCTTGCTACGGGTGCAAACGGAACAAACGCCGGCGGCGGCCGTTTGTTTCCCCGCCGTCCGACGGCGTTTGGACCAAAACACCCCCTGTAGAAATTGCCAATTTTATGAGGGTGTATAATGCAAAAAATATATATATTAAGCTCGATCTCTTTGTCTGGTTTGACTTCACTGCTCCATGCCCATCTTCGTCCCCGCTCGCTGTCTGCAATTCCAATGGCTTCTCGCCTTCTGCTCCTATCTCCTCTTATCCTCCTACTCCTCATCTCAGCCTCCCGTTCGACCTCCGATTCAAATCCGACTAACGGGGTAAGTCTCTCGATGAACTCTAACATTGAATCGCGTCTGAGTTGCAATACCTAATTCCAAAATATATCTAATAATAGTTTTCTGCGCTGGAATCTGCAGTTCTGCTCGGTGGAGGACGATGCGGAGCTCTCTTCCTCCTCGGGAAGGATTCTGATTAAGCAGGGAACCGTGGTAAACGCGCATCACATGGAGGTAGCCGATGTGTACATAGAGGACGGGATCATCGTCTCCGTTCGTCCAAACATTGTGGTGAATACCTTTCTTCTTCTTCTACTTGTTTTTGAAGGATGCTATTTTTTTCGTACTATGCGAACATAGGCCTGATAATTATGTCTATACTCTGAAATTTACTTTATGAACTTTTGAGATATAGGCTTCTTTTGGTATGGCTTGTTTGCTCCGGTGAGTTTGGTCAAAAACGCATTATCTTTTGGCAAGACAAGGGTTATGACGGCTACCAAGAAATTAAACTAGTTTTGAGCATAAAATGTTTGAATTTTTTAGGTGAGGTCGGGCGTTCACTAACAACGGCTCATGACCACCGCATTCATGACTGCCACCACTACTTTGGCATGACTTATTTGCTCCGATGAGTTTGGTCAAAAAAATGTCATTATCATAAAATGTATGTTTGACAAGACAAATGTTATGACCGTTACCAAGAAAATAGACTAGTTTCGAGCACAAAATGCATGATTTTTTTAGGTGCGGTCAGGCGTTCACGGACGACGGTTCATGACAATTGCGTTCACGACCGCCACCACCTCGCTAAACGAAGCCTTAATATGCTAGAATTATGTATTTCTTATGCTTGGATTATTCTAAATCGTCTTATATTCATATGATCCCGCACATACAATCAATTATGTAAAATATAAGCAAATAAACAAACCTTTTTACACAAAAACTTGACTTTGTGTGTGGTGGGGGGGGGGGGGGGGGGCATGGGGTTTAGCACACTTGCAAAGATTTTTTTATAGAGAATCATTACAAGGTTGCTCCACCAAATTTGGAGGTCCTCCCATGAATTGAGTGTACATAATGTAAAAACTTGTGATGATATGGGTGACAATTTCCCCAGATAGCCCAAGTAACAACACAACTGGGTAGCATGGTAGGATCACACTATGTTGCTTTGTTAGCGCTTGAAAGCTAGCCAGTCTTCAAACTGAGATAAATTCATCGATAACGTTGTATAAGGCGCAGCTAATGATGTATCACAGATTCTCAGTGAAGAAGAAACATGAACAAGAGATGAACATCATTTATTACCTGTATGGCGGTGGGTGAATCATGTTAAGGTATTTAATATATGTCCGCGCGTGTCGAGACCGACTCAGAACGACCTAATGGGTTACGTGTCACTAGAGTGTAACGGCTCTACGCTGGAGATACTATATAAGGTCATTCCACACCGATGAGCCTTAGTGGACTATCTTGAGCGAAGCCATAACAAATTAATTGTTTCATCATGCTTGAGAGAAATGAGCATTGTCTGCTCTTCGGGTGGAGGTGGCTCGCTCAACCAGCATCATTATGTTTAACATGCTTGACACCGCTATTGCAACAAAGAAAAAAGAGAATGAGAGACGAGCGTCTTTCAATCTTGAGGTACAGTTGCACGACAACCCTTGTCCCTCCAACTCATACACAACCCCTGATCTAGTTACCGCGACGCCATGTCAAACATTCAGTGCAACTTGATGCCTCAACCATCCGCATCCCCGTGAAAACTTTGATAAATCATACTGCTGTAGAAAATCGGGGTGCCGAGAAGAGAGATTCGAACGAAGATCGGAAATAAAAAAAACACAACACAAACACAAAGATATACGGAGGTTCACTCAAAACCGGGCTACGTCCTCTCTCCCCTTCTCCCCTTCTTTCTTGTATTCACCAAGCAAAATACAGATTACAAAGTTACAAGGATCAAACCGATCCTACCTCGCACCTCTCTATTTGGACAAGAAACGAAATGAGCACCGCCGCCGGAAAACACCTCTCTAAGGGATCTCCAAAAGGCGCTTCCAAAACTCCTCAGCCGAAACCGCTTAGAAAACACACATAACCCTAAAATTCGGGTTACACGCCCCCAGACCCCCGCGTTTACTGGTACTTCAGTCATCGGAGAGGGTCACGCTCCGACGTCTCTAAGCTCACGTGGGCTAATCCAGTGTGAGAAACAAGAGAGCCGGAAGTGTTCCCCAACTCCAACAACTGCAATGATGTATGACATCTACTCTGATTAGTTGGAGAGGGTCGATCAATGTAATTTTCATTCTATATAATGAGTTCAACCTCGACAAGGCATTATTTCATAATGACCATTATTTCATAATTATCGTAGAAGAGTAATGGCCATTATTTCATAATTATCGTAGAAGAGTAATTAAACCTAGTTTAATGCATTTAACTCCTTAATTTATTTAGTCTAATGGTCCTATCTGTTACGGATCGATTTCGGATCCTTCACCATTTATCATATTATATATATTGAGTTTGCATTAGGAGTCGAGTCTTATTATATTAGTGTATTTTAATATTTTATGCATCTTCATGTATTTACGGGTGTACCACTCGAGGGTTCTATAAATAGACCCTTATAGTCTTGTATCTGGTATGTATGAATGAAGTTCTAGTTCTTGTCCCCTTGTTGTGAAATCTCGATGGCTCTATCCTCTAACGAGCAACCCCGCTCAGGCAACCGCGGTTCTGGATCCACAGTATCCTCCACTACCGTCACCTTCTCTACCTCCAGCCTCTCCGACAACATTTTAAGACCCATAACACAATCATAGCTTATGAAAATGAGTAAACCTTTAAAGATCAATTTTCCATATTCATCCTATTTGTGCATTGAGCATATGATGACATATTGAGCTTTTTAATTACTTATGTAGCTCTGCATACCCTTAAGCATCATTATTCCATGTTTTCTCAAGTGTATGAAGATTGGAGAGAAACAATTTAACATTCTCAAGGAATTTGGCTCGTTCTAGTTTTGAATTCTTCATAATTCTAATATATTTATCGAGCGCTGAATTGGTTCCTAATTAATGCCATTCAGATACGGTCCTATCAGTCCCGCGTATGCCTATCATGGTGTCGATTCTTCGTCAACCTCGGCTTCTTCTAAACCTGCCGGTGCATCTGCCTTCTCGTCTCGACGATCCCGTCGCCGCTTGCGTTGATTGGACCCGACGAGCCTCTCATCATCATCGACTGGTCTACTCAAGCCCCTCTTCTTCATTCCCGAGTACAATCCCGTGGGGCTACTATCCCGTCGACTTCGACGATTCCGTCACCTCCGCTGCTGTTTCTGATGGAGCTTCTCCCGCCGAGCTTTGATCCTGACTGCGCTCATGTCTGTCTCTCCTTCTTCGATGAGATCGAACAGCCCCGGTTCCCTCTGCAGTGATCCCGTCAACTGGCGCATCTGTCGCAATTTTTTCTCTTCCGTTGATCCCATGGGGCTGCTGCTGTCTCCATGGATCCCGCCCTCGCTGCGTTCTCTCTCTGCTGCTCTAGATCTAGTCCTCGTTGCTGGTGGCAATGGTTCCTCTTGTGTCGAGCTCCCCTCTTCTTATCGAGCTACCTCTTCTCCTCGCCGCTGCTCGAGCCTTCTGCCTGTTGCTGCTTGTGCCCTTTGCTCGCAGCTGCTTGAGCCTCCTGCTCTCCACGGGCTTCTGCCCGTGCTTTGCTCGCTGCATTTTGTGCCCTTTCTCGCCGACATTTTGTTTATTCACTGCTCGTTTCTCTCAAAGGATGGTGGTGTTCCGTTTTTTTGGATCTTGCTATGTGAGTCCTTTTATTGTTGTGTTGGGTGTTGTTGTTGTCTTCGTTACTATGTTGTTAATCTCTCCATGCGATCTATGCCTTCATGCACATGTTATACGTGAGGAGGAGTGTACGTCATGGCCTCCAGGTGTTGTTTATGCCTCCATGCACGTATTCCATGTAAGGGGAAGTGTTTGTGATAACGGCGGCTCAGATGCCTCTTTCCCGACTTCTGCCTTCATGGCCTTCAAACATTTTTCGTATGTTGTTTGTGTCTCCCCATATTTTTTTCCGTTTTGAGGTAGGGTTGGTTTGACCTTTGCTGGTTGACCTGTTTCAGCTCTGGGAGCATCCAACATGATCATGGTTCATTTGTGGACCAACGTTGTGCGTCTTATGCTCGGTTTCCCGGTGACACGCGGTTGGTCCTTAGTGGCTGCAGTTTCTGTTCCACGTTGCAAACCACCTTTACCTCTCCTTCTATGTTGTGTCCAAGCTGAAGGTTTCCCTTCCAGCTTGAGGGGGAGTGTTAGAGTTATTAATATTTGGGTATATAGTATGTTCGGGGTTTAGTCCGCCATTGTGGGTTAGGTTTGTAAATCTTGTTGTAATCCTATAAATTTTTCCTTTGTGAATGAATGAAAATGTACTTTTTATTTTCTTTCCCTATATTCTAACAAATGATTTTCATTTTCTGTTGTAGTTCACTTATTTTTAGGCTTCCTTTTTTCTTGAAATGAAATGAATAAATGATTGGATATGCTCATCGACATCATTTCCATTGTGTTATTGTCATAATTAAAACATTATGTTGTGGCATGTGTAGCTCATCACATAATATCTAGCTTATGTCCTGATCATTTCGTACTAAAATGAACTTCACGGTTTTATCATTTTCCATAAATGATCAACGGGTACTCTTTAGGATGTCACTCATCTTAGAAATACTCTCACAAGAGCATGCTTAACTGTGGATTTCTTAACAAAACTTCGTCACTTTCTCTAAAAAGATGCATCTCATAATATTTTGGGGTCTAAATGATAACTTAAGCATTGTAACTTTTCTCTCCAATTTTTTGTGTGTGATTCCATTCATGCACCTCTTTCACCTAGAAGCTTGACATCTTGTAGTCTTCCAGAAGTGACTCTTGGGATGCTATAGTATGTGCCTATAGATGTTTGGCTTTAGAAGATGAGTGGAATGAAAGAAAGAAGTGTTTACAAATTCCTTTCACAAATGTGCATAGGTCTTTGAAGAGCCCCTCTAGCAGCTACACTGCTAATGGTACCTTTGAATCTAGGTCCTTACGTACCTTGAGTATGAAGTGTTTTCATTAGGTTTTGTTTTGATTAGCGGAAATGAGATGAATACAAATGGTTCATTAAAAAAATTGGACACATTGATTTGATTTTCAATTTTTTTCATTTCCTCCTTGAATTCTAAGCATCCAGCATAGCCTTAGTATTTGTAAGAAGAGAGAAATAGGAGAGAGAAAATCGCCCATAATTGTATATATTATCAAAGTATAGGAATACATACACTTATATAGAGGTAGATAGAGAGAGATATCTATATTTACAATGTGAGACTAAAGTAGCTATATATGAGTCAATACACATGGGCCTGCCAAATGGGCTAATTCTATTTTATCTTTAACACTTCCCCGCAAGTTGGAGCGTACAAGTCATAAGCGCCAAGCTTGGATAAAAACTGACAATACAAAGTCCGTGAGAGAGCCTGGGTGAAAATATCAGCAATTTGACTGGAGGCCGAGACATGTTCCACTGAACCTTCTCTCGAACGAAGTGACAATCAACTTCAATATGCTTTGTGCGCTCATGGAACACTGGATTCTTGGCAATATGTATGACAGCTTGACTATCACAGAGCAGGGTAGCAGGAAAGGAGAGTGTGAGACGGTGAGACCCATATCACTGAGGAGGCCCTCTAGCCAGGTGACCTCAGATACGACCGCTGCCATAGCGCGATATTTAGCCTCAGCAGACGAGCGAGCAATAACAGTCTGTTTCTTGCTGCGCCAGGTAATAAGATGTCCACTGAGGTAGGTGCAAAAACCAGTGGTGGAATGTCTATCATCAAGAGACCCTGCATAGTCCGCATCAGAGTAGGCAACAAGAGATAAGAAAGACGATGACTTATAAACAAGTCCTTGTGCAGGAGCCTTCTTTAAATATCTAAGGATCCGTTTGACAGCTCGGAGATGAGAAGTCCGAGTAGTATGCATGAATCGGCTTACCACTCCAGCAACGAATGAGATGTCAGGTCGCGTAACTGTGAGGTAGATTAATTTCCCCACCAAGCATCGATAATACTCTGGATTGGTCAAAACAGGGTCATTCCCAGAGTCTTGATTCGACAGCTGATGATTCATGTCCATCGGAGTATCTGTAGTTTGCATCCCGAGTAGCCCGCACTTTGTAGAAGATCTATGTAGTACTTCCGCTGAGATAAGACTAGTCTATCAAGTCTCCTTGCAACCTCAAGTCCAAGAAAGTATCGCAGATTGCCCAGATCTTTTTTCTGAAAGACGGAGTTCAGATGTTGTTTGATTTTCTGTATCCCGATGGTGTCGTTTCCCGTAATCAGAATGTCATCAACATAAACAAGAAGAAGAACTGCCCCTGTTGCTTGATGACGAGTAAAGAGAGAGAAATCTGCAAAACTCCAAGTGAATCCCATCTCGCGAACCACCTTACTGAACTTATCAAACCAAGCGCGAGGGGATTGTTTGAGACCATATATAGACTTCCGGAGAAGTCATACACGAGACTCCCCCGTGGTCTCAAACCCAGGTGGCTGGTGCATATACACAGTCTCCTGAAGATCGTCATTGAGAAAAGACATTTTTGATATTCAATTGATGAAGGGGCCATTGGCGGTGCACAACAAGAGAGATCATAACCCGTACAGTACTCAGTTTTGCCACCGGAGAGAACGTTTCGTCGTAATCGAGGTCATGTTGCTGAGTGAAGCCCCGAGCCGCCAGACGGGATTTGAGACGATCAACTGTTCCATCAGGAGCATGTTTGATTGTAAAGACCCATTTGCGGCTAACACAAGATTGACCAGGAGGGAGAGAAACGAGGTCCCAAGTCTGGTTAGCCCAGAGAGATGCCATCTCGTCGTCCATGGCTGCACGCTAGCCCGGATGTTGTAGAGCATCCTGCAAGGAGTTAGGAAGGGAAATAGTGGAAAGAGAGGGCAAAAGTGCGAAGAGGTGGAGAGAGGCGATGTAGGGATACACATGGGCCTCCCAAATGAGCTAATTCTATTTTATCTTTAACAGTATTAAAAAAAATGAAATTTATAACGCATTCTTGGTTGCTCGACCAACTCTGAGATATAATTGCTTGATCTAAATTGCTATTGCGTTTTTTTATTGTTTGGCATTGGCATTGTATATTTATATATCTTACCAACACTTGATATTGAATATGATGTTTATTTAAGTTTGATTACTCTCATTTATGTCATTACTAGTCCGTAGCCCAAATGAAAAAGGTTGAATCTGATGTTAGCTTGACAGTCAATCTTAAGACTCATGTTAAAATAAATTAGATGACCCGACTCCAAATAATTGGGATAAGACTATGAGCAATGTTATATGCATGCCTGATTTAGCTTTATGTAGGCCGTGGATATATACATGCCAAAAAATTGTTCATGCAAGCCAAATTTAATACATATAGGCCAATTGGATGTGTTCGATTCCTGCTCGATGCGACGAAGCCTAGGGCACACAGAGGTCTAGAACAAGGACAAAGCCAAAATTTTTGTTTAGCGGCAAAAAATAGTAGCATACAAATGATTTAATAAAATGCCAACATATATGAAGATATATAATTAAAATAAAAATTAATTACCTCATAAGTCAAAATTAAAATACATTGGAAGTTGAAACATGATTTATAATTGACTGAATACATTTGTAGAGTTGATAATCACCTGCAAATAACATAAGTGAAAAAACTTAAATACATAAATTTATAACATCATAAATTATTAAATAATTTTATGTCAATGGATTGAAAAAAATGAAAAAGTACATTTCTAAAGTTGTCCTCGATGATTTTTCATGTTTTGAAAGCGTTGTGTGATTGTTTCATTCTCAATACTGTCAAAAATATCATTTCCGATATATGTAACAAAACAATTATTCATCAGAGAATCTCTCATTATATTTCGCAGACGATTCTTCACAATCTTCATAGCTGAAAAGGCTCTTTCAACCGTTGATGTTGCAATTGGTAAGACCAAAGCTAAATTCACTGGCAAATAAACTAATGGATATAAAATATTTTTCAATTTTTTTGTCAGCTCATCAATTTCACTTATATCACTCAAATCATTATCACTTCGAACATCAAGAATGTATGTGTCTAGCTGGGTTTGAAGTTTAATGAGATCTATTCTAGAAAACTCGAATGGATAAAATTCAGCAAAGTGTATCAATTTTTGTTTGTCAAATGACGAAAAGGAATCATTTGGACTTAGGCATGTCATGCACTCATGCAAAGAAGTAATTCTGTAGTTGTCTATGTGAACCGGTTATTGAGCTATTGGAGTTGCATATCTATCACAACATAAAATAATTCTGCATGATAATAATGCAAATTTGTCATCTCATGAACTCTTTTTCGACAACGACCGTGTGCAATATACACATTATTTATATCCGGGATAACAATTTTATACCTGCAACAAAATGCAGATACTTGTTTAAGTAAATTCTCTCATCCTTCATCTCTCATATTCTGTAAGAGTTGATTTAATATTTTCATTAAATTCATGACATTAACAATATTCAATTCTTTACGTT
Source organism: Platanthera guangdongensis (assembly GCA_039583875.1). NCBI lineage: Eukaryota > Viridiplantae > Streptophyta > Magnoliopsida > Asparagales > Orchidaceae > Platanthera > Platanthera guangdongensis. Next base: position 175,523,722 of record CM077161.1, read on the forward strand.
GTAAAGACTATGATAAACTATTCGTTATGCCCAATATATTTTTCAGTAGAAAGAGAATAATCACAAAATCAAATGTCTGAATTAAATCTAATAATGCAAATGTTGAAGTTTTTTTGCTCTGAATTTGAATGGTGATCATTCTGTACTATTTCAAAAACATCAATAATTGATTTCGGCAAGAGTTTAAAATATTTGTCCTTAACTGACTAAGAGAATACACTGATAATCCAGATAAAATAGAACCCTAGATCAGATATTCATAATTTTAAATCTGAGAGCAAGACTAGAGTGTAGGGGAAAAGGGGGAATGAAACAAGAAAATACCTTCCAGTTCTAGAGTTCCAGTCTTCCACAACAATAGGTTAAATAGCAATCCAAGAGGCACAACTGCGCAAGACATATTAAACAATTGAATAACTAAACATATGCTTCAGAAGCAATTCCCGGATAAATCAACACAATCAAAAAATTTTTGCAGAGATTTCATCATTTCACCAAAACTTTATGACTACAATAACATAATTTGAAAGAGAAGGAGAATCACCTATCACTCTATCAGGCTATCCTTGACTAGAGTCGATCCTTATTTTTCCTCTTCGATCCAAGAGGCTGGAGGGATCTTGTGAAGGAGACGGCCAATCTACAGAGTTTTGATCGAAAGATAGGGATAAAGATCTTAGAGGAAAAATAACTGAGCAAGGATCGGGAAAAAAGGAAGCTCACCACTCACGACGCGGCGATGGCAGACGGCCTTCTGAAATCGTTGATGAAATCGCTGAAATCGTTGATGAAATCGCTGGGATCGGCGATGGCGCAGCGATGGCGGACGCTCTGAAATTGTGGATGAAATTGCTGGTTTCAACAACGCGGCGATGGCAGACGGCCTCCTGGGTGCTGAGGGCTGAGGGCTGAAGGCCGAGGGTGAGGGAAGCAGGGAAGGCCAGAACCGGTAGGGTTAGGGCGCGGGTCGCACAGAGCTGAGTTATGTATAAGTATATAAGTATATTACTTTTTGAAAAAAAAAACTCAGGGGGGCCAATTGACCCCCCTAGACCCTTAGTACAGTCGTGCATGGTCTAGAAGAACGATGCACGATCTCCAAGGGTAGGTCGTCGGGCTTAAGGACGAAAGCTAAGGCACACATATTTCACCAAACCTAGTGCCTAGAGAGGAAGTTCTCCGACTTGAGATCTCGCCAACTCGGTACACGATTCCGAGCACGTGTAGGTTGCGGGAACGAGATACGACAACCGTGTTGATGTTGGAGAAGCGAACGGAGGTCACCGCCGGTGCAAAACTCCATGAAGACACACGAAAAATGAGCGAAAGCGTAGAAATTAGCAAATTTAGTCAGCAAAGGCGGCGTGTAGGTGAAGGGGGAGTGATCTCCAGCGGTGTGGTCATGGAAGCGGCTGAGGTAGACGTTGTCGATGTCGTTGGAGGCAATGCGTCAGAGTCGGAGGAGGTTGAAATTTCGGGGTTCGAGAGGGAGCCCGGCGGCGCAGGAGCGGAGGGCGCCCTAGGCGGCATCAGAGGAGCGGTGGAGTTTGGAACAGAGGTTTATCGGCGCCCCAGGTGGCGACGAACTCAAGAATTCTCAAAGAGAATTGTTGTTACAGCCTAAACCGGTCTGCAGATTGAAAAGAGGAAAATAGACTTTTTTTAAAAAATGATGGCCTGCATATAACATACTCTATTTTTTAAAAATGATAGACTGCATAAAGCCAAAACCGACCTGCATATAACATCACAATAATGAATTCGGTAAAAATGGAACCTCTATCCTACAGATTTTTGATTTCCAGATCTTGTAATTCCTTCTAAGCAAACACTCATTTTTGAAGTACATGAAAATGATCCAAAAAATCTTACCTTACCTTTTTAGCCAACTGTTTTCAAATACAGGCTAACTACTGGCTAGTTTGTATTTTATTAGCTTTCTATCACCAATCACACTAAATTGGTTGACTTAACCGTTGATTTGTATTACGCTAATACCAATTCTTCCTTTCTTCATTGATATTGCTTTTTGTATTTTCTGCATGGCATACGGCATACCAAACTCTCATTTATAGTGAGACTTCAATGCTCAATTGCTCATAGTTTTATGTATTAAATAACTGAGAAACTAAGTAAATAAATATCATCATCATCATGATCTTATTATTCTTATCCCAACAATTTAAGAACTGCCTCATGTGTTAAACTTATTCATTTTCCACTTGTTTCCATTGAGAGCTGTCTTAGATGTTAAACTTATTCTTCACACGTTATCTTGAACACCTTCTATCCATGCTAACTGAAGCTATCCTTACCATTCGTCTAATGGTTGTATTTTCCACCATCTGTTAAAAATATCCAAACCAGCCAAGTCTATTTCCAATTACCTTACCATGGATAAGTGTCACTCCAATCATTTCCCTTCTAATTTTCTACCCATCCATCTTAACATTCTGATTTATGTTACCCACAACTTAGTTGTAGATGAGAATTTCATTACCTAACACTCGAATCCATTTAACATCACTAGGCCACTGGCCTAGTTGCAGTTACAAAACTTTTAAGTCTCCATGAATCATGATAGCCTTTAAATCTGAGAGCAAGACTAGAGTGTAGGGGAAAAGGGGGAATGAAACAAGAAAATACCTTCCAGTTCTAGAGTTCCAGTCTTCCACAACAATAGGTTAAATGGCAATCCAAGAGGCACAACTGCGCAAGACATATTAAACAATTGAATAACTAAACATATGCTTCAGAAGCAATTCCCGGATAAATCAACACAATCAAAAAAATTTTGCTGAGATTTCATCATTTCACCAAAACTTTATGACTACTATAACATAATTTGAAAGAGAAGGAGAATCACCTATCACTCTATCAAGCTATCCTTGACTAGAGTCGATCCTTATTTTTCCTCTTCGATCCAAGAGGCTGGAGGGATCTTGTGAAGGAGACGGCCAATCTACAGAGTTTTGATCGGAAAATAGGGATAAAGATCTTAGAGGAAAAATAACTGAGCAAGGATCGGGAAAAAAGGAAGCTCACCACTCACGGCGCGGCGATGGCAGACGGCCTTCTGAAATCGTTGATGAAATCGCTGAAATCGTTGATGAAATCGTTGGGATCGTTGATGAAATCGCTGGGATCGGCGATGGCGCGGTGATGGCAGACGCTCTGAAATTGTGGATGAAATTGCTGGTTTCAACAACGCGGCGATGGCAGACGGCCTCCTCGGGGCTGAGGGCTGAGGGCCGAGGGTGAGGGAAGCAGGGAAGGCCAGAACCGGTAGGGTTAGGGCGCGGGTCGCACAGAGCTGAGTTATGTATAAGTATATAAGTATATTACTTTTTTTTAAAAAAAAACTCAGGGGGCCAATTGACCACCCTAGACCCTTAGTACATTCGTGCATGGTCTAGAAGAACGATGCACGATCTCCAAGGCTAGGTCGTCGGGCTTAAGGACGAAAGCTAAGGCACACATATTTCACCAAACCTAGTGCCTAGAGAGGAAGTTCTCCGACTTGAGATCTCGCCAACTCGGTACACGATTCCGAGCATGTGTAGGTTGCGGGAACGAGATACGACAACCGTGTTGATGATGGAGAAGCGAACGGAGGTCACCACCGGTGCAAAACTCCATGAAGACACACAAAAAATGAGGGAAAGCGTAGAAATTAGCAAATTTAGTCAGCAAAGGCGGCGCGTAGGTGAAGGGGGAGTGATCTCCAGCGGTGTGGTCATGGAAGCGGCTGAGGTAGACGTTGTCGATGTCGTTGGAGGCAATGCGTCAGAGTCGAAGGAGGTTGAAATCTCGGGGTTCGAGAGGGAGCCCGGCGGCGCAGGAGCGTAGGGCGCCCTAGGCGGCATCAGAGGAGCGGTGGAGTTTGGAACAGAGGTTTATCGGCGCCCCAGGTGGCGACGAACTCAAGAATTCTCAGAGAGAATTGTTGTTACAGCCTAAACCGGTCTGCAGATTGAAAAGAGAAAAATAGACTTTAAAAAAATGATGGCCTGCATATAACATACTCTATTTTTTAAAATGATGGACTGCATAAAGCCAAAACCGACCTGCATATAACATCACGATAATGAGTTCGGTAAAAATGGAACCTCTATCCTACAGATTTTTGATTTCCAGATCTTGTAATTCCTTCTAAGCAAACACTCATTTTTGAAGTACATGAAAATGATACAAAAAATCTTACCTTGCCTTTTTAGCCAACTGTTTTCAAATACAGGCTAACTACTGGCTAGTTTGTATTTTATTAGCTTTCTATCACCGATCACACTAAATTGGTTGACTTAACCGTTGATTTGTATTACGCTAATACCAATTCTTCCTTTCTTCATTGATATTGCTTTTTGTATTTTCTGCATGGCATACGGCATACCAAACTCTCATTTATAGTGAGACTTCAATGCTCAATTGCTCATAGTTTTATGTATTAAATAACTGAGAAACTAAGTAAATAAATATCATCATCATCATGATCTTATTATTCTTATCCCAACAATTTAAGAACTGCCTCATGTGTTAAACTTATTCATTTTCCCCTTGTTTCCATTGAGAGCTGTCTTAGATGTTAAACTTATTCTTTTCAAGTTATCTTGAACACCTTCTATCCATGCTAACTGAAGCTATCCTTACCATTCGTCTAATGGTTGTATTTTCCACCATCTGTTAAAAATATCCAAACCAGCCAAGTCTATTTCCAATTACCTTACCATGGATAGGTGTCACTCCAATCATTTCCCTTCTAATTTTCTACCCATCCATCTTAACATTCTGATTTATGTTACCCACAACTTAGTTGTAGATGAGAATTTCATTACCTAACACTCGAATCCATTTAACATCACTAGGCCACTGGCCTAGTTGCAGTTACAAAACTTTTAAGTCTCCATGAATCATGAAAGCCTTTCATCACATAACAAGAGGCACTTCTCTATTTTAAACCCGAATGTATGCTAATTGAAGGTAATTGGATCATATACTTTTTTTATGAACCATGCAATCCTCTTTTCTAAATTTCTGATAATGAATCATACAATCGTCTTTTCTAGTATTGTTGTTCCGCATATAACTTTCCATAAACGTGCTTATGACAGGTTGGTGATGATGTGAAAGTAATTGATGCTGCTGGTAAATATGTCATGCCAGGTCAGCTTTTCTATGGCATTTGCGAAGTCATTTCAAAATTAACAAAGAACCTGTTTGGGACACGTTTCCACCTCCGGCGCTGTTCTAGCCTCTAGGTGAACGCGAATGGGCAGTGCCCCAGACAAAGGCGCCTAACATTCCATGTTCCGCTAGATAAAAGAGGGCTTAACGCAGTCTGGATTGCCCCGAAGTTTTTTTATCTTTACAAAAAAAATTTATGGCAGGTGGTATTGATCCGCACGCACACTTGGAGATGGATTTCATGGGGACTGTTACAATAGATGATTTTTATACTGGTCAAGCAGCTGCATTGGCAGGGGGAACAACAATGCACATTGACTTTGTTAATCCGAGTAATGGAACTTTATCTTCTGGTTTTGCATCCTACAAGGTCAAAGCCGAAAAATCCGTTATGGATTATGGTTTCCATATGGTCATAACTAAGTGGGATGATGCTATTTCAGAGGAAATGGAACTCATGGTTAAAGAAAATGGTTATTTTTCCTTTTTATGCACTACCTTGATTTTATTTATTTTGTAAGATTAGCTTAACTTGCTGAACTTTTGCATGATGATTATGTTTATCTTCTTAGTTTTCCAAAATATGTAACAGGGATCAACTCTTTCAAATTCTTTATGGCATACAAAGGATCGGTGATGATCAACGATGAGCTTTTGCTTCAAGGTCTTGAAAAGTGCAAGTCTCTTGGTGCACTTGCCATGGTCCATGCAGAAAATGGAGATGGTGTTGTGGTTGGGCAGAGGAGAATGATAGATCTCGGCATAACGGGTCCAGAGGGTCATGCACTTTCAAGGCCTCCTGTGGTAATGCACTGAAGCACATTTATGTTTTATTTTTAATTTCTACCTTACCGTTTAGTTTAATTCAGTGTTAATTTGATGTCCATGTTATTTAAAAAGTTTGTGCTAATTCTGTATATTTGGTCCAGTGTTATTACTTCAAAGATATCTAGACAAGTTGAGTTGTCGCTGGCATTTCTACATATCCCCACTTTGAATGAAATCTATATTTCAAGGCATTAATGTTATTAGAAAGTTGTTATTAAAGATGCCAACAAAGGAACTTTCAGACATTTTAAAATAAAAATTATTACGTTTCAATGTTTATGAATCAAAAAACCATTTAGTCTAAGATTTTATTAACCTTGTCAGACTTCTTGTTCCATCCCAGATTGAACATTTCATTTCATATGTTAAAGCCCAGCCGTCAAAAATCCAAAAGGGACCTCATTGTATATTTTCCTCTTTCTTGTATTTAGTCTCATATTTCCAAATGTATATTCTTCATCCTCCTGTACTTCATATAAAGAAAGGAATTCTTATGCAAGAAGTTAAATTTTTTAGAATAATAATTATTTTACATTTCAAATTCTCACATTATATTAGAGCAAGACGAATTTTTTTGTTGCTCTCCAGATTACTCTTCTTGTGTAATTACTCCTGGTCTCTCCCAAAACCTCTCCGGCTTTGTGTGAACCTCCCAGCCTTACACGATAGCCCCCTGCGAGAACTAGTGAACTCCTCTTGAGAACTTCCAACCTTCTCCGATAAACTCACGAGAACTCCTTTCAAAAACACAACTTCAACTATCTCCTGCTTCATTACTCCGCCTTTTATAAGGCACTGATCCCCACCCATTTTCCTGCTAGCACGATTGATGAACGAATCTCATATAGTGATTTAGGCTCTTTTCTAGCTTGTTTTTTTCCATTAATATTGCTCATCCCTTAATTGATTTCATCTTAAAACCTATGATAATCCAATTGTATGCCATGTGAGCATGTTTGAGCTAGATAAAGCATAGTTTGAGCCATTTAATGCATGGAGGAGACCTCCTCTCCTCCTTATTTCAATTATATATTTCGATATTAGGTTTGTGGTTGTGGATGTAAGAGTTATTGGATGGTTTTCCTGCAGGTACAGTGCTAGTGTAGCTTCCATCGGGTGTCTCAACCCTTTTTCATAGAGGAAGCCACTGGTGTGTTTTTCTTTACACATGAGCAGTGGACTCCTCTGCACACGACCAATGGTCGTGCATGGTCACTTGTTAATATTTTCCTGAGAACCCCCTCAATTTCACACGGGTTATCGCACGAGGACTAGACCTCCTTCATGCACGTCCACTGGTTGTGTGCGTTTAATATTCCCCCCCCCCCCAAACACCAAAATTTTCCCGTCATTCCAGGTTTCTTCTTGCACAAGCAGGAGACTTTTCCTTCACGTGCAACCATTGGTCGTGCGCCTACTCGTGTGCAGGTTAAAATTCAGCTTCGTTTATAAATATGCTGGCTCTTGATTTCTTTCGGAGTTCCATATTTCTTCCGCCCAGTTCACCTTGTTCCGCCGTTTTCTCCCTCTAAGGGCTAGGGATCATCCCCTAGGCTCTCCCCATCATCCAAAAGCTCCAAGGTGAATAAGAAACACTCCTCTCTCTCTCTCTCTCCGCAAGCTAGGAACTTGAAGAGGAAACATGGATGATGCAAAATCCTTGAGAAGATGGGTCTATTGGGAGTCAGTGACAGCGATTCCTCTACCCCGAACGACAGCCGACGAGCGAGGCCAACACGGAGTCACCCTTTGGAGTACCTTCGTTTTCACGGAAGAGTCTCGAGCACTGTTTGTATTTCTTCCTTCTTTTTCCGCACACTAGGTCGAGATAGTTTCTTCTTCTAGTTTTGTTGATGGTTGGAATGGATTGGTGTTTGTGATTGGAATATTATTCTTGAAATATTATGCTTATGTGTTCATATCCATTGGAGTAGCCTTAGGAGGTCTAGCCTCTTGTATGTGTTTTTCCATTAGCTTGTGTTGTGGTTGGTGTGTGAGCCGTGGATGCGTTGTCGTTGAGATTGGCACGAGCCGATATGCGAGGCAGAGGAAGGCAACCCGTGGTAGAGCGACGTGGAGGCCTACGACCCGCAGTTGAGCGAAGCGGAGGCCGGCGACCCGCGAAAGTGTGAAGCGGTGCCGGCGACCCGCATAGCCGATCGCATCAACGATCTCCCAGTGCCTGCGAAGTCCCAACCGAGCTCCCTGTAAGCTACAACCTCCTTCGAGCTTCCAACGTCTGCGACTTCAATTGCTGAACTCCAGTCCGTGAGTTCCCTTCCAAGCTCCCTGTCAGCATCCATGAATTCTCATGTCACTGTTAGTGTTCGCGACATCTCCTGCCGAGCTCCAGTCTATGAGCTCTCCTTCAACGATTGCTCCAGCCAGCGAGTTCTTTCTCTTTCCTCTAGCGACTTTTCCAGCCAGCGGCTGCTCCAACCAGCGTCTACATTAGCCAGTGAGTTCTTCCACCAAGCTCTAACGAGCTCTTAGCCAACAAGTTCTTTCGCTCTCACCGAGCTCCTTCTCTCTTCGTGCTTCATCACTTGCCCAGTCCAGTGACCCTAAACCCTCAACACTTGCTCCTACTGAACTCTGGAGACACCACCACTCCCGCCGCAACCGCTCCCGCTACAACCACTCCTCCCCCACACTCATTTTCATGCCTCTTGAAATGTTGAGATGACTTCCAAGTTAATTGGACCCAATCATCCTAATTGGAGTGTCTCTTTCACCTTCCTTGTACGCAAAGAAAACGCAAATTGTCTCACCGACACTCCAACAAACCTTACATCTCCATACTATGATGTTTGGGTTGTTAGTTATGCTCTCGTCTGTATGTGGCTTGCAAATTGTCTTTCCGAGGACTATTTACCTATTATTCATCATGATGAAACTGTGAAGGCTGCTTGTGATCATCTTGCATCCTTTTACTTTGTTGGTGCCAAAACCCTTGTACTGCATCATATATTCAGATCCCTTTGATCGGCCAACACTCTCCAGATGTTGCATATCAGGATATTCAATCTATCGGTGTAAAACTTTTCCAGCGCCGTCCTTTCTTTGTTGATCTTGCAACCCAAAAAAATATTTTTAAGAACTCATCGTCATTTGTTGTCTTCTTTGTCCTTTTGTTTCGCACAAGATGATATGCATCGAACTCGTATCTCTTTTTTGACAAATGTTTTGCATCGACCTCCGATAGTATCACCTCCACCCTCAAAAAATTATGTTCATGATGCTGGTTGTGGAGCACAATGTGGACGCGGGGGACACACTGAAGGTTGTGGGGGGAAATCGTCTTCTTTACCCACATTGCAAGAGACTTAGTTATCTTGTCGAGCGGTGCTTTACGAGCACTCTCATCTCTGTCCTCAGACTCATGTTAGTGCTACTGAGTCTGAGTCTTCTTCTCAGTCCACCTCCACTCCCACCACCCGAATTCGGTCAATTATTTTTTCGGTAGACATTGAGGCTCTGATTAGTACTTCCAAGCAATCTGTCTTCGTTGCAACTTCTTCAGGTCGTACACATACTCAGGGTAAGTGACTCATCGACTTTGGTGTCACCAATTAAATGACTTAGAACTCTCTGTATTCTCTCACCACGAGAAGCATAACCGGTTATCACCATTATGTCGCTGATGGCTCTCCTGCTCCACTTTGTGGAATTTGAGTTGTTAGTACCAACTCCCTTCTCCAATAGGTTGACAATTTATATATTCCGATTCTTTCTTACAATTTAGTATCTATCAGCGCATTTTCGAAACAATTACACCGCTCTATCATATTCCTTCCTGCTATTTTTTATTTTTAGGATCTTCAATTGAAGAGGACGATTGCTACTAGGATTGAACGAGGGGGTCTCTACTACCTGGACGGCTGGACGATCTTCCTACTTCCTCGGCATCTACTGCCTTTGTCATCATCCACTTTCTCTCCTACACCAATTCCCGCCGTCTTTTCGGTCTGGTCTATTTTACAATGTGAATCCCGCCAACATGGCAAACATCATCATACTAGTTTTCCAGCAAAACTTTGTAAGAGTTATGTACGTCGTTTTGGCCTTCTTCATTCAGACATCTAGGATCATAGTCTCACCAAGTCTTTTGTTGGAAGAAGTCTGTATTTTTTTAAACTTTTATTGATGATTTCTTTAGATGTATTTGAGTGTATATTTTATAGGAATTAACTGAATTCTTCTCTGTTTTCTATAAATTTATAATGAGATTCACACTCAATTTGATCTTGCCTTAAAAATTATGCGGAGAAACAACAACCACACTCAAGCCTTTGTCCCACCATAGTGGGGTTGGCTATATGGATCATTTGTCGTCATTGTGTCATATCTTTGGTGATAATCTCACTAATGTCCAAGTACATTATGTCTTTCCTTATAGTTTCATTCCAAGTCTTTTTTGGTTTACCCCTCCCCCATTTAACATGCCTAGAAGCTAAACTCTCACAACGTCTAACTGGTGCCTCTAATGGTCTCTTTTGTACATGCCCAAACCATCATAATCGAGCTTCTCGCATCTTCTTTACAAGTGGTGCCACTCATGTCTTATCCCTGATACATTCATTCCTAATTTTATCCAATCTCATGCTTCTACACATCCACCTAAGCATTCTCATTTTTCCAACTCCCATTTTTTGCTCATGTATATAATTTTCTGCCCAACACTCAGAACCATAGAGCATCAATGGTGTAATTGCATACGACAAAACTTGCTTTTAAATTTTAATGGTACTTTGCGATCACATAAGATCCCAAACATGCCTCTCCACTTCAACCAACCTGTTTGGATTCTATGTATCACATCTTTATCTACACTTCCATCCTTTTGAACTATCGATCCCAAATATTTAAAGCACTCAACAACAACAACACTCAAGCCTTTAAATATTTAAAGCACTCAATGTGGGAAATATCTTGGTCACTCAACTTGATGACATAGTCATCCGTCCTTCTTGCACTACTAAATTTAAGCTTCATATACTCTGTTGTTGTCTTGCTCAACCTAAAATCCTTCTTTTCAATAGTTTCTTGCCAAGAATCAAGTTTCACGTTTACGCCCTCGCGTGTCTCGTCGACCAAAACAATATCATCTATGAACAATAAACACCAAGGTATTGCTTGGAGATAATGCGAAGAAATATATGAGTCAGTAATTCTCTTTTTATACCTCTAATGACATCGTTCATCAGAATAGTTGTGCATACATCCCAACAAAATGCGGTGGCGGAAAGTAAAATTGTCATCTTCTCGATATTGCCTGAACACTTTTGTGCCAAATGAATGTTCTCTAATCCTACAGGGTTATGTGATTCTTATTTCTTGTTTTGCTCATTAATCATGTGTCTTCTTCTACCCTTCATGACAAGACACCTTTTTTCTTCTTTATCCGGATAGTATTCTTTTTTCCTTCACTCCTCGTGTTTGGTTGTACTGTCTTAGTCCACATTTTTATATATTGTCGGGAGAAACTCTATGCTCGTGCCACCAAGTCTTTTTTCATGGGATATTCTTCAACTCAGAAGGGCTATCGATGCTTGGACCATATCTCCAAATATCAATGTATCTGATGATGTCACTTTTTTGGATTTTAATCATTATTTCTCCAAGGATGGAGGTGCTCTTACTCTCGAGATACCTCCTATCTCAACCACTTCTCCTCCCCCATCCATGTATCCTCTTTTCATGTCATTCTGCTCCACCTGATATCACCAACCTATACCACCTTTTCTCTTACCTTTTCCTTATCATTTTCATCAACATCATGCTCCTCCAAGTCTCTTCGCTCCTTCCATTCTAGAATCCCCAACATCAGTCCAAACCATCCCTCTCCTCTTCGGAAGGATCCTTCATTTCACAGACTTGGACTAGGATGTTTTCATTGCTTTGTGGAAGGGGGTACGACAATGTACACAACATTCTATTACTAATGTTGCGTCTTATGTGAATCTCAGTCATTCTTGCAGCTAATTTACCTTGCCAGTATCTACCACCACCGTCCCCACTACCTACCATGAAGCTCTTCGTATACCTTACTAGAAAGAATATATGGACAAGGAAATCTCTGTCTTGACATCCCATGGTTCTTGGACTTTTGTTCCTACCCCCTAGAGGCGATATTGTTGATTGTTGATGAGTCTTTTTCATATAGTTTCCCCCTGATGACACTATGAACAAATACAAGGTTCCTCTGGTTGTCAAGGGGTTCTCTCAGACACATGTTGATTTCTTTTTCACGTTCTCTCTGATTTCTCGTATCAATACTATTCGAGTACTCATCTTCGTTGTTGTCAATTAGAATTGACAAATGTCCCAGCTTGATGTAAAAAATGACTTCTTGTATGAAAATTTACATAAAGTAGTCTATATGGAGCATCCTCCCATTTATTTTGCTCTGGAGGAATCTTAAGTGTGTAAGTTGCAAAAAGCCATCTAAACAAAGTCCCTGAGCATGTTTTGAAAAGTTCAGCCATGTCGCTTATACCATTGGATTTTCCGGAAGTAATGTCAATCACTTTCTTCACGTAGTGAGTGCTTTAAATATCTGGAATCAATAGTTCAAAAAGATGAAGGTGTAGATAAAGATGTCATACATATAATCCAAGCAGGTTGGTTAAAGTGGAGAGGCGCGTCAGAGATCTTATGTGATCGTAAAGTACCATTAAAACTAAAAGACAACTTTTATCGTGCTACAATTAGACCAACGGTGTTCTACAGTTCTGAATGTTGGGCAGTGAATTGTGTACATGTGCGAAAAATGGACTTGCATAGATGAGAATGCTTAGGTGGATGTGTGTACACATGAGACTTGATAAAATTATGAATGAATGTATCAGGGATAAGACAAGAGTGACACCAATTGTAGAGAAGATGCGAGAAACTCGACTAAGATGGTTCAGACACGTACAAAGGAGACCATTAACGGCACCCAATAGGCGTTGTGAGAGTTTAGTCACTAGGCATGTTAAACCGGGGAGGGGTAGACTGATAAATACTTTGAATGAAATTATAAGGAAATACATGATGTACTTACGCATTAGTGAGATTATGACTAAAGATAGGGCACAACTGCACAAGGGAGAGAAAAAATCTATATAGCCGACCCCACTATAGCAGGATACATGCTTAAGTATAGTTGTGTTGTTTGTAATGTCAATCACTCTCTCTTTATACGGAAGAGCGACCAAGAGTTGGTTAATCTTGTTATATACGTTGATGACATTCTTTTTATCGGAGTTGATTCCTCTGGAATAGAGATAACAAAGAAACATCTTCAAACACATTTTGTTACAAGAGATACTTCTAGCGAATTGAAATTGCGAGATATGATAATATATTTCTTTTCCAAAAAAAGTATGCCTTAGATCCACTTGAAGAAAAAAGCCTTTTCGATATGGAGCCTAGCCAAAATCCTAGGCGTATTGGCACTAACAAGCTCTGTGATGAGACAGAACTCATCTAAAAGATATCATTCGTTACAAGCATCTTGTCAGTATACTCATTTATCTCACCGTAACGAAACCTGACATCCCTTTCGCTATTGGAAAGGTCGGTCAGTTTACGCAAGTTTCCAAAGAGTGTCATATTGAAGCTTCATTAACAATATTTGAATATATCAAAAAGATCTCTAAGCAACGAACTGTTGTTTAAAGAAACAATCACCTACGTATTGAATTATATTCAGATGCAAATTATGCGCATGTCAGAGAAAATCATGTCACTTGGAGAAACAAGAAACAAGCATTGGTGTTCAGGTGAAGTGCAGAAGCTGAATACAAAAATATAACTCAGACTGTTTGCGAGTTAAAGTGATAGAGGACACTTCTAAAAGATTTGAGTAAAACTTACAATTATCCTCTACCGATGTTGTGTGATAATAAAGTTGCCATTTTGTCATCTACATCTCTAAAAATTAAATTTTCCATGAAAGAACAAAACGTATAAAATTAAATTGTCACTTCATCAGATAGGAAGTTATCAATAGGCGATTATGTCATTTGTTAGGTAAGGAGTTGACCGACATTTTCACCAAGCTGATTTCTTCATTGTTTTATATTTGTGCCAAGCCCAAAAGTGAGCTCATTATATATTTTTCTCCTTTTTGTATTTAGTCTCACATCTCTATGTTCCTCCTCCTCTAATTTATATTAAGACGAGTTTCTATGTCATTAGTTAGAATTTTTGGAATAATAGTTACTTTACATTTCAAATTCTTGCATCACACAAAGTCGTTGCTTCTTTCGTATAAATCAATATAAGTTCATGACCTAAGATTTAAGATTTTTGAACTACTTCAGTTTCATTTTCTTCTTCTTTACGCTGAAATGATGTTTCATCCCATATTCTTTCAGTTGGAAGGTGAAGCAACTGCAAGGGCTATTCGGTTGGCTAGCTTTGTCAATACACCATTATATGTTGTTCACGTGATGAGCATTGATGCCATGGAGGAAATTGCCAAAGCTAGACAATCAGGTCAGAGATTCTCCCAAAGATTGTCGAAATTTCCTTTCACGTTATAGTATTGTTTTCCTTATGTTAAAGTTTACTGATTAGGTATATTGCGATTACTTAGCTGGTTATTTCGCTGAGTCATTATTCTGTGATGATGACCCAATCCATGATTGATTTTTTTTGAAAAATAGATAATTATCTATCCAAGAAATAATATAATGGTATAACCGTATAAACTACCATATATTATGGATATTACAATGAAGGTGGACACGTGATACCCTAGATCAATGCAAGCGAGCACGCGATGAATGTATCTACCATAAATCCTAAAATGAGGATGCGGATGAGTGCACACATGCAATCCGATGAGCTTTTGACGATCAAGTCTAAACTCTAATGCAATGCTCGTGATTGATTCTATTATGGTCCCACACGACCAATTATCTACGCCGTTAACGTAATGTCGTTGGGTGTTCATGTTATGTTTCTTTTATTAAACAAGTCGATGTACGAGTCCATAGGTTTTTATTGTTGCGTGCTTTTCTCTTTATTTGGGTTTATTTTCAGTCATGTCACTTTTAGTGTTTTAAATAGACCCCTTGGGTCATTATTTGGAATATGAATGTTTTATTCCTCACTAATGTTTTTCTCCTCCTCCCATTTTAGTATTAGGGTTGAGTACAACTCCCCTTCTTCCTCTCCTCTTGCATTCCCCACGGGTTGAGCTCTGCTCCCCTTTGTACCTCCACATTTGACGATGTTACAGGCTAGACTCATAACATCTTGGTATCATAGCCACATCGGTCCTCCTCCTATCTTCGACACACGGTCCAAACGCCGCACATCTTCGATCGATCGCAGTAGTGTCAATGACCGAGGCTGCGATCTTTCTCGTCCTCAAACAGTCGTGGGTATCAACACTATCGATATTCACCCCCTCAAACAACAATTGACAAGCCTTCTTTGTTCCTTCTCAACTCCATGGCACTCGTAAGCAACCAACGCACGCAGTTAACGTCGTTCCATCTCATTCCTTCCTGTCGTGTCCTGCTAGTCTCAACAGCAACCACGGAACCCTCAAGTCTCATTGACGCCTCCGCAGCTACCAACTCTGCACTCGTCAAAGTCGTTCTCTTCTCTGTCATAGGAAACGACGCCCTCCCAACCATCGCTTCCTTCCAAAAATTGGGTTCCATCCTCGCAACAACTTCGTCTCCCTCCAAAATCCAGCATTGACGTTTGTTGTCACCCCTCTCGCGCTTTTGTTTCTTGATACATGTCACCCCGCACCTGTCTCCCCCTTTCTCAATGCTTCGAATCCAGTGCCTTCATCCATCGAGCTGCCCGCCCTCTTTTCCTTAGGCCCAGTACTTAATTAATTATTTTTTAACGAAATTAATTGCTTCCTCAAATAATTTGGCTTGGCTGCAAGCCCCAATTAGCAAACCGCCCTCCGTTCGATGTTCCAGAAGTTACTGGAGATGTCAGTGTCATATGACGCCGTGCTTTCGTGACTTACCACTAGCATTAACCGATGCTTTGGGGCTCAGATCCCACCGACGCAACCACTGATCCCACTTAAACAGTCATCGCTTCCACCTGCGCCCGAAGAAGCTCCTCCAACCGTCGTCTTTCTTTGCGTGCGACCACCGCCCCTAATCCTTTCCTCCCCGCAGTTTACATAATTGCGTAGTCACGTCCAAGCCCAACAGTGGTGCCACCACATATTGTCGCATCTTAAGTCCACGCGGTCTCCACCTCACAGCCTCTGCTCTAACCATTGGCCCCTCTGGAAGCATTACTTCCGACGATCGCCCGCAGTCGGCATTGTCGCGTCTAATCACCACAACTCATATTATGCACAGCCCTCCGTTTCCCCCTACTGTTCGCAACCACCGGGCACACTCACCCTGACTCGAGATATGTCTGATCTTCACTCCTCAGCAAGTAGCTCTGCCATGCCCACTTGTAGAAGTCTCTCATGCTATATGTTAGCGCGATGATAGCTCGACACTTGATGCACCTGCCGCCACAGCGATGCGTTATTGGGAGTTGTTCTGACGGGAAATCAAAGAGCTAGATGATTAATCCATTTGAGCCTCGTTTATGTTTTAGGGCAAGTTTGATTTGAGGGGCGAGTGAGATGTTATTGTCCCACACGACCAATTATCTATGTCGCTAAAGTAGTGTTGTCGTGTGTTTCTGTTACGTGTTTTTTATTAATTCAGTCGATGTACGAGTCTGTAGGTTTTTATTGTTGCGTGTTTTTTTCTTTATTTGAGGTTATTTACACCCATGCCACTTATAGTATTTTTAATAGACCCCTTGGGTCATTGTTTGGGATATGAATGAAATTATGATGTTCTATTCCTCATTCTAGTGCTTTTCTCCTCCTCCCATTTATAAGGTTAGGGTTGATCATGATTCCCTTTTTTCTCTCCCATTGCATTCTCTGCGGGTTGTGCTTGACTCCCCTTATTTCTTCTCCACCACTGCCACCTCCGACGACGTTATGGCCTAGGGCCATAGCGGACATACAATAATTTCCGACATGCAATTAATTAAACAATACTAATTTTAAAATTTTGCGCTAGCATCACAGTCAATAACAAATATGTTGTTTAAGGGAATGACAATTACAAATTGACTGAAGTTAAATAAAAGGCAAATAAATCTAGCACACATTGAGATTAAGCGAGTCAAAATATTCAGTGCAAAATATTTCTAGTAAAAACAATGGGCAACCCACTACACAGCTTCCCTGTGCAGCGTGGGTCCGGGGAAGGGTCCCACCATAAGGGTGAAATGTAGACAAACCTTACCCAAACAATCGACATCGACGTTGGAGGAAGTGGTATGCTAGCCTGAGACCATTGTATGAGCGTTGCAAAGGATCACATGTGCGGTTGGCAGGAATCTATGAAGGAGATTTCTAGGGTTTGTGAAATTTTGGAATTTGATTTAGCGGGGTATGTAGAGGGGGTAGAGGTGGCTGAGTGGGGGCTGGAATGGAAGAAGGTTGGCTATATGGGGGGGGGGGGGGCTGTAATGGAAGAAGGTTGGCTATATGGTGGATGGTTGATATTAGTAAGGGGGTTGGGGCTATGAGGGTGGTTGCGGGGCTAGTGGATGGGGGAGGATGGGGCGGGGAATCACTTGAAGTGGTAAGGGGAGGTTGTGGAGGCTCTGGAAGAGGTAAGGGAAAGCTTGGGGAGGTTGGGAAATGGAGGGATTTGGTGGTTGGAGGCTTTGGGAGGAGCCCTGTGACTAGACGAAGGGAGATCCGACAGCTGGTGGTGGTGGAAGGAGGTGGTGGGGAGATGTGGGCTTGCAGTGAATGACCGACGACGTCCACTGGAGGCGGAGGAGGTCGGTATCAGCACCGGCGGAAGCAGTGGAAGAGGCCATTGGTGTCGCACCAAGGGATGTGGGAGTCACACACATAGACCGATTTGTTTTCTGTAGAAACCATGAACTCTCAATACCCCCATTGCCCCAGTCGGATGGGATATAAAGGGGAAATTAAAGTTAAATCATTTGCCGGCCCAACAGGCACGATCGGATAACTAAACCTCAAAATAACAACTCCAAAAATAAAAAATAAAATACATAAAAATATGAAAAATTGCAATGAACGCGATGATGGTCTCCGATTGCCAATCCGATAATCCAAAAAACATCAATATCGTAAATTGCCCTAATGTGTCGTGATCGATGTTGATCAACTAGTAAATAAAATTTGTGTGAGAATGGGTAGACAACTAACATGGATAAGGTTGGTCAAAATAATTTGCATTGAGTAGACTTAACACGTGGGTAAAGGCTCAATAAAGAAGGATGGAAATGAGGATTCATACCAATCAGTTGGGAACTTGGGATATGACTGATAATGAGGAAATTCAATGGTAACGCAACGGTGTTTGGATAAACAAGGTAGTTTGCTTGAGGATGGGACACTATTCTGACATTTCTCTATTTAAATGTCACTTCGTTTCATCATATTGTCCCATGCTGGTCTGTGAGTTTCATTTTCTTTCTAAAAAAAAAGATGTCTAGTGTAGCGTCTTATTAGAATGTAACAAGAGATGCACTTTAAACTAGAGAACCATGCCATCTTGCTTTGGCTCCTTAATTAAAGAGGTTGTAGTGTATGGAAAATGAATGCTACTATATAGGGCATTGAGTCTGTTAGAACAGCTTAAAAGGAAGTAAATGGTAAGTGAATTGGCAAAGTAGGTCAGTTTTTCTGAACCAAAACAAGGATGAAGACAACTCAGCAACTCAGAAACCATCATAAAAATAATCTGTCAAGCCATGTATATCTAGCAATTACTATGTTATGGTCCCAATCCCATTATTGTATCTTTTATGTTATTGTTATTAGTTGTGTTTGATAGGGTTGAAAAATTCAATGAATTATTTCTCAACAATAGTGTGTACATATATATACATGAGAGGGTGATCTCAACACCCGAGGTGACTCTAAGCTACAATATCTAACACCTCCCCCTCAAACTCAAGGGGGATCATACACCGAGAGTTTGGACAATAGATATGTATGTTGGTTCTGCGTCTGTGGCTTAGTCATCAAATCTGCAAGTTGTTGCTCAGAAGGAATAAAGTGAGGAACAAGAATACCACGATCATACTGCTCTCGTAGGAAGAAAGCATTCACCCTGATATGTTTGGCTAGAGAGTGTTTCACCGGGTTGAGAGTAATCTGAATGACAACAGTGTTATCACACTATAATCACAGTTGAGTGGAGTAGGATCTGGAGAAGCGACACCAAGATCTTCAAGAAGCCAGCAGTGCCAAATACCTCAGCGGTGGTAGTCATGGCACAAAGTTCATCCTCAGTGCTGGAACGTGAGACACCAGACTATTTCTTGGACTTTCATGCAATAAATGAAGAACCCAAGAACAGGCAGAAACCCGTGACAGATCGACGATCAACAAGATCACTGACACAGGTCGCATCCAAGTAGGCTCGAAGCTGCAAAGAACTATAACTGGAGAAGAAGAGGCCTCGTGAAGTTGTCGCCCGGAGATAGCTCAAGAGCCGCAGTAGATGACGTGGGAGCACCAACGAACTGGCTCAACACATGAACAACATGAGCAATGTTGGGCCGAGTAATAGTGAGGTAGACGAGACTCCCAACGAGATGACGATAGCAAGTAAGATCAGAAAGTGGAACCCCGTCATCCAGACGTAGCTGAAGGTGAAGCTCCATAGGGGTATCCACGATGCAAAAGATAGAGAGAGTGACCCGAGCTAAGAGATCTAATGTGTAACGTCGCTGGGAGAGCTGAAAATCACGGTCTGTAGAGGTGACCTCAAGGCCCAAGAAGTAGCTCAATTGTCTATGGTCAGTCATCTGAAACAGATGTTGAAGCGATGTTTGACGAACACTACATGAGAAGGATCATTACCAGTAATAATCATATCATCCACATAAAGCAACAAAAGAGTCCGACCACGAGAGGAGAAATGCTCAAACAGGGCTGGTTCATGTGAACTCGGGATAAAACCGACGGCTGTAATGGCTGAGCTAAA
Source organism: Platanthera guangdongensis (assembly GCA_039583875.1). Classification (NCBI taxonomy): domain Eukaryota; kingdom Viridiplantae; phylum Streptophyta; class Magnoliopsida; order Asparagales; family Orchidaceae; genus Platanthera; species Platanthera guangdongensis. The sequence continues at coordinate 175,543,755 of CM077161.1, forward strand.
ACGTGCAAACCATGCGCGGGATGGCTGCTTGAGCCCATAAAGAGCTCGTCGTAAGCGACATACAAGGCCCAGAGGAGAGGAGAGACAGGGATGAGTAAGCATATACATCTCCTGCGGAAGGTCGCCGTGAAAAAAAGACATTCTTCACGTCGAGATGAAACAGAGACCAGTGGCGAACAACTGCAACCATAATAAGAGTACGAAGCGTAGTCGTGTGAGCGACCGGAGCGAAGGTCTCGTTATAGTCTCGTCCCTGCTCCTGCTGAAAATCACGAGCCACAAGTCGAGTCTTGTACCTTTCTACAGAACCATCTGAGTGAGTCTTAACCTTGAAAACTCACTTGCAAATAATATGCACAGCACCAGGTGGAAGAGGGACAAAATCCAAGGTACGAGTGTGCTTGAGTCCCGCCAACTCAACAGATATGGCGGCCTGCCACTCAAAAATCTGGGCAGCCTCACGGTAGGAAGTCAGCTCTGGAGTACCACAGACAGTAATAGGAAGGGCAGGAGGGTTCAGTGGTAGTGTAGCAATGCTAAGGCGGTCGAGAGGACGTCGCTCACGAGGTGGGTTGTGTCGTACTGGAGGATCATCCACGGGACACTCGTTGGAGCGGACATGCACTGAGTATAGGGGCACTGAAGGCGAGGCAACAAAAGGGGGGCGATGAGTGTAGTGATATGGAAGGGGAGCGACGAGCGTGTTAGAGGGATAGGTAGGTGGCGAAGCAGACTGCGACAAGGGAGGAGGAGGTGACAGAATAGATTGCGGCAAGGGAAGAGGAGGTGGACATACCGGAGAAGAGGATACATAAGGCGAAGAGATGAGAAGAGTAAGAAACTGCACGTCAGAGGGTGTAACAGATGAGTATGAGATCGAGTGGACAGAGGACACGAATAAAGTGTAAGACTTGTCAAAGGTAACATCACGTGAGATGCGAAGTCGACGTGCAACGAGCTCTTAACATCGATAACTCTTATGCTCAGTACTGTATCTAAGAAAGACACAAAGAACAGACTGAGCAGAACATAACACCGACATCCAAAAACACGAAGATGAGTATAACGTGGAGGTTGACAGTACAAACACTCACTAGAACACTGATCCTGAAGCAAAGTGGAGGGCTGCAAGTTAATAAGATAGACAATGGTGGAAACAGGATCAACCCAGAAATAAGGAGAAACATGTGAGGAGATAAGAAAAGTGTGAGCTGTTGGCGATGCTTTCTTTCAGCGGTGTCATTTTGAGCGTGTGCGCTGGAACAGACAAGCTGAGGGAGTGTCGTGGCTAGTTAGCAGATCTCGAAAAGCATAAGAGAGATATCCCCCTCATCCCCCCCCCCCCCCCCCCCCCGAGTCAGAACGAAAAATGTGTATGGAAGCAGAAAATTGTGTGCGCACCATAGCAGAAAAAGTAACATAAATACAAAAAATTCAAATAAAAATGCATAAAGTAGACCAAATAATAACGAGAATAGTCATCAACGAAAAGAACATAATAGCGGTGACCCCCCTCGGATACAAAATTTGCGGCTCCCCATACATCAAAATAAACTAAATCAAAATGACGTTGAGATCTGGACTCACTAGACGGATAGGGGAGTTGTAGCTATTTTCCAAGCTAACAACCTGAACAAGAGTGAGACCGATCAATAAAAACATGACCAAGAAAACCACGACTAATGAGAGAAGCTAGACGTGAACCACTAGGATGACCAAAACCGTGATGCTATTGAGAGAAACCCACTGAATGAAGACAAAGGGAGGAAGCTGCAGGTGATGATGGAGTGGATGGAAGGTGGTGACGATCAAGGACGTACACCCCGCTAAGATGATGACTAGCTCCAAGGAGTGTCCCGGTCAGGCGATCCTGCACACTGCATGTAAACTCATCAAAAATAATAAGACAAGTGTGAGATGTGAGTTGACTGACGGATATAAGGTTCATGTATAACTTTGGTATGTAGGCAACATTCAAAACATGGAAATGACTCGTATGAAGAAGGTCACGACTGGTGATGTGGTGAGTGGTGTCATCTGCCACCTTGATACTAAGGGCAGATGAGAGTATGAGACGAGTTGACAGGACAAGAGGTGGGTGACATCATATGCCATGTGAAAGAAGGCTCCTAAGTCAAGCAACCAGTCGGAGGTGGAGATACCTGCAGGGGCGGAGGCAGCCGACTGAGAGAAGCGAGGCAAGGAAGCCTGCTGGGAGAACTACTGGGCAATCAACTGAGTAAGCTCAGATACAAAGAAAGACTGTACCGGAGCACACTGTTGAACAAATTGCTGAGCTTTCCGAAGTTTGTGATACTCAGATGTGACATGACCAAGACACCGACAATAGTGGCAGCGAACATGCGGGGACAAGGAGCACCGAACTGAGCAACAGAGGGCGCTGGAGGAAGAGTCCCATCAACAATCACCAAGGCCTTCTGGAGAAAGAGTCCCATCAACAATCACCAAGGCCTTCTGGAGAAAGAGTCCCATCAACGATCACCAAGGCCTTCTGGAGAAAGACCAAAGAGGAGTGAGGTGATGCCATCAAATCAAAATGGAGGACGAAGGGGTCCGGCGGGCTACAGGAGCAGTGAATGGGCTAGACGAGACGAGCTGGAGCAGCGAACGAGCTCAACTAAACGAGCGGGGGAAGCAAACGGGCTCAGCGAGACGAGCGGGGGCAGCGATCGTCGCGATCGGCTGGAGCCTTGGCAGGTCCCTTGCCGGAGGTGGTGCCCGAGCCCAGCTAAAGAGAGGCCCGGACCCGAGCCTGGGTAGTAAAATCCAGGGACCGCCCCGGGCCGAATGGGCTTTTTGGACAGACTTATATGTATATATGTTCATTGTGTAATTTATAAAAATACATTATGTATGTAACTACACGATTTACAAAAAATGTTAATATATATGAATAAATTTGTTTAAAATATCTCTGATATATCCCCCGCAATCCGACATGACATTTCAAACTAAAACCGACATGTACCCAACATCCGACATCAACAATCTTTATTCTAGCTGATACAAGACTCTTAAGGGTCTTTTTATTGGAACCCCGGGTGACAAGCCCGTAATTACATCAAATAGTAAAATATAAAAGATAAACCTACAATGCGACTAGACTTGAAATATAATAATAATAATATAAGACTAGATATATTAAAATACTAAGGCGGGGCATGTTGCTCATGGCATACTTCTTTAATTAGGCTACATGACCTTAATGAAGACCTAAACTAGAACAATTAATAGTAATACTAATAATAATAAATACACAAATTAGATAACTAGGCCCTTGGCCCGTGGCCTATAACCTCTAACAACTAAAATTGTTTGATATTATAGCTTAGAGTCATCTCGGGTGTTGGGACCACCCTCTCATGTATATATATATATGTACACACTATTGTTGATAAATAATTCATTGAATCTTTCACTCCTATCAATGATATCAGAGCCAAGGAAAACCCTAGCCTCTCTTGCCGACCACACTGCCTATACTTCGAAATCAGCAACCAACCCCTCTGCTTTCTGTTCTCCTCCTGCTCGAGCCCAGTGTCCTCCACGTCCGACTTCTTTCTCGAACCACTCACGCCTCACGCCTCACGCCTCACGCCCGTAAATTTCAAGAGTTAACACAGCCCTGCAGGCTTTTGCATTGGGACAGACTCCAAACAATTAATGAAGTTAAAATTTTATTGATTAATCAATTTATGATTAATTAATTATTATTAATTCCATTTTTCTTACTTTTCATTCTCCATTGAATTAATTAAGCAATCCAATTTGGTTGTCACCATTGGAAGACGACACTGCTCCCGTGGTCATTCCCAATCAACCGCCTTGGCGTAATCAGACCGACCCATAACCCACTTGTTATTATCCACCTATTACAACATGGGCGAGTCGTCGGCTCAGCTTAACCGATTTATGATCATGGTAGAAGTCATCATGGCGCAACAAAATACCATCGCAGAGCGTCATCAAGAGACCAATAATGCGCTCTCCAAACACATCGATGATCTCTCTACCACCCCCACACATTATCAAGCAAGCAGCAGTCAGGCACCGCCACTTATCCGCCTCGCGCCGCCTCCATTGACCGTCCACAAGCCACCTTCGCCAATCCTCGCTCGCCCCGACACTGCTATTCTGCCACCCTACACCCAATTGGAATTTCCAACACATGATGGAAAAATTGATCCTTTGGGCTGGTTCACCTGATGTGAGCAATTCTTTGGTCACCAACAAATTCCGACAGTAGAACGAATTCATCTAACATCCTTCCACATGCTCAACTCTGCTCTATTATGAGCTTCTTGTCTCCTCACCGACCAGCCGAATCTGATGTTGGAAAACTTCAAGCGGTTCTACAACTTGTGTTTTGGTTCTTCATCTGTAATAACCATCTCGGCGAACTCATGTTATGACAACCGGGGACTGTGGACGAGTACCTGTACCATTTCAGCTTATTTTGGCGCATGTCACTCTTGCCCAGAAATGCAGGTTGCCATTTTCACCGCCAGACTTCGCAACCGCCTGCGACTAGATGTTGAATTTAAGGCCTTTGCAGGCTTAGTGTTTGTTATGAGTCTGTCCAGGCTCTATGACCGTCACCTACAGCTAGCACTGGAGGCCTCACCAACAATGACATTCAACAGGGCCGTATCGAGGGTCATCCAGCCCCATCGGTCGACCGATTATCTCGGGTCGATATGTTGCAATGACGCACTCATGGATTATGTTTTAACTGCGATGAGCAGTACACTCACGACCATAGGTGCAACAAGATTTTGTACCTACATGTCGAGGACTTTGATGACGAGGGCGTTAGATAAAGTTGCACCACCGTTGACCGCTCTTGAGCTTGAGGCCAAGCTCATTTTGGACGTCGGGAGTGATGTGAGTAGCAACGTGCCTCGCCTTGGTATTTTAATATATCTAATCTTATAATTATATTATTAATATTCTTATATTTCAAGTCTGGTCCCATCATAGGTTTATTTATTATATTTCATTGTTTGATGTAATTACGGATTTGTCATCCATGGGTTCTATAAAAGACCTTTAAGAGTCTTGTATCAGCATAAATGAAAAGAGATCTATTTCTTGCCCCGCTTGTTGTGAGATATTTGGCGTCTCTCTTCTCTAACGAGTAATCACGCTCAGGCAACCGTGGTCAAGGCTTCGTTGTACCTTCACAATCTTCCCCACCTCCGATGACTCCTCCAGCGATCTCCGAGTAGGCCCATAGCAAAGTATTCTATGTACTTTTGTCTTGAGTAAGAGACTTTGGTATCTCTTCCCTCCCGAGCAAGCCCTGCCCAGGCAACCACTGTTCTGACCCCAAAGTATCCCCTTCGCCTCCGGCCGGTACTTCGGCGAGCACACAACAATTTGGTATCAAAGTGATTTTGACCCTTGATGTGTTGTTAAAGGCGCGCCTAAGGCTCAAGGCTCAACATGCTCAGAGGTTTGCGTCTTCATGTATCTTATTTGCGCCTTTGGAATATAAAAGGTGTGCTTGAGCGAGAATTTTGTCGTGATTTTTTTTTTCAAAAATAAAGAAAAAAATAACTTAAGAACTCAATAATTTTTTATTGATTTAGTGTTTGTGGGAGATAATTGTGCGTTGGGACTTAGATATGATACAAGTGAGTACATTGATTTTATTTTTAAGAGATATAAACAATAACAATGAATGAATAATTAGTAAAATAGACGAACAATCTGATCGAGAAGAGGAAATGATGTTCGATGTTGATTATTTAAAATGGATGTTGTTGTGTCTTGGCTTCGTCAAGCGTGCGCCTGCACCTTGAGTCTTGCGCCTAGACTCCAAAACCCCTTTGCACCTTGGTGCGCCTTGCACCTTTAATAACTCCTTCCGCCGAAGTCGTTGTCAACAGCTTGCAAATCCTAGATCCCTCCCTTCTTCGTTCGGCTCCGGCAAGCGCAAAGAAGCCGCACGAATAACAACGCCCTTCCCCGCGCTCTTGCCCGCAACGTTCTTCCTCACCGGCTTTCTACAACTTTAATCCTACAGGACTCGTCGATTCCTCACCTTTCTGCAATAGACAACACCTGATCTCCTGCAAGCCGACGAGATTCATCTTCTGCAAAAGTTATGGTGCTTTCGCATCGTCCCCTTCCAGAGGCCGCACCCACCCTATGATTTGACGCTGCCCGCCCGAGGATCCCGTGTCATTGTTGCCCGTCTCTGCACCGACACCGCTTCACGCGCTCGACTCCTCCAACAAGCTCATTCCCATCCAGTGACGAACAACGTCGTTGCCTTCGACATCCTAGAACAACGCCGGTCGAGCCAACACCTTTCTTTTCTTTCCACGCCTGTTTCTGTTTGAGCCACCTATTTCATGCACGCGTGCCTCAAGCCTATTGTCTCCAATATGAATTAATTTTTTTAATTTATTAATCAACTTGTCGATTAATTCATTAAATATTACTTCATTAATTGCAAATGACGTTTGGGGCAGCCAGACACAAATATTGGGAGGCCAGGATGGCCTGTCATGCCTCGGCAATGAAAAGCTACATTGCCACCATTCTCGCCGGACTTGATGACCCATTCGGTGCACGCAAACATAAACAACAACTCAATTGTCTTTCGCTCCCGCCTGTGCCGCCTCCATCGAATTCGTTGCTTGATCCATCGAAATCCGTGCCAACTTAAACCCTAAACCGTGTTGTCAGCCACTTCCATCCAGTGCCCTCCGCTCCATTTACGTGTTTTTCCAGCCCCTCTGCTACCATTTCTTTCAGTGTTCGTTCCCCAGTCGGTGCCGCCATTTATGATCACCAGGACTCACATTCAGTTGTGTCCTTGAAAGCTTTCCCGGTCAGAGTCGCAAAGCCCTCATCCTACAAAGAGCTCTACCGCTAGAACGAGTAGAACAAGCTAAATCATCGTCGAAGTTAAGATGTTTCCCCAGACATGTTTTGTGAAGCTCCTACAACTTTCCACTTAAAAAATCAGAGCAGTGACAATGAGTTTTCCCAGTCCGGTCGGAATCTCATTCTCTGTGTTGTCTTTGTGTCTGCTAGAAAGATAAGTGAAGCTCATTTTTAGATGACTTCAAGCTTTGAAAGCAAGAATATTCTCATCCTGAATCAATATTCAGGTTTGTTTGAAGCCCATTGTCATTCTCTCAAGGGAAGAAACCGCGCCATCCTCATGTCCTATTGAAAGCGAATGGGAAGAAAAAATCAAGTATAGAACTAGGATTCCTCTCCATAGACATGATAGAACACCCATATCCAGATAAATTAGAGTCACACAAGGAACACATGCACACTTTACTCGCCGCCAACCATTATTTATGATATACTCTCCTCAGCTAACGATCGCGCCACGCCAGATCTCTGCAAACCTTCGCGACATCTGTGAGCACGTCATGAGCCCATACCCCCAATAATGTGTTTGCTCTGTCCTCATTCTATAAAAATTTATTTTGGCACAAAGTTAAGGAATCCGAGGATCACACCGATCGTGCCACGCTCGAGATTTTGAGAGCATACTCCATTTCAAGGAAGGATGAGATGTTATGGTCCCAAGCCCGTTATTGTATCTTTAGTGTCTTTTATTTTTATTAATTGTACTTAGTTGTTAGAGGTTTTGGGTCACGGGCCAATGACCTAGTTATCTAATTTGTGTCTTTATTATTATTAATATTAATTGTTCTAGCTTAAGTTTTCATTAAGAAGGTCTTGTAGCCTAATTAAAGATAAGTTGGGTCTGTATGAAGGTATCAAAGAAGTATTTTGTTTACTATTGTCTTGAGTAAGATATTTTGGTAGCTCCCTCTTCCCGGGCAAGCCCCGCCTAGGTAGCTGCCGTTCCGGCTCCATAGTATCCCCTCCGCCTCTGGCCACTATTTCGGCGAATCAACAACAAAATAATATACTACTGACTTCTGAGACATGTTTTGTTGAAAATGTTGTGCCTTGTACCATCCATATGTGCATAACCACCGACGCTATTAGAAATTAAAGCAAAATAGATTTCAGATAGAGTTTTTCTAAATTAATATATCGAGGATTAACATCAGTAGGATGCAGGAATTTCTACTCATTTAAGAGATCAATCAAAAGGATACAGGAATATCTACTCATTTAACAAGTCTTTTTTCCTTTAGGGTGGCGGGAATTTCTACTTATTTACAATTTCTTGGTAAATGAGCAGAAACCACGCGCCTCTATCCCGCCTCATATGCACCTATGCTATTTCCGCCCCTCTGCCACGTCGGCTGCCTCCCACACCTCCGCACACTCTCGCATCCCGCAACATCTCGGGTCGTCTCTTTCTAATTTCTTAGTATCCACGTCGTCGTTCCACGCCATGATTCTCTTGTCGCCGCTTCACGCCATCACGGGTTGCAGATTAGGGGCCCCGCTACTGCCACTGATTCCTTTTCCCTTGCTTTTTCTTCTGCTCTTCGACCACCACACCGCAGCCCCACGCCCATGCCCTCACCCTACCCACCACTGTACATGCAGGCTCACGTGTAGCTCTTTCCTTGCCCCCCACCCGACCCATGTTCACCCTTGTATGTTTTTTCAAGTTCTTTTTTTCTACTCTTCTCTTCCTACCTCCACTCCTTGCTATCATCTGGTCCCTCCATTTTCCCCCTTGAGCCCCTTGCTGGTCAAAATTTATAGCTTTTCTTTCCATCGAGAAACTCCCACCTAGCTTGTATCTGTCATTGACATTTTTAAAGACCCGAACAAAATGTTTGGCCTTGATCTTGGGGACAAGGTCAATTTTCAAGGGCAGAATAATATTACGGAGATAAATCCGTCCGAGTACACCGCCTCATAAGAGTCATGAGAGTGTTTATGGAAGCCGTCGTGATAATTTCATTTTGTAATTAGTCAGTATTTATTTATTTATTTATTTATTATTATTGATCAACTTTTATTAATTGTATTAATTAAGATATTTTGTAATTGTGTTTGTCCTCCCTCGTCTATTTAAGGGGGAGGGGTATTTGTGTTTGAGTAGTTTTTGGCTAGTTGAAGTTTGGGCTCATTTGAGACAAACTCCTTGGAGAACCCAACCTCATGAGTTGACGGGAGTTCGTCTCCGGATTCTATCACGTCCGCATGTAATAAGTAATAAAATTTCCTCTACGACAACATGAATAGTCTTCCCTTCTATGAGCTTCTAGTATAAATAAAGGTCCAAGAGTTATGTTTGTTGTATAGGATTAATTGACACGGTATAAGATTGTAATTTTGAATTTTAGTGCTGAGATTCAATATTTTACTTACAATTTCAAGCTTTTAAATTAACATTAGCTCTCTCAAGCAGTCAAAACTAGGGTATTGGCAGATCCATGTCTCTCATAGTTCTTCATCCATATTCCTTCTACTTAAATTGATACACTAGCCAAATTTCCTGAAGGTAATTATAATATTATATAACCTTATGAAATGAACTCTTCATGAATTGCTCTGGCATCATTACACTTGTGTTTGCCCTGTGTAGAATGGAAAGATTATTCGTGGAAGTTTGTTAAGCTTGTTTAAACTCGTCCAAGGAAGAGTGTAAGTGCCTATCAACAAATTGACATCAAATCTATTCTTCCTACCTGATCTAGCTCCTGGAATTGCATTGAAAAACCTTTGATGAATGCCTAAATAAGGCAATTCTTTTTAGAGAAAGATAGTTCTGCTTCATGCTCTAAAATATTTTCAACAAGAAAAATAAGACCTAATAGTGATTTGTGCGGAACGATATCTCAATTTTTTATGTTTTTTGTTTGTAAGTTTCACCCCTTCTTCCTTGTCAATGTTGTTCTGCAACCATACTTTAATGAACTCAACCGTTGATGGGGATTTTCTATATTTGAATAAAAATATGTATCTTTTTGGAAATTCTTTCTTATCGAAATATTTATTATTGCAACCACCCACGAGATGCAGGTCAAAGGGTTATCGGTGAACCGGTAGTTTCTGGATTGACCCTTGACGAATCAAGGCTTTGGAACTCTGACTTCACAACTGCTGCAAAGCAAGAACCCTGTTTTTTAAGCTTTATTTGGATTTTTTATGAAGAGTAAAGTTATGATACTAATACCCATTTCTTTCCATCACACAGATATGTTATGAGCCCTCCAATAAGGAAAGCCGGACATGACATAGCCCTCCAGAATGCACTTGCTGCTGGCATTTTGCAGGTAGAAATGATTCTTTCACTAGTCCAAAACTTCTTTACAGACAATCCAGAAATATTTACTTGTCTCTTTCTCTGTGTTGGGTGTCGGTTTAGCATGTAATAGCCCAAGTTTTCAACTGTCAAGATATTGTACAATTAGTCCTCGCTCAGAGCGTGCAGCCAACCTGCCAGTCGAAGGACATCCACATTCAGGCCCAGTTGACATTGACATCTCCCAATGTCTGTAACCAAGTGACGCACAAGATGGCGTAGAAGTTGGTTGTGACACATGAGTCATCAAATTGAAGTCAAGAGGCGACAGAGCCCGACTGTCGGGGAACGCCGTCCATCCCCCAAGTAGATAGAAAATCATGACGGCAACTCCGATGACAACTGTAGGTGGGTCACCAACTTCTGTGAAAGGAAATTTTGACTAGCTTCATCGTACCAAAATCATAATTGAAATCTTTTGAAGCTCGGTTGTGCGCTGAATATCAATCAATTGCTCAGCCTTGGTGATTCAACCCATTGAATTGGTGTCATTAAAATGGGGAACGTCGAGGGCACGTGGGACATAGGAGGCCTCAATGTTTGTGTAGAAAAACAGAATACAAAACTGAATGTTTTTATTACTTCATATGTACTGACTTTCAATACAAACATTTGTACACATATTTATAGGATTGAGAAGTGAAATCTCGACTACAAACCAAGATGTGAGACTAATCTGTACATGAGAAAAAGTGGTCTTTACATGGTCTTATTCATAGATATTCTACACTTCTCCACAAGTTGTAGCGTACATATGGTAGGCATCAAGCTTGGAAGCGAACTGTCGGTGTTGTGGACGTGGTAAGGCCCGTGAGTACATCATAAATTTGCTCGGTAGCAGGTATATGTCGCAAGTCAAGTTTGCGGAGTTAAACTTTTTCCCGAATGAAATGACAAGTGACTTCAATGTGCTTGGTACGTTCATGAACAACAAGATTCTTGATGATCTGGATGACAATTTGACTATCACAGTAGAGCACAACTAGAGAAGGGAGATTTACACCAAGATCAGCAAAAAGACTTTTCAACCATTTGAGTTCAAAAATAGCAGATGCCATCGAGCGATATTCAGCCTACGCAGAAGAGTGTGTCACCAACGTCTGTTTCTTGCTTCGCCAAGTGACCAGGTGTCCTCCAAAATATGTGCAATAGCCAATCGTAGACTGATTTCTTGAGGTGACAGACAAGAGACTCCCTCGCGATTTCATAACCGGGAGGTTGATGCATGTAGATAGTCTCTGCAAGATCATTGTTAAGGAATGCATTTATGATATCATGTTGATGCAACTGCAATGACGATGGACTACAAAGGAGACTAGGACACGTACGAAATTCAACTCAACAACTGGAAAGAACGTCCGAGGATTAAAACATCGCCCTGATGCCATGTAGTAAATTGAATAGGAAGCTTAAAGTTTGTATTACTTCATATGTATCAACTTTCAATACAAGCATTTGTACACTGTTTTATATGGAGGAGTGAAATCTCAACTCCAAACCAAGACGTGGGACTAATCTATACATGAGAAAATAGGACTTTTACATGGACTTGTTCATACATCTTTTATAGTTTGTCGTGGGATTTTCTGCTTGCGGGCTGGACGGTTGTCTAAGAATGAACGAGGGGTCATCTGAAGGCCCATGCGTTGTGGACCGAACTTCGATACGTTGTGGCGCAAGTTGCGTAGATATGAGGATACTAGAGTGTTCCTTGAGGTAGCGCTTCATGGCACCAAGATTGGTGTCGGCCGTCGCACAAGTGGTGAACATAAACAGTGGTGAGCTGGATCGATCATCTTTCTAGGTGCTCACGGTTGCTGGATCTAACTGCACAGAGCTGGTGCGGGATCGACCCCGTGAATGCTTGTTGAGGGAAACTTTGATGTGTCCTGTTATTGGGAGGATCGGACAAATGAAGGCGTGGATCGCTTGTGAGGTTGGTGGCTGAGGATATATGGAAGGCACATGCTCAAATCCGGTGGCATATAGCAGGAAAAAACTGCTAGCCTGGACCAATGCTATCTAGTCGATATTTCTAAGATTTTCTTACAAGGTTAGGAGGGGAAGTGGAAGAAGAGAGATCCATGAATCATTCTTAGCAAGACCTAGGCTCCATATTTCTCATTCATCCAAGATAAATTCCAATACAAGATAACTAGGGGTATTTAAGCTCAACCCGTGACATTACCGTAAAAACGGAAATTGAAATGTTCGGAAATATAAATGCTCTAAGATAACAGATGTCGCTCTATGTGGTGTCTCTCGTCGGTGGGGCCAGCCTGGAGCAAACCCTCTAGGTCCATCAATGTCTTTCTCCATAACAACCATCAACATCTTTAGCGACCTAACATACCTTACAATTCTATTTCATCTCCCAATTTTTTGGGAAAGCAACCCATTGCCAGAGTCATCCTACATGAGATTCATGACCATACTTAATTTTGCCTTCCTAATGAAACTCCAATATTTATTCCAATCTTTATATTTCAGATTATTATTTCCACAACCAGTATTTTTCCATTTTCACCCTAAATCGACAAAAACCTGATTATAAGATATTTCTTTTTTCCAACCTTGTCACCTTCAGAAATCTTCTAAAAATCCTTGTGGTGTGGTCGCAGCTTGTCGGCACAGATCATTGCACATTTAACTCGACACAAAAATCGCTCGGATACGGGGACTTCAGAAAAATTCCAAATGGCGTTAACGGTAATGTTGCAATATTCTGAGTTCTATAATATCATCTTTATTTTTATTTGTATGATTAAGTTTAGGTCCTCCTTTCATCCCCATTACCTAAAACACAGGTATAGAAGAAAGGATGCATCTCATCTGGGATACGATGGTGGTAAGTTGTTTTACTTTGAATCTTAGTTCATGTTTTTTCCTAAGTTGTGGAGAAATTTTTTGATTTTTGATTTTTTTTTTTCATGTTTTTTTAATTTAAATTTATTTCAGGAGTCTGGGAAAATCACTGCAAGTGATTATGTGCGCATAACAAGCACTGAATGGTATGATAACTATCTTAATTTCTTTAGAAATTGCTAATAGAATTTTAGCTCAGAGTTGTTTGTTCAATGTTATTTAGATGTCAATTTTTAAAAAATATTAATATTTTATGCGAAGGGGAGCCTTGGCATTAACGGTTGAGGTGTTGCCGTGTGACCTAAAGGTCACGGGTTCGAGTCTTGGAAGCATCCTCTTGCAAGAATGCAGAGTAAGGTTTGCCTATATTTCACCCTTGTGGTGGGACCCTTCCCTGGACCCTCGCTGCCCCGGGATGCTTCGGGCTGCCTTTTATCAATATTTTATGTGATTTGCAAGATGACAATGACATTTTAATTCTACATTTACAGCATAGAATGTCATTTAGAAATATGTTGTTAATGATTATTTTCTGTGCAGTGCTAAAATATTTTCCCTGCAGTGCTAAAATATTCAACATATATCCAAGAAAAGGAGCAATACTTGAGGGCTCTGATGCTGATGTTATTGTGCTAAATCCTAATGCAAGCTTCAGGATATCTGCTATTTCCCACCATTCTAGATCTGACACAAATGTGTACGAGGGGAGAACTGGAAAGGTAAATTTGTCTCTTTGTTTTAATTATTAATATCACAGTTTGGAGTATAAATTTTTTGAAGTTGTTTTGTTATAGCTTCAAGTTTTTGACATGTCGGACAAAAGCGGCACAGTATAGAGCATGAAACCCTGTAAAAAACGAAGGATTATTCCGATCAAAAAGAGCTGCCATCTCGAATTTATGTATCATAACCTCACTATCAAAGTCATCTGCTACACGAAATTGAAATCTTCACACATCCGTATCGTGTTATATTGAACCAATTACATATCATCAGTTCACCCGACCCATGAGTTGTGTTGGCGCCCTCCACAAGTTCAATAGACAATTTCCCCCTCTAACATTTTATCCTAAACAAGTTCAAGATGCAGCTTCTACGCCGTAATATCGTTTTGCATGACACTATTCCCATTTGTGGGTTTGTCGTGCCACTCTGATACCATTTGTAGCAACTCAGAACCCTAAATCAACGAGATCATTGCTTTCTTTGGTTTTACACTTCTCGTGATAGTTCACCCATCCCAAGAGTTACGAGTTCCTGCAAAACTCCTACTCATTGCATGGAAGATATCTCCATGCCCAAGGGTTGAAATCTCACTGCACTCGAGGCCTTCCCCAAAATCTTTTCCCGTCCGGGAGATCCGCGTTTTACACGCGTTTCTATTCAATCAATGATCATGTTATTAAAACATATTTCTATAGTTTGGAACTCAGACAATTAGCCTCTCATTGATCACCATCCTGCTTATTTTTCAGGGAAAAGTGGAGGTGACAATTTCGGGAGGAAGGGTTGTCTGGGAAGACGAGAATCTAAAGGTCACTGCTGGTTCGGGGAAGTACATAAAAATGCCGCCTTTCGGTTATCTATTCAACGGCATTGACCAGGCGGATGCCCGTTACCTAGCTTCTTTGAACGCTCATGTTCTTCGGTGAAAAACTGCCGCGGAATCCTGAAGATCAACTTGCTCAAGAGGAAACCAGTGAAAGAACTCTAGGATGATACAGCAATAGTAGCTGATCGTAATAAAATGCGGTTTTACAAAAAAAAACTTGTGCTTAGGAATGGTGAGCTTTTGACCTAGGCTGTGGGTCTTGTACACAACCAGTAGCTGTGGGTCTATTGTGTGATAACTACCTAGCTGTGGGTCTTGTACATTTTTTTGTGTTAAAATTGTTGTATAGGATGAACATGATGTCTGCGCGAAGAATAACCAGCGACCGCTGCTGAAAAAGTGGTATTGAGATTGTTGTGATCTCCTCATTTACTTGTTGATCTCCTACCTGGAGACAAAATTTGAAAATGTAGCCCGTTCCAAAAATTTCGTATTAGGATGATTACTGCCGGATCCGCTTGGTTTGGGTCAAAATTATTCTGTTCTATATGTCTAGTCGCTTCGCGGCCAATCATGCTCCATCTTGCGGCTTGCCCGGCCAATGCGTAAAAATATTGCATTGCAATTCCTGAACCGGATGGATCCCAGTCCAAAATTGCCTCCTATTTGATAATTTATTTTCCTCAAAAATAATGTTTTAAGGATAAAATACAGCTACTAAGCTTGGCATATAAAAAAATTCCTAACATTAGCTCCGTAGACTTATTTTCACCGGTTAAGCGGTTACGACGCATGAACGGTCATAATTAAGTCGATTCATGCGGTCATAATGACTGGTGAAAATAAGTCCTTCCAAACGAAGCCTTAGGCCTCTGAAAATGAAATGTGGGCTTGACATCAAGCAAAGAAAGAGAAAAATACAAATGACAAAAAAAAAAGAATATTGAGATTGTGACTCTGTTTGGCATGGAGTTTATCGCTCCGGCGAGTTTGGCAAAAAAAGTCGCAGTCATCAAACATTTTTTTGGCATGAAAAGTGGATGAAGTGTTTTTTAGGTGCAGTCTTCACAAACTCCGACGGTTCATAATCACCACATTCGCATTTGTCACCATCGTGCCAAACGGAACGGGTCGCATCGCATTGCCTCCGTGATTTTATGGGAAAGATATCAAAATTCCCAATAAAAAAAAGCTGAGTTGGAGATCTTAAGATAGTTGCATGCAACATGATGGGAAAATTGGCTAATTTTAGAAAAGTGTATTTTAACTTTCGAAATAAAATTGTTATGTTTAATAGAAATGAAATACATAAATATTTAATGAAAATTCATTCTAAAATATCAAGAAATAGATGGTCAGCATCAAGAAATTCACATTAAAATAGCACAGAGACTGCTGCCATGACCAACCAAATAAAACTAACTATAAAAGAGAGATGTTTTGGGGTTTAAGAAAGAAAGATTTTATGCCAGACTATTTTTTATTTATTTTGACTTGAATTTCTGTCACTTGGCCATCATGATCTTGACGAACTCCTCGTAGTTGATCTGGCCGTCGCCGTCGACGTCGGCCTCGCGAATCATTTCGTCGACCTCCTCGTCTGTCAGCTTCTCGCCAAGGTTGGTCATGACGTGGCGGAGCTCGGCTGCAGAGATGAATCCGTTCTGGTCCTTGTCGAACACCCGGAAGGCCTCCTTCAGCTCCTCCTCGGAATCGGTGTCCTTCATCTTGCGGGCCATCAGGTTAAGGAACTCCGGGAAGTCGATGGTTCCGTTTCCGTCGGCGTCGACCTCGTTGATCATGTCCTGCAGCTCCGCCTCCGTCGGGTTCTGACCCAGAGATCTCATCACGGTTCCGAGTTCCTTCGTCGTGATGCAGCCTGCAGAGCATAAAAAACTAATCAAAGTTGGATTGAGTTTTGCATTAATAAATCAAGCTTAATCGAAATTGAATTGATTGTGTGTGGGCAGATAGGATCCGATCGAGATCGGCCGAGCCAATAGATGTTTGACAAAATCATGTTAAAGAGTGTAGAAACTAATATATAAATTGATTGGGTGATTTGTGATGGAATATATGAAACTAATTAAAAATAAAGCAATAGATAAAAATTAAATCCATAAGAAGACTAGAAGTCACCCTAAAAAATGATTGAAAGCTTGCATACAATTGTACTTCTCCTCATTGTTGTTTTACCAAACATTCACTTGGAGTTGGCATAATTATATGCCATGGCCTTTAACTTTTGAAATTACAAAAAAAAAACCTGCAAATTTACACTTCACAACATCCCTACACAAAAAGACTTGCTTGGGGTAAATTTTTAGGAGGATTGTTTTGTGCATGGATGATATGAAATGTATTTTCACAAGGGTGGTTTTGATAATTTCAAAAATTAGAGGGTACAACCTGAAAGTTTGCAAACTTAGAAGGGAGGTCCTAGATATAAATATATAGGGTTATTTACTGGGACCTCCCCTGGATGTTTGCGTGATTATAGCTTGAACTCCTCTAACTTTCAAAATTACAATTACCCCCTTCAATGTTTACATTTCATAACATCCATGCATATTGGACCAACACTAAACTTGCTTATTTTTCACCACAATCAAGTTAATCTAAGAATCACCATTAATCAAACAAAAACAGGACCAACTTTACAAATCTTTGTAATTCATTCTGGTCCTCATTTCCTATTCACCAATATACTATAACAAAGTGCCAACAACACAACAACAACAAACCAATGTCTTTCCTTATAGTTTCATTCCAGGTCTTTATTGGTCTACCCCACCCCCATTTAACACGCCTAGTGACTGTTTTCTCACAATGCTTAACAGGTGGCCTCTAAAAGTCTCCTTTATACGTGTCCAAACCATCTTAGTCGAGCTTCTCGGATCTTCTCTTCTATTGGTGTCACTCCTGTCTTATCCCTGATACATTCATTCCTAATTTTATTCAGTCTCGTGTGTCCACACATCCACCTAGCATTTTCATCTCCTCAATTCCCATTTTTTTCTTATGTACACAATTCACTGCCCAACACTCAGAATAATAGAGCATCGTTGGTCTAATTGCAGTATGATGAAACTTTAAGTTTTATTGGTACCTTACGATCACATAAGATCCCTGACGCGCTTCTCCACTTCAACCATCTTTATCAACACCTCCATCTTTTTGAACTATTGATTCAAAATATTTAAAGCACTCACTGCGAGAAATATCGTGATCACCCAACTTAATAACAATGTCAATTGTCCTTGCACTGCTAAATTTAAGCTCTATATACTGTTCTTTTCCCCGCTCAACCTAAAACTCTTCTTTTCTAAAGTGTCACCAAGATTCAAGTTTCGTGTTTACACCCTTGCGTGTCTCATCGACCAAAACGATATCATACGCAAACAATAAACACCAATGTATTGCTTGTTGGATATGTCTGGTAAGCTCATCTAAGATAAGGGTAAAGAGATAATGACTTAAATTTGAACCTTGATGTAAGACAACAGTGATAAAAATTCTTGTGTTAATCCTCCAGATATGAAATTTACAAACACTTAACCGAGATTTATAAAAATCAATATGAAATTTATAAATCTAAATTCGTAGATTTAGGCGTGGAATGAGAAAAAACAAAATTCAAAAAAAAAATTTCACAAAATATAGATCTATGTTAGAAACGATTAGTTGATGACTTTTATGTTGATCATAATGTCTCATGGGAAGTTATGTCTTTACATTTAAAGACAAGTGCAAAAAACGTACTTGGAGTATCAAAAGATCTTGCGCCCCCAAATAAAGAATCTTGGTGGTGAAAAGAGGAAGTGCAAGACAAAGTGAGGGCAAAGAGGGTGAAGCTATAAATCACTCTACGCTTGTAGGAATGAAGAAAACTTAGCCAGGTATAAAGTCATCAAAAAAGAAGCTAAAAAGACAGTAAGTAAAGCAAGAAGTCAAGTATATGAAAAATTTATAAGCGACTAGATACAAAAGATGAAAAACGTGACATATATAAAGTTGTTCGAGCTAGAGAAAGAAAGACAAGAGATTTAAGTCAAGTAAAATACATAAAGGATGTGACAGATACAATTTTGACGGTTGATGTGAATATTAAGGAGTGATGAAAAAAATATTTTTATTAACTCTATAATGAAACAAAGAACAATGAATTGAACTTGGAAGAGTTAAGTAAATCAGAGAAGTATAAGAACATAACGTTTTATCGTAAAATTTAAGTATCAGAGATAAAAGATGATCTAAATAAGATGAAAAATGAAAAGGTAGTTGGGTCAGACAATATACCCATCGAAGTATGAAAATGTTTAGGAAATGAAGGAATTTTGTGGCTTACATATTTTTTCAATAAGATACTAAAGTCAAAAAGAATGTCAGACCAATAGAGAGAAAATATCTTGGTACCTATGTATAAGGATAAAAAGGGATATACAAAATTGTGTTAATTACAGAGAAATTAAATTGATGAGTCATACCATGAAATTATGAGAACGAGTAATAGAAAAAAGATTAAGACGAGAGACTAACATCTCGGAGAATCAATTTGGATTCATGTCAGGGAGATCAACCATGGAAGCTATACATCTCTTGAGAAGACTCATTGACAACTATCGAGAAAGAAAACAAGATTTTCATATGTTGTTTATTGATCTTGAGAAGGCTTATGATAGAGTTTCAAGAGAGATATTATGGAGTCTTAGAAAAGAAAGGTGTAAAATATATTATATATTGACACAATCAAAGATATGTATACAAATTCAGTGACAAGGGTGAGAACATCTGGAGGATTAACACAGGAATTCCCTATCACTGTTAACTTACATCAAGGTTCAGCTTTAAGCCCTTATTTCTTTACACTTATCTTAGATGAGCTCACCAGACATATTCAACAAGCAATACTTTGGTGTTTATTGTTTGCGGATGATATCGTTTTGGTTGATGAGACGTGTGAGGGTGTAAATGCAAAACTTGAATCTTGGCGAGATACTTTAGAAAATAAGGGTTTTAGGTTGAGCAAGGCAAAGACGGAGTATATGGAGCTTAAATTTAACAGTACAAGAAGGACAGATGACTTCGTTATTAAGTTGGGTGATCAAGATATTTCCCGTAGTGAGTGTTTTAAATAGCTTGGATCCATAATTCAAAAAGACGGAGGTATTGATAAAGATGTGACACATAGAATCCAAGCGGGTTGGTTGAAGTGGAGAGGCGCGTCAGAGATCTTATGTGATCGTAAAGTACCACTAAAACTTAAGGGCAAGTTTTACCGTACTGCAATTAGACCCGCGATACTCTATGGTTCTGAGTGTTGGCAGCGAATTGTGTACATGAGCAAAAAATGAGAGTTGCGGAGATGAGAATGCTTAGGTGAATGTGAGGACACACGAGATTGGATAAAATTAGGAATGAAAGTATCAGGGATAAGACAGGAGTAGCACAATTGCAGAGAAGATACGAGAAGCTCGTCTAAGATGGTTTGGACGCGTACAAAGAAGACCACTAGAAGCACCTGTTAGGCGTTGTGAGAGTCTAGTCACCCGGCATGTTAAACGAGGGAGGGGTAAGACCAATAAAGACTTGGAATGAAACTGTTAAGGAAAGACATGATGTACTTAGGCATTAGTGATATTATGACAAAAGATATGGTACAATGGCGACAAAGGATCCATATAGCCGACCCCACTATAGTGGGATAAAGGCTTGAATGTTGTTCTTGTTGTTGTATAGATCTATGTTAGGGCAACTAAAACTGTAAAATATTATTTCAGGTAATGTATTATTTAGCATCATCAAAATCATCACCATCAACATCAATAAACTCACCGCAACTATTTAGGGTCGTCTTCATGAATCATCTTTTTTCCATTCATTTTTGTTGAATATTGTTCGAAATATTTGTTCAATCTTCAAAATATGATGAGAGCCTTGTGACCTTGAGGTAATAGGTTCGAGTCCTGGAATCGGCCTCTTGCAAAAATGAAGGGGGTTTGCCTACATTTCACCCCTGTGGTGGGACCCTTCCGCGGATCCTCACTACGGGGGGAATGCTTTCTGCACGGGGCTGCCCTTTTATTGTTTGAAATATTAAACCTGAGTTGCACAATCATTTAGCAACCTACATTCATGTTGTTTAGGGTTTCATCATTTCTCCTACATAATCTTTGACACTAACTCCATCTGCTCATCTAGCCGGTGCATTTAATAACCTTCGTTTTTGTTAGAGAAGCCCATTCGAAATGACTCATTATGTATTTTTATTGATTATTTCTCTCTTCTCTTTAGTCCCACATCATGTATAGGATCTTCTCCTCTCTTTCTCCATCTTATAAATATGTATTCATTCTTTGTATTTGAGACAAATGAACATATATACAAGGTTCAGTTTTCCTCCTCTACATGGTATCAGAGTCAGGTTAACCGGCCTCTCGCGGACTCCCCTTCTCTGTCCGCCTCTGTTGATCTCCTGCGGTCTGCTTGTCTACCCGCTTCCTCTTCAGCGGCCTGCCCTCAGCAGCCTGCCTTCAGCGGCCTGCCCTCAGCGGCCTGCCTTCAGCGACCTGCTCTTCAGGGCCTGCTCGTCTGTCCGCTTCTATTCCGCGGCCTGCTACTCTGCATACGCTTTCTCTTCCTCCCGTGGTTCCACCCCCTCCCTCTGGCCTCTTATAGACACTTCTCTCCCTGATCCGTGGGGCCCACTTCTCCCTCAGTTCTCTGCAGACCGCTGTTTCTCGGCTGTCCGCTGCAAGTTCCTGTTGTTCTCCCTGCGGGCTCTCTTTCAGTCCGCTGCGGGCTCCCTGCTCGCAGACTGTTCTCGGTCGCTGCAATTATTCATCTGGCGGCCTGCTCCAGCTCGTCGCGGCCTGTTTTCTGCTCGCCGCGATCAGCCACTTGTCTTCCTCGCGGGCTCTTCTTGTCCGCTGCGCTCTGTTATCCGCTGTCGTGTCGCTGAAGTCCTACTCGCGACCCCTCGCTCGCCGCAACCTGTTCCAGCTCGCCGCGACCTGCCTTCTCTTTCCGCTTGAGTCTTTCTACTCGCGGTTTCTTCTCCTTGTCCGCTCGCTTTCCTCTTGCGGCCTCTTTTTTTCTCAGACCGCTGCTGTGCTCAGCCAGACCGTGCGGGCTGTTCCCTTCCCACATTTTGGTCGCGATCTTCTCCTGCCCTTCCTGTCCGCGCGGCTTTTCTCTGTCCGTTGCGGTCTTCTTTTCCTGTCCGCTGACATTTCTTTCAGCCGAGCTCCGCCTTTGGTCGCGGCCTCCTCCTGCCGCTGGTGTCTTCGCATCTTGACCAGGCGGTCTCCGCTCTAGTCGCGCGGTCTCCTCTGTTGCCGGACTGCTCTCCTAGCCGCAGCTAGTCTTCATGACATCTTCTGCTGACTCTACCGGAACGGCGGTTCCTCCTGCAGACCGCCCGACCTCTATTCTGGAAGTACGTGATGAGCTCTGTATTACCACTATCTCTCTGACGGGTAAGAAGAATTTTGTGGAATGGGCGCACTCTGTTCGCCGGGTCCTGCAATCCAAAGGGTTTCTTCATCACTTGACCCAGGCCGTTACCGGTACTCCTACTGATGACTGGTTACGCAACGATGGTCGTGTGCAGACTTGGATCCTTAATTCTCTTGATGGCGAATCTTATCGCCTGTCCATGTACCACGAGACGGCCAAGGGCATGTGGGACGAGCTCCATACTCTCTACTCCGGCAAGGATAGTCTCCACCATTTGTATGACATTATCACTGCCCTTCAGGCCCTTGATAGTGGTGGCGCGACCGATCTGACCTCCTTTGTTGCCCAGGCTCAGTCTCTGGTCGAAGCTTGGATCCAACATCAGCCTCCTACTTTAGACCTTGCTGCCCAACGTGCCCAGAAGGAAGCTGTTGGTATCTCCATGATGATGGCTCGGGTCCCACATCACCTTCACAGTGTACGGGCTCAAGTCCTCTCCTCTACTGTTACCTTGTCCTTCTCGGATGTGTGCTCGATGCTCCTCAAGGTCTCCTCGCCTCCTGATTTGTCTGGACCTCCTTCGGCCCTTGTCCAGCAGGCCCCTGCACCTTTACTGCCTCTCCCTCCTTCAGCTCGTGGGGGCCGTTCTGATTCTCGCGGGCGTGGTCGGGGTGGCCGACCTCGGCCTAAGTGCTCTTTCTGCGGTAAAGACGAGCATCTTGAAGCCACGTACTATCGCAAGCATGGTCGTTCTCCTCGTCCACAGGCCTCTGTTGCTGTCACCGACTCCTCTCCCACTCGTACTGACCTCGACGAGGTTCTCCTTCAGCTCCAGCATCTTCATGGCCTGCTCAGCCGCCCACCGGCCTCGGTTGCCTCCGCTACCTCCATCTCTGATGAAGGTATCGCCTGCCTCTCCACTGGCCCTCGCTGGATCCTCGATTCTGGTGCCACTCATCACATCACCTCTGTTCGCCCCGCCTCAGTACTTGTCTTCTCTTCACCCGAAGTACATTACTGTGGCCAATGGGGTTGCTGTCCCTATCTCTGGTTGTGCTGATATTCCTCTCGCCTCCTCCCTCCTCTTGCGCTCGACTATTCATGTTCCAGGCTCTCCTTTCAACTTACTTTTTATTGATCGTCTTACTACTGATTTAAATTGCTTTGTGGCCTTTACTTTTCTTCTTTTCTGATACAGGATCAACAGACGCTGACTATCATTGGTAGAGGGTGACTGCAGAACGGGCTCTACCTTCTTGATGACTCTCCTATTCTCCTTGCATTTGTCTCCTCTTCGGATTGGCATCGGCGTATTGGTCATGCTCCTCTTTTCGTCCTCTAGAAGGCTCTCCCGGATATATCTCTTCCTGCTTTTCAGTGTGAAACCTGTATTTTTGGCAAACAGACACGTTCATCTTTTCCTTCTCATTGTACTCGAATCTCTGCTCCTTTTGTTTTAGTACACTCCGATATATGGGGTCCGTACAAGATTACTAGCATTTCTGGCTATCGTTATTTTCTAACAATTATCGATTATTATTCTCGCATGACATGATTGTATCTTCTTCGTGATCGTTCTTGAGACTCGCACTCAATTCTCTGCGCTCATTCAAACTATTCGCACTGATAATGCGCGCGAGTACACTGGTCATGACTTCGCGACCCTCTGCTCCGAGTTTGGGATTACTCACCAAACATCTTGTGCATATACCCCCCAACAGAATGGTGTTGCCGAACGCAAGAATCGTCATCTTCTTGATATGGCTCGCTCTCTTATGCTTCAAATGCGGGTTCTCAAACCATACTGGAACTTTGCGCTCTCCACGACTTGTTTCCTTATCAACCGACTACCGTCCTCTGTCCTCCAGAATGCTACTCCCTTCAGCCTCCTATTTCCCTCCTCTCTGGCCTTCCCTCTTACTCCCCACATTTTTGGGTGTACATGCTACGTTCACCACCTCAGACCATCTACTGACAAGTTGGATCCCCGTGCGGCCAAATATGTCTTTGTTGGCTACTCGCGCACTCAAAAGTGCTATGTGTGTTATTCGCCCGCTACCCGCAAGGTGACCGTTTCTACAGATGTCACTTTCCGGGAGGATCTTCCCTTCTTCTCTGCTCTGGATCTCGCTCCTCTTCCGGAGCCCGTTGTACGCCTTGTCATCTCTGTTCCCCAGTCTCCACCATCTCCCCTTCCTGCCCAGCCTCCGGTCCTTCCCCAGCCACCTGTCATCCGGGTCTATTCTCGTCGCTCTTCTCGTCCCGTTGCCCCTCTGCGGTCGGCTTCGACCTCTGACGCTCCGGCTCCAGCCTCCACCGCTCATCCGATGGCAAATTACGTCTCTCTTCACCACCTCTCACCGCCGCTTCTTCACTTTGCCACTACATTATCCTCTGTTTCTGTCCCGAACTCTGTGGAGGAGGCGCTTCAGCATCCCGGCTGGCGGGCTGCCATGGACGAGGAAATGAAAGCCCTTTGGGCCAACAAGACCTGGGTCCTTGTTCCTTTACCTCCCGGTCAGCAACCTGTTGGGTGTAAATGGGTGTTCGTCATCAAACATGCTCCTGATGGCACTGTTGACCGTCTGAAGGCCCGTCTGGTGGCCCGGGGCTTCACTCAGCAGCAGGGCCTTGATTATGAGGAAACCTTCTCTCCGGTGGCCAAGCTAAACACCGTTCGTGTCCTTTTCGTTGCTGTGCATCGCCACTGGCCCCTTCATCAGCTGGATATCAAGAATGTGTTCTTGAATGGTGATCTTCAGGAAACCGTCTACATGCGCCACCGCCCGGGTTTGAGACCACGGGGGAGTCTCGGGTGTGTCTTCTGAAGAAATCCATCTATGGTCTCAAACAATCCCCCCGGGTGTGGTTTGACAAGTTCAGCAAGCTTGTTCGGGACATGGGCTTCACTCGCAGTTCCGCAGACTTCTCCTTATTCACTCGACACCGGGCAACAAGAACAGTCCTTCTGCTGGTTTATGTTGATGACATCCTGCTCACTGGGGATGATTCGAAGGGAATTCACGTGGTCAAACAACATCTTAGCACTGTGTTTCAGACTAAAGACCTGGGGCCTCTTCGCTACTTCCTCGATCTTGAGGCCGCACGATGTCCGGATGGGCTTGTCCTCTCCCAACAGAAGTATTGTCTTGATCTTTTTAAAGACGCTGGCCAGTCTGGTTACAAACCAGCTACTATTCCGATGGACCCCAATCACAAGCTGAGTGTTCATGCCTCTGATGACGATCTGCCCCTCCAGAACCCGGAATACTATCGACGCCTTGTGGGAAAATTGATCTACCTAACGGTCACGAGGCCTGATATATCGTTCGCTGTAGGGATTGTCAGTCGGTTCATGCATGCTCCCCAGGTTTCTCATCTCCAGATGGTTGAACGGATTCTCCGATACCTTAAGGCAGCTCCGGGTTAAGGGCTGGTTTACAAACCCTCCAACTCTACTCCAACATTAGTCGCATATTCTGATGTCGATTATGCTGGCTCCCTGGACGATAGACGGTCAACAAGTGGGTTTTGTACATATTTTGGCGGTCATCTCATTACATGGAAAAGTAAAAAACAAGTCGTGGTTGCTCGATCCTCCGCGAAAGCTAAATACCGATCGATGACATCGGTTGTCTCAGAACTCACATGGCTCGAAAGCCTCCTTGCTGACCTAGGGGTAAAACTTCTCTCATCCGTTGTTCTATTTTGTGACAGTCAAGCGGCCATACACATTGCAAAGAATTCGGTATTTCACGAGCGCACGAAACATATCGAGGTTGACTGTCATTTTATTCGAGAGAAAGTTCAAATGAAGAAACTTGAATTAAAGCATGTTCCGGGCACTGATCAAGTTGCTGATATTCTCACAAAGGCTTTATCAAGTACCTTATTTTACCAGTGTTTGTCCAAGCTGAGTGCTTATGACTTGTACGCTCCAGCTTGCGGGGGAGTGTTAGAGAAGCCCATTTGAAAAGGCCCATTATGTATTTTTATTGATTATTTCTCTCTTCTCTTTAGTCCCACATCATGTATAGGACCTTCTCCTCTCTTTCTCCATCCTACAAATATGTATTCATTTTTTGTATTTGAGACAAGTGAACATATATACAAGGTTCAGTTTTCCTTCTCTACAGTTTTCATAAAATACACATTTAAGTTTTCAATTTTAGAACATTTAACATTTAATACAGACACACCTTTACAAGACAGACGGCCTAAAAAGTGAGAAAATAAAGCTTCAAATGAAGGACTGTGCTCTCTACATAATAGTCAGCAAATTGAGATGAGTAAATCCTATGAAGAAAAAATGGTTCAGGAAGCAGTGTTAAATAATCAAGTACATAGATATGCCTATGCACAGGTAGAGGCCATGGCACTAAAAACCATTACTATTCCTTAGTTTCTAAACAATAGTCTAAAGCAAGATAACCGCTTGCTAACAAACTACGAAGCACGGATACCGCAGGCCTTCCCGATTCGCTCCCGATTCCGCAGGTCTTCTTCTTCGCTCCTGATTCCGCAGGTTTTCTTCTTCTTCCGATTCCGCAATTGTCCGCATCTTCTCCATTCCGCAGGCGGTGCTTCTTCTTCTTCTTCTGATTCCGCAGCTGTTTCCCTTCCCGATTCCGCAATTGTCCGCATCTTCCCCATTCCGCGGGTGGTGCTTCTTCTGCTTCTTCTTCTTCCTTTTCTTCCGATTCCGCAGCTGTTTCCCTTCCCGATTCCGCAACTGTCCGCATCTTCCCCATTCCGCAGGTGGTGCTTCTTCTTCTTCTTCTTCTGATTCCGCAGTTGTTTCCCTTTCCGATTCCGCAACTGTCCGCATCTTCCCCATTCCGCGGGTGGTGCTTCTTCTTCTTCTTCTTCTTCCGATTCGGCAGCTGTTTCCCTTCCCGATTCCGCAACTGTCCGCATCTTTCCCATTCCGCAGGTGGTGCTTCTTCTTCTTCATCTTCTTCCGATTCAGCAGCTGTTTCCCTTTCCGATTCCGCAATTGTCCGCATCTTCAACATTCCGCAGGTGGCGCTGCTTCTTCTTCTTCTTCTGTTGTAGGCTGTTAATTTTCTGTTGTATGCTGTTAATTTTCTGTTGTAGGCTGTTAATTTTCTGTCGTAGGCTGTTAATCTTCTTATGTAGGCTGTTAATCCACAAAATTTCCCCTTGTGCAGACTGTTTCTCCATTAGCTTTGAATCGCATGGGCTATATAAGTAGGCACCTGACAGTTATGAAACAATGTTTTCAAATTTACTCTTGTTAATAGAAGTTTTCTTCTTAATCCACAAAATTCGGCCTTGTGTAGACTGTAGACTGTTAGTTTTTTAAAAATTTACTCTTGTTAATATAAGTAGGCAACTGAAAGTTATGACATAGTTTTTAAATATATATTTTAGAATTTTAAATCTTTTTAGTTAGTCGGATAAGTTGCTTACTAGAGTTTTCCTTTAGTTGATTTGCGTGTACCTAGGATTTTCCACTCAATAGTTAATCTATTGTTGTACAAAAAAAATGCGTGTAGCTAGGAATTTCTCACATGATCCAATCTGATTATGAGTTTGTTAACATTGTTTGTTATGAATTTCATTGTTGTTTAAATTAGATCTTATCTTTCAGAACATGGATTCAAGTAGCGGCGTTAATGAAAATGACGAAAAGCCTTTTTGGAAATATGTGACAAGAGAGAACAAGTTAACCGAAGGAGGTGGAAGTATAAGTTGGACATGTATTTTTTGTGGTAAGCCTTATAAAAGCTCATACACTCGTGTGAAAAGTCATTTATTGAGAATCAAGAGTAGTGGAATTGGAGCAAGTAACAAGGTTCTGGCTTCCACATACAATAACATGTTGAAGGAAGATAAAGATGCTCGAGAGCTTATTGAGCGAAGACTTAAAAATTTATACCGGTAGCTCTAAGTACTTCAAGTGGAGTTGGAAGCGTTGAGAGTGTTGGTGATAAGCGGAGAAAAAATGATGATCCAAGCGGTAGAGAAAAGAATCCAATTTTTAGTGCATTCAATAATGAAGATAGAACTCATTTAGATGCTTTAATTGCTCGGGCATTTTATTGGGCGGGGTTGCCTTTCAATTTAGCAAGAAATCCTTATTGGAGGGAATCTTATTCTTTTGTTGTTAGTCATAACCTTACAGGATACGTACCACCCGGTTATAATTCTCTAAGAACCACATTACTGTTGAAGGAGAAGATCAAAATTGAAAAAAGATTAGCTCACATTTGAGGGATGTGGGTAGAAAAGGGAGTTAGTATTGAAAGCGACGGATGGAGCGATCCACAAAGAAGACCACTCATTAATTTCATGACAATAACCGATTCAAAAGCAATGTTCTTGAAGGCGGTTAATTGTGAAGGTCAAACCAATGACAAGTATTTCATTGTCTCTTTGATCAAAGAGGTCATTTTAGAAATCAGATATGAAAAGGTTGTTTAGGTAATAACAGATAATGCGGCAAATTTCAAGGGGGCGGGCTAACTAATTGAGAGTGAGTTTCCATCAATTTTTTGGACTCCTTGTGTGGTGCACACTCTCGATCTAACTTTGAAGAACATATGTGCCGCTAAGAATTCAGAGAATAATGCGGTTACGTATGAAGAATGTTCGCGGATTACCCATATTGGAGATGATGTCATGTTCATTAAGAACTATATAATGAATCATTCCATGAGATTGACTATGTTTAATGAGTTTGTGAGCTTGAAATTATTGTTTATTGCCGAAACTCATTTTGCTTCAATTATCATCATGTTAAAACAATTCAAACTTATAAAAAATGGACTTCAAAGAATTGTTATTAGTGATCATTGACTTCTATATCGTGATGATGATATGGAAAAGGCAAGACATGTGAAAGAGAAGGTCTTGGATGATGATTGGTGGGCTTCCATTGAGTATATTTTTTCATTCACCGCTCCAATATATGACATGATTCGCTTTTGCGATGCGGATAAGCATTGTCTTCATCTAGTATATGATATGTGGGACACAATGATTGAAAGGGTGAGGAAGGCTATCTACTCTCATGAGAGGAAAAGAGAAGATGTGTCTACCTTTTTTGAGGCAGTACATGCTATCCTAGTGGATCGTTGGAACAAAAATAATACTCTGCTTCATTGTTTTGCGCATTCATTGAATCCAAGGTATCTTTTTTAATTATAAATTTATATTTGTCATTTGTATAATTGATTTTTAACTCAATTTTTTTTACTAGATATTATAGTGAACAATGGCTAACGGAGGATCCAAATAGAGTTATTCCTCGTAAAGATTCGGAAGTTAGCAAGGAAAGAATTAAATGCTTGAAAAAGTATTTTCCAAGCTTAACGGAGTGTAATGTGGTCGCCAAAGAGTATGCAGAGTTCATTGACAAATCGGGGGATTTTAACGATTATGATTCAATTCAAAATCGTTCTCTTAGATCCAAAGACTTGGTGGATAAATCATGGCTTGTCGGTCCCTTCGCTTCAAACCATTGCATTGAAGTTATTAATACAACCATCATATTCTTCATGCGCCGAGAGAAATTGGAGTACTTACTCATTTATCCATTCAATAAAAAGGAATAGAATGACACCGCAACGTGCAGAAGATTTAATAAATATTCATAGCAATCTTCGTCTTCTTTCTAGAAGAGATCAAAAATACAACGAAGCAGAGTCTACATTGTGGGATATTGTGGGCGATGGCTTTGAGTCATTCGAAGATATAGGTACACTTGAGATAGCTAATCTATCGCTTGATGAACCAAGGTTGGAGCTCTCGATTATTGAAGAAGATGATGAAGTTGATACTATTGGAGAGAATGTTTAATTTTTATATTTAATATTTTGCATGTGAATGTAACAAAACAATGCTCTCAATTGATGTAATGATGTATTGATGTGGACATGTGATAGATTGTTCTTTATGGTGCTTGTTTCCTTGAATGTTATTTATAACATTATATGAAATGTCAATGATATATAATATAGTCTTATTAATTTTTTTTGTTACAATTCAAGATATGTACAAATAGTTTGTTAGTTGTCTTATTCTTATATTAAAATAATTAAAAATAATTAAAAACATTTCCCGTATCCTAATTTTTTAAAAAATCACGTTTCCCGTATCTGTTTCGTATCGTATCCCGTATCCTATTTCCATCCCCGTGCTACATAGCTAACAAAAGGATCGAACATAGTTTCCCTGTAAATTTAGGGTTTATGAATCCTTTTTAAGTTTTCAGTTTTAACAGAAGTTTCAAAAATACACATTTAAGTTTTCAGTTTTAGAACAAATAATAATTTGGGAAATCATGTAGCTGGGCAGCGAAGTAGATCCCAACTATTTGGGTTCGGCTATATGAATCCTGTTTTCATTCATTCCATTTTGATTGTTGTTTGGGGTGTTATAAAATGCAGGGTAAGGTTTGCCTACATTTCACCCTTGTGGTGGGACCCTTCCCCAGGCCGTCGCTGCGCGGGGATACTTTGTGCACTGGGATTCCCTTTTTTGCCTTAATTCTACCTATTTTACTTAATACTGTAACACTAACTCTAGTTACTAGTATAATTGTGCAAATTTTCCAATTTGTTATACATGTAAGAAACACCTAAATGTTTTCTCATATCTTCAATGGATGACATTCCAAATGTTCCTCCAATATATTCATTCCTGGGCCTTATCATTTCTAGTTTTGCTGCACATCCATCTTAGAATTATCATTATTTGTTACGTTCAGCTTGGATAACAAAAACATTTTTACTTCACAACACTTTAATACATTATCATCACCTTAGCGATTTTATGTACTTAAGTTTATGTCTTCAAGATTTCTCATTATCACATAGTACTTTCACAACACTGCTCTATATTAAGCACTCAACTTTATCTCTATTATACATAATTATTCTTTTGAATAATAGAACCATAATGCTTAAAGATATCATATTTAAGTAGTCTTAATTGATGATATTAATATCATCACACTAAAATTACATATCATATGATGTGACTTTCTTCTATTAATTGTAAGTTCTAAAAAACATCTAAATTGCTCCATTATCTCAGAGAATACCTTTTATATACATCAACATTAAGGACTCAACACTACTCCTGTGGCAAGGTTTCAGATACCGGATATCGTTGACACGTTGATTTATGTTTTTCAAGTCGGTTTTAACATGGGGTATATTTTGTATATCATATTTGAATATTTAATTATTTATATACATAATTACATATAAATATAACTATTCATCTAGTTTATATATATTAATATATTAATAATATAACATTTATTGAACTTTTAAATCTAACAAACTAGTATAAATATTTTATGTTACAGAAGTAATGAATGCTACATGGAAGAAAGTCAGGGGAAGCAAGAAGTAAGAAAGTTGTCAAAGATGATAAAAGATAAGAAACCTTCAGTACAACACCCAAAGGTCAAGTATCATCGAAAACAATGACAGACAAACGTAGAGAAAATAGTAAGAGGAAGCAGTAAGATAGTCGAAAGCTAGGGCACTCAACAACCTAGGCAACGAAACGATTTCGCTTTATTGTCAAATAAAGCGTAGACACTAAATAAAAATAAATAAAAAGGTCAACTAATATACAAAAACTAAATTAATAATATAAATTTGACATTCTATAACTCTCTCGTAGCTTCTTTGTCAAACTCATAAATTTGATTCATTTATATTAGTAAAATCTTGAACATCTCATTAATTTGCTCTTAAATATTGGGTACCACATTGTCATATAATCAAAGCTAACTTCATCAAACAAACCAGAGGTATATTATTTAAGCCTAAAGTCTTACAATTATCCATCTTCATCAAAGCTAACTTCTCTTTATTTTTCGATTTAGCTATACTGTGTTGTCATTTTGCTCATTATGCTCTTCCAAAAACTTTATTAAAACTTTTCATTTAAACATCACTCAAATTATTATTTTCAGATTTTCTTAATTTCTTCATATTTAATTGAGATCTTATTATCTTCACTTCTAATCAGAATCTACATCTCAAGTCTTAATCATTCAATATATTTATTTGCTCCTTACAAGTATATTATGTAAATTATCAAAAAACAAAGTTCTAACACTATCCACTACACATTTAGCAGGACTTACTAGCTTTTGAATAGCAGGATTTAGCAAGACTTATCCACTACACATTGGCTGAGTGTGGCATTATTTATAATCTAAAAAGTAACATAAGATTGTCTTAGGCTCTATTTGGGATGGTTGTGGCGATAAGAAAAGCGGTGGTGAAAAACCGGTGGTGAGATTAGCTGTCAGAAAAGCAGTAGAAGGAAAAGTATTAGAAGGAGAATATAGACCTATGGGAAGAGAAGTATGAAATACGGAAAGGTCCTTTAGCTTTTCTGAAAGTGGGAGGGTTCTTTGCTTTCCAAAAGTCCAGAAAATAACTTTTGGCAAAAAAACTTTTCCTAGTACTGAGAAACAAAATGTCTCTAAAACAGTGGTGACAGTGAGAATAAAACTTTTCCCATTTGTCGCCACCATCCTAAAAAAAACTTAAGACTGGCATTTTCAGCGCGATTAACTAGAAAATGTGAGATAAACTCAATGGAAATCACATCTATGGCATTGCTATTGTTCAGCTTGAATGTATGGGATTTTCGTGAATTCAAATGTTACCTAGTATCAAACCTGTAGAGAACAATGGGCAAACCTTGTATATAATTCTTCAGGTGTAAAATACAAGAGAGAATACAAATGTATAGGAGAAGAGAAGGAGAAAGAATCCTATACAAAAGATGTGGGACTAAAGGAGAAAAGAGAAATGGGCCTATAGATGGGTCTTTACATCATTTTTCCCTATATCATCTAAGACTCCCCCGCAAGCTGGAGCGTACAAGTCGTAGGCACCAAGCTTGGACAATAACTGGTAATACAACTTGCGAGGCAATGCCTTGGTAAGGACATCAGCAACTTGCCCAGAGGCAGGAACATGTTCAAGCTTTAGCTCCTTTGCTTGAACATTTTCTCGAACGAAGTGGCAATCAACCTCAATATGTTTAGTCCTCTCATGAAACACAGGATTCTTTGCAATGTGTATTGCAGCTTGAACAACGTTGAAGGTGAGGATAATTTGACTCCCAAGTCCATTAAAAGACTTTCAAGCCAGGTTATTTCGGATGTAACAACCTCCATCGCACGGTACTCAGCCTCAACAGACGAGCGCACAACCACCGTCTGCTTCTTACTCCGCCATGTGATAAGATTTCCCCCAAAGTATGTACAGAACCCAGTAGTGGAATGTCGATCATCCAACGAGCCCGCATAATCCGCATCTGAGTATGCAATAAGAGAAAGGGAGGAAGATGGCTTATACACAAGTCCTTGCCCAGTGGAAGTCTTCAGATACCTGAGTATGCGTTCCACTGCCTGGAGGTGAGAGACCCGTGGGGTATGCATAAAACGACTGACCACACCAACCGCAAATGATATGTCAGGTCTTGTAACTGTTAGGTATATCAGTTTTCCCACAAGACGACGATAGTATTCCGGATTCGGAAGTAGAGAATCATTCTCAAATCCATGAGCAAACAACATGTGGTTGACTTCCATCGGGGTTTTTGCAGGTTTGCAACCTGAGAGGCCAGCATCTTGCAGAATGTCAATGCAATACTTACGCTGGGATAAGACGAGGTCATCAGGTCGTCGTGCTACTTCTAGTCCAAGAAAATAGCAAAGATTTCTCAGATCTTTGATTTGAAAGATAGAGTTTAAATGTTGCTTCACATGGTGTATCCCAGCTGAGTCATCACCAGTGATTAGAATATCGTCCACATAAACCAGAAGTATTATAGTCTCAGTTGATTGGTGACAAGTGAAGAGAGAGGAATCTGCCGAGCTTTGTTTGAAGCCAACCTCACGAACGACCTTGCTGAATTTTCCAAACCACGCTCGTGGAGACTGTTTGAGACCATAAATAGACTTGCGAAGTAAACACACCCGAGACTCCCCCATAGTATCAAACCCGGGCGATTGATGCAGGTGCACTGTTTCAAGAAGATCGTCATTCAAGAAAGCATTCTTGACATTCAGCTGATGGAGGGGCCACTGACGATGAACAACTAAGGAAAGAAGGACCCGAACCGAATTCAATTTTTGAAACTGGGGAGAAAGTATCCTCATAATCAAGGCCGTACTATTGGGTAAAACCCCGGGCACAATGGGCAAACCTTGTATATAATTCTTCAGGTGTAAAATACAAGAGAGAATATACAAGAGAGAATACAAATATATAGGAGAAGAGAAGGAGAAAGAATCTTATACAAAAGATGTGCGACTAAAGGAGAAAAGAGAAATGGGCCTATAGATGGGTCTGTACATCATTTTTCCCTATATCATCTATGACTCCCTCGCAAGCTGGAGCGTACAAGTCGTAGGCACCAAGCTTGGACAATAACTGGTAATACAACTTGCGAGGCAATGCCTTGGTAAGGACATCAGCAATTTGCCCAGAGGCAGGAACATGTTCAAGCTTTAGCTCCTTTGCTTGAACATTTTCTCGAACGAAGTGACAATCAACCTCAATATGTTTAGTCCTCTCATGAAACACAGGATTCTTTGCAATGTGTATTGCAGCTTGAACAACGTTGAAGGTGAGGATAATTTGACTCCCAAGTACATTAGAAGACTTTCAAGCCAGGTTATTTTGGATGTAACAACCTCCATCGAACGGTACTCAGCCTCAATAGACGAGCGCACAACCACCGTCTGCTTCTTACTCCGCCATGTGATAAGATTTCCCCCAAAGTATGTACAGAACCCAGTAGTGGAATGTCGATCATCCAACGAGCCCGCATAATCCGCATCTGAGTATGCAATAAGAGAAAGGGAGGAAGATGACTTATACACAAGTCCTTGCCCAGGGGAAGTCTTCAGATACCTGAGTATGCGTTCCACTGCCTGGAGGTGAGAGACCCGTGGGGTATGCATAAAACGACTGACCACACCAACCGCAAATGATATGTCGGGTCTTGTAACTGTTAGGTATATCAGTTTTCCCACAAGACGACGATAGTATTCCGGATTCGGAAGTAGAGAATCATTCTCAAATCCATGAGCAAACAACATGTGGTTGACTTCCATCGGGGTTTTTGCAGGTTTGCAACCTGAGAGGCCAGCATCTTGCAGAATGTCAATGCAATACTTACGCTGGGATAAGACGAGGCCATCAGGTCGTCGTGCTACTTCTAGTCCAAGAAAATAGCAAAGATTTCTCAGATCTTTGATTTAAAAGAAAGAGTTTAAATGTTGCTTCACATGGTGTATCCCAGCTGAGTCATCACCAGTGATTAGAATATCGTCCACATAAACCAGAAGTATTATAGTCTCAGTTGATTGGTGACAAGTGAAGAGAGAGGAATCTGCCGAGCTTTGTTTGAAGCCAACCTCACGAACGACCTTGCTGAATTTTCCAAACCACGCTCGTGGAGACTGTTTGAGACCATAAATAGACTTGCGAAGTAAACACACCCGAGACTCCCCCATAGTATCAAACCCGGGCGGTTGATGCAGGTGCACTGTTTCAAGAAGATCGTCATTCAAGAAAGCATTCTTGACATCCAGCTGATGGAGGGGCCACTGACGATGAACAACTAAGGAAAGAAGGACCCGAACCGAATTCAATTTTTGAAACTGGGGAGAAAGTATCCTCATAATCAAGGCCGTACTGTTGGGTAAAACCCCGGGCCACAAGCCGAGCCTTTAAGCGATCAACTGTCTCATCCGCGACATATTTGATAGTAAAGATCCACTTGCAGTTAACGCAACTGTGACCAGGAGGTAAGGGCACAAGATCCCAAGTGTGATTACACCACAGAGCCGTCATTTCTTCATCCATGGCGGCACGCCACCACGGATGTCGGAGGTCTTCCTGCGCAGAGTTAGGTATAGAAATATAGGAGAGAGAGAGAGAGAGCAAAGGTAAGAAGAGGCGGAGAGAGCCGATGTAGAGAGACATAATTCGTCATGGGATGGGCCGTCGAGGAGGATGCGAGATCAACAGGCCGCGAGATCACACCGATAGAGGAAAGCTGTTGAAGAGCATCTGGACATGGAGGATGACGAGCGCACACTTGAATGACAGGAGGTTTGGAGGGTACTGGTGGTGTTGGGGGAATCAGAATGATAGGAGATTTGGACTGGTGGTGCAGAGGGGTAGGGAGAAGTGGCGGAAGTGGAGACGTTACAGGTACGGTGGGCCGAGGTAGAGGAGGAAGAAGGGGATCAGAAGGATTGGTGTGATATGGTTGGTCTTCATGGAAAGAGACATCAGCAGACACAATCATCTTACCAGTGATAGGATCAAAGCAGACATACCCCTTTTGAGTGCGAAAGTAGCCAACAAACATAATCTTGGTAGCCCGAGGGGCTAGCTTGTCAGTGGAAGGACCAAGGTGTTGGACATAACAGGTACACCCAAACACACGAGGTGTGAGAAAGAAGAGAGTCGTGGATGGATAAAGGAGAGTGATGAGTGCCACAAAATTGAGGACAGATGACGGCATGCGATTGATGAGGTGGCAAGCTGTAGAAACGACAAAGTTCCAATAAAGAGGAGGAACCTGCATTTGGATCATGAGAGATCTAGTCACATCAAGGAGGTGACGATTTTTTTGTTCCGCTACGACATTATGTTGAGGGGTATAGGCACACGAAGTCTGATGTAGAATACCGAACTCAGCGCAGAGATTGGAGAAGGTGCGACCAGTGTACTCTCGAGCATTGTCTGTACGAAGTGTTTTTACGCAAGTAGAAAATTGAGTGCAAGTTTCCGTAATAAACGTACGGAATGTAGTTGTGTGTTCGGTTCGGTCACGAAGTAAATACAACCAGATAACTCGCGAGTAATCATCTATAAATGTAACAAAATATCGGTACCCAAAAACACCAGGGACCTTATAGGGCCCCCAGATATCAGAATGAACTAAGGATAAAGGAGCATCGCTCCGAGTACATGAAGAAGGAAAAAATATACGGTGTTGCTTGCTAAAAATACAACATTCACAAAAAAACTCCTAAAGAGAAACAATAGGAAGAGCTTTCTTAGAATCGGAAGAGGAGCACGCCCAAGACGACGATGCCAATCAGTGGTGGAGATAGTGGTGAGAGCAGCGGGAGAAACATCGAGAAGATACAGCCCGTTGGACAGTCGCCCTCTACCAAGTATAGTCCACGTTCGTCGATCCTGCACAACAAATGAAGAGCGTGAGAAAATAACGCAACAATCAATATCTTGTGTAAGACGGCTAACAGAAAGGAGATTAAAATGAGAGCCCGGAACATGAAGAACCGAGGATAAGGAGAGGGAAGGAGTAAGAGGCAGATGAGCAGTGCCAGAAACTGGGATCATGCCACCATTAGCCACAGTGTATTCTTGGGGTAAGGAGTATCTAAATATTGAGGCGACCGCTGTGGAGAGAGATGATGTGTAGCACCCGAGTCCACAATCCAGTGAGAGCTGTGTGAGAGGCAAGATATACCTTCATTGGAGATCGAGGCCACGAAGCCAAAGGAGCGACTAACCACTCCTTGAAGCTGTTGGAGTTGAACCTGTAACGCAGCAATATCATCACTAGTTGTGGAGGGAGATGTGGGAGTGACCGTTGTAGTAAGATGATGAGGCAGGCCATGTTTGCGGTAGCAGGTGGCCTCCAGATGACCATCCCTGCCGCAGTAAGAGCACTTAAAGAGAGTTCGACCACCGCGACCGCGTCCCCGAGACTGGCGACCACCACGAGCCGATGGGCCACGAGTAGATGGAGCGAGAGTGTCCACGGGCTGCTGAAGGAGAGCGGGAGAAGAAGAAGGAACATCCGGAGGTGGAGTAACTTTTAGGAGCATCAAGCACACATCCAAGAGGGATGGAGTAACAACGGATGAAAGAACATGAGCGCGGACACTATGAAGATGTGAGGGAACACGGACCATCATCATAGCAATCCCT
This sequence comes from Platanthera guangdongensis, assembly GCA_039583875.1. Taxonomy (NCBI): domain Eukaryota; kingdom Viridiplantae; phylum Streptophyta; class Magnoliopsida; order Asparagales; family Orchidaceae; genus Platanthera; species Platanthera guangdongensis. Next base: position 175,581,847 of record CM077161.1, read on the forward strand.
ACTGCCTCCTTCTGCTGTCGTTGAGTTACCAAGTCCGTGGTGGGAGGCTGATGCTGGATACAAGGCTCAACAAGAGTTTTAGCCCGCGCAACAAAGGAGGTAATGTCTCCAGTAACTCCAGCGTCAAGGGACTGAAGATCAGTAAGAATGTCAAACAAGTGTTGAAGACTGTCCTTCCCAGAGTAGAGAGAATGAAGATCAATTCACATAGCATGAACGGTCTCATGGTACATAGTCATACGATAGGGCTCGGTGTCCAGATAATTGAGAAACCAAGATTGAACCCGTCCGTCGTCACGGAGCCACTCATCAGTGGGTGCAGTGGGTGCAGTGGGAGGAGTCTTGGTGAGATGATGAAGGAGACCTTTAGTTTGTAGCACACGCCGAACAGAGTGTATCCATTCCACAAAGTTTTGTTTTCCACGAAGAGAAATAGTGGTAATGCGCAGCTCATCCCGAAGCTCAGTAGGAGCAGCACGAGGATAGCCTGGGAGAGGAGTAGAATCAGCAGCAGTGGTGGAATCAGAAGCCATATTCCTGGGCGGCTATGCAGAATAACCGGGCGGTTAGAAGCACGCGGCAAGCCGGACAGAACCAGCGGCTAGAGGTTGAGTGCGGTGAGGAGATGAAGCCACGGAAAGAAGAAGCCGCGGAGAGTAGAAGTAGCATCCGCGGAGAGTAGAAGTAGCAACAGCGAGTAGAAGAAGCCGCGGAGAGAAGTAGCCGCCGCGAGTAGAAGAAGACGTCGCGGATAGAGGAAGCCGCGGAGAGAAGCAGACAGCGACTAGAAGAGGTCGTTGGAGGCAGCGACTAGAGGAGGGCGAAAGCTAGTCGCAACGGAGAGAAGCCGAAACGGAGAGACGAAGTCGGCAAACCGTGACGGTCAGACCGGCCACCAAACCGGTAGGAACAGACCGCGCGGTTACAACAGGTCACAGACAGCAGCAGACCGAGCGGTTAGTAGCATACCGCAGCGGTAAGGAGAAGACCGCAACAAGGGCAAGACCCAGGCGGTTAGCAACAGACTGCAGCGGGTAGGAAAGAAAGGAGGGGCCGCAGTGGATAGAGAAAGCAGAGGCAGTTTAGAAGAAAAATTAACCGAACGGAGATGGGGTCCACGAGCCAGAGAGAGGAAGGCTATAAAAGGGGGCGGAGAAGAGGGGAGGAGGTGGATCCACGGGAGAGAAGAAAGAAGCGGTTAGAGAAGAAAGAAACCGCCACAACGAGCGGTAAGGCGAAAGACCAAGCCGCCCGGTCAAAAAGATAAACCGAGCGGTTAGGGAAGAGGAGAGCCGATCGGTTAGAAACAGGCCGGACCGGTTCTCTCTGATACCATATAGAGAACAATGGGCAAACCTTGTATATACTTCTTCAGGTGTAAAATACAAGAGAGAATACAAATATATAGGAGAAGAGAAGGAGAAAGAATCTTATACAAAAGATGTGGGACTAAAAGAGAAAAGAGAAATGGGCCTATAGATGAGCCTTTACATCATTTTTCCCTATATCATCTAACAAAACCAATAGCTTTTTATTTTATAATTTTATTCACACAACCACTGAACATTTATCATCTTAGAAATTGAGCATAAAACACTTATCATGAAAGCAAATAGGATTTCTAATGTATAATCAGCTTTTATAGGAGTTCCTCCATAATTTTTCATATGAATGTATCTGTTTGACATGCTAGCAGATCATACAAAGACAATCTTACATAAGAAACTATGTAACAAAGACAATCTTCATGATAAGTGATTTATAGTCAACATCAAAGAAGATGCATGTGACTGTGGATCCGTTTAGCACGACATTTTTTCCAAACAAAAACGCAACCGTCACAGAAAGTAAGTTTGGCATGACAATGTCTATGACCCCCACCAAGAAAATAAAACTAGTTTTGAACATAAAAGTGGATGAAGTTCCTTATGTGAGGTCAGGCGTTCACAAACGACAGTTCATAACCACCGCATTCACAACTGCGAGTGTCCTGCCAAGGTGAGATATGCGAACTAAACACAACAAAATTCAAGTATAATATTATTGTCAATATTAGATTCCTTCTGATTTCAGGAAAAACCCAAACATTGAAGCTGGTTAATAGGAAAAAAAATACACGTGTAAGTAATCAAATATCAATAGTGCCAGAAATCCTGTTGGATTGGAGTTTTCTTCTAAAATATGTAGATCTCTTTCTTGCACCCGGCATTGGTTATGCAAAAATTAAGACAACCTCGTTGATTCTTCTGTTTTTCATACATAATAACATTCTCTTTGATCAAACAGGAAGATTGACAAGCTATAAGAAGACTCAATGAAAAAAAATGTATAGCAGAGCTACTATGCCAGGTGTTAGGGACAAGGCTCATCCAACGGAGTAATTCAATGCTGCAGGCGCCTTTTCTGCAAGTGGCCGGGCCTAAATAATTGCTATTTCTTTGTATTGTCAGAGCAACGTTCCTTTGCATTTATGGTTATTTAATTTCTTTAAGCATGCTTTGTAACGGTCACCTATGACCGGATGGGTATTTATCTACCCCCTGCTGTATTCTGTTTTTTTAAGCAAGTTTATGAAAGCATTTCATCTATCTCCTTACCCCCCTCGTCTACCTTTCCTCCTCCGGCCAACCTCTGGCCTTCCTCCGGTGACCACCGCCCATCGTTCCTAGTAGGATCGTTACATCTTTGGTGCTCTCGTTGAGATCACTCCGTCGATCCGCTAGGCACCATGAGCGAAGGACTACGTTCGATTGCGGAGTTCAAGTCCGCCCTTCAGGCGGAACAAGCGGCCAGAGTTACCCAGATGGAGGAGATTAACCAACGGATGCTGGCGGAGCTCGCCCTACAAACACAACAGACCCGACAGTTCCTCATTACGGAGTTACAAACCAAGGAGAATCTGCTCGCACGCCAAATCTTGGAGACAAAGGAACAATCGGCGGATCATATCGCCGAACACATCACGGCGTTACGCAAGGACATGATGCTCCAATTCGAAAATCTACTCAAACGCGGAGGCCAAACCGATCACCGACCTATCATCATCGAGGAAGCCACGAGCCATCCGCTTCCGGCCCAGTCAGCTGCCGGAATTTTGGGATCCAGCCCGGCTATGCACATAAATCAGGTCAATTCTAACCGTCCTGGTAATCTAGAAATACATTGCCCTCGTTATTCTGAAGGAGATCCGACCGACTGGTTGTATGAGCTCAAACGATATTTTGATTATCACGAAATTAGAACACAAGATTACTTGTTAATCGCCTCCTTCCACTTGGATAAACCCGCGTCCAAATGGTACCAAGCCACACTTAAGGACCATCCGGCCCTCACCTTTCCCATGTTCGTCGACGCAATCCAAAAAAAGATTTGGACCCTCACCATACGTCAAACCCGCCGGTGTATTGACTAAACTACAACAAACAACCACCGTCTTGGCCTACAAACGTGAGTTTGAGGAGCTGATTACCAAGGTACCGGGGTTGCCACCCGAGTTCATCTCGAACATGTTTGTATCTGGCCTCAAGGAGAGCATTCGCGGCCCGGTCATGATTGCTCGACCCACGGAGATACACGATGCATTTGCCCTCGCACGGATGCATGAGGATCAGCAACATGGCCAATTCAAATCGAGACCGCCTTACAACTCCTCCACTCAACATGCCCTCACCAAAACTACCCATACCTACAACAACTTTAAACCCAAACTACCACCCATCAAACGACTACCTCCGGCGGAACTCCAGGCCCGACGAGACAAAGGCTTATGTTACAATTGCGACGAACGCTACCACATTGGACACAAATGTAAGGGGAGAGGTGCTCTGCTATACTTAGGTGGAACCGAGGAGAGTGACGACGAAGAGGACGAACCCGTAGAAATCATCTGCGAAGAAGGAGATCCCACGACACCCATTTGTTTGCATGCCCTCACTGGCATCATTCCGGATCATGGATTACGCATGACCGGACATATTTATAATCAACCCTTGGAGTTATTTATTGACGGAGGAAGCACGCATAATTTCATTTCCACTAGGATGGCCGAATTTCTTAAATTACCCATTCTCACGATTACTGAATTTCCCGTTTTCATGGGTAACGGGTCCACCGAAACATGTAAAGGCAAGTGTAAGGACGTTCAACTGCTCATCCAGGCCAACCCATATCTAGTTCACTTATATGTCCTCGATATCGAAGGCACAGATCTTATCCTCGGACAGCGGTGGCTTCGCGCCCTCGGACCAGTCACCACTGACTATGCAAAACTCACCCTCTCATATATGGGCAGCAAAGGGCAAGTGACATTATTGGGGCACCGTAATGGAACCCCGGTTGGCCAGGTTTCATCATCGCAGCTTCGTCGCATGATAGCCCTCAAACCCTCTACAATGTGCTTCCTGATATCCAAGAATTCCCCGGTCACACCACCTCCGAAGGTCACGGAATTGGCACAAACACTACCAACACCTTTTTACAAGTTACTTCAATCATTCAAAACAATATTCGACGAGCCCAAACATCTCCCACCCACCCGAGCAGTAGACCACAAAATCACGCTTCTCCCAAACACGTCGGCCCCCAACTTGCGACCATTCCGTTATCCATACCACCAGAAAAATGAAATTGAAAAAATGGTAGCCGAAATGCTTGCTCACGGACAAATTCGACCCTCTACTTCCGCATTCAGTTCTCCGGTCATATTAGTCAAAAAAAAGGACGGAACATGGCGCTTCTGTGTTGACTATAGAGCACTCAATAAAATCACCATTAAAGATAAATTTCCCATACCCACCATAGACGAATTACTCGACGAGTTGCATACCGCGCGTTTTTTTTCCAAGGTTGACCTACGGTCGGGGTACCACCAGATTCGCATGGAGGGAGAGAGTATCCGTAAGACGGCCTTTCGGACCCACCAAGGCCATTACGAATTTCTCGTCATGCCCTTCGGCTTGACCAACGCTCCCTCCACATTCCAGGCGTTGATGAACTCCTTATTCCAGCCATACCTACGCAAATTCATCGTCATTTTCTTTGACGATATCCTCATCTTCAGCCCAACCGAAACCGCGCACCTTGAACATTTGCGAACAACCTTCGGCATTTTACGAGACAATCAACTATATATTAAACTTTCAAAATGTTACTTTGTCGTACCCGAAATCGAATTCCTGGGCCACACAATTACGGCAGGAAAGGTCCTGCCGACTCCAAGCAACATCGAAAGCGTCAAAAATTTCCCTCGCCCAAAGAACCAGAAGGCCGTACGGGCCTTTCTCGGTCTCACTGGATACTACCGCAAATTCATTCAAAACTACGCAAAAATTGCCTTCCCGCTTACCGAGCTACTCAAGCGCACTACATTCTCCTGGACCACCAACGCACAAGAAGCCTTCGACACATTAAAACACAAACTGATTTCGTATCCCATTTTAACTCTCCCTGACTTCCATCAACCATTCACTCTCGAGACGGACGCGTCGGGTACCGGCATTGGCGCCATTTTAAAACAAGGCGACCAGACCATCGCCTATTTTAGTAAAAAGTTAGCCCCCGCAATGCAAAAGAAGTCTACCTACACCCGCGAGATGTTTGCCGTCACCGCCGCCGTAAGTAAATGGCGCCAATACCTCTTAGGACATCAGTTCACGATTTTGACGGATCATCGGAGCTTACACCACCTCTTAACCCAGCATATCCAAACTCCGGAACAGCAAGTGTTCCTCTCCAAGTTACTAGGCTACGACTTCCTCATCAAATATAAGGCAGGAAAATCAAATCAAGCAGCCGATACCCTCTCTAGGATAACCGAGACCCCAGACGACCCCTCCATAGCAAGCCTCAATATTCTCTCCATTCCATCTTCACCCTTATTGGAAGGACTTGAGCTCGAGTACGAGGTTGATGCTCTGGCACAACAAATAAAACAAGAGCCTCAAGCCTACCCGAAGTGGAAAATACATAATAATTACATCATGCATCACAATCGCATATACATTCCCGATAAATCAGATATCAAAACCCGCATAATCAACGAAGCGCATTCCAGCTTGCTAGGGGGTCACTCCGGCATCAGAGGCACCCTGCATAGGATCCAACCACAGTTCTTTTGGCGCCATATGAAAAAAGAAATCACAAATTTCATTAACCAATGCGACGTTTGCCAGAAGGCTAAATCCAGCAACCATCTTCCGTATGGATTGCTACAACCCCTACCCAGTCCCTGCCGATTATGGGCGGATATCACAATGGATTTTATCACCCATCTCCCAAACTCTAAGGGCTATACCATAATCTTCGTCGTCGTCGACAGGTTTTCCAAGGCCGCCCACTTTGCCCCCCTAAAGCACCCTATATCGGGTCCTCACGTGGCTACTGCCTTCTGGGGAAGTGTAGGGAAACTACATGGCCTTCCGGAATCTATAATATCCGACCGCGACACCATCTTTTTAAGCGATTTTTGGGTCGAACTATTCAAATTGCAAGGAACTCATCTCAAATACAGTTCATCCTATCACCCCCAAACAGACGGATTGACAGAAAGAATTAATCGATGTTTAGAGCAATATCTCAGGATCTTTTCACACGAGCACCCACACACTTGGTCTGAATATCTTAATTCTGCAGAATATCACTATAACACATCTTACAACTCGTCGACCAACATGACCCCCTTTGAAGTCATGTATGGTCGGCCACCTCCGGGTCTTCTTCCCTACACTGCAGGTACAACTAGCAATGAAGCAGTAGACGCGACACTCTAAACACGAGAGGAGTTGCTGCATTGCCTCAAACAAAACTTGAACAAAGCACAACAACGGATGAAAGCCCAGGCAGACAAAAAACGCAAGGAACTTAAGCTGGAAAAGGGCGACTGGGTCCTTCTCAAGCTACATCCCTACCGTCAGCTCACCATGACCAGACCAAAAGGAAGGAAGCTAAATCTCAAGTATTATGGACCTTTCCAGGTACTGGACACCATTGGAGCAACAGCATATAAACTCCTTCCACCCGAATCCAGAATTCATCCCGTCTTCCACGCATCTATGCTTAAGCCTTATATCGGCGACCCAAAGGTTCAGATCGTCAACCTACCACCGTGCCAATGGAAGAATAATCCCCTACACCAACCCCTAGCAATCATCACCACTAGCGACATCCTCCGGAAGGGGAAGCCTGTTTCTCAAGCCCTAGTGCAGTGGGAGGGTCTTCCACCCTCCGACAGTACATGGGAGGACATATCCTCTATTGAGGAGCCCGCCCCGCCAGCCACGACCAACCAGCCAGGAAGCAATCTTAGAGCAACACCGGGCTTCCCTATTTGGTCACGGACGCAACGAAGGAAACCAAGGCAGTTCCAGCAAACACAAGATCCGCTGCATCCTTTTTCATGGGGACACACACAACCGCGTACCAGACGCTCAAAACTCATTCTCACCAAGGCTCCAGAAAACGCAGCGCCTGCCCCTCCCTCCGATAACCCGGCAGCAACTCTATCGCTCATTTCACCGAAACAGCACCAAAAACCGAACATGGAAGAAAACGACGCTGAGGACAGCGTCTTTAAGGAGGAAGGTGATGTTAGGGACAAGGCTCATCCAACGGAGTAATTCAATGCTGCAGGCGCCTTTTCTGCAAGTGGCCGGGCCTAAATAATTGCTATTTCTTTGTATTGTCAGAGCAACGTTCCTTTGCATTTATGGTTATTTAATTTCTTTAAGCATGCTTTGTAACGGTCACCTATGACCGGATGGGTATTTATCTACCCCCTGCTGTATTCTGTTTTTTTAAGCAAGTTTATGAAAGCATTTCATCTATCTCCTTACCCCCCTCGTCTACCTTTCCTCCTCCGGCCAACCTCTGGCCTTCCTCCGGTGACCACCGCCCATCGTTCCTAGTAGGATCGTTACACCAGGCAAGTGCAAGGAGATCAAGGCAAAATCACAAAAATGTCTAGAGGAACGCCAAACAGCAAAAATGGAAGAAAATGCATCAACAGGATCGATCTGTAATCATTTTAAAGGGAAATCAAGCACTCGAGCAATAAACATAGCGATTCATTTCAAAATAGACGATTCGAGATGAATAAATACCTAAAAAACGGGAAAGCGTCTAAGGATCATAACCAACAGCGATCGATCCAATAATGAAAACAAAAAATAAATAGAATCGACTGTATCTACTGGAAAATAGAACTCAAAGAATACAAATCCAGCCGACATGAAAAGAAAAACGATGAGTTATGGAGATAGAGGATGCATCACCATCTCCATCCTTGTCGAAGAGGCTGAAGGCCTCCTTGAACTCGGAGATCTGATCGTCTGTGAGCTGCTCCATCGCCATTCTTTGCCGAATCGAGAGATGAGCGAGGAAGAAGGGGGAAATAAGACGAAATCGAAGCGACAGGAGAAGGAAAAACAACAGGCGGCTGTGCTTATATAGCAATAATTATTTAATAAATAATGGTATTTTTTTCTTTGACACTTTTTTCTTTTATGATTGCCTTTTTTGGGGGGAATAGATACCCCCATAGAATTATAATTTTATCAAAAACTGATATTTGTATCCAAATAAAATAAAATTTTTTAAATTAATGTTATATGTTGGCAACTAATATAACACTGTCAAAAAATTAAGTCCATAAAATATTAAAATACATCTAAAAACATCTACGATAATTGTGAGTTTCAATTTTCCTTGATTTCGCCGCATTTCAAAAAATCCTAAACAAAAAAAAACAATAATTAGCACACACAATAATAACTATAAAAAAAATATTACCAATTATACGGTCTGTATCTTTTGTTTTAAATCATTATGATCATCCAAAATTTTCAAACTTTTCTTCAAAAAGATCATCAAAATGCCTCCAAAATAGCGCTATGAAAGAAAACAAATTTATTGTGATTACATATGATAAAAGTGTAATAAGCAATTAAAAAAATTATCTAAATATGCATACCTTATGATTAAAGAAGTCGTGTGATATATGATATATCTCATTCATCTGCTTGTTGTTCATGGTATATCGTTCATACGAGAAATATTTATGGTATTATATAATAGCACGACACCAACTGAATATTATAGCACAACACCACCAATAACCCCATGTCGTGCATTGTCATCCACTTTTCAAGTGGGGCTGGAACCACCCAAGATTCAAGAGACTTGAGTAATTTTATGGTTCTCGAGACTCCATATATCTCATTATATAACACTTCTTTATTATGTACTTCACTTACTAAATCACGACGGACTTGCATCCAATTATCGTCCATGCCTAGTGGCATACTAATAATTCTAAAGTCGCAATGACCATCTCTCATAACATCGATGGCAACAACAATATGTGTCCGCATATGTAGTGGCATTTGAGTACGACCTTTCTCCAAAAATTCACTTCTTCTAATCAGAATTTGTTTTGTTACCTTGATCATCTTTGTCTTGAATTGTTGTTGCTCATGCAGTGGGACATGCTCAAAATAAGAAGGCTCTTTTTTTGTGGATTTGTAGTCATCAATAAACTTTTTTGTACTTCCCTTCAGACCGTCTTTAGTTTTAGTTGACATTTTAGACTTCATAGTTTGACTAGCCTCCAGATTTACAATCTCATGCAACTTTCTTTTAATCTCTCTTCTTTGTAGATCACTTATGTGACTCTTTTTTAGTATTTCTTCTGCATCATTCTTTATGTTGTTTGCATCATTTGGCTCTTCTTTGATGTTGAGTTCGAGTTGTTTATCAAGTAAAGTTAATTGCTTTCATTATTTGTTCACCAACCATAACGACAAAGGATTATCATGCTTAACATACAACTCTAACTCATGTGCTCCGACAAACAGATGTTGGATGGACAAAGAAAATACTCTCCAAACAATTAGTAGCTGCATGCACTTGATGAAAACTGATATACCCACTTTTACTAATGCATTTAAACAAATATTGAATTGGAGTTTCACCCTCTAATTGACTGTGATACAACTTGGCCTTCTCATTATATATAGCTCTAATAGTCGTTGTATTTTCTGGATTTCTTTTCTTTAATGATGACACTATTTTGTATGTCTTAACTTCAACATTAATTATATCAGACACAATCTTCTGCTCATTGTCATATAGTCTATCGTTGCATGAGTGCGCTTCTAAGTGAACAAATTCATGATTTTGTAAACCATTTTTAACTTCAATCGTCAATTCATTATTTTCTTCTCGACATCTTTTCAGTGGAAACTTACATCTACAACGTTTAGAACTTGATTTTCTGATATTTTTTTACATAACTTTTCTTATTTTGACTATCCTGAGAAGATTCGGCTCTGTCATAACCTATAATTACCCTAGGTTTTGTTCTTGTAGCGAGATTATCTGCTCTTAAAATAATGATAACAAACCCTAAATTTTTTGCAATACTTTGTGCCCATGCAACTAATTCTTCCTTACTCGAAAAAGACATATTTGTACGAAAATGAATATCAACATCAACCAGGTTATCTTTAGGCTATTTAACATTTGCCAACAACATAACATCGCTTGAATTCATTTTAATCTAATATATATAAACAAACAATTACAAATAACCAATTGGAGAAAAATTGAAAACTCACCTCACTAACCAAAACCTAGGATTTTTAGGGTAGGAAAAAATTGAAAACTCACATTGGGGATCCACCGAAGAGAATGCGGTATCAATAACAAGAATCTGAAACTTATATCAACAATTTTTTAGAGAGATTTCATAAAATCTAGGTTATTATAGAGAAAAAATTGAGAGATGAGAGAGAACCCATCGAAGGGCAGCAATATGGAGGTCACCGCCGTTAGAGAGGACACCGGTCGGGGAGGAGCAATCAAGGGAGACGGAAGGAACGACGAAGATTGCGTCAAGGATTTCAAAAACATTATGTTTTTATACCGAAAAAAATGAGAAGGGATGAGAGAAAACTCACCGGGGGCAGCAATAAGGAGGTCGTCGACGTAAGAGAGCATGCCCGCCTGGGAGGACCGAGAAAGGGTGAGGCACGAACGACAGGCGGAAGCGGGGAGCGGTCCGTCTGTGGCAGATTTCACAGGAAGGAGCGGCTATGTTCACGAGAGGCGGGATAATGTGGGGGGGGGGGTACGAATAGAGTTTTGATTTGGAGAAAAGAATTTTAATTATTAAAGGTATTTGTGGTACAAATAGCCAAATATGGTCTGCGATTATCAATTCTCGCACTAACTCGGTTGAGAAGAAAGAAGAATTGTGATCCGTTTAGCGCGCATGAATTGGTTTTTTGGAATTGATTTTGGCTTCCAGAAAGTCAATTCTGTTATTCGCCGTGTAAGAATTGAAAATGATTTTGCTTTGGGAATCAAAACCACTGGTTTTCTTTTAAACCTAAAACCCAAATCACCAAAAACTTATATAAACCCCTCGGTTTTCCTTGGTTTTCGCTTTCGCGGGCTTCCTTCTCCCGCATCAGTCTCACGATCGACCGATTGTGCTGACCTTCTTGATAAAATATAGACTAGGCTATATAAAATATTGTATATCAATAAACACTCAAAAAAGTTATACTTGCACAGGAATCAGAAAGTAGAAATAGTTGGCTGATATTAAAGGAAGTTTTGTCTATTTCATCACACACCCACACAGGGTACTGTGCCTGAACGGGACTTTAAATAATAAAACTGAGAGGTGTTGCTTGATCTTCACGCCATCAGGTTTGCGTCTCCTGGCCTTTTCCCTGCATCGCTTCTGAAGCGTTTCCCTGTATTTTGTTGCAGATCCGTTGCTTCTTTTCACAAGGGGATGCCTTTACCTCCATGTCTTCCTCCTACACCTGTTCGACTGGAGCTGGATATGTCTTTTGAGCTCTGTATGCAGTTTAGATTGTTGTGTCTCTTGAGCTTACCTGTGTTGTATGTATTTTAACACCCCCTCCCCCCCTTAAGCTCGAGAGGTGTTCAACTCCGATCTTTATGCGTAGATGCTCAAAACGAGGCTTCGGCAGCGGTTTGGTAAGAACATCAGCAACTTGGTGTTCTGTCGGTATGTGTCGTAAACAGATTTCTCATTTCTCTATGTTTTCTCTTATATGGTGATATCGTATTTCGATATGCTTGCTACGGCTATGAAAGACTGGATTTTTCGCTAGGGCTATTGCTGATGAACTGTCGGAATAGATTAAAGTTTCTTTCCCTTTTATCTTGAAAATTTCTTCTAACAGCCTTCTTAACCAGATCCCTTCACTTGTTGCTCTGCTAAGTGCCATGTGTTCAGCTTCCGCTGAGCTGAGAGCTACTGATTGTTGTTTTCGAGATGACCAACTGATTGCATTTTGTTCTATGAAAAATACATATCCATTGACACTTCTTTTTGTCATCTGCATTTCTTCCCCAATCTGAATCAGTATACCCTGTTAACAGTGCGTGATGGTGGCTTCGGTAGACTAAGCCATAATCTTTGGTTCCTTGTATATACCTTAGTATCCTCTTAGCAGCTTCAAAATGAAGCTTGGTTGGATTGCTCATATATCTAGAAATGCAATTAACCGAGTATTCTATGTCAGATCTTGTATTAGTTAGATATATTAATGATCCAACCAGGCTTCTAAACAAGGTGGGATCAACCGATTGATCATTTTCTGAGGCCGAAAATAATTGATCATGGGGAGACATTGGTAGCTGCACTGGATTGCATTCACTCATATTAAACTTCTTTAAAATATCATGGGCATACTTTTCTTGTGAGATTAAGACCTGATTTGGACTTTGCACAAACTGAAGTCCTAAGAAAAAATGGAGTTTTCCCATATCAGTCATTTCATATTTATTTTCCATATCCTCCTTGAAGGTTTTTAAAAAATTTAAGTTATTCCCTGTGTAGATAAGATCATCTACATAGAGGCAAACTATTATTCTCATCCCTCTTTCTTCTTTCCAGTATAGAGATGAATCTGTCTTGCTTTTACAGAAATTAATTGATTGGAGGTATTTATCTATATTGGAATTCCATGCTCTCGGTGCTTGTTTTAGACCATAGAGTGCTTTAACCAGTTTATACACTTTATGTTCTTCTCCTGCTATTTCATATCCTCTTGGCTGCTCAACATAGTTATCCTCTTCTATTTCTCCATTTAAAAAAGCTGATTTAACATCAAGTTGATAGACTGGAAGGTTGTATTGTACAGCATATGCAATGAGAGTCCTTATAGTCTCCATTCTTACTACTGGAGCAAAAGTCTCATTATAGTCTATTCCAGGGATCTGTGAATAGCCCTTTGCTACTATTCTAGCTTTATATTTATGCACTGATCCATCTTCATTTTCTTTCAGTTTATAAATCCATTTCAGGCCTATAATATCAGCTTGAGGTGGCTTTGTTACCAAGGTCCAGGTATTGTTTTTTTGGTACCATTGTAATTTCTTCATCCATGGCCTTTCTCCAGGCTGGATTTTTGTAGGCTTCTTCAAAATTGGTTGGTTGTGAAATATTTAAAACAACTTCTCCTTGCAAATAAATATCTTATAAAGTTCTCATTCTCCTTGGGGGTGATGAAGAATCTGGACTGTTGGATGAGCTTGAAGAGGCTGTAGAAGGGTCATCAAGATGTGAGGAAATAGGGGTTTGTGGTTCAACCATCAGTGGTTCTTCACTGAGTTGGAAGGGATCACAGAGATTTATTTGAGGCCATTCTTGTGTTGAATGTCCTTTATCTGAGCCCCCCCCATTCCCAACACTTATCTTCATCAAATAAAACATCTCTTAAAGTAATTAGTTTCTGTTGAATTGGTTCATATAATCTGTATGCTTTTGATTCAATGCTGTAACCCACAAAGATACATTTTTCACTCTTCTTATCTAACTTTCCTCTATCTTCTTTTTGAACTAAAGCATAGGCAATGCTTCCAAAAACTTTAAAATGCTTTACACTGGCTCTTCTCTTATATATTACTTCATATGGAGTTTGTCTTAACAATGCTTTTGTTGGAGATCTGTTCAGAATATATACTGAAGTATATGCTGCCTCAGCCCAGAAATCTTTTGGCAGATTTTTACTTAGTAACATGGTTCTTGTCATTTCTATTATAGTTCTGTTTCTCCTCTCGACTACCCCATTTTGTTGGGGTGTCCTGGCTGCAGTTAATTCTCTTATTATTCCTTCTTTAACACAGTAGGAATTAAATTCAACGGAGGTGAATTCACCACCTCTGTCAGTCCTTAAAGCTTTGACTGACCTTTCAAGTTGTTTCTCTACTAGAGCTTTAAAATTTTTAAAAACTTCAAAGCTTTCATATTTATTTTTGAGAAAATATATCCACATGAAGCGACTACAGTCATCAACAAATAGTAGAAAGTATCTCTTAGAATTTAGTGAGGGTGTTGATGAAGGTCCCCATAGATCTGAGTGGACCAGATCTAATGGCGTCAAACTTCTTTTATATGAGGCTTTTGGAAATGGAATCCTGTGACTTTTCCCTTCTGCACAGCTTTCACAAAGTGTATTTTCCATTTCAATTTGTGGTAGTCCCTCTACCAGTTTTTGTGTACTTAACTTCTTTAAATCTTGTACATTCAGGTGACCAAACCTCTGATGCCAAAGTTTGGCTTGTTGCTGAAGTTGTGCTGTACTATTAAGTGCTATTTCAGTAACTGGAAATAGTATTAAGGAAAATACTTTGTTACTTGTCATTTTGGCCACACACTCAATTTCACAGTTTTGCTAACAATCGTGCAGGAATTTTGTGAAAAACTAACTTGGTATCCTTTTTGTAGAAGTTGTCCAACACTTAACAGGTTGGCTGTGAGTGAGGGAACATAACTTACATCATAAATATATTTTACATGGTTCCATACTGTTTTGACTTTTATGGTTTTCCAATTCCTTTAATTCTTTGAATATTACCATCACCTAACACAACATCACAAGTAAAACTCCATCTATATAAACAAATAAACTTTGGTTCCCGGTCATGTGGCTTGAGCAACCACTATCTATGTACCAAGTGGTATTAAGATAGTTATTTGTTTTTGCTATCATTTAAGTAAAACATTGTCTCTGTCTTCTCTTCTTCTGTGACTTTATTTTCTATTTTATCCTTAAACCAACAGTCCTTGTCCATATGAGTTGGTTTCTTGCATCTTTTACACTTATAAAAACAGTCATGTGCTTCATGATTTGTTCGATTACACAGTGTACAGGATAGGTTGCCCTTTTTATTATGAGTAAACCTTCCTTGTGGGGTGTTTCTTCCTCTTCCCTGACCTCTGTTATTTGAAAACAGTGATCTTTTGTTGGTTGTGTAATCATATTTTTGTTTCTGTGAGTTGTTTCTTGTTGGCTGTGTGTTTAGATGCAAGGCTTGGTCCAAATGAGAAGGCTGATGATTTAGCCTATCTTCATGGGCTTGAAGTGACCCTAGTAGTTCTGAAATAGTCAAAATATTTAAATCTTTAGACTCCTCAATAGCAGCCACTATGTGATTAAATTGGGGAGTTAGGCATCTAAGTAGTTTAGGAACTACTCTCTTATCCTCTATGGTGTCACCTAACAATCTTATTTGGTTGATTGTGGTTGTAGCACGTGCAAAAAAGTCTTGAATCTTCTCACTATCTTTCATAAGTAGAGTATCAAAAGCTTTCCACGCAGTTTGTAATTTAATGGATATTACCTGTGGAGAGCCTTTGTACTCTGTTAGAAGTGTTACCCAAGCCTCTTGAGATGAGGTTGTAGCCATTATCCTTGGGAAGATAGTGTTGGTGACACCTTGCTGAATATAAACTAGGGCTCTTGCATCTTTTCTTTGATTGTCTGCATGAGTCTTCAACTCTTCTGCAGTTGGACCAGTTTTTGTTGTTGTTGTGATTACTGGAACACCATTTTTAACGATATCTCATAGCCCTTGTGATATAAAAAGAGTCTTCATTTGTATTGCCCAGTATTCATAAAGATCACCATTGAATATTGGTAATTTGAAGACAACATTCCACTATTTGCTTTAAACGCCATATCTCTGATACCACTGATAAAATATAGACTAGGCTATATAAAATATTGTATATCAATAAACACTCAAAAAAGTTATACTTGCACAGGAATCAGAAAGTAGAAATAGTTGGCTGATATTAAAGGAAGTTTTGTCTTTTTCATCCACACCCACACAGGGTACTGTGCCTGAACGGGACTTTAAATAATAAAACTGAGAGGCGTTGCTTGATCTTCACGCCATCAGGTTTGCGTCTCCTGGCCTTTCCCTGCATCGCTTCTGAAGTGTTTCTCTGTATTTTGTTGTAGATCTGTTGCTTCTTTTCACAAGGGGATCCCTTTACCTCCACGTATTCCTCCTGCGCCTGTTCGACCGGAGCTGGATATGTCTTTTGAGCTCTGTATGCAGTTGAGATTGTTGTGTCTCTTGAGCTTACCTGTGCTGTATGTATTTTAACACTTCTTCCCGTTTGATTTTCTTGGTTAGTATCTTCTTCCTCCTTCATCTCTTCTTCTTCCTCTCACTCTTCATTCTTTTTTCTAGATTAGGCTTTTGTTGTTTCCGTCTCCCATGGCGATCGACGGACTACACCGACCTTTTTTTTTTGTTTTGTTTTCTCTTTCATGTATCTTCTTCCTCCATCTCTTTTTTTTCTCTGCTCCTTCATCTTCTTCTTCCTGTTTCGGTTTTCTGGATTAGATGTTAGATCTGGCTTTTCCCAATTCCTACAAATTGGTTTTCTGATCAAAGTCAATTTCAAATATTCAATATCTGTGCGCCGATCAGACCCTTATGGCTTGGAATTGAAGTAGAGATATAATTTAATTTTAAAAATCTCTAATTCTAAATACAAGTCTTCAATTTCGTCCAAATGAATAGGTACTTATAGTTTGGCGTTCATGAACAAGGGGATTAATTTGTCATTTGTGTTAGCTCATCTAAGGAACTTCATCCACTTTTATGTTCAAACAGATGATGTTTGTTAGGTGATCTTTAACGAATGATGATTTAAACCATGCGTTCATGACCACCACCATCGTGCCAAAAGAAGCCATAGTCTCTGTTTGGGTGGCGGTGGAAAAGCGGTAGTGGGAAAATAGTGCTGATGTTAGAGCGGTGCAGAAAGCTTTCATCATTTAAATGCTTTTTTTAAACGTTTGTACGTTTTATGTTGATTAGCTTTAATAATAATGTGTTTTATATTAATTATTTATTACATAAATAAGTAAATATTATAAAAATCTAAATAAATAGGGCACAAAAGTTCGGGAGCTAGAAGCAAAGATCACGAATTAGTGAAGAATCGCGAATGGGTGAAGAAAATCTCAAATAAATGTGAAAAAATTGAAAGCAGATAAAATAATTTTTAGAAAGCCCTATTGGACCATCTCTTCGAAAAAACTCCAGCAAAATATCATTCTTGTAAAAGCACTTTTGAAAAAACTTCTCATCCAAACAACCTTAAAGGATGGTGATAACGAGAATAGAGTTTTTCTCACCGCCGCGACCCTTCCCTAAAGAGAGCCATAGTTATTTGATATTGTGGTATAAAATAATTATCATTACCTTATAGTCTGCATGACTGGTATAATTTATTCCAGTATTTTATGATAAATTGTTTTATTCAGATGAAACTTATAATTTTTTTAAAAAAATAATTAAATACAACTATTATATATTTTATATTTATCAATAATTAAATAGTATTAAATACGAAAAAAATATCATAAATTTGTTTATATAATGAATAATATAAACTAATGGAACAGGAAAGAGTCCTCCTATTCAAGAAATAAAGACAATTAATTTGAATTATGCAGGAGTTTAGCATATTTGTAATCTGTGTATATTGAAAAGTAAAAGCCTTCGGTTGATTGGAAAATCAAGTGGGAGAGTGACTAATTCTTGCTTGTCATTACAAGACCCAATTGGCTTTTAAATAGACTTACAAAAGAGAAAAGCAAACAATAACACCTAATGAAAGACGACATAATAAAACTCTAAAGATAATAACCGGGCACGAAGCAAATAAGAAATAGCAAAACACTGTAACACAACAATAGTCAAACATTTATCCACTATAATGAGGTCTATATGGATCCTTCGTCGTCATTGTGCCATATCATTAGACATAATCTCACTAATGCCTGAGTACATCATGTATTTTATAATAGTTTCATTCCAAGTCTTTATTGGCTTACCCCTCCCATGTTTAACATGCCTAATGACTAAACTTTGACAACACCTAACATGTGCCTCTAATGGTCTCCTTTATACGAGTCCAAACCATTATAGTCGAGCTTCTCGCATCTTCTCTGCAATTGGTGTCACTCTTGTCTTATCCTTGATGCATACATTCATTCCTAATTTTGTTTGTCCACACATTCACCTTAGCATTCTCATCTCTGCAACTCCCATTTTTGCTCATGTACATATCCAAGAGAAGAAAACACTCGCCCGGTGAGCGAAAACTCTCTTCCACCCGTACCGAGAAAATTTGCCACCAAAAGGAACCTGGGAGGAAATCCAATCAACAGAGTGTTTAAAATCTATAGGACACACATCCCACCAAGTACTGCTACCCCAAGCATTAAGCTTATATGACAAACTTCCTAAAAGATCAAATCATCAACATTGAACTTATTCTTGTAAGATAACATTAAACCAGACATAAATATACTCAAATAACAATAATATTAGATTAATACATTGCTAAAATTTTTAGTTATTAAAAATAATATACAATTTTTACATACCTATGGTCAAATAGTCGTGTAATATTTGAAACTTCTCATTGCTCTGTCACCTTTTCATGATATCTTGTCCACAATGAAAATATTGGCGGTTGTGGACATTCTTCTTTCATCCGCAATTCAATGAAGTGGTTGTCATTTATATATCTGATATTAACAACTCTTATAATATATGGCAGAGCTGAATGTAGTGGTAGAAATGTGAAGGATTGCTGACTCGAGAATTTAACTAGCTATATGTTATAACATGATGCAACTAGTAGCCTCATGTCAGACATTGTCATCCACTTATCTAGTGGCGCTGGTACATTCCAACAATCTAGAGATTTTAGTAATTTCAATCTCCTTGTTGTCCCAAATATTTCTATGTACAACGCTGACATATTATGTAGCTTGTCTGCCAAATTATGTCGTACTCGCATCCAACTATCTCTCATATTTAGAGCAAGACTTATCACTCTATATCCATAATGCCCATCTCCCAAAACATCAATGGCCTCAGTGAGATGTGTACGCATATTTGAGGGCATTTGTTTGCGCACATTTTCAAGGAAACCTCCTCTTGTAATTGTTTGTTTCTTTGTCTTAATTAATTTGGCCTTACCAAGCTGTTGTTTTAGTTGTACATGCTCAAAATATGAGAGCTCTCTTTTTGTGAATTTATAATCTTGCATAAACTTTTCACACTTCCCTTCGGATGGCATTTCAATTTTGTTGGTATTTTTGATTCATTCGTCGATGCACTTGCATTCGGATTTATGAGATCACGCAATTTTCTTTTTAATCTCCTTTCGTTGTAGATCTGTAATTGTGTTATATTTTTTCAATATTCCTTTCATATTGTTTTCTATGTCAACACACTCAGTTGGTTCTTCAGATGTCATTTCCGTGGAGGAGAAGAGCGTCGAAGCAAGGCCGAGTCTCGTCGACGAAGGAGACGACTCCGGTGAGTCTGGACAAAAAAAAACACCACCTCTTTATTAAAAGTATATCCGAGTATGATTATTCCATTCAAAGAATACGATTATTTTAGGCGGCACCCCGTTTTTGGCTATCCGCACCCCCAAAACATTTTAAAAAAACATTTTGCCAAAAATTTAATCGCAAACCTAACTATTTGCCTTCCTGTCTCCCGGTTTACGGAAGCAGTCGTCCCCCCAACTCGCAAAATCCGCAACTCGCGAAATCGGTCTCCCATTTCCGTACTCGACGTGCTATGAGACAACGAAAGGGTGTCAGCGGTGGCTGGGACTTTTGGGTACATGGCGCCGGAGTGTGGGGCGATGAGGAAAGTGAACGAGAAGGTGGATGTTTATAGCTTTGGCGTGGTGCTTCTAGAGCTGGTGACGGGGAGGGAAGCAGGGGATGGGAGCAAGGATGATGATGGAATTTGACGGACTGGGTGTGGCGGAGATATAAGGAGAGTGGGTGGACGGTGACGGATGCGGTGGATGAGGAAATCGTCGGAGATTCATCAGAGTGGGTAGAGGAGGTTGAGGTGGTGTTCAGGATGGGGCTTATATGCACGGGTTGGGATCCAGCAAGCCGCCCGACAATGAAGGAAGTGTTGCAGGTGTTAATGAAGTTGGGGCGGAGCAGGGAAGGTATTGACGGCATCGGTGGAGCAGGGGGAACAGAGAGTGATTTTATACAGATTAATAATGGGGTGCGGCAATCCAAATATCGGGGTGCGATTTATTTTCGGGTTGCGGTTAACAACAGGGTGCGGATAGCCAAAACCGAGTTGCGGTTAACAATCGCCTTATTTTAACTCGTATTTCAAAATTTTATACACGATTAAAATTAGTTTTGAAGTAAATAACCACTACAATTCAGTGAAGAACCCACTCATTGCTATAGTGAATATGTTGCTCTATTGCCCACTACAGTGTACACATGGCTATAATACCACACATTACTCCAGTGCAGGACCCGTGATCCAGTGCGCGCTACCGCACTCCGCTCTCTCGCAGGAGTTTTGCTCTTCACTGTGATAGTAGTAAGAAGGGTCATTTGACACTTTGCATCCCCGAAAATATCACTTTTGACACTTTGCACCTCCAATGTTTAAATATTGCATTTTGCACCCACCCCCCCCCCCCCCCCCCCCCACACACACCTCTCATTCTCATATTCTTGGCACTTTGCACCCTAACAAGAGTAATTTGTAATAGCTGAATTCAAATGCCAAAAGTGCAAAGTGTCGAGAATATGAGAATGGGGGGTGCAAAGTACAAATTTAAACATTTGGGGTGCAAAGTGCCAAAAGTGATATTATTGCAAAGTGCCACATAACCTAGTAAGAAGACATCAAACATGAGTCCCCCCATGCTCTGTGCTCTGTAGAATCTATAGGGTTTATGATTTGATTTGACCAACCGTTCAAACATATATATTTTGGATTGTGTAGGACAACAAATAAACATCACCTCTTAAAAGAAAATTTGTGAGCTCAACATTTAAGCATTTGTGTCCCAATATGAAAATCAAGGCTTCGTTTGGCGCACAAAGTTTTTGCTCGGATGAGTTTGGACAAAAACACTACCGTCATAGAATGCATGTTTGGCATGACAACGGTTACGACCATCACCATGAACAAAAAAACCTAATTTGAACATAAAAGTAGATGAAATTCCTGAGATCGAGCGTTCGTGAACAATGGCTCATAATCACCTATTCATAACCGCTACTGCTGCCAAACAAAACCCGAGTGACATTACATGGGGATTTCAATATCAATGATGGCTCAATTCACTATAGACAGCGTGGCAATAGTACCTTAACCGAATCACACTGCTCGCAGGGCATAGGGGAGGTGAGAGGTCATGAATATTGTCATCAGCATGGGATGGGATGTGAAAACAAATATTATTAAATTCGTGTGTTGGGTACATGGACGCGAGCAGTCAAATGTTGTCGTAGCTTCATACTATCCACCAGAATAGCGACTGATAAGGGTGTTGTCACCGGCAGGGTACTGCTGCGACTGCACAAAGAGCATGTATGTAAGATAACATGGAAACAAAGATCATATCATCTCCCTTGACCCCTTTTTAAGAAAACATTGAAAGAAAACACAATATGCATGATAGCATTGATGTTATGTAGATGCAAATGTGCACAATAGAGGCTCCATTTGACAGTGCATTTTTGCTATGGTGAGTTTGAACAAAAACGCCGCCATCCTAGAATGTATGTTGGGCATCGGCAGCCGTTATGACCGTCACCAAGAAAAAATAACTAATTTTGAACATAAAAGTGGATTCAGTTCACGAACGACAAACGACAGTTCATAACCACCATCACCATCTGCAGAGCATTAATGTTATCCACATGAAAAATGTGCATAACATACAAAATACATCACATCCAGCAATTTCTACATGAAAATGTGGTAGCAATGGTGCGAGAATAACCAGGAATTACAACATTCTTCATGTAAGGCAAAAAAAGAATAGAAATTAAAGTAGAAATTACCATATCAAGAAGTGCATAAAATACTCATAAACAACATACAACAACATTTAGATAACATTCGGCGTTATCTAGATGAAAATGCGCCCGATGAATTACAACATTATTATTATTATTATTCATAGAAGGAAGAAATAGGAATTAAGAATATGGAGATGGAAGAGAGGAGCGCGGGCATCTCTCACTTGAAGTCGGGCTTCTCGGGGTAAGTGCAGCCCGACCTCTGAATAATAATGTTGGCGGCATAGCAGCCGGCTCTAACACACTCATCAGTGCTCTTCTCCTGCACCAACTGCGACAGGAATCCTCCAACAAATGCATCTCCTGCACATTTGTGTAATCTCCATTAATTATCATTACACACTATTACTATATATGTATAAAAAGTTTAGTAGAACTTTCTAATCATTCATTGAATTTATCTTACAAATCTAGTAGTACATCATTTCACAATTAAATATCGATCTGTAATAAAAATATATATTAAAATGCGAGGATCTTGAATAGGAAGATGCATCAATATTCTCAACCAAATTTTAATCTGATATATATGTATTTTTGGAGATTTAAGCTCGGTTAGACATGGTGGAGGCGGTCGAATGTGAGAAAAGAAATTCCATCCATTTTTATGTCCAAATTTTGTTTTTTTTTCCTGAGCGGCGATCATGACTGTTGTGATCATGTCAAACATATTTCATAACGGTACCCTTTTTGCCCAAACTGAGCAAAGCAAAAAAGACACGTCAAATAGATGATGGTTTGTAACCACCGCGTTCACGGCCGCCGCCGCAATTCCAAACGGACTCTTACTCTATAGTGCATTTTTTGTACACGTGGCTCTTGATGGAAAGCCGTCTCTTTATTTATGAAGAGATGCAATCTTTTAGAGGTGACATGCACAAATATATATGTATGTATATACAGAGAGATTAATATACAAAGATATCTCCTTATGGTGTAATGGTGTGCACCATCTGTTTCAACGTGAACGTTCATTTTAAATCAAAACCGATCTTCAAGGGGAAAAAATCTTGGTCAAGTACTCGTGCTCTTATTTTCTCTCCAGGCCACAACAGTAGCTCCGCCCGCACGATGTTGTAATGGTGTGCATGGGCGGACTATTGTGGCTGCACAGGGGGAACCCGTCCACCGTCACTCGTGGGTGTGTGGGTGGGTGTGGGTGGGTGGGTGGAGGGAGAGGGTGGTGTGTGTGTGTGTTTGTGTGTTTGTGTGTGTGTGTGTGTGTGGGGGGGGGGGGGGGGGGGGGGGGGGGGGGGGGTGTGGGTGGGTGTGGGTGGGTGGGCTTGTGTGGGTGTGGGCGTGTGTGGGCGTGTGTGGGCGTGGCGTGTGGGCGTGTGTGGGCGTGTGTGGGTGTGGGCACGTGTGTGTGCGCAATTGCAAAGCATGTGCTTATTTTATATCTTAAAAGGATTAAACCTTAAGGACAACAATCTATTCGTGTGAAGGCTATTTCATCTCTTTACCCGCAAAATCATATTATCAGCACAATCTCTCATACACCGAGCTCATACTTTGGCACACATACATTTTGATTCATTTATAAACATATATACATAAATACAAAGTACATTTTGATTCAACCCATCCAAACGGCTATCTATTTGTGAAAGGATTTGTAATTTTTTGGTTTTTTCATGTTATGTGGAAAAAGGAAAAGAAAAAAAAGAGCCTGTAGAGAGCATTCGTATAAATGCTAGTAAAAAAGGGCAGCCCAGTGCACAAAGCATTCCCGCAGAGCGAGCATCCGAGGAAGAGTCCCACCACAAGGATGAAATGTAGGCAAACCTTACCCAGTTTTTTTTTGCAAGAGGCTGCTTTTAGGACTCGAACCCGTGACTTCAAGTTCACACGGCAACACCTTAACCGGTGCGCCAAGGCTTCCCTTCTCATACGCATTGTTGAAAGAAAATAGGAGGAAAATACTTGGTGATTATATTTCATCCATATAGGGCCATTATATATAAAATACAATGAGACAATGTTTGACTCACGGTGTGGACTAAACCACTCACACACTCATAGACTAATAGACCGACATTGACTTGACATTTCCAACACTCACCCTCAAGCTGAAGAGGGAACCCTCAGTTTGGACACATCAAATAACGACAATGGAGGTAGGCGATGTGAGACAACAAAAGATGAGCCATCGGGGGAAAACCAAACCGGAGAATCAAATCGGGGCATAGCCATACACGACGTAGACCCACACACGACGCAGGTCCCGCCACACGTGGACGCGCTGAAAAGAAATCACAAACGGGTGATCGAGGATACTCCCACACGATA
Organism: Platanthera guangdongensis; assembly: GCA_039583875.1. Taxonomy (NCBI): domain Eukaryota; kingdom Viridiplantae; phylum Streptophyta; class Magnoliopsida; order Asparagales; family Orchidaceae; genus Platanthera; species Platanthera guangdongensis. The sequence continues at coordinate 175,606,359 of CM077161.1, forward strand.
CAACCCGTTGGATAGGAAGGTCAACCAAAATCACCTACACACAAAGCATGCGAAAGAGAACGAAATATGTGGAGCAAATCATCAAATGAGCAATCGGGGATAATCCGCACAAAGGGCAGTCCCACACGATACAGTCCCACACGACACGGTCCCACGAGACACAACCCGCCGAGACTAGAACACCAACATTAGTCGTGTCTCAACACATGACAATCGAAAGAAATATGGGGAGACGCATAACAACAGACGACATAAGCCTGGAGGCCGTGTGGAACAAAGGCGTAAAAGTCGGGAAAGATCATCTGAGTCGTCTTCATCCCAACACTCCCTCTCACGTGAATAACATGTGCAAAAAGGCATAACACGAATACAAGAAACAAACATTAGACATAAACACAACACACACAAACAAAACATAGAACTACTATGGAGAACGACTGCAGGCAAGAACACGATCCCAGAAGCAGCAAGCAAAGCACGAGCACGAGCCAGCGGTGAGCAGGAGGCTCAAGCGGCGGCGAGCGTAGGCTCAAGCGGCTGCGAGCGTAGTGCTCAAGCAGCGGAGAGTAAAAGAAGGCTCAAGCAGCGACAAGCATAAGAGGGAGCCCAACACAAAGAGAAGCATCGCCCACGAGAGCAGTTGCGGGATCGTCCACGAGAGAAAAGAAGCAACGAGATCAATCATCGTCGAGAGTAGCAGCACGGAACGGGACAGGAAGCTGGACTGCATCGAAAGAGAGGAATAGGCGCAACAGTTGGGGGGCATGGATGTCGAAAGTAGCAGCCGGGAGGAGAACTGGATGGGGGAGAACCACTAGAGAAAGGAGCAATGGCGAGCCTGCTCCAGAAGGTAGACGGAGCCAGCAAACTGCACGATCTCAAGAAGAAGAGAAATGGTAGAGGCGAGAGCCGTCGATAGCGAGGACAACAGCAACACCCGACGACGAAATCTGTGAGAGAAGTAGCAAAGGAATTTGTAGCAGGCGTCGGGAGAAAAAGCGACGGAAGCAGTGATCCGGAGCAGGCGAGCTCGACAGGAGAAGCTCCAGCGAAAACGATAACCGACGGGATCGACGATGCGAGAAGGCGGGCATGCCAACGGGATCGGCGATGAAGGAAGCAGAGCCTCCCGTCGACGAAATCAGAGGCTGGTCTCGTCGACGGGAGCAGAAAGCCCTGATGGACCCGCCGGCAGGATCTGTCGAGGAAAACAAGAAGGAGGCGGAAGCAGTGCAAGAGGCTTACATGATTAGGGTTTGGGGCAGGAAAAAATTTCGGCTTTGATACCATGTTGAAAGAAAATAGGAGGAAAATAATTGGTGATTATATTCATCCATATAGGGTCATTATATAGAAAATACAACGAGACATAATGCTTGACTCACGGTGTGGGACTAAACCCACTCACACGCTAATAGACTAATAGACCGACATTGACTTGACATTTCCAACACGCATAAATGCTAGTAATTTATGCAAAAAAATAGAAAAAATACCTGCACCATTTGTATCGACCAGCCTCTCCTTGGGCAGCAAGATCACAGGGAACAATTTCACCTGATGCCAACATTTAAAGAGAATAAAATTATACCCTTCAAACCAAAAAGTAGACCCATTTAAAAATTACAATTATGCAAGATCAAGTTCCCTTGTTTACCTTTCCATCCTCGGCTACAACAACTGGATCAGAACCTTGAGTAATCACCGTTATTCTCTTGCGTGCGCCGGATGCCTTGGGCAATGCCGAAATTTAAGCGCAATTTCCTCAACGTCATCGGTCTTTATTTTGAAGTTGAATTCTTCAGCATACAATTTCCATATAACCAATGAGGGAATGAACAAAAAATAGCACAACTGCCATTACCTCCCATCCATGAACTTTAGAAAATGTCTTGGCTTCAGTCTCATTTCCAAAGATGTAGTCAACATATCTGAGTCCAAAGATTTATTATACAACCGTTGATTTAGAAATTAGAATGAAACTATGAATTATTTATCGAATAAAAAATTTAAATAATTGAATGTTTTTTTCTTAAAAAGACTTTGACATATCAAAAAAGAGAGATAAATATTAAATAATCATTTCTTATAATGAGAGAAAATACTTAAATATATGAATTATAATTTTTGAAGGACAAAATCCTTGTACTTTTTCATACTCCAAAAACATAGGACAACAAAAGTTTTATGAATTTGTACATTTGCGTATTATATTTGCACGCATTGTATTATAGGGCTTCGATTTAGATTGAATAAATAAAACTATGAATTAAATATTTATGTTTAAATTATAAAAATCATGTTAATAAAAATTCATTCTTGACATATAAAAAATGAGACATTAATAATTAGCTACAGAAATTCTGAAGGCAAAAGTCTTTGTAATCTTCATACTTCTAAAAGGATATAGGCAATCTTTTTTTTTTGAATAACTTAAACATATGTATACATAATACGCATACACCTAGACTTATGTGCTATATGTATTTAGAATTTAGAATGAAAATGTACAAATCATTTTAATAAAAATAATTAAATTATTAAACTTATTTTAAGGAGACATACATGAACTAGCAAGAGAAAAAGAGGAGAGATGGAGATTCTAGAGAGAAAGAGAGAACTAGGGTTAGGGTTGAGGAAGAGAGAAGAAAGAAACCTGATAGATCTTCAATAATCCCTCCCCAAAGCAGCCCCGGGCTATAAATACCCGGGGAAAGGAGGGGGCCGGCCGCCCCCCCCCCCCCAAGTGGGGCTGAACCGGAGTGGTTCAGCCCCCTTCTGGCCGATTTAATGAATGGGGGCTGAACCGGATGGTTCAGCCCCGTTGTCTTGCGCGCGCTCCTTGACCCGCCGCGAGTATTTATGCCCCGAGAACCCAAGCGGATGTGGGGGCATAACATTCCCCTCCCCATCAAGCACCAGCTTGTCCTCAAGGTGGAAGTCCGGAAACCGCTCGCGGAAGTCCAACAAGTCAACCCATGAGTTATGCACTGTGTCCAGCTGCTTCCATTTGACGAGCACCGCCGGCCGATATTCCGTGCCTGACTTCTTCCATTTGGTTAGCAAAATGGCCTCCGGTGACGGACGCAACTCACCCATGCTGGTCGCCTCGGGAAGTGAAGGGCTGGCCTGAACGGAAGCCCCAAGCTTTCTCTTCAAAACAGATACATGGAATGTCGGGTGGATGTGAGACCCCGCGGGGAGATCCAAGGTGTAGGCCACGGGGCCCACGCGACGAAGAATGCGGAATGGCCAGTAATAACGTGGGGCGAGTTTCTGATTCGTCCGCCGAGAGACTGACAGCTGGCGGTAAGGTTGGAGCTTGAGGAAAACTTCATCGCCCACGGCAAACTCGCGCTCTGTCCGGTGCTTGTCTGTCTGTGCTTTCATGCGGTCCTGCGCGACCCGCAGGTTGTCCCGGAGCAAAGCTAAAGCGCGATCTCTGTCCTGAAGTGTCCGTTCCACAGCTGGAAGAGCGGTGCTGGAGGGTTCATAAGAACTCAAAGTAGGAGGAGGGCGGCCGTAGACCACCTCGAAGGGGTGAGCTTGCTGGCTGTGTGGAATGACGTATTGTAACAGTACTCCGCCCAATGCAACCAACGCGTCCACGTGCGCGGCTCGTCCATCACAAAACACCGTAAATAGGTCTCCACCCCCCTGTTGAGGACCTCAGTCTGTCCGTCCGTCTGGGATGGTGGGCGGTGCTCATGCGCAGTGTCGTGCCCTGGAGTCGAAAAAGCTCCCGCCAAAAACTGCTGATAAAGACCGGGTCCCTTCGGAAATGATGGAGCGTGGGAGGCCATGGAGGCGCACAATCTCTCGCGCAAATAACTCTGCGACTGTCTCCCCCGTGTACGGATGGCTCAACGGAAGGAAATGACCATACTTGGAAAGCTTGTCTACCACCACCAGTATGACGGACTTGCCTTGGGACTTGGGCAATCCGTCAATGAAATCCATGGAAATGGTGTCCCAGACCTGTTCGGGATCTCGAGCGGTGTAAGAAGCCCCGCAGGGGATGTAGTCTCATACTTCTGCCGCTGACAAATGTCACACTCCCGCACAAATTGTTGGACATCGCGACGCATCCCCTTCCAGAATACATTTGCTCGGAGCCGCTGAAGCGTTCGTAGAATCCCTGCATGGCCGCCTGTGGGTGATGCGTGAAACTCCTGCATCATCGCCGTCCGCCATGGCGACGCGGATGGAATGACCACTCTGCCTTGAAAGTACAGCCGCTGACCCTGAAGATGGTAACCCGGCTCCGTAGCTTGACCCTGCTGTAGTGTCTCGATAATGGTGCGTAACTCGGGGTCCTGGAGTACCGCTGCCTGCATCTCGTCCAATGTGGTAACCACCGGTCCCGATACATGAGAGAGAGAGCTCTCAGGTAGGCGGGAGAGAGCGTCGGCGACCACATTTTCTCTGCCCTGCTTGTACACAATCTCGTAATGTACCCCATCAGCTTGGTCAACCACTTCTGCTGCAGTGGAGACGCCAAGCGCTGCTCTAGGAAGTGCTTCAAACTCTGGTGATCCGTACGGACCTGGAAGTGCTGGCCCAAGAGATAGGGTCGCCACATCTCGACTGCATGTATAATAGCCAACATCTCTTTCTCGTACGTTGAAAGCCCCAACGTCCGTGGGGCCAAAGCCTTGCTGAAATAAGCGAGCGGGCGGCCCTCCTGCATCAAGACTGCCCCGAGGCCGACGCCCGAGGCATCAGTCTCCACCACAAATTCCTTGCTAAAATCCGGCAGCGCCAACACCGGTGTAGTGGTCATGGCCTGCTTTAAGGCCCGAAGGCCTCGTCCGCCTCAATGCTCCACTGGAACGCATCCTTCTGCAGCAACTGTGTCATAGGTCGAGCAATCTTGCCGTAGTCCTTGACAAAACGGCGGTAGTACCCCGTCAGCCCGAGGAAGCCACGCAAGGCTCGAACCGTCGTGGGTTGGGGCCACGACACCATACTCTCAATCTTTTGTGGGTCTGCCTGGACCCCACGGGCGGACACGAGGTGCCCAGGTACTCGACCTGACTCTGGCCGAAGGAGCACTTGGAACTTTTTGGCGAATAACTGGTTTTCCCGCAGTATAGTAAGGACATGTCGCACGTGCTCCAAATGGTCGTCCCAAGTCCTGCTATAAATTAGTATATCATCAAAAAAATACCAGGACATACCGGCGAAGAAGTGGGCGAAAGATCTCGTTCATAACAACCTGGAAGGTGGAGGGAGCGTTGGCCAACCCAAACGGCATCACCAAGAACTCGTAGTGACCATCGTGGGTCCGGAACGCCGTCTTGTGGCCATCCTCCTCCTTCATCCGAATTTGGTGATAACCGGACCGGAGGTCCAGTTTGGTGAACAAACTCGCTCCATGCAGCTCATCCAGCAACTCCTCAATCATAGGAATGGGAAACTTGTCCTTGATGGTGGAGCTATTCAGCCCCCGGTAATCGACGCAGAAGCGCCAGGAGCCGTCCTTTTTCTTGACCAAGATGATCGGAGAAGAGAACGCGCTGGTGCTGGGCCGAATAATGCCCGTCACTAGCATCTCCCGGACGCTACGTTCGATCTCTGCCTTCTGCACGTACGGGTAGCGGTAGGGACGTATATTGGTAGGGTCCGTCCCTGTCTTTAAACTGTATCTGATGATCCCGGAAACGCGAGGGAGGCAGAGTGTGCGGCTCCTGAAAGACGTCCTCATACTGAGCTAAAAGAAACTGTATCGGGTCCGGCGCCCTCTGCGTGTCGGCCCCCTCCGCCGCCATCCCGAGTATCACGGCCATCATACTACCCTGCTCCTCCAATCTCTGCAGGCTCTGTAGGGAGATCTCCTTGAGAGGGGAGGATCGGATACCATGCAAACAGTAATCCGTCCCCTGCTGCGTGAACTCCAGTGTCATGCGGTCCCAGTCCGTGGTCACCCGCCTCAGTTGGCGGAGCCACTGTACCCCCAGCACCATATCAGACCCTTTAATCGGAAGGAGGTAGACGTCGGTGCGGCACACATAACCTGTAAAGTTGTATCTCCACGCCCTTCAGTGCCCCTTCGCACCGCAGTTTGCTGCCATCCGCGACCATCACCTGGAACGCCGCGTTCCTGTCAACTGGGTGTCCTGTCTTCAGTGTCACCTCAGGGTTGATGAAATTGTGGGTAATCCCACTATCAATGAGAATGGTGACCCGTTCCTTGCCAATCCTGCCCTTGATCCGCATGGTGATGGGTGCCACACACCCCTCCATAGCCTGAATCGAAACACCAAACTCAGCCAGATCCAACTCCTCCTCTGCCTCGAGGCTCGGGTGGTCCTCCTCCTCGTCCTCCTCCCGCAGCATGAAGACCTGCACCTTCTGGCATCGATGCCCCGGTGCGTATTTCTCATCGCAGTTGAAACACAATCCTTTCTCCTTCCTGGCCTGCAGCTCAGGCCACGTAAGTCGTGTCACCGTCGGCCGTGCCGCCGGTGCCTGCTCCCTTCGGCCCGTTGCAGGGGCGGGTGGAGCCCTTGGTGGTGCTCGAGTTCTTTGGCGGTTGAAGCGCTCCTCCTGGATGCGGGCCAGACTGATAGCATGGCTTAGACTGCGGGGCATATACGCGTGGACCTCATCCCTCAAATGGTCCCGCAGGCCGGATATGAAACAACTGAGGAGCGTCTTCTCCTCCCAATTAACCCGGTTTGCGAGCTTCTCGAAATCCGCTCGGTACTCCATCACTGTGCCCTTCTGACGGAGTTTCTGTAGTGTAGCCTCCACATCCTCGTACTCCAACGGTCCGAAACGAGCCACGAACCCTTCCACAAAATTCGCCCATGTTGCGTACCCGTAGGCCCGTATGAACCACTGAGCCCACTGATATGCATCTTCCTCCAGATGGAAAGAAGCCAGCTGCACCCACTGATCATTCGGTATCTCCTGATAAGTGAAAAAAAACTCCGCCTTTTGCACCCATTCCAAGGCATCCCCGCCGCGGAATTTCGGGAAATTCATGCGAGTTCTCTTCGGAGGCATGTAGGGCCGTTGTTGCATATCTCCATGTCTCCCGTTGAACTCCGGTCCATGCTGTGGTCGGCCGAATGGGTCGTGGAAATTAGCTCCCCCTTGGCCGCCGCCCCATTGTTGTCCCCCACCGTGAAATCCCTGACGGCGTGGCTGCTCGGCCCATGTCTCGTCGTTTCAAACCTCATTGGACCTCCCATGTGCTGCGGCGTCGGTAGAAGGCCCGTTCTCCCTCCGAAATTGGCGTCAACAGCCCCCGGTGGTCGCAAGGGAGCCTCTGGTGCCTCTCGGTTTCTCCATAGGTCGGCCCCGGCCCCTTCCTGGGCGGCGGACGGACCGCCCACCCCGTTTCCGGTCGGCACGCCCGGATGTGGCGTTGGCTGGTCGGCCCAGGCCGCAGGCTGGCGTGCGGCGTAGGCGCCCCCTGGCTGGCTTCCGCCGGTCCCGTCGGCCACGGTTGACCAGCCGTGGTAGGCGTGCAGTGCTCCCATCCAAACGGGGGCCGATCCGGTGCCCGCTGGTTCCGTGCGGCCCGGATCGGTCCCGATTCCGTCGAGACCGAAGTGTCCCGACCCCGCGCTTCCTCCGTTTGCCCGTAGATCGGACATTTTGTGGTGCCTTGGCTTCAGAATCGCTTCCTTGAACCGCCTTGCCCTTCAACGATTGCATCAACAGCGCCTTGATCTCCTCCATACGTTCCTCCATGTTTTTTGTGGACGTGTTCAAGCGGACTTCCATGGCCGTCACCGAATCCGTCAACCCCACGTAGTTCTCCTCTAGGGTAGCCAGTCGTGCGGTCTCCGCCTCCGAACGTGTCACCATGGTCGCAGGAAGGATGCTCTGATACCAAATGATATGAACTAGCAAGAGAAAAAGAGGAGAGATGGAGATTCTAGAGAGAAAGAGAGAACTAGGGTTAGGGTTGAGGAAGAGAGAAGAAAGAAACCTGATAGATCTTCAATAATCCCTCCCCAAAGCAGCCCCGGGCTATAAATACCCGGGGAAAGGAGGGGGCCGGCCGCCCCCCCCCCCCAAGTGGGGCTGAACCGGAGTGGTTCAGCCCCCTTCTGGCCGATTTAATGAATGGGGGCTGAACCGGATGGTTCAGCCCCGTTGTCTTGCGCGCGCTCCTTGACCCGCCGCGAGTATTTATGCCCCGAGAACCCAAGCGGATGTGGGGGCATAACACATATACCAATACTATATTAAAAGAGAAAAACACCCTTTGGTTAAACATTCACTTTCCAATTTTACCCTTCTTGATAGAAAAATTCTAATCTCATTAATTTATATATTTTTTAAATTTTAAAATATGTGTTCTCATATAGACAAAATTTCTTATCTATAATAAAAAATGTGCCCTCAACATCGCTCGCAAACCCTCGTACACAAGGAAAAAAAGAGCGACGGCGGAGTATGGCGTTCGGGGGTTTGAGAGACTTATGTGCTATATGTATACATAATACGCATACACCTAGACTTATGTGCTACATGTATTTAGAATTTAGAATGAAAATGTACCAATTATTTAATAAAAATAATTAAATTATTAAACTTATTTTAAGGAGACATACATACATACATATACCTATACTATATTAAAAGAGAAAAACACCCTTTGGTTAAACATTCACTTTCCAATTTTACCCTTCTTGATACAAAAATTCTAATCTCATTAATTTATATATTTTAAAAATTTAAAATATGTGCTCTCATATAGACAATTTCTTATCCATAATAAAAAAATATGCCCTCAACATCACTCGCAAACCCTCGTACACAAGGAAAAAATGAGCGACGGCGGAGTATGGCGTTCGGGGGTTTGTGAGCGGCGGGAGCGCCGTCACATTGGGGCAATGTCATGACCGAAGTACTGTCGTGCGGGGCATTGAGGTCCGCCTCGTGCACTATCATGATTGGGGTACTGTCGCGATTGGCCGTAGTGACGGAGCACCGTGCCTATCACTCGTCTCATAATATGAGAGAAATTATGAGAGAATTATATGCACAATAATACATGTGCTATAATTTTGAATACTAAAATCAATTTTTTGCATTATTTGGTGCGTTTATTGTATGGGTGTGATATGCACAAATTTACTAACTAATACGATCCACCGCCACGTGAATTTCTAGATACGCCAACTATTTCCCAGTGTGAAACATCAAGTAAATGCTCTCCACACACTGCACAGAAGCAATAACTAGATTAATTATTACAAAAGCAAAGAGGAAGAGAAGAGGAACTCACGGCATAACTTTCTCCTGCGCATCACGGAAGAACTCACAAATAAAAGGAGCTGAAAGATTCATACCGAACACCTACAAGACAAAAAATAATAGAGCAGAAAAGCAATGATGAACAGTTGATAGAAAAATAAATCAAACTACATTAAAAGAGTCATTGCCTTGTATTTTGCAGCTGCATGCTCAGCTACATGGAGTATGGACTCTACAGAAACGGTGAGGAAAAAACCAGCAATGTAGATATACTTTGCCTTCTGAACTGTGGAATTACAATAAATTAATCAATCACTGACCAGGTCCTTTAAATGGTGCACAACTATTGGCAATCTATAAACAGATGCATATTAGGAAACTAATATAATCATGTGTACTGAATATAGGTCCTGACCCTCTCTACCTACAACTAATTGGTTTTAGATTGGATGGTTGGATTCTAATATGTTATAGGTGTCAATTAAAAAGACTTACGTCTACATGTTTGAGGCCAAAGAAGCTGCTAAACGTGACGGCGCGTTGAAAATGGTCTCACATTTAGAAACTAATGTAGGCTTCAGCTACAACCAAATGGATGTTTAAATTCTAATAGATATAAAGAAAACTCATAGCTACTGGAAAAAGTAATAATGAGAATTATTATATGAGATCACCATTGGCTATTCCTAGATTTTCACTATCTGCAAACCAACACAAAATGAAAATTGTTGTTTTATGTTAGAAAAGTCCATGTAAAAAGCTCATTATTGGGCCCCTTTTTTACTGTCTTTCCTTCTCCTCTCCTTAGTCCCACACTCCCACATCTTGTATAGGATTTCCTCTCACTTTCTGCCTCCTATATATTTGTACTCTCTCATTGTATTTACATACTCAAGCAATACATACAAGTTTTTGAGCTCTTTCAACATGGTATCAGAGGGACTCGGTCTTCCATTGCGGCTAGCTCCCTGCTAACCGCCCGGTCTCCCCTTCCCGTACAAGGCGCGGCTTTGTTTGTTTTCTACCCGCTACCTGCGGCTAGAAATTTCTACCGCTTCTCTTCCCCTCCATTCTCGTGGCCTCCACCTTTGCTTCATTCTCCTTTTTATAGGATTCTCTCTGGCAAGTGGGACCTTCTCCCACTTCCCTACCAGCGCGGTTTATTCTCTTCCCAGTTCCCGCTGCGAGCACCCTTCTTTTAGCCCGCGGTCTCCCGCTGCTTCTCTGCTCGCGCGGTTTTTTGCTTCTCTCCCGCGCGGTTTTTTTTGCTTCTCACGCCGACTTCAACCTTCTACCCACACCATCTCTCTGGTCGCAGCATCTTCTGCTCTTGCCACTGCCAGCGTATTGTACGGTCTTCTCGCGCGGCTTGCCTGCCGCCCTGTCCTGCTTGCTGTCAGGTCGCCTGTTCTATCCGTGCGGGCTCTCTCTATTTGCTGCTCTTCTTTTCGCAGGTAGGGTTGAGCATATTATTCGAAACTCGAAAGTCGCTCGAAAATCGTTCGAAAATTGAGCTGAATCGGAATCGGTTAAAATTGATTCGACTCAATTTGAGCCGATTCAATTTGACTCGAATCTGATTTCGAGTCGATTTCGAGCCAACCCTGAATCGCTCGAAATATGATTCGAATCAACTCGAATTAATTAAAAAAATTATGTATTTATTAATATATTCTTATTTTAAGATTAAAAATAACAAAATTTAAATCTAAATAAAAAAAAATTAGCATTTAAGTGTTTCATTTGCTAAAGTTATAGATTTCTCAATTTAATTTTGAGCAAATTAGGAATAAAACAAAAAAAATGCTCAATTTCGAGTCGATTTGATTCGGTTTTGAGCTGATCCGATTCAATTTCGAGCCGACTCGATTCGATTTCGAGCCACTCAGAATCGAGTCATTTCGAGTCGAGCCGACTCGACTCGAAATCAATTTCGATTTCGAGTCGATTTCGAGCCGAGTTTGAGTCGAAAATTTTGATTTCGAGCCGAGCCAAAGTCGCTAGAACTCGACTCGATATCAGCCCTATCCGCCAGTATAGCCTTCTACCCGCTGGTGTGTTGACACCGAGATAAGGCGGCTTCCCTTCTCCGCTCCGCTTTCTTCGGGTTGTGGTCTGTCTCTTCTCGAGCGGCTTGTTCTCGCCGTTGCGGCTTGTTCTCGCCACTCCTTTTTCTCGCTCGCGACCTACTGCTCAACCCGCTGCGGACTGATTCCTTGCAACTCATCTCCCTCCTTCCTTGCGGCCTCCCTCTCCTTTGGTCGCTGCTCTTGTCGTTGTGACTGCCCGCTGTGTACTCTGGTCCGGCGCGGCCTTGTCGTGCAAGAGTCCCCTCGTCGCTGCGGCTTGTCTCCTACTACCCGCGGCGGTCTCTTCCCTAGTCGCTACGACTTTCTTTCTGCTACTCGCTGTGACTTGCCTCCTTCTGAGCGGTCTCTTCCCTAGTCGCTGCGGCTTGCCTCCGGCTTCTATGGGTTCTTCCGTTGACTCCACCGGCCAGGCGGCTGCTCCGCCTGCAGACCGCCCGGCTTATCCGGCTGACATCCGCGATGAGCTGTGGATCACCACTATTTCCCTCTCTGAGAAGAAGAATTTTATCCATTGGGTCCACTCTGTTCGTCGGGTTCTTCAGGTCAAGGGCCTTTTGCCTCACCTCATTCAAGTTCCTCTTTCTCCTCTTACCAACGACTGGTTCAGAAATGATGGTCGTGTTCAAACATGGCTCCTCAATTCCCTGAATGGCGAACCTTATCAGATGGCCATGTATCACGAAACGGCCAAGGCTATGTGGGATGAGCTGCATTCCTTGTACTCGGGCAAGGACAGTCTCCAGCATCTCTATGACATCATCACTGATCTTCTGGCTCGCGACACTGGGGGGACTTCGGATATGACATCCTTTGTTGCTCGCGCCAAGACTCTTGATGAGGCCTGGATCCAGCATCATCCGTCTACCAATGATCATGCTACTCAGCGAGCTCAGAAGGAGGCCGTATGCATTGCCATAATGATGGCTCGTGTTCCCCCTCACCTCCAGAGTATTCGTACTCAGGTTCTGGCTTCACCATATCGTCCTTATCTGATGTGTGCTCCATACTCCTCGTGTTTCACCTCCTTTGGATACTTTTGCGCCTTCCACCTCGGCCCTTCTTCAGCAGACCCCCCCCCCTTACTTCCCCCACCGACCTCCGCTCGTGGTGGACGTTCGGGATCTAGGGGCCTGGGGCACGGTGGTCGGTCGAAGTGTTCCTACTGCGGAAAGGACGGCCACTTTGAGGGGACCTGCTACAAGAAGAATGGGTATCCTCCTCGTTCGTCGGCCTATGTTGCTGCTGACACATCCTTTGTCGGCCCTCCTAACCTTGAGGTCGTTCGTCTCCAGCTCCAGCAACTTCAAGGGCTGCTCAACCCGCCCTCTGCCTCCATCGTCTTCGTCTCCAACACAGGTACTGCTTGTTTATCCACCAGTCCGCGCTGGCTCGTGGACTCGGGTGTCACTTATCACATTACATCACTACAGCCATCTCAGTACTCGGATTCTCCTCATCCGAAACGTATCACCGTGGCAAATGGGGAGACGGTTCCAGTCTCCAGCTCGGCTGACCTTTCTCTCAACCCATTGATCTCTCTTCGCTCGGCTCTTCATGTTCAGAGCTCCCCGTTCAATTTACTTTCTGTTGGTCAGCTTACTAATGATTTAGATTGCTCTGTCATATTGATAAGACTTTGCAAGTAGAAGAGAGATCTAGGGGAAGATTTAGAGATGGAAAGGAGAGGAATTAGGGTTAGGGAGAGAGGGAGAGGAAATACCTTGAGAATAATCATCCATGCCATCAAAAGGGAGCCCCGGGTTTATTAATACCTGGGGCTCAAGGGGGCCGGCCGGCCCCCCCACTTGGGGACTGAACCGGGTCGGTTCAGTCCCCCCTTGGCGTCTTCATGGGTTGGGGGCTGAACCGGATGGTTCAGCCCCGTTGTTTGGCCTCCGTTCTTTCGGTCGCCGAGTGTACGTTTGCCCTTGAAATTGTAGCGGATGCGGCGGCATAACATTCCCTCCCCTTCAAGCGGCAACTTGTCCTCAAGTGGGAAATCCGAAAACGCCTCGTGAAACTCCAAGAAGTCAACCCAAGAATTATGTTCGGCGGGCATGTGCGCCCACTTGACAAGTAGCTCGAGCCGATCTTGTGGAGCCACTACGAATGTCTTGGAGAAATCTGGAAGCGCCAGAACCGGGGTAGTAGTCATAGCCGCCTTCAGAGACTGAAAGGCGACCTCTGCCTCTGAACTCCAGTGAAAAGCGTCTTTCGCAACAGCTGAGTGAGGGGGCGGGCTATCTTGCCATAATCCTTCACGAACCGCCGATAGTACCCTGTCAGCCCGAGGAAACCCCTCAAAGCCCGGACCGTCGTGGGGGGTGGCCAATCTACCATGCTCGCGATCTTCTTTGGGTCAGCTTGTACCCCGTGTGCGGACACCAGGTGTCCCAAGTACTCAACCTCCGGCTGTCCAAATGAGCACTTGGACCGCTTGGCGTACAGCTTGTGATCTCGCAATATGGTGAGGACGGTGCGGACGTGCTCCAAGTGATCCTCCCAACTCCTGCTGTAGATAAGTATATCGTCAAAGAAAACTAGCACATACCTTCGAAGAAGAGGGCGGAATATTTCATTCATGACTGCCTGGAAGGTCGAGGGTGCGTTGGCCAACCCAAATGGCATCACCAAGAACTCATAGTGACCATCGTGGGTACGGAAGGCCGTCTTGTGGATGTCGTCCTCCTTCATGCGAATCTGATGGTAATCGGACCGGAGATCCAATTTGGTGAATAAGTGCGCCCCGTGTAGCTCATCCAGCAACTCCTCGATCATAGGAATGGGAAATTTGTCCTTGATGGTGGAACTGTTAAGCCCCCGATAATCCACGCAAAATCACCACGAACCGTCTTTCTTCTTCACCAGAATGATCGGGGAAGAGAAAGAACTAGTACTGGGACGTATAATACCGGACGTCAGCATCTCGCGTACGCTGCGCTCTATCTCGATCTTCTGAATATGGGGGTAGCGGTAAGGCCGGATGTTGGTGGGATCCGTCCCAACCTTCAACTGGATCTGATGGTCCCGGAAGCGGGACGGTGGAAGGGAGCGTGGCTCCTGGAAAACATCATCGTACTGTCCCAAAAGTGCTTGTATCTGCTCGGGCTCCGCGCTAGCCTCTGATCCCACGGGTGCCACCCCCAGAATCATGGCTATTGTCCCGCCTTGCTCCTCCAGTCTCTGCAAACCCCTGAGTGAGATCTCCTTGAGTGGAGATGTCCTGATGCCTTGCAAACAGTGGTCCTTGCCCTGCTGAGTAAACTCCAACGTCATCCTGTCTCAATCTGTGGTCACCCGCCGTAACTGCCGGAGCCACTGCACTCCCAAGACCATATCCGAGCCTCGAATGGGGAGAAGGTAGACGTCGGTGTGGCAGATGTACCCCGACATCCGCAGCTCGGCCCCCTTCAGGACCCCTTCGCATCGCAACTTGCTCCCATCCGCAACCATGACCTGGAATGCGGCCTCTCGAACAATAGGAATCCCTGTCTTGAGAGCCACCTCGGGGTCAATGAAATTATGGGTGCTCCCACTATCGACTAGTATAGTAACCCGCTCCTGGCCAATTTTCCCTGCGATCCGTAAAGTGAGGGGAGTTGTGCACCCTGCCATCGCCTGAAGAGATATTCCAAACTCCGTAAGATCCAGATCATCCTCAATTGAGTCACCCGTAGTGTCTTCTTCGCCGTCCTCGTTCCGCAGCATGAAGACTTGGACCTTCTGACACCGATGCCCCGGAACGAATTTCTCATCACACTTGAAGCACAACCCCTTGTCCTTCTGGCCTGCAGCTCCTGCCACGTCAACTTCGTCACAGTGGGACGGCCCCGGCCGGTGGTTCCTTCCTGGTTACGTCTGTCACTGTGGGTGCCCGTCCTGTTGTCCGGGTCTTCTGCCGGTTGTATCGCTCCTCCTGTATCCTGGCTAGGCTGATGGCATGACTCAGACTGCGTGGCATGTACGCGTGGACCTCGTCTCTCAAATGGTCCTTCAGTCCGGATACAAAACAACTCAGCATTGTCCTCTCTTCCCAATTGACCCGATTGGCCAACCGTTCGAATTCTGTCTGGTACTCTGTGACTGATCCTTTCTGCCGCAGCTTCTGTAACATAGCCTCCACATCTTCATACTATAAAGGCCCGAAACGAGCCGAGAAGGACTCCACAAACTCCTCCCACGGTGCGTAATTGCGTCCCCTCAGAAACCACTTGGTCCACTGGAAGGCGTCCTCCTCCAAATGGAAAGACGCCAACTGGACCCACTGCCCCTCCGGAATCTCTTGGTACTTGAAGAAAAGCTCCGCCTTCTGGATCCACTCTAAGGCGTCGCCGCCCTTGAACTTAGGGAAGTTCATACGTGTCAATTTGGGCTGCATGTATGGCCGGGGTTCTGCATGTGCTGGTTGGTAAGGTTGCGTCGGGGCGCTGCGGGCCCGGGCCGCCCCCGGTCCATGTCGTAGCCTCCTTGTTGCCCTCCACCCCATGGGTTGCCATTTCCGTAGTCCGCCGGTCCTCCGTAGAGCGGAGGTGTCGGTAGGATGCCCGCCACTCCTCCGATTGGGACCGCATTCGCTCCAGTTGGTCGAAAAGGGGCCACTCCTTGCCCCGGACCCCGCCAAGAGGGGCCAGCCTGAGTTCCGGGTCCGTTTCAGGCGGGCTGGGCGCCGAACGGCCCGCACGGAGCCGTCAGGCCTTCCGGCGGCCTCCAGCCGCCTGGGCGGCGGTAGCCGGCCTCCGTCGACCCCCCGACGTTCCCTCCAGGGCCCCCGTATCCCTCCTGGGTCGATCCCGTCGCGCGGTAGGCGTACGCGTCGATCCGCGTAGGATCGGCTTCCGCCGATCCCGCAACGAAGAAACCCGCCCCCGTAGGCCCCGATCCGGCCCCCTGCTGCACTCCGCTTCCGATTCCAGTGTCGTTCTGCGCAATAGGATGGTAGGATGCCTCCGTTTCCGATCCTTCCACCGCGGGATTTTTTCCTTTCAGATTTTGTGCAAGTAGGGTTTTGATCTCCTCCATGCGCGCATCCAAGCGATTTTCTAGGGTTTTTTGGAAGGATTTCACTTGTTCTTCGAGCGCCGTAATCGTGTCCAACAACCCTACATAGTTCTCCTCGAGGGATGCAAGCCGCGCGGTTTCGGCTTCTGAGCGAGTCACCATTGTCGCGGGATGTTGCTCTGATACCAAATGATAAGACTTTGCAAGTAGAAGAGAGATCTAGGGGAAGATTTAGAGAGGGAAAGGAGAGGAATTAGGGTTAGGGAGAGAGGGAGAGGAAATACCTTGAGAATAATCATCCATGCCATCAAAAGGGAGCCCCGGGTTTATTAATACCTGGGGCTCAAGGGGGCCGGCCGGCCCCCCCCACTTGGGGACTGAACCGGGTCGTTCAGTCCCCCCTTGGCGTCTTCATAGGTTGGGGCTGAACCGGATGGTTCAGCCCCGTTGTTTGGCCTCCGTTCTTTCGGTCGCTGAGTGTACGTTTGCCCTTGAAATTGTAGCGGATGCGGCGGCATAACACATATTCACATCCTCTTCATTTTTCATCCAGGATCGGCGGAAGCGGACTATCATTGGTAAAGGCACATTGCGGAACGGGCTCTACCTCCTCGATGACTATCCCACTGTCATATCCTCTGTCTCCTCCAGTGAGTGACATCGACGTCTTGGGCATGCCCCTCTCCCGGTCCTCCAACGGGCTCTTCCTGATATCTCTATTCACCCTTTTTTGTGCGAGTCATGTATCTTCGGCAAGCAGCCGCGCTCTTCTTTTCATGTACATTGTACCCGGAGCACTGCTCCTTTTGACTTAGTACATTCAAATGTTTGGGGTCCTTTTAAAATTACTAGTGTTTCTGGTTATCGCTACTTTATTACGTTTATTGTACCGAGCTTCCCCGTATTTTTCGGGCCTTTGTCCTTGAAACTCGTACGCAATTCCACACCACCCTCAAAATATTGTGCACCGATAATGCTCGCAAATACACTGGCTACGACTTTGCGGCTTTGTGCTCTGAATTCGGGATAATTCATCAAACATCATGTGCTTACACACCCCAGCAAAACGGCGTTGCCGAACGAAAGAACCGACATTTGCTTGATGTTGCCCGCTCTCTCATGATTCAAATGCATGTTCCCAAACCCTACTGGAACTTTGCGGTCTCCACTGCATGCTTCCTTATCAACCGTCTCCCTTCCTCCGTCCTCAACTATGTTACTCCGTTCAGCCTTCTGTTTCCCTCTACTCCGGCCTTCCCTCTCCTGCCTCACATATTTGGCTGCACCTGTTATGTCCACCGACTGGGCCCGTCCTCGAACAAGTTGGATCCTCGGAGCGGCTAAACATATCTTCGTCAGCTATTCGCGTACGCAGAAAGGCTATGTGTGATATTCTCCCGCTACCCGCAAGGTCTTCGTTTCTGCTGATGTTACCTTCCGAGAGGATCAGCTGTTCTTCTCTGCTCCCCTACCCACTCCTCTCACACCGACTACTCTTCTGCCACTCCTCTCATGCCCTATTATCCCCGTTATTACACCTCTACCACTGGTCCCACCTGCTCCGGCTCCTGCGCCCTCCAGGCCGCCTGACATTCGTGTCTACACTCGTCTCCCTTCAGATTCTATTGCCCCTCTGCATTCGGCCTCGACCTCGGCTACTCCGCGCTCTGCTGATCAGGTACCGACCTCCACTGCTCATCCTCAGGCAAACTGTGTCTCATTGCATCGTCTGTCTCCCCACCTTCACACATTTGCTACTTCTCTTTCTTTGGTTTCGGTCTCTAACTCTGTGCAGGAGGCGCTCCAACATCCTGGCTGGCGGGTCGCCATGGAGGAGGAAATGGCTGCTCTCTGGGCCAACCAGACATGGACACTCGTACCCCTCCCTTCGGGTCAGAAACCGGTTGGGTGTAAGTGGGTCTTTGTCATAAAACATGTTGCTGATGGGACGATTGACCGTCTAAAAGCTCGTCTGGTGTCTCGCGGCTTCACTCAACAACAGGGGCTCGACTATGCAGGAACTTTTTCTCCGGTGGCCAAACTCAACACCGTTCGCGTCCTCATCTCCGTGGCTATCCATCGTCGATGATCCCTACTTCAATTGGATATTAAGAATGCATTTTTGAATGGCGATCTCCAAGAAACAGTTTATATGCAGCAACCTCCCGGGTTTGAGACCACGGGGGAGTCTCAGGTCTGTCGTCTTATGAAGGTCTTGTATGGTCTCAAACAATCCCCACGGGCATGGTTTGACAAGTTCAGTAAGGCCCTTCGGGAGGTTGGTTTTACTCGTAGCTCGGCAGATTTCTCGTTGTTCACTCGTCACCGAACAACGGGAACGATTCTTCTGCTAGTATACGTTGATGATATCATAATTATAGGAGACGACTCGAAAGGAATACAGGAGGTCAAACTACATCTGAGCTTCGTATTTCAAACAAAAGATCTGGGGCCCCTTTGATACTTCTTGGGTCTTGAGATTGTCAAACGGTCGGATGGTCTTGTCCTCACTCAGCGGAAGTACTGCTTTGACCTCCTTCATGATGCAGGCTATCCAGGTTGTAAGCCGATTAACACCCCAATTGAGATAAATCACAAGTTGTGCGCTCAGGCATCTGACTCAGATCTCCTACTCCAGAATCCAGAATACTATCGTCGTCTCGTTGGAAAATTGATCTACCTCACGGTAACCAGACCAGATATTTCCTTCGCGGTTGGTATTGTCAGTCGGTATATGCATTCCTCTCGAATATCTCATCTTCAGGTCGTTGAACGCACTCTCAGATACCTTAAAACGGCTTCTGATCAAGGACTGGTATACAAAACTTCATCTTCAGCTCCAACCTTGGTGGCATATTCTGATGCTGATTATGCTGGTTCCCTTGATGATCGACGGTCAACCAGTGGTTATTACACATATTTTGGGGGACATTTGATTACCTGACGAAGCAAGAAACAAGCGGTCGTTGCTCGATCATCAGTTGAGGCAGAATATTGGGTCATGGCGTCAGTGGTTTCAGAATTGACGTGGCTTGAAAGTCTCTTTACCGATCTGGGTGTAAAGCTCCCTTCCTCAGCTCTCCTCCTTTGTGACAGCAAAGCTGATATACATATAGCCAAGAACCCGGATCTTCCACGAGAGAACAAAACATATTGAAGTCGACTGTCATTTCATCCAAGAAAATAAATGAAGAAGCTCGAACTGAAGCATGTTGCAGGGACTGAACAAGTTGCGGATGTCCTCACAAAGGCTCTTTCCAGTACCCTCTTCTATCAGTGCTTGTCCAAGCTTGGCGCATACGATTTGTACGCTCCAGCTTGCGGGGGAGTGTTAGAAAGCCCATTATTGGGCCCTTTTTTATTGTCTTTCCTTATCCTCTCCTTAGTCCCACATCTTGTATAGGATTTCCTCACTTTCTTCCTCCTATATATTTGTACTCTCATTGTATTTATATACTCAAGTAATACATACAAGTTTTTGAGCTCTTTCGACATTTTCAAAAAAATTATTCGCATATTAATATAAAAATTAACGTGCATTCCCTCAAACAACAACAAATAGGTTTGGGTCTTCACCTCACATACCATGTGTATAGATTGCAAAACAAATCTTCAACAATTGAATCAATTCAAGTTTGGTTCTCTGAGCTTCATCGTTAGCCCCCTCGCAAGACAATGCACTAGAATTCCTTGCATACAAACAGCCAAGTCCCGAACAAAAGGGTGCAAACCACCACATCAATCACTAAAATCATTTGAACTTGCGGCCTCCAAATCCTCTACATGGATTTCCAGCCTTCTAATCCCAATTCAAGATCGGCATCACCATCAGTCCATCATTATCCAATACCAATATCACAAACTCATTCCCGGGCAGAGGACGACCAAGCCTTTTTCTGCTTCTTGCATGCTTCTTGCGCTCCATAATCTTCCGCTTATACACGCCCATGAGAAGGTGGCAATTGGAGGACGGTGGTATGGAGGAGAGAAGGGGAGATGGAAGGGCGTACGGGGGTGAGGGAGAGGGTTTCTCCTCTTTGGAAGTAAAATGTATGAAGAGGGAAACAACGAGGCAACGGATTACGAAAAGTAGCTCATCCTAGAGATGGTGATGGGAAGTCACAGATGGGAGAAGCACATCGGGGAGAGGGGGGACTGCACAAGCAGGGGTTGTGAGCATCGCGTGCGGGAGAACACACTTGAGGAGGATTAGGGTTTTGGTTTGAATATAAGAGTACTTTGAGGTGTTTTAAGATTCTTTTCTCCCATTACTTGAAAATTTTGATCTGCAAATATTCAAGCATGTAAAGCATATGAAAATTCCCAAACCAATAGAGAATGATCTGGCCTTGAAAGGAAACTGATAATGAAAATGGTGGAAGAAAGCTTTCACAACATCCACCGTGCGATCAAAGAAATAGGAAAGATGTAGAAATCGGCTTCTGTGATGTTCACGTACAGACAATATGCAGCTAATAATAATATTAAAAAATCGTCTTAATTAAATACAGTGACAAGACAATCCACACTTCAAAATTTTCATCACAAGTTGCTTGGCAGAAGCTAACATTTGATATCCTCCGTGCCTTCTATTGCTTTAGAGAGTTGGAATCTCTACTGCTATTAGTAAAAATGAATTATAGTACTACAAGCTACAGACTAACTAAAATCAGGGTTCACATTTAAGAATGAGATATCTTATTCATCCCCATAGAGAATATATACCTATATCTAAATATATTAGCTGTCGTGCGGGGCTTCACCCATGTCTTTTTGAATTGTTTAAATACGGAAATGAAAAAGAGAAGGGTAAAATTGGCACAATGAATGTTATGCCAATGGTCATGTTCCTTAATAGTAATAGAACTATAGAAGTAATAGATGTGTGTGTGTGTGTAACATGACTTGTTGACCAGGTAAACCCAAAAATGTGGGTGTCTAGGGGACCAAGCAACCCAAGAGTAAAACATAAAATATACAGTAATAGAGACAAACCTAATTCCCAGTTTTCTGGTCTTTTTAGATGCTCTGCTTTGTAGCAGTTTGCTGCTGATAAATTAGCAGTGAGAGACCTGCTCACCAACAAGAACATGGTAGAAAGCCATCAAAAACAGCTAGCAGATTTAAAAAATAAAATAAAATACTTTATTTAAAAAAATGATTTTGTAACAGTTGAAAATTTAAAGATTTAAATGAACTATCAAAATGTGAGTTTTGAAGGATACACGGTATAGGGCCCATTACTTGTTAGGCATAGGCTAATGCTGAAGCATCTTTTATATATGAAGCCTCACAATGGTTATGCTAACCAAACACAATTACAAGTAGAGATTATAAATTCAGAAGCATAACTAAATCAAAGCAACAGCTTCACCCATCATAATTGTTGAAATCTGATGTGTCAATTGATGGGTTGCTATAATGATATTGCTAATTACCACGACTTTCCAATCAAACAACAAGGGAGAGAGAAACACGCCGGTAGATATTGTGAGAAAATGAGTATCCTTGGGAGGACCCTCCACTTACACAGAAGATGTAAAGTGTTGAAGCCAAAATTTGACTTCGACGAAAGTTCGAAATTAGGGGCGTAGCCAACACGTACTTGTCCCGAGCTCTGACCTTCGACTGGTTGTGAAGGACCAGAAACCGACCCAAAGCCTCAGCAGGGAGGTCCCACCGCTTACCCGGAAGATCTCTGAGAGTTTCCCCTCCAAAGCCAAAAGCTGGGCTTGAAGCTCCTCAGAAAGCACAGGAAAACTCTTAAAATCCCGGGAAAAAAAGTACTTCTGAAGAACCCCTATGAGCCTATTTATAGTTTTCTGAGTTTGAACTGCCAATAACCAAACTGAACCGACCTGAAATTACCAAAACACCCTTGGTTGGGTCTGCCAACAGCCAAACTCCATTGTTCTGAAGGGTTATATGCAGACTACCGAGGGCAAAAGCGTAAAATCACCTCGGGCAAAAAAGGTGAACCGCCTTCCAACTGAACCGGCGCTTGGCAAGAGCACCGTCTCGCGGGCGAGAACTCCCTCCTATGGGACTCATCTCGCCTGGCGAGGCTCTCGCCAGAGCCACTGGGCCCTCTCGCTGGGTCCGTCTCGCCTGGGAAGGCTTTCGCCTGAGTCACTGGGCCATCTCGTTGGGTCCGTCTCGCCTGGGAGGGTTCTCGCCTGAGTCGCTGGGCCCTTCTCGCCCGAATTGCTGGGGCCCTCTTGCCTAGCGAGTCGGCCTTAACCCGGCGAGTAGCCCTTTTCCTGGGACCCGCTCGCCAGTGAGTAGGCTTCTGTCAAAGAGTCCATTTTGCCTTACCTTTCCCTCTCTTCGAGCCCGATCTGATCCTACGAACCCGAGGTTGTACATAAAGAATATTTCCTTAGAGCACAATAAAAGATTATTGCTATACATACACCCAGTAATATTTCCACTATGACAAAAGAAAAAGAAAAATCTCCAAAAAGTCATATCAGGGATTACCACATTACTAAAGGAATGAAATTATGAGTGGTGGGCAATTTCGGAAGATGATGAATAAGTATTAATTAATGTATTAAACAATTTATTTACTTTCTTTATAAGGTCTTCCTAGGAGTTTATATAAGCAGTGAGTTGTAATGGCAGAGCATCACTCATGTTGTTAGTCAATATCTGAGTTGCAGAGGAACCAACCCTCAAGATGCATGTTTTCTCAAGTTGTAATGGCAATATGTATTCCTAGTGTGTTCTTCCTATTGATTTTGTGCTCTCCTCCCTCTCCCTCTCCCTAAGTGTATAGTTCTAACAATCGGACAAACTTGCGGTTCACTCACTGTGTCCTTCAGCCATAGTGCTCCATCCAACACCACTTAGGAAACTCTTCCCCTCGGTCACCTAATAGACCAATCCCACTTGGATATATTGACCAATATGATGGTCAACTTGGACATTTGTATGGTTAGCACAGAGGTCATGCTCATTTCTTGTCGATCCACAATACATCCACAAGAGACCATGCTAGGTGACATCTTAAGTCCACACTCCATCCCCTTCCTTGGTCCTGCAGATGTCCAACATGGCTCATCATTCACGAATCGTGAGCTCCTACCCACCAAGACCACCTAAAGAGCAAACCAGACAGTAACTCCACTCCCCATTGCATCCCAACCCATAAACAAAACCAGCCGCATCATTCTCCCAAACCTGACATACTGCTGGATAAAATCGTTGAACTGACATGAGTCTTCAGGTGTCTCTCATGTAGCATCAAACTAAAGCAGCCACCTAATGAACTACTACGCTTGATGGTATCACTTTGCCGCACAATCCTATTCGTCAACACTTCATCTTTTTCCTTCTCGAAAGAGGGTCATCACAGAATGTGCTCTATGTCATGATAGTCCTTCAACATGTTCATATGGAAGACCGGATGTATCTTTAAAGAGTTATGTAGGTCAAGGTGATATGAAACCTTGCCCATCTCAGCAACCACCTCAAATGGCCCTTGTACATCCTCACTAACCCTTTGTGTGTCTCGTAAAGCCTTGAAATATTGAGGTAGGAGTTCCACGATGACTTTACACCAACCCATTCTTTCAAGCACTTTTGCGCCTTCTCCAAGTAAATCTTAGCCAAGTAGGCACGATCATCCCATGACTTAATGATCTAAAATGCCCCTGGACTCTCCTGAACCTCACGTGTTGCAGTCAATTCATAGGTTGTGAGCGGTATATCCATGTTGCCAACTCAAAAGAACCCCATGTACTTGTTTGGCTGCAAGTTATAAGGCAACCGGGCAATCCAAAATCTGTGTTGTCTCGCTAGTTTGCACTCATGAAATGCCACAGATAACACTTCAATAGGTCATTCACTTCATTTGTTCGTGAATTTGTGTGAGAGAAATGACAGAGAAGTTCAGTTGTGAATCCAACAACATAAATAATTCCCTCCACAATTTCCCAATGAAGTGAGGATCATGAGCACTCGCGATACTCTGTGGTAGCCCCAGTGCTTGACTAAATTCTTAAAGAAACCTTTGGTTGCATCCTCCCCCACATGGTCCTTCGCAAAAGGAATAAAATTTCAACTTCAAAATTTTATCCACCACCATAATGGACCCCAAAAGTTCTGATTTCAGAGGGGACTAATGAACTAAGGTTTCTAAATCCCATAGGAGATGTGGGCCTGGCAACGACTCTAATAGTAATGCAGACTGCTTGTTGTCTACTTAATCAAGATGAATGACATGATCACCACTCATAAGACCATAGAGAGTGACACGTGTCGTCAAGAGCTCATTGATTTAAGCAATACGAACATAGCATTAACTTTTCGCTAATCCATATTTGTGTAGATCTTGGCTCCCATGATATCGAACAAGTAAGCAATCAATTGAATACGATATTTATTCTGCATTGTTACCTTGTTCAATCACATCCTCAATGAACAATTATACTTCTTACCATATAATGCTATTAAAGGACTAATTCTCCTCCAAATACCAAACAACTCATTGAGTGGCCTTCAAAGTTCTTCAAAACTCTGGTAGGTGGCTTGCCTCCTAGCTCCAACTAAATCTTGTGGTCCACCTCACGTCGAAGTAGCAGCAATTTGGAAGACATGGTGTCTTGGTGTTGGTACTCTAAGACATTTAAAAAATCGGTGATAACTCCACCAGAACTGCGGCTTCAAACATCTCTCAAAGATGACAATTAAAGGATTCTTCTTCTTAAATCCTTTAACTATATGCGTGACTAACCTATTTGACTATATGCGTACCTTGCAAGGAGACCCTTCTTCGAAGATCCATAGCTCAGGAACATCCATATGTGGGTAAGCAATAGTCAAATTGGCCCTTCCATTGTCCATAGCACACATGCATACAAACAGCTCATAGTTGGCATTGCTTGAACTGTGGCTTCCACCCTAGCAATGTGCTCCTCCAATGCTTGCGCTCTAATGTTCATGACATCGTGTGTGCATCAAGGCAAGCTCGAACTATTCCCTTGATGTAGTAAATGTTACCTTCCGTCTCCTCAGAGTGTTCAGCCAAACCAATCAATACATGTTCCATGTTGAACCCTTCATGAGTCATGTTATGGTCCTTCTTGCCATGTTGTTACACGGCCTCTCTAATGCACTCCTGAACCACATTTGAGTTGTTATCTTCATTCTGTATTTTGATCTTCTCCACAGCACCACACGGAACATGTCACCGATACATGTTATCACGAATTTGTCCGCTGCCAAGTCGCGTGCACCCAAAAGTCCTCTTGTTACCGCTTGCGGCTAGCTAAGTCCGCTTCGCTCTCAAAGAAATCATGGTGGAGAAGAGTACTTAAAGGGAAGAACACAAGAGCACGAGTGAGAAACTTGGATACTTAAAAATAAGATGGTCTCTTTTTACATTGGCCTCAAAGGATTTTCATGCCAAAATTGGAAGGGTCTAGATTCCTAATTTTATAGATATCACTTTCAAATATTAAAAATAATTCATGAATAATCAAGACTAGAATATTCGAAAATAATATCCCATAACTTTTTTAGACTCCTTATGATGACTCTTCAACACATTATTATTATATACAATATTCCATAATTATATAGACAATACTATCATTATCAACAAAATGACCAGGTAAAATGAGTCTAAGGATGAAGTTAATTGCATGTGATACAGCGCTAACCTCTACATGGTCAGATATCTCAATTTGAGTCCTCTAGGGAACTTGCTTACATAATAGAAATGGGCTTGCTATTCTTTTTCCTCCCGAACTAGTACCAAACTGATCACATTCTTCCATACTCTTAGATAAAGTAAATCAGCTCAAGAAATCGGACATTGTAGGAGGGAAAACATGGTGAGCTACTATTTTGATTTCTTTTGCGTCTGCTCGAACCCGTAGGAAACGAGTAGTTACACTTAGAGTTTCAAAGAAGGGTAATAACTTCTCCCTATACTCCGAGATGAGGTGGCTCAAGCCAGTGATTTCCTCGTAAGGTGTTGAGATTCTTTGATGTTTGTCGGTGCCACCATCTCCATGGTCACTTTCACCTTATCCAAATTTGGTTCCAACCCGCTTGGAATTAAAAATGCGTCGCAAGTACTTCCCTTACTCTGCCCGAAAATGCACATTGCATGGTTTAGCCTCATGTCATGCCACTGTATAGTGGCAAAGAGCACGGTGTGATCTTCAAGGTGCTTTGCAACAATAGGTGTTTCCGAGTGTAATACGGAAGCTTTGGTCTTCCTCCCAACACAGCCTTTCCTCTGGCATATTTGTCTTTTAGATGATACTCAGATTGTTAGTATAGAGGCAATTAAGAATTGCCAAAGCCTTGACCTCCTGTGTCACTAGAACTTTCAATATTTAAAGGTGAGCTATCTTCACCCGGGGAAGACATCCATCATGATATTATGATAGTCTTGACTTCATTTTTCACTATTTTTCAGGTGTAGAGCTTTGGATGTTTTGTGCAAACACATATTTTAGCCGTTTGGTTGCATAAGCTATCAAAATTCAAAAAAAGCTTCACCAAGGGTCTGTTCGGTAGAGCGGAAATGGAATTTAGGAAATGGAATTGGGTATTAATAATTCTTTTGAGGGTGATCGGTTTGGCGGAATTGGCTCGGATTTGGAATTGGTGAATTCCGTGGGTTTTGAAATTGAACTAGGGCCAATTCTTGTCCTCTTCCGCTGGTTTTTGGTCTTCTTCTAGCTGCATGTATCCAGCCGAGCACTGCGTACGACACATTCTTGTCCTCTTCCGCTAGTTTTAAGGATAGATCGTTTAAACGTGAGCCTCCTTCCTCATCGAGCCCCCGAAAACGTGCTTTCTCAGGTTGGATTTCTGCAGATCACCATTGATGAATTGTCTTCATCTTCCCCCAAACACAATGCCCTTTTGCAAATCTCCATTGTCGAACAAGATTGAATGCCTTCATGTGCATGGAGTTTGGAACCAGATCATCGATGATTTCCCCTGTGCACAAATTCCTAGTGCCTCGCAATTTTGCTCCACATCTGTGTGACAAGGTAGTTAAGAAAGAGATCGATGAGACTCACCATCTCACTGTATTTCTCCTCACCGGTGCTCGAAGAGGCCCTGTTGTTCGTGCAGTTCTGGAAGAGATACGAGGCCTCACAGTCTCACGGTATTCTCTTCATCAATGTGATTTCACTGCATTCTCAATTCCAATTCCTACGGATTTTGGCAATTCCATCTTGCAGTCGAACATCATAATTGGAATTCAACAAAACTACAATTCCTGCGGATTTTGGATTTGATGAATTTCAATTCTTGAATTTCAATTCCGACAAACCGAACAGACCCTAAAGAACTTCAAGCTATTGTTTTCCACCACACTGGTCGAATAGCTTTAAGTTCCATTTCTAAATTCAAGCTAAGTACGCCCAGCTTATCCAATCATCTCAAAAAAAAAACTAAAAACACCTAATAATAGCACATAAAACATAAGTAATAAAACTAGCCCAACAAGTAGAATCTAAATATAGAAATTTTGCCAAACAAAATATGCTAGAGTTAAATCTGACCTCTCCCCACCAACAACGGTAACAGCACATGTACCAGTTGGTGCAACCTCATCCTCGTAATAATGGGCCTGTTTAACCAGTGAGCAAAATTAAATGGATATTGCCAATTAATCAAGTCATAAACTCTAAACTACATATGTTGAATTGGGCCAAAGAACATTGGAGTAATAACTCACATTAACGCCTGCTGCTTTTGCATTTTTTTTCATTTCCTCCCCAAATTTATCCTTCCCAATGCACCCCATATAGCTGGTCACACCAGGAATTTGAAGCATCCACTGCCATACCAGAAATTAAATTAGTATACGTTTAATTAACACTTGAAATAAGCTCAATGCACTTCGACTATTAGAATGTACCTGCGCAACCCTTATTGTGTTTTGAGTTGCACCTGCAAAGAAAAAAAATGGAAATGGAGTGACTAGAATCATAAAAATGCTAAAAAGGAAAAGAGTCATATCAAAAGAAAATTATCACCTCCAGCAATGTACTCCACATTATATTTTGAAGCCAACTCTTCATACCTGAAAAAGATAAACATCACTGAATAACTTTCTTTATAAGATTAAATAAATCTTAAAAAACTCCACAAGGGCAAGCAAAAAACAAGTTTGCGAAAATAAAATAAACAAAATGGAAAAGAATTTGCAACAATGTACGCACGCCGCACAGAAATCAACGATCCGACTACTGGCAAGAAATGATTTATCACCTTGACAGCACACCATTTTCATTAAAATGGTGTAACAATGCAGGTATCACCAATCCAAAATTAATTCCACTATCTCAAAATATAGAAAAAAGGAACTTACATGGGCAAATGTTTTTCCTCTGCAAGAATTGCATTATTCAGCTTGAGATCATATCTGAAGCAGAAAGAAAAACAAAGAATTAAGTCAATACGGTAGTGCTAAGCACCTAGACAAAGAGTGAGATTAAACAAATTGTACATATGTTGCTCGAAAAGTACTCGTGGATACAAAACTTAAAATTGGATTTCAAACTTTGCTTATAAGAAAATATAAATATCACTTAATTAACAACAATAAGTTAACTATAACTTCGTCAAGCAATAAAATATTGTCATGATGGACAAAATATGTTTCAGTAATAATAAGTAGTAAATTAAAAAAGGAACTAATTTCGCCACTTTAGGGGAAGTTGGCAGGACAAATCCCTCTTTAGTTCCCTATCTTTTATGGGGTTCTTTGGTAATAAGGGCAGTGATGATAACAATGGACAGAAAGAGTAAGCGCAAAAGAAATTATGTGACGCCGCACGGGTCTATAGGCAAAGCACAGCCGAATCCCTAACCCCAAATCTCATGCAAGCAAGCATAGACCACTCCCAGATGAAACTAAGATCACCCCTAAAATGACACAACGACGTGCATGCAAGTCATCCAAATGCAGGAATAAAGCGTGTGTGAATGAGATTGCTAGCCTAACTTAAATTGTCAATAAATAATTAATTATCATAAGGTCCTAGCACGTGCACATTTAGTCACAGAATTGATTTTGAAAAACAAGTCTCAATTCACAAGACAAGTGAAGCGCAAATAATTTAAGTGTGCAACGAATAAGCCTGCAAATCATGTGACTTCACAATAATAAAAGCATATGATCACATCCAACAAAACATAGTTCGAGTACACAATCTTGGGAAAAAAACAAACTCCAAACTAAGGACTTACGCATGAAAGTGGCGGCGGGGCGGCTTGGGGAGGCGAACCGGTTGCGGCGCATCGATGGGTGGCTCCACGAGTGGGCTACATGGGCCGGCAGGGATGATTGGGGGTTGGTGGAGATGGGGGAGGGCTAGAATAGGGTCGAAAAGGCTGTCGGTGGTTGGACGGGAACGGGACAGAGGTGGGAGGGTAGTTGTCGAGCTATCGATGGCGAGACGAGATCGAGAAAGAGGTGGGAGGGATGTTGTCGGGCTGTTGGAGGTTGGAAGGGATAGGAGAAGGGGAGGGGAGGCGGAGGCGGGGTGGCTACTGTTGTTGTCGAGCTATTGAAGGCTAGACGGGATCGAGAAACTGGTGGACTCGTCGGTGGTGCAGAATGGTCCTCAGGGTGAGACTTCATAGGTTGAAATGGGAGGGGTGGTCAAGATGAGACTGGGACGAGGTGGCAGGCAATAATGGAAGATGTGGCTCACACATGGAAGGGAGGAGAGGGTCCACGTGCACACGCTCATCATAATAAGGCGTCGAGTTCCCAATACTGAATAATCGGTCTATCCCCACACTTTGGAGGATGTCAAACTCATATGCATTTATACTGATCCATCGTATGAATGTATAAGGACTCACTCGGAGAACGCTTACATTTCTTGTTGTTTTGTGTAGGAACTACTCAAGTCGTGTGTGAATCATTACCAGCTCTCCAATTTCAAAAATCTGATCCCTCGTGTACTGAGCTGCTTGAATCTTATAATAATCATTATTTAATGCAATTACAAACAATTCATGCGAAACAAGGCATGCAATGAACATGAATCAGGAAGCGTAGAATTGTCAAGCACAACATATTAGCGCTGTAACGGTTCGGTTTGGTTTTTAAGCAAAACCGCAAACCGAATCACCCCTATGTGGTTTCCAAAATTTGGAACCAAACCGAACCGCTCAAACATTGAAACGAACCAAACCAAACCGAATGGTTCGGTTCGTCTTGGTTTTGGTGGTTAAATAATGTGATACAAACAATTTTCTAACTACAAACCTTAGCACATATTAACTATATATCCCAAAGCGCACAAAATTCCAGGATGCACCTGGGGATGATCCTAATGGTTATGAGCTTGCAAGTGAATGTTGGACTCCAATTCACACTATACATCTTTAGTTGGAAAATCCAATGTTACTCTTCTCAGTTATAATATTTTCAATGTAGAAATTGTTCGTCATTTCTTGTGTGTTTCTGCTCCATTTTAATTAATTTATTCTAATAATTTTTATATAGTATAAGGATGAGGACTTATATAGTAGTAAAATTAAAACTGATTTCACAATTATTATATAAATCAAATGGTGATTGGTGCATGAAATCAAATCAAAATGTATTGCTTTAACTTCTAAAAAAATTGAGAAATTCCAATAATACTAGAAATGGGATTTTGTATTACGTAACTCACGAGGCACACACGTGAATATAACAAAAATACCTGATGGAAACCTAAATTGAAATGTAATGAAGAAAAATAAATGTTTTTATACACTTCGGTTCGGTTCGGTTCGGTTCGACTCGGTTCGGTTTGCCATACAAAACCATGAACCGAACTGTACGGTTTTTTCTAAATTAAAACCATGATCGAACCGCGACATACTGAAACCGAACCAAACTGTGTGGTTCGGTTTGGTTCGCTTTGACGTTGGTTTTTTGCTTACAGGCCCACAACATATGAATGAGCATGCAAGTGATGGACCCAAAAGATGACATGCTCGCATGAATGATGCATGAGAAACACGACAAACACTGTACACTGATAAACAACAAGCTTCATGTGGTCGGGAGAAGTGTGATAAAACTCAATGAGTATGTGATGAGTGTCAGAATGACTGTGTGAGACACCAACACTCCAATATGAACTCATATGATTCCTAATCTCTCTCAAGTAACGTGACGCGTCAGGCGGCTCACCAGGAGGTACGTATGAATATTCATCGTGAAGGCAACGATCACTTGAGTGAGTAACAAAGACATTAATAATAGGATGTGATGCTCGAGCGTGGCGAGTGCCGCTAATAAAAAAGAACTCATCTAGTGGGTCAGCAGACGGTATGTTTAAGAACTCATCACGAGTGTGGTGGATCATATGCTCAATTCTCAATACATCGGGAGGATGCTCAAGTGTATCTAAGAAAATCCTACATACTCAATGTCGCACTAAATACCCACTCTCCAAAGCAAAATAAACGACAAGAATCGGAAAGATGTCAATAAGTCAGCGCTCACAAATGACTCGCACATCGGGATGTCAATCTCACAGAGAAGTGTGGTTCATCAAGAGGCTTGTTAGGGGGATCATTAAAGAACCCGTCAGTAGGGTTATGATCCTCTAAGTGAATACCACTAATAAGGGTTGTGTCCCCAAAAGCGGGTGAGACACCCACCAAGAAATTGACATTAGGTTCGAGGCTCTCGGTCATGACATGACCGAAATAAGGCTAAAGGGAGAGTGAGAAGAATTCATACTCAAGTGGGGGTCGGTCGGCGAGGTGTCAAGAAAGGGTCTATAACCAAGGGGGTAACGAGACCAACATAAGGTACAGAAGATGGATAGACCATCACAGTGTCACTGGATCGCTCGGCCTCACTCCCGTGACCAAACTCACTAGACGTGTTAATGACGCTCTCCACTTGTAATACAAGGCCAGAATCAGACTGCCTCAAAATCGTGTCGGCATGGAGACTCACCAAGAGGAGGAATACCAAAATCAGTTGGTGATTCGCTAACGTCTATGGGAGTACTATACGCATCGGTGGTTTGATTTAAATCCTGAAGTGTCACTTTATAGGTTTCCCCTAAGGAAGATTTCAAGGGATCCATCTGAGCATGTACGCGATCCAATTGATCAAGAACCAATCGCTGAAATTCGGCTTCAGATATCTTTGTTGGTGGAACACTAGGGCGATCCAGACGCGTAAAGTTATCCACATAATGGTGACCTCTATATGGATCCGGATAGTCATCAAAATGCTCATCCCAAATAGACTCACGGTGTGTCAGAAGGTGAATGTAATCCATACGAGTGTGTGGTGATGGGCAAGGGTGAACAAAATAGTATGAAGATCTCTCCAAAGGGGCTCTACAAAGATACAACTCTACCAACATCAAGTCGTGGCGTGGTATGGTGACGATAACGTAAAGTGCAAGAATCATAGTGATCTTCTCTAGCCACTCGTGGCGAAGGGTTGACACAATATCTAGAAAGAGTGGAATGTGAATAAGGATGATCGTCGTAATAATATGTCATGAGATACTACCTATAGACTCCACTACTGCATATATAAATGTGGTGCAAACCTAACCTGGCTCTGATACTAAAATTTGACGCAGCACGGGTCTATAGGCGAAGCACAGCCGAATCCCTACCCCAAATCTCATGCAAGCAAGCATACGACAATCCCAGATGAAAGTAAGATCACCCCTAAAATGGCACAACGACGTGCATGGAAGTCATCCAAATGCAGGAATAATGCGTGCGTGAATGAGATTGCTAGCCCGACTTAAATTGCCAATAAATAATTAATTATCATAAGGTCCTAGTATGTGCACATTTAGTCGCAGAATTGATTTTGAAAAACAAGTGTCAATTTACAAGACGAGTGAAGCGCAAACAATTTAAGTGCGCACTGACTAAGCCTGCAAATCACATGACTTCACAATAATAAAAGCATATGATCACATCCAACAAAACATAGTTCGAGTACACAATCTTGGGAAATAAACAAACTCCAAACTAAGGACTCGCGCGAGCAAGTCGCGGCGGGCGGCTTGGGGAGGCAAACCGATTGCGGCGCGTCAATGGGTGGCTCCACGAGTGAGCTACAGGGGATGGACAGGGATGATTGGGGGTTGGTGGAGATGGGGGGCTGGAATAGGGTCAATAAGGTTGTTGGTGGCTGAACAGGAATGGGACAGAGGTGGGAGGACTGTTGTCAGGCTGTTGATGGTTGGATGAGATCAAGAAAGAGGTGGGAGGGTTGCTGTCGGGATGTTGGAGGTTGGAAGGGCTAGGAGAGGGGGAGGGGAAGCGGAGGCGGGCTTTAGGGTGCTCATCGGGTTGGGGAAGAGGTGGGAAGGCGGCGATGTTGGCTGGAGAAGGCTCGACGGGGCCGGTGTTGGCTGGAGAAGGTTCGACGGAAAGAGATATGCAGAGGGGAGGAGGCGGGAGTGCAGTGGGGGCTGGCTGGGATAGGAGAGGAGGGGAGGCAACGGAGATGCCTTGGGAGGCTCGACGAATCGGGCAAAAGAGGTAAGAGGCGCACGCTGCCCGGAGTCCATCAAGAAGACAGATCGGTTGATGCAATGCAACCTTCAATCTCCTAAACCGGGCCCTTGCATGTGTATAAATAAGAGGAAAAACCCATACATGACTTAGGGCACCCGAATCGGATGGCTCATATTGTCAGGGCCGACCGGATGTTAAATACAACTCAAAATACATAAAATAATATATCAAAAAGACTGGAAACGATCGTTCGGATACATCTGCGGACTCAGATTGCTTGAACGAGAAACTGATCATGGCGATCTCCGTCATTTTTTCTACAATATCTAAATATTTAGGACTTAATTAGGTTTTTCTTTCAGTTTTACTTCATTTTATGGATGATTTTATTTGTTTTGAACTAGATAATGGGATTGTTGAAAGTAATCAGATCTAAAATTGGATTAGAATATAAGTTTGGTCATTATTTCATAAATCATGCAACCTAAGACAGTAAGACCATCAATTTGCTGATTGATAAGTTAAGATTGCAAATTCCTTATATTTTTACCCTTCAAGTTCTCTCCCTCCTCCTGCTTGGGAGCATTCATGTTGCTAATCTCTGTGTTAATTGTCATTACAGGGGATTTTGCACTACTTACAATGCATCACTCCATTCACTGAACTCCCTCATCTTTGCATCCCATGTCTGGACCACCGGAATACAACAACAAAAATTGACACGTTGCTAATCTATCTAGATGTTCTCACCCTTGTCACTAAATTTGTATGCATGTCTTTGATTATGTCAATGTATGATACATTTATATCTTTCTTTTACAAGACTCTCCATAAGACCTCTCTTGAAACCCTAAGAAATTCTTTCTCAAGATCAACAAACAACAAATGCAAATCTTTTTTCCCCGATAGTTGTCAATGAGTCTCCTTAAGAGATGTATAGCTTCCATGGTCGACTGTTCTGCCATGAATCCAAATTGATTCTCCGAGATGCTGGTCTCTCATCTTACTCTTTTCTCTGCTACTCATTCCCATAATTTCATGGTATGATTCGTTAATTTAATTTCTCTATAATTGACACAATTTTATATATCTCATTTGTTCCCATACAAAGGTAACCAAAATATCTATGAAGCACAGATACTTTCCTGAAAGCAGCGTACCTGTACCGGATAGGTATCTGGTACCGGTACGTACCCGATACTCAACGAATACACCTGTGTGGACACACTTAGACTTAACAAATCATTTTGCATATTGTGATAGGAGTATGTTTCTCTAGAGTAAACAAAAGTTGGCTCTATGTTAGGAGGTGTTGGTACGTCCAATTAAGTTGTGTATCTGTACCGAGTATGTTTTTGGTACTGATACGTTTCTGTTACAAATACGTGTATTGAACGTGTTGATATGATTCAAGTCATTAACAAAACGGCTAATTTGTTTCTACACTAACCAAAGATTGAAGATGTTGATCCCCAACAAAGAAGTTGATCTCCAACAATGAAGACGAAAAAAAAAGACTGATGAGTAGATTTTAGTTTAATTTTGTCTTTTGGCTAAACATATAAGATGTTAAATTTTGTAATAATTACGAATGTTTAATGTTTGAAAAATTCATGTTATGTTGCATTGATTTGTGAACTTGTACTTCAAATTATAATTTATGTTTGATGTTTCGATATTTTGAGAACTATTTATTGCACCTGATATATATATATATGGATTATTTGTTATAACGTACATGTTGTACCCGCATCCTTTGTTTTTTTAATTTTATTGTATCGTCGTACGTACCGTATCGTACCTGGTACCCGTATCGGTGCTTCCTAGTAAAAAAAAAAATTTTCATTAGTCCGACATACTTTTTGTCTTTGGTATCTTATTGAAGAAATATGTAAGTCATGAAATCTCTTCCTTCCCTAAGTATTTTCATACTTCGATAGGTATATCGTCTGGTCTGACCGCTTTTTCATTTTTCAACTTATTTAGAACATCAATTACCTCGGATGCTTGAATTTTATGATAAAAATTTACATTCACATATTTCTCTGATTTACTTAACTTTTTAAACTCAGTTTATTCTTTTTTCCTTCATTGTAGAGTTGATAAAAATATCTTTTTTATCGCTCATTAATAGTCACATCATCCATCAAAATCATATATATTTCAACTTGACTTAAATCTCTTATCTTCTTCTCTCTAGTTCGAGCAATTTCATATATAGCACGCTTTTTAATCTTGTGTCTGATCACTTGAAGAATTGTTTATAAGCTAAACTTCTTGTTTTACTTGCGGCATTTTTAGCTTCTTTCTTAACAACATTATACATTGCTAAATTTTCATCACTCCTAAAGCGTAGTGTTTTATAGAATTGTCACTCTGTCTTGCACTTCCACTTTCCACCACTGAGATTCATTGAAGTATAAATGAATTTAAAAAAAATTTGACTGTGTGTAAGGCGTGAGAAGTGGTTATTAGATGTTCGAATATAATGAGTTGTGAATTTTTTTGGTTTCTTTCTGATAGATTATTTTGCCCTCCCTACAAAACAATAATAAATCCAGACACCCGAATCTGAGCAGTTTAACAAAACTCGCAGACTAAAGAGCAACATGAAATGAAAACATCAAAAACAACTATACACACCACAATCTTACTAGATCTGACACTGTTCAAACCTCCGAGACATAAATCACAGACAAAAGAACGAAATCTACAAGTGCTTAGCTCAGATCTCACGACGCCAAATCCCAACTCAATTTTGATTTATCGCAATGAAAATGAAGCAAGATAATTAATCGCAATGAAAATGAAGCGTGATGAGAAGTGCGAGATCTAAAAAGGGAATTGGAAATTACTTGTGGAGGAACTCATCGTCCACGACTGCGGATATGTCGAGAAGGGGGTTGCCCATACCCAGAAGAATGAAATCGGATGCCATTTCCGAGGGGAGGAGGAGGACGATGATGAGAGCGTCGAAGGTCGAGTGTCTCGACAACGAAGATGGCACGATGATTCAAATTCTCACACAGATTCGAGATCTGATCGGTTCGGGTATTAATACTTTAGAGAGAGAGGGGGAGAGAGAGAGAGGTTGTTGAGCGGCGGTGCTGCCGTGTCGGAGCGGCACGCGATCGCGAAAGGGCTCGAGAAGATCTATTTCTGATTTAGGTTGGCGTTTTATTGTATTTTTTTTTTAATAAAAAAATTGTATATCTTTAGAATAAGTAATAATATATTGATGTCATGAAATGAACTTTCATTTGAAAACTCCGAGAGGATTCTGGTCCTCAGAAGAAGGGGGTTTGGTTGAATCCTATTTGACATGAAGATCTCAGAATAATTCGGAGTTCATTTGCTCATTTTACGCTTTATAGACCATTTGCGGCCCAATTTGACTCGAACGTTGAAAACCACTTTAACAATGTCGGAATCACATGAGGATGACTTCGTTGGATTCGTATTTGATGAGGCCGCCGTCATGAAATTTATAGAATATTGTGGTGCATATAACCCCCTGTAAGACCCACCCTCACCCCTAATCCGACCTTAGATCGGGTCGGGTCGGGGACGGGCCTTACCGCCCAAGACGGACACCCTACGCTATCCAGATGGCAACAACCCACTCACCCAGCGTAGAATGATCGTCTTGTCAAACTACGAAAATTTATCACATCACATCAGATCACAGCGAAAAAAATTCAGAAACCAAAATATATTTATAACAAATGTCGTAGTCATAAGTTTATACATGCGGCACATTAAGCTAAAAAAAACTACAATACTCTCTCTGTTTTTATCGAGCTAAGGGCTCACATCTCTAAGATCTGGAGACGAGACTGGTGCATCTGCTCGTGTCGGCTCTAAGGCAGGTACGCTCTCACGCGGTATTTGGGCCTCGCGCTGCTCCATCTCTTGTGAATGGTTATTTAAATAACCGTTAGTCACAGGACTAAGTGGATCCACACCTCCTCTCCAAGATCCCTAAACTTGGGGGCGAGAGTGAGTCTCAATACAATTAACAATAGCCGAAACAAAAGAGAGTTAGCGGCAACATTTCTATATAATGCATTATCATATCATATGCTAGGAGCAGAAATCTGAAAGAACGCGGCATATAAATAACTAGAAAGTAACAGCATAAACATCAATTATTTAATAGGAGTTCAAAACCTGCCAACACACCGCATGTGTTCAAAACCTTCGCACACACCGCAGGTGCTCAAAACTCGCGCACGCGCCGC
Organism: Platanthera guangdongensis; assembly: GCA_039583875.1. Taxonomy (NCBI): domain Eukaryota; kingdom Viridiplantae; phylum Streptophyta; class Magnoliopsida; order Asparagales; family Orchidaceae; genus Platanthera; species Platanthera guangdongensis. Next base: position 175,644,397 of record CM077161.1, read on the forward strand.
AGGTGCTCAAAACTCGTGCACACTCTCTATGTCGACATAGTATGGACCGCTTCTCTTCCAGCAGGGTAGCGAACCTCGCGGGCCTCACCGATGTGGCCGTCGGTGACAGTGGAGGGTGTAACGGCCCAAAACATGAAATGACTCAAACGAATAATAAAATGCAATAATAAAGATCACTATGATGAAAATATAAAGTCAGTGTCGATATTGGCCTTATTCGAGTTCTTTGGACAGTTGTGTTAGTTTATTTGCTTTTGTTTACTGTTTATATTGGGCTTGGGTTGTTTATCAAATTGTTGCTGGACTGGCTAACTGTTTTGGGCATGGTTGTATTTTTCTTCTTGCTGGATTGGCTCTTGATCTGTTGCGAGACTTGGTTATAAATTGTGTAATTATTATTGGTGAATTGAATAATGCGGTTGTTGAGATGAGGGGTTAATTAACAAAAAGCGGTGGGGAGAAATAAATTGAGGAGATTCCTCTCTTCTTTACCTTATCTCCTGCCTACCTTCTCTCCTTCTCGCCCAAAAACCGCAGCTAGGGCTCCCAGAAACAGAGCGTTCTTCCTCCTCTCTTCTCTTCATCTTCCACTCTTCCTAAAATCGCATGGGATCTATTCGTTTATGCTAGGATCAGTTGTTGGCAAGGATCTGTTTGACCCGAGCTTCGTCGGGCTCACGATTTGGTACTGATTCAGTGCCCATGGTTCTACTTTACCTGTAAGCCTTCTTGCTTCCTTATGCCCTTTGTTTTTTTTTTTTGACTGGAAGAACATAGTATGCAAGTTATTGGTGAGATCTATATGTGTATTGATTTACTTGTTGGTTTAGTAGATGTTCCCTTTCTTTCTTCTTTCCAGATCGGTCCAATTTCATTGCACGCATATTCTTCTACTTATTCTTCTGAGTTTCCTCTTATTAGGGTTGGATTCGATGATGACTCGCGTTCGACTTTTCGTTTGATTTCTGAAAATGGATGATTGTTGTTTGGCCGAATGTTGGCTCTTGCATGTATGTGGGAGGATGTACTATGGGTTTTTTTTTTGGCTTGTGTTTGTCTGGTGTTGTTACCAGCTGTTTTGGTATCTACATGGCCGGATATTGTTGCTCCTCCTTCCAGTTTTCTTATAGCTGGCCGGCCACTGTCATCTCTTTCAGTTATAAATATTTCACATGATTATGCTTATGCTAGGATATTTCAATTATGGGCCTACTGTTATATTGTATTTGCTTTACTTTTGTTGCCCAACTTTGAGTTATGAGATGGTGGTTGCTATGAGTTTATCCTTGGCTGGATTGTTTCAACTGAGAAGCTACATGGTTTTAATTCCTGGTTCCTATTAGTGTTTTCTGATTTGCTTTTGGGCTTTGCTTTGATTTCTGGTTGGCTGGTGTTATTTAAAATCTTGAGTGTTCATTGGGTTTGCACTTGTGTGTCTTTTATAGTTATGAAAACTAGAGGGCTTTCCATGAATGAGTAGCTTCCAAATGATATCATAATATTAGTGAACATTATAATGATAAAGAGGTGAAACCCCGATAGAAAAGTGTCTAATGTAACGATTATTAATCACAGATACCACGAAGGATGGTATCTCCAAATAAACGTGACAATGACATGAGTTGTGAAACAAGAACGACTGATGGTGAGAGCTACATGTTTAATTTTATGCTTTATTGCTCTCTTTTTCATTATGTGCACTCTTATTATGAGAATGTCAAATACATGATTACTTGCATATGCTAACATGAAATAATTTTTTATCACTGATAATAGTTATTGCTATTATGTATGACCTTATACAAAGGCAAACAGGCGATTAGCTTCTGAGGGGTTAATAGATAAATAAACCCTAAATATATGAACAAATTGCAAACAGCTAACATAAATGAAAATGCATCGATGCATGGATATGTTAAGGGTATAACCGAACGTGAATGCCCATAAAAAATATTTATGGTTTGCCAAATAAGTCGGCCGAAAAGCATAGACGCGTGTTGAACGTACTGATTTGGACAGTGTACTGTAGACCCCGAGGGATCGGGCACAAAGACTGAAATACTGAAATACTGATATGAATACTATTACAGTTACCCTTACCATTGTCTAACGTAAAAGATAACATAATAGCGTATGCTTATACAGTTACACTGATACATTGCTAATAAAATACGAACTGATATGGTTTTATAGTTACACTGCTTTCATGATTACATTGTCCCATAAATTACATTCTTGCACTGATACTGGTATACTTTACATACTTGCACTATTTACAGGATTTCACTGTTACATAATTTCACTGTTACATGACTTCCTTTCTTACAATGATACTGGTATATAGCTACTGAATGTATTTTTCAATAACAGCTTATATTGTTTTATGGTTACTAACATTACAGTTATAATATTGCTACACAGTTTTATTACTAGTACAGAAACGGGTTAGTATAGAAATATGTTTGCTGATATGTTTAATCTTTCATATTATATATACAGCAATTAAAGAGGTATTCACCTCACTTAGACATATTTTTATGACTAAGCTCATCATCAATTTTGTCTAGGTACCTGACGTGACTTTGGGTATGCAAAGTAAAGTGAAGTGGATTGCAGAGAAACAGAAACGACTCGTTAAATGATACAAGGTATGAGGTACGTTTTTATTATGTATTTTATTTTGTGTTCACTAGTGTTACTTCAGTTTGTGACAAATGTCATGAAAGTAGCTTAGATACAGAATTTTGTGGGGTCTAAAATGGGGGCCTTACAATTTGATATCAGAGTCAGGTTGTCAAGAAGTTCGATGGTAGTGAGTATTGAATACTTACACATGGTAGAACGTGGAGAGGATCGCTCATGGAAATTTAGTTCGTCAGAATATGTTTAAATCAAATGACTCTTAAATATCAAAGGACTTTTACACGGACATTATAGAGAGAAGTATATAAGAGAACTCAAGCAAAAATTGTTATTACTTCTACTGCATGAGACAGTGTACTAAAATTAAATGTTGACAAATAATGGGTTTTAATAATAAAGACATATAGTTACACTGAAATCGAGAAAATAAGAAACGGTAAAAGAACTTAGAAAACGAAATAGGGATTGATAAGACAAAAGTTGTACTGTCAAGAATAAGAATGATGGAATATGATGCTAAGGAAAAGAACGTTCACTTGCACTTGATATAGTGTAGGTCGTCTAGGAGAAAGTGTTACAAAAAGGAATGGTAGTGAAAAAAATAATTAACAGAAAAGAATGTACTATAGAACTTAAATGACACAGCAAAACCCTAAGCCTATGATGAGTGATTAGGATCACGGCCCGAAAGTTTGAACATATAATATTGCGTCAACGAAAACAAAGTCAATGTAAATCAAGTATAGTTCGTTTTGGTGTGTCGAGATGGTAGAGAAGTCCTCTTACTGTTTGTGATGGATAGAAGATCCTATGAGAGTGGATTAGTTAACACGCTATCAATGTCTCTTTCATGTGAAAAGTGAGATATATGTGATATACAAACACAGATTAAAGCCCAACAATGAATTAAATCGAAACGAAGAAAAGCGAGTGAAGGTTATATATTTGGAAAATTAGTTCGTGAAACAGTTAAAAGAACATGAAGTATGATACTCAACTTATGTGGATAAGGGATGAATTTCTATACATTAATATATAAATTGTAGTGTTAAAGGAGTTATTCCAAAAGACTAAGACTACTATGTTATAAAAATGTTAGGTATACATTGGTTCCTGTGTATGGAAAATGAAATTCAAAATGATGAAAGAACTTATAATGTGATGTGTGATAACGATAAATTTGAACTGTGAAAAAAATTATGATAGCATAACATGGACATAATGAATTTAATGTCATGGATATAGAAAGTCTTCACTTGCACTCAATATATTGTATAAGCAAGCATATGTAAGGCATTGTCATATGACGATAATCTAACTCAACACTTTATGCATAACATAGGATATTGTTTTGTGTAACGAGTTTCAAAAATTGCATGTGATAAGACGACGACATTGAAAACACGCTGTTAAATAAAATAAAATTGTACGGGTCAGGTTATTTGCATGAAAGACGAATAAAAATATTTGTCTCAAATGTTTGAATTTTATGATAAAAAATTATATTCATATATTTCTCTGATTTACTAAATCTTCTAAACTTAATTTATTCTTTTTTCCTTTAATAAAAATATTTTTTTTATCACTCATTAATAGTAACTTCATCCATAAAAATCATATATATTTCAACTTGGCTTAAATCTCATCTTATTCTCTCTAGCCTGAGTAATTTTATATATAACACGTTTTTTGATCTTTAGTGTAGTCGCTTGACAAATTGTTTATAAGCTTGACTTCTTATTTTACTTACGACATTTTTAGTTTCTTTCTTGACGACTTTATATATTGCTAAATTTTCATCGTTCGAACAAGCGTAGTGTTTTTTAGCTAGCTCACTTTACCATCACTTTCTCTTGCACTTTCTCTTTCCACCGTTAAGATTCATTGAAGCATGAATAAATTAAAAACATTTGACTGTGTAAGGCGTGAGAAGTGGTTATTAGATGCTAATATAATGAGTTGGGAATTTTTTTGGTTTCTTTTTAATAGATTATTTCGCTCTCCCTACAAAGCAATAATAAATCTAGACACCTGAATCCGCGCAATTAAACAAAACTAGCAGATTAAACAACAACATGAAATGAAAATATCAAAAACAACTATACACACCACAATCTAACTAGATTTGACATAATTCAAACCTCTGAGACATAAATCACAGACAAAAGAAGGAGATCTACATGTGCTTAGCTCAGATCTCACGACGCCAAATCTCAACTCAGTCTTGATTTATTGCGATGAAAATTAAGCATGATAATTAATCGCAATGAAAACGAAGCGTGATGAGAAGTGCGAGATCTGGAAAGGGAATTGGAAATTACTTGTGGAGGAACTCATCATCCACGACTGCGGATATGTCGAGAAGGGGGTTGCCCATACCCAGAAGGATGCCGTCGGATGCCATTTCCGAGGGGGGAGGAGGACGATGATGAGAGCGTCGAAGGCTGGACGGGATCGAGAAAGAGGTGGGAGGGCTGTTGATGGCTGAACGGGATCGAGAAAGAGGTGGGAGGGTTGTTGTCGGGCTGTTGGAGGCTAGAAGAGATAGGAAAGGGGAGAGGAGGCGGAGGTGGGGTTATAGGGTGCTCGCCGGGGTTGGGGAAGAGGTGGGAAGGCGGCGATGAGGATTTAGGAAGCTCGACGGGGCCGGTGTTGGCTAGAGAAGGCTCGACGTGAAGGGATCTGTAGAGGGGAGGCGGCGGGAGTGCAGTGGGGGCTGGCTGGAATCGCAGAGGAGGGGAGGAAGCGGAGATGGCGTGGGAGGCTCGACAGATCGAGCGGAAGAGAGAAAAGGCGTGCGCCGCTCGGAGTCCACCGACAAGACCGATCGATTGCTGCAAACTTCGATCTCCTGAATCGGACGGTTCATATCGTCTGGGCCGGTTGGGTGACAAATACAACTCAAAATACATAACATAATATATCAAAAAGACTCGGGACGATCGTTCGGACACATCTAGAGACTCAAATTGCCCGAATGAGAAACAGATCATGGAAATTTCCTTCAATATCATCGGCTTCAAAACACTTATCTCTGCTGAGTGAAGATGGACATGCTCTTGACGTAGTCTTGGGATAAGCTAAGCAAACTCCTTTGGGGAGATCCAAACAGCATCGAGACATGGGTAACGGCTCCAGTGGACAGTATATCGCAGTTTATCTCGCCAGCCCATGATGGTGAAGTCATGTGCACCAATCAAAAGTAAGTCTCTGGTGGTAGCTGGTGCCTCTGAATAAGATGTATATTCGTCTGAAAGCTGAAGTGATGAAACTGGTGGACTCGTTGGTGGTGCAAAGTGGTACTCAGGGTGAGACTTCATAGGCTGAGAATAGGAAGGGTCAAGAAGAGCCTGGGACGAGGTGGCAGGAAATAACGAAAGTTGTGGCTCACACATGGGAGGCAGGAGAAGATCCACGTGCACACACTGGTCATAGTAAGGCGTCGAGTTCCCAATACTGAATACTCAGTCTATCTCCACACTTTGGAGGATGTCAAACTCATGCATTTATATTGATTCATCGCATGAATGTATAAGAACTCACTCGGAGAACACTTACGTTTCTAGTCGTTCTGTGTAGGAACCACTCAAGTCGTCTGTGTTGAAGCCAGAAATTGACCTCAACTAGAGTTCGAAAATAAGGGTGTAACCAACACCTACTTCTCTCAAACCCCGACCCTTGACTGGTTGCGAAGAACCTAGAACTGACCCAAAGCCTCAACAGGGAGGTCTCACCTCTTTCCCGGAAGATCTCTGAGAGCTTCTCCTCCAAAGCCAAAAGCTGCGCTGGAAGCTCCTCAGAAAGCACTAGAGAGTTTTTGAGAAAAATGAAAGTGTACCTTCTGAAGAGCCTCTACGGGTCTATTTATAGTCTTGCCTGACCTGAAATTATTAGAGTACCCTTAGCTTGACTGCCAATAGCCAAGTCCCGCTGTTATGAAATCCTGAATGCAGACCCCGGGGGCATGTAGGTCATTTACCTGAGGGCAACTAGGTAATTTCACCCTAGGCCCTGGCCCCCACACGGCGAGAACCCTATGACGAGAACCATCTCGTCTTACACTCGACGGGAGTTACAGAAAAAGGGGTTGAAGGGTCCCCCGGACCGAGCCTGCTTCCCCCCTCCATGGGGGCGCGAGAGCCTGCTTCCGCCCTCCATGTGGCGCGAGCCTTCTCGCCTGAGCGGGAGTGGGTCTTGGCTGGGGCTCTTTCGCTCTGAAGTTCTAAGCTAGCTCGAGTCAGCCCAATCCAGGCCCTTGAGGGGGACCTTGGTTTTACCCAACGAATATGGGGTTGTCACAATCCCTGCTCTTTGCGAGCTATCCTTGCGCTCGGAAAGACCCGTCCAACCCCAAATATTCGGTGGGTACAAGCTGACCTGACAGAGAATCTTTTAGTAGACCCCACCTACTCTCTATAAATACGTCGTCGGGTCGATCCCTTAGGCCATCCCTAACGTCCCTTCTCCCTGTGTGAGCCTCCGCCAATCTGATAAGATGCGTGTCAAACCGGCCGAAAATCCACTTTTAAAAGAGCTTTAGGATCGTCTTGCGGCTGCCCAGGCGCGAGCTCGCACCCACTGTGACAAGGTTGTCCCTTGGCTGATGGGCAAGAGGCCTGCCAGCGAGAGAGGGCCTAGCGAGAAACTAGTTGGCGGGAAGCCCTCCGGAGAGAAACCAGCCGGCGAGAGCTCCCGTCTTAAGAAGAAGATCAAGAAGGCTAAAACAGTAAGGCGCGACCTGCTGAGAGAGAACCGAGACCCGCCTACCCCAACTCCGAGTCGCACCGATTCTCTCGCTTCTTTACTCGAGGTATGCCTCAGTCCTTTCGCTCTTCCCGTTGGCACGAACATTTCAAGAGTTTATTTATGGTTGTATGTTTGATAAAGCCACTCCTTTTTTAGGGACTTGCACCTAAAGACCCCGCTGGCTTTCCGTCGCTGGTCACGGAAGTGGCTGGGCTCTGTAATGAGGATCTGCCCTCCGCTACAGGGACCGTTCCGCTTAACCCTCCAGCCGGTAGCACCAACCTGATACCAGATCACTCCCTCCCTGCCGGAGGAGTTAACCCTAAGCCTCCCGCTTCCGAGCCGAGACCCTCGCCTCTGTCTATAGAAGGGGCTCTTGATCCCGCACTTGGTGAGTCCGGCCCGTCGGGGCGTAGGACCTTTCGCCCGGGATGGGGCAAGCCGCTCCATCTCCTTTTTGGAAAGGGCGCAGAGGATCATCCTGGCCCTTCTCACTGCCCGTCGGGGAAATACATCTCTCGCTCTCCTGGTAAGCGAGAACCTCCCCATTCTTCAATCACCCCCTTCCCCCCCCCCTTATTATGGTTTCTCCTGTTCCCTCAGAACCGCAAGACCGTAAGGCTGGAAAGGATGGGGAGAGGAAGAAGAGGAAGAAGAAGGAGACAAAGAAGAAGAAACAGGGGGGGACTCGCCCCTCCCTTCCGCCAGCGAGATGGAAGAGTTTCTCGAGGGGCCAAAGAGTGGAAAGGAGCGGAGGCGGAGGATCACGATAGTCTTGTCGAAGCTCGCGCACCAGCAAAAGACCAATTCTGTAGCGGTGAAAAGAATTCACGAGGCGATGGAGCAGCGACTGGTGGATGTCGAGCGAGACTGCGCAGACCTCATTGGCGGGGCGGGATTAGCTTCCGGCAAGACCTCACCTGGCAGGCACATCGCGCGGATCCGAGATCAGCTCCGCCTGGCCAACCGGGGGCTAACCTCCCTGACGGCCTTCTTCGATCCTCGAGACCCTCCTAGGCCTGGTCGGCGAGATCTAGGTTGTTGGTGGTGAGTGCCATACTGGGCTCTCCGGGCAACCTCTCTTTTTACCCCCCCCCTTCTTGGCCTACCCCTTTCACTTCTAGTGCTGGATAATTTCTTACAAGTTGTGTGTAATATTGTGTTTATTATTATTATTCATTAACTATCGTTGTCGGGGGGCTCTCGCCTGGCGAGACCCCGTCTTTACCTTTGTTTCTTTAGTTCCCCCTTTTGTATGTCGTTCTAATTTCTTGTGAATGCTTGCTGCGTGCGTCTCGCTCAACGCTTCTCGCGTTTTGAGGCTGCCTGTCCCCTTCTCCAGCCTCCCTGGAAGTCTATCGCCTGTCACTAAACCACGGGGAGCTAGCGCAACAGGACGGAAAGCAAAGGACCGGAGTCGTTGAATCATTGACTTTTCCCTGCTATACTTTTCTTAAGAACTCGTGATTACCATGTTTTCTATAAATAGGTCAATCCACCTACCCTATTCCCTGCATTTATTCCAAAGTTCCATCCGTCACTCAATCGCTTTCGCCTTCTCCAGAAGTGCAAGGGTTCTCGGCTTCGCATCCCATTCTCTCTTCTCTCCTTCCTCTGAGATGCCGGGCGAGAGCGAGGGTCGTTCTAAGTGCGCGCAATCCTTCCTTGACCATGACTTTCCGCCCTGTCGGCTTACGCAAGCGGAGTTCACCACCGTAAACAAGAACTACATCCCACTGGGGTTCACCGCGCGGAAACCAGGTCGAGAGTACAAGATGAACATCGCGCCGGAAGGGGAGCTCGCTATTCCTCTGGAACATTTTGAAGCGGGCCTCCGACTTCCACTCTGGCCTGAGGTGCGCCATGTAACACCCCCTATCCGTCGCATAGCATATAGCAGTAGGTCCGGCCGGGGCCCGACGCCATATACCACAGACAGACCGGGTGGTTACGTATGGAAACCATCCAACCAATCTCAACGTCCTACACAGAGCATTCTAGCGGAAGCAATTTATTAAAGTTGCAAAACAAGAACCCAGCACAAGCATGAATGTCCACTAGCAAGATAATAGGAATGTTATTACAAAATACTCAAAAGTCGGCCTTAAGGCCTTACAAAATGTTTCACTTGTCTTTTACATGATTTCCAAACCTCGGCACGCAGGCCGGCCATACATGAACAAAACATAAAACATTTCCATTCGGGCCTTCGAGGGCCAGCTTCGCAAAATGGGCTTTAGCCCGCTATTGACCGCTTGGTCCAGCTGCACCTGCAAGCAAACAAACCACCGCACGGTGGCAAACAAAGCAACGGTCAGCAATGCTGACCAAATTATAACGATCCCGCCCCCAACTCGGGGCGGCGATGCTCCTTCCCTGCATTTCATTAGCACAAGCGAGCAATGCATATAATCATAGCCATTTCATCACAGACGTTGGCTCGTACGGCCACACGTCTCGTGCACTCAGGGCACATTCTCGGTGAACCGGTCGATGTTACGTCAAATAAAGCCATGAACATTCCGGACTCACCACCGCCTCTTGGACGGCCATTCCTATGAGCAATTTGTCTTCATGGTATTGGTCACGTCAAATTAAGTCATGGACCACCGAAGACCCCCATTTATGCCAACGGCGAGTCCCATGTAACCTTAGGTCGCTCTAACCGGACGACATAAAGCGGGTACGGCTCCATCTAACCCGTGCTCACATCGCAACGACAATTTAAGCCATATGCGCGGGTCAAACTTTCACCGAGTCCCATTCTACCGCAAGTCACATAACCTCGTTATGTTCAAGTTGGCTTCCAAGCCACCAAGTTGGCAAGACCTCGTGTCCGCCCAGTTTTCCGGGTGCACCTTTGGGTTAGTCCCCAAGGCTCCCTGCTGCAATCTACCGCGTAGAAAACCCGAAAACACCAAATAGCACGGAGTCTTCTCCGGCCTTATGCAATGCAACATCACCGATCCGAACTACATGTCCGGGTAGGCTTCAACCAAAATGCCTATGTCCGTTCTCGCATACGGACTCTAAACAACGGGGACTTTACATATCTACCCGAAGGAACGCCTCCAACTCTTCGCCAACTCGCGAGAGAGGGCTTCCTATGCTAAGAAAGAGAGCTATCATGCTCAAAAGTGAGGATCGTTACCCTTGCGTTCCTCTTCGGCGCCATCGAAAAGTAATCGGATGGAATTGACCGCACTAGCGTTGCCTCCGCGGATCCGGAGTCGGCTTGCGATTCGGAGCTCCGAAGCTCCTCCAATGGCGGATCTAGCTCCTCTTCTTCTTGCCTTAGCTTTTCTTTCTCCAAGGGTTTGGAGAGAGATCAAGTGGAAAAAGTGAGGGTTTTCTAAGTCAAAACCCGGGTATATCCCTTCAGGAACAACCCCCAGCCATTGGATCCTCAGTCAAAGAAATGAACGGCTTCGATTCGGGACTGAAATGCCCAATCTGGGCCGAACACGGCCTGGCACACGCCCGTGTCCAGGGCCGTGTGCTTCATTCGCCGTCAAAATCGAATCACCTGGAACCACACACGGGTCTCGAACACGCCCGTGTTCGAGCTGACACGCCCGTGTTCCACCTGACACGGCCGTGTATCTGGCCGTGTACCCCATCAATTTCTCCCGTTTCCAACCCGAGCGCTGACACGGGTTCGGACACGCCCGTGTCCTTGCCCGTGTCACCTTGACACGCCTGGGCTCCAGGCCGTGTACAAGGTCTCGGCACTTCACGGCTAAGTGTCGACACGGGTCGACACGCCCTGCGACACGCCCGTGTCGCAGGCCGTGTGCCATGTCTCGACACACTGTCGACACCAAAGTGTCGACTTCGCGGGACGAGTGTCGACACGGGTTGACACGCCCTGCGACACGCCCGTGTCGCAGGCCGTGTGCCGTGTCTCGACACAACTTCAAAGCACTGTGTCGACTTCACGGCTAAGTGTCGACACGGGTCGACACGCCCTGCGACACGCCCGTGTCGCAGGCCGTGTGCCCAGTCTCGACACAATGTCGAGACCAAAGTGTCGACTTCACGCCTTAGTGTCGACACAGGCTTGACACGCCCTGGGACACGCCCGTGTCCCAGGCCGTGTGCCTGCAGCCAGAACTCAAACTGGCCCAAATTATTCCCCTTTTGCTCCTTTGAGTTTCGGGGCGTTACAACTCTACCCCTCTTAAAAGAATTTCGCCCACGAAATTACATAAAGGGAAAAACATGTACAAAACTAAAATTTGTACCTGAGCGGAACAACTCCGGATATTCGTCAAGCATCGTCTGCTCTCGCTCCCAAGAGAGCTCCTCACGACCGCAATTGTCCCACCGGACTTTGACCATCCTGATCTCTTTATTGCGTAGCCGCTTGACCTCCGAGTCCTCAATCCGCACGGGCTTGACTTTTGTCGTTAGCCCACTATCCACCGGCACTTGATTGGCCGCGATCACTTGCGTAGGCTCTTGCACCGCCTTCCGAAGCACCGAAATATGGAATACATCATGTAAACCACTTAGCTCCACTGAAAGCTTCAGCCGATAGGCCGCTTCTCCTACTCGCTCCAGAACCTCGAACGGTCCAAGGTACCTCGGGCTTAGCTTTTTCAACCGTCGCACCCGCGAGACACCCTTGAACGGCTTGATCTTCAAGTATACATAATCGCCCACAGCGAACTCCACGTTCCTGTGCTTGGCATTATAGTACTTTGCTTGCCGGTCCTGAGCGATAAGCAACCTCTCCCGAATGGTTCTTACCAAGGAAGTAGCATCCTCCACTTCCGATCGCTTATACAACTTTGACTCGCCCGTTTCTAACCAAGACAACGGCGTGCGACATCTTCTACCATATAGGGCCTCGAAAGGCGCCATCTGAATACTTGCTTGGTAGCTGTTGTTGTATGCGAACTCCACCAAATAAAGGTGGTCCTCCCATTGCTTTCCGAAGTCCAAGACACACATGCGAAGCATGTCTTCCATCGTTCTATTGACCCTCTCGGTCTGCCCATCCGTTTGCGGATGGAAGGCTGTGCTAAACTTCAGCTTTGTTCCCAACATTTGCTGCACCAGCCTCCAATCATTGGACGTGAACCGCCCATCTCGGTCACTCACGATGCTGCGGGGCACACCATGAAGCCGCACTATGTTATCCACATAAAGCTTCGCCAGCTTCTCCACCGGATCATCCTTCCTATGCGGAATAAAATGCGACACCTTTGTTAATCGATCGACCACCACCCAAATGGCGTCGTTCCCCTTTTGCGACCTTGGCAAACCATGCACAAAGTCCATAGAGATGTCGTCGAATTTCCACTCCGGAATAGGCAAGGACTTAAGAAATCCTCCCGGCTTTTGGCACTCCGCCTTTACCAAGGCGCAGGTTTGGCACTTCGCTACATATAGCGCCACATCCTTTTTCAAACCCGGCCACCAAAATAGTTTCTTGACGTCGCGGTACATCTTCGTGCTCCCCGGGTGAATCGAGTACTTGGTATGATGCGCCTCGTACAACAACTCCACCCGTAAATTGCCCACACTTGGGACGCACAAACGACCGTCCTTCCACAGCAATCCGTCCTCCACAACGAATTGGGAATTTGACCCATCCAGAGCCTCTATCATGAACTGCTTCATATGAGCATCCATATCCAAAGCCTGCCGAATCCGATCAGCCAGGTCATATTGGACTTCAGTCCAATTCAGCACTGCTTCAGCACTAGATTGCCTATCCACACAAATAATCTCCAACGCCTCCAGCTCCTGCACCAACCGCTCATCATGCACTGATAGCCAATTCGCTTGAGCTGGGGCTCGGCGACTCAACGCGTCCGCAACCGCATTCCCTTTGCCAGGCACGTAGTGGATCTTGAAAGTATAGTCCCCCAGGAACTCCATCCACCTACGCTGCCGCATATTCAGATCTTTCTGATCTATTAGATACTTTAGGCTCTTGTGATCGGTGTAGATATCAATCTTCACACCGTACAAATAGTGCCTCCACAGCTTCAAGGCAAAAATCACGGCCGCCAACTCCAAGTCGTGGACCGGATAATTCCTCTCGTGCACTTTTAGCTGTCTCGAGCCATAAGCTATCACGCTGCCGTGCTGCAATAGCACGCAACCCAAACCACTGCCTGAAGCATCGCTATATAACTCATAGCCTTCGGTTCCACATGGCGAACTCAACACAGGCGCCGTGGTCAACCGACACTTCAATTCCTCAAAAGCTCGCGCGCACTCCGGCGTCCAAACGAACTTATGATCCTTCCTCGTCAAAGTAGTGAGAGGTAACGCTATCCGCGAGAAGTTCTCTACGAAGCGCCTATAATAGCCGGCAAGCCCCAAAAAGCTCCGGACTTCTGCTACTGTAGCAAGCTCAGGCCACTCCCGTATCGCAACAATCTTCGCCGGATCCACCGCAATACCCTCTCCACTCACTATATGCCCGAGGAATGCCACTGAGGATAGCCAAAACTCGCACTTCGAGAACTTGGCATACAACTGGTTTCTCCTGAGTGTTTCCAACACCAAATGGAGATGCTTGAAGTGATCTTCCTCACTTTGCGAGTACACCAAAATATCGTCGATGAAGACGATCACGAAATGGTCCAAGTACTCCCTGAACGTCCTGTTCATCAAATCCATAAATACTGACGGCGCATTAGTCAGCCCAAACGGCATGACCGTAAACTCATAATGCCCGTATCTCGTACTAAACGCTGTCTTTGGGATATCACTCTCCCTTATCCGCAGCTGATAGTACCCAGACTTGAGATCTAACTTCGAGTACACCGTCGACCCGACTAACTGATCAAAGAGATCATCAATCCGGGGGATCGGATACTTGTTCTTCTCAGTCAGCTTATTTAGCTCCCGATAATCAATACATAATCTCAAGCTTCCGTCCTTCTTCTTAACAAAGAGGACCGGTGCGCTCCAAGGCGAAGAACTCGGGCGCACATACCCTTGCTCCAACAACTCTTGCAGTTGAACTTTCAGCTCCGCCATTTCCTTAGGCGCTAGCCGATACGGAGATCGTGACACAGGCTTTGCACCTGGCACTAGCTCGATCGTAAAATCGATCTCCCGCTGAGGCGGGGCTCCAGGAAGATCTGCGGGGAACACATCAGGGTATTCCGATACCACTGAAATACAATCCATCGCGGGCTTCGGCTTTGCAACCTCCACTAGTGTAAAGAACAGTTCTGCTCCAGCACGAACCGCCTTCACCACCTGAAGAGCAGACATCAACGTCTTGCTCGACCCCTTTAAGCCCGTAAACGTCGTCTCACGACTTGCTCCCAGCTTTACTTCCTTGCTACCGCAATCTATATGGGCCTGCTGCTCCGAGAGCCAGTCCATTCCAAATATGACGTCGAACTCCACCAACGGAAGTAAGGACGCCCGCAGGTCAAACTCCTGCTCTCCAATACGAACTTTAACTTCGCAGATCCTAACCGCTCGCATCGAACACCCATTGGGCAACAACACATCCAACTTGTCCTTCGCCATCGAAGAAGGGACTCCGATGCGTGATATAAATCCTTCGGACAAGAAGGAGTGCGAAGCTCCCGTATCGAAGAGTGCTCGTGCGGGATTTTCACAAATCAATACGAATCCTAAACAAGCAGTGGTAAGGTAACACATACATAACAAGCATATAAAGGAATTGACTTGCTATAAATTAAACCGTACCTGTCACCACGTCAGCTTGTTTAATGGCCTCCTGTTGGCCAAGATTATAGACCCTTGGTTGGGCCGGAGCATAGTGGGATGCGGTCGACTCCACCGCCTTTCCCTTCTCTTCGTAGGTAGCTCCTGGCCTCCTCTCGGACTTAGGACGTCCGCTCCAACAATCACGGGCGAAATGCCCTGTCTTGCCACAAGTAAAGCACGCGCCCGGGGTCCGACTCGTAGTCGCCCCAGAAGCACCAGAAGGAGCTGGACCCGAAGTCCTATGCTTCTTGAAAGCCCTTCGATAGCCGGACTTTGAATTAGTCGGCACTCTGAACTCAGATTTCTTTTCACCCAAGCCTTTCTTCGCTTGTACATTCTTCATGTCCTTTCCAAGGACCGGGCGTATTGACCAAGGTTAAGAAACCCTGCGTCATTGGCCCCGACAGTAACAACCTCAGCTCATCCCTTAAGCCTTCATAAAAACGATTAGTCTTGCGCTCCTCATCCATGATGGTGGAGCTAGCATAACGACTCAACCGCGTAAACTCGTGGAGATATTCATCCACGTTCCTCTCACCCTGTACCAACCTCAGGAACTCATTCTCCATTGAAATCCTCTGAGTAGAAGGGAGGTATCTTGCTAAGAACAATTCCGAGAACTCTTCCATCGGAACGTCTATCAGTTGTCTACCTCGCAGATGATGCAGCTCCAAACCTTCCCACCACATCCTCGCTTCACCGTCCAGCAGGAACGTAGCAATGGTGGTCATCTGCCACTCCTCCGTCTCCGTCGCTGTCATGACTCTCTTCACCCTAGAGAGCCAGTCTTCAGCCTGAGATGGGGTTCCCAACCCCGAGAATAACGGAGGGTTAAAGCTCATTACATGCTTCAACTGCCTCTCAGTCGCCCTCCTTGGCACTATTGGTTCTACAACCACTTGCTCCATCCTCCTCGGCTCAGCCTCTTGAAGAGGTACTTGCTCCAACACAGGAGCGGGCTGCTGCGCTTGCCTCCCAGGCTGCGCATTGATCACGGCCAACACCGCTTCAGCCACCAATCGTATATTTTCAGCCGACAAAGGTGTTGCAGGAGCAACTTCTGGTGCACTACTAGCCTCAGAACCTCGGCGTTCTGACGGCCCAACACCACTTCGGGTCACCTATAGTGGTACAAAATACCGTTAAGCGACCAAATAACATTGCAAACAGCAATTATAGGAACACGCAGGTTCCTCAAACACGAGTATTTTCATTCCTAAGTGGACATTCATGGGTTCTTTTTACTGTTATAACGATGACGCACACAATGTGCTCACCACCCCTGAAAAAGAATTCGCCCACGAATTCAATTCAAGCCCGACCAAAACCAGAAGTCTGATACCAAATTGTGGTGGGCCCATAACCCACAGGTCGGAGGATCGAAACCTCCCTCTGATACCAAATTGTAACACCCCCTATCCGTCGCATAGCATATAGCAGTAGGTCCGGCCGGGGCCCGACGCCATATACCACAGACAGACCGGGTGGTTACGTATGGAAACCATCCAACCAATCTCAACGTCCTACACAGAGCATTCTAGCGGAAGCAATTTATTAAAGTTGCAAAACAAGAACCCAGCACAAGCATGAATGTCCACTAGCAAGATAATAGGAATGTTATTACAAAATACTCAAAAGTCGGCCTTAAGGCCTTACAAAATGTTTCACTTGTCTTTTACATGATTTCCAAACCTCGGCACGCAGGCCGGCCATACATGAACAAAACATAAAACATTTCCATTCGGGCCTTCGAGGGCCAGCTTCGCAAAATGGGCTTTAGCCCGCTATTGACCGCTTGGTCCAGCTGCACCTGCAAGCAAACAAACCACCGCACGGTGGCAAACAAAGCAACGGTCAGCAATGCTGACCAAATTATAACGATCCCGCCCCCAACTCGGGGCGGCGATGCTCCTTCCCTGCATTTCATTAGCACAAGCGAGCAATGCATATAATCATAGCCATTTCATCACAGACGTTGGCTCGTACGGCCACACGTCCCGTGCACTCAGGGCACATTCTCGGTGAACCGGTCGATGTTACGTCAAATAAAGCCATGAACATTCCGGACTCACCACCGCCTCTTGGACGGCCATTCCTATGAGCAATTTGTCTTCATGGTATTGGTCACGTCAAATTAAGCCATGGACCACCGAAGACCCCCATTTATGCCAACGGCGAGTCCCATGTAACCTTAGGTCGCTCTAACCGGACGACATAAAGCGGGTACGGCTCCATCTAACCCGTGCTCACATCGCAACGACAATTTAAGCCATATGCGCGGGTCAAACTTTCACCGAGTCCCATTCTACCGCAAGTCACATAACCTCGTTATGTTCAAGTTGGCTTCCAAGCCACCAAGTTGGCAAGACCTCGTGTCCGCCCAGTTTTCCGGGTGCACCTTTGGGTTAGTCCCCAAGGCTCCCTGCTGCAATCTACCGCGTAGAAAACCCGAAAACACCAAATAGCACGGAGTCTTCTCCGGCCTTATGCAATGCAACATCACCGATCCGAACTACATGTCCGGGTAGGCTTCAACCAAAATGCCTATGTCCGTTCTCGCATACGGACTCTAAACAACGGGGACTTTACATATCTACCCGAAGGAACGCCTCCAACTCTTCGCCAACTCGCGAGAGAGGGCTTCCTATGCTAAGAAAGAGAGCTATCATGCTCAAAAGTGAGGATCGTTACCCTTGCGTTCCTCTTCGGCGCCATCAAAAAGTAATCGGATGGAATTGACCGCACTAGCGTTGCCTCCGCGGATCCGGAGTCGGCTTGCGATTCGGAGCTCCGAAGCTCCTCCAATGGCGGATCTAGCTCCTCTTCTTCTTGCCTTAGCTTTTCTTTCTCCAAGGGTTTGGAGAGAGATCAAGTGGAAAAAGTGAGGGTTTTCTAAGTCAAAACCCGGGTATATCCCTTCAGGAACAACCCCCAGCCATTGGATCCTCAGTCAAAGAAATGAACGGCTTCGATTCGGGACTGAAATGCCCAATCTGGGTCGAACACGGCCTGGCACACGCCCGTGTCCAGGGCCGTGTGCTTCATTCGCCGTCAAAATCGAATCACCTGGAACCACACACGGGTCTCGAACACGCCCGTGTTCGAGCTGACACGCCCGTGTTCCACCTGACACGGCCGTGTATCTGGCCGTGTACCCCATCAATTTCTCCCGTTTCCAACCCGAGCGCTGACACGGGTTCGGACACGCCCGTGTCCTTGCCCGTGTCACCTTGACACGCCTGGGCTCCAGGCCGTGTACAAGGTCTCGGCACTTCACGGCTAAGTGTCGACACGGGTCGACACGCCCTGCGACACGCCCGTGTCGCAGGCCGTGTGCCATGTCTCGACACACTGTCGACACCAAAGTGTCGACTTCGCGGGACGAGTGTCGACACGGGTTGACACGCCCTGCGACACGCCCGTGTCGCAGGCCGTGTGCCGTGTCTCGACACAACTTCAAAGCACTGTGTCGACTTCACGGCTAAGTGTCGACACGGGTCGACACGCCCTGCGACACGCCCGTGTCGCAGGCCGTGTGCCCAGTCTCGACACAATGTCGAGACCAAAGTGTCGACTTCACGCCTTAGTGTCGACACAGGCTTGACACGCCCTGGGACACGCCCGTGTCCCAGGCCGTGTGCCTGCAGCCAGAACTCAAACTGGCCCAAATTATTCCCCTTTTGCTCCTTTGAGTTTCGGGGCGTTACACGCCAAGCCCTGCGCTACTATGGGGTGGTACTCGCTCAACTCAACCCCAACTCCGTCTCCCTCCCGGTGGCTTTCGCCTGCTACATGCGGGCGGAAAGGATCGAGTTCAACCTCTCGGTCTTTCGGAAGTTGTTCAACTTCAGAGCCAAGGGAGGGTCAGTTTTCCTCTCCAGCCAGTCGGTGAAGACGGCGGGTCTCGCCAACAAACACCGCCACTTTGAGGAGAGGTTCGTCTTTGTCTCGGGACCTTTCAGCAACGTCCCTCTCGCCCCTATTCAGTACGATGGCGCGACCTACAAGCCCCCCCTCTCTCGAGAAGCGAGAAGGCGCCCTCGTTGAATTTTTCGGCTCCAAGGTTTTTGACATTCCTTTCCTCCGGCGAGACCTTGAAACCCTCCAACCGGTTCCCCTCGGCGAAGGTAACTTTCTGGATTAATCTTTTGAGAGCTTCTTTCAAATCAAAAGCTTCATAAAATCTATGGGTTTCGCAGGTGAGCGACATCTTCCCGTCCACCAGCCTTTTGAAGAGTCCGGGGTGCCCTCTAGCGCCTTGGCTCACGCCTTGGCGGCCG
This sequence comes from Platanthera guangdongensis, assembly GCA_039583875.1. Lineage (NCBI taxonomy): Eukaryota > Viridiplantae > Streptophyta > Magnoliopsida > Asparagales > Orchidaceae > Platanthera > Platanthera guangdongensis. Next base: position 175,663,776 of record CM077161.1, read on the forward strand.
CCGACGCCTGCCGGAAAGAGCCTGGAGCCTCCTCTGCGCCGAGTGTTTCGAAGCTGAAGCCAAGCTCCCTTCTGTCCCCCCTCCCAAAAAGTTGAAGTCATACACCGCGGAAAAGGGGAAAATGGTGATACCGGTGCCTGCCGAGACCCCCGCCGCGATCCCTTCCGCTACCAGCAGGGCGAATGCACGCCAGCCTGCCTCTGAGACTCCCGCCGAGACCTCTTCTGCGGCCAGTGAGGCGGAAGCTGCCCCGCATGCCGCAGAGACCCCGGCCGAGCCCTCCCGCGGTCCGGTGCCAAAGGAGCATCAGAACTTTGGTTTTGGCGACAAGTACAAGGCCACAGAGGGCTTCCCTATTCTCCAGTGGGATCCCGCCAGTAACCGCATAGCCGTTTCTACCCTTCTCCCCTCGTGGAGGGAGAGCGACGTCATCTCCGGCCACGCCTTTGCGCCGGGATATGACCTCTATAGCCGGGAAGACGCCGAATCCTTTGACTGGACAACAACAAAGGGCCTCGTTTTCTGACGCCGCCCAGGCCCAGCTTCGCATGGTCCAGCTCTCGCACATGGTTGGGCATCGCGCCCTCTCCATAGAGCGGAACTTCGTGGACATGCTTAGGGCGAGGGATGCCTCCGTGGCGGAAGCGACCACCCTGAAGGCCGAGCTGGCTGCTGCCCAACAACTTCTCTCCGCTCACCCGCCCCCCTGAGGTAAGCAAGACTTTCCTACTTCTCGAGCCATTTCTTACGCTTTCGTCTTTTGCCTGAATGGATCGCCTCGCAGGATCTTGGAGAGATTGAACTGTCCCGCGCGCGAGCGGCCCGCGCTGAAGACGAGAACTAGGTGCTGCGGGCCGAAGTGAAGCGTTTGGAAGAGGCCCTCGCCCTGGCCAAGGATCGCCCGCAGCGGGAGGAATGGGTAGAGCGTCGTCATTACTCCAACTACGAAATCGATGTGATCGTCCAGGAAAACGCGCAAGCAACTGTGAGGATGGCGATCGAAGTCTTGCGAGAATCGAGGTTGCTGAACGAGGGAGGCAAGACCTTCACCGCGCGAGTGATCCTGCCCTTTTTGTTCGAGCCCATCCCCCGCTTTGCTGGAGAGGATGGCTCTCCGGGGGATGGTGCGGCGGAGCTAGCGAGAACTAGCGGCCGCTCCCTCGGCGAGTCCTTCGGTTATTCTCCAAGAAAATCCTCTGGCGAGACCTCCAGCAGCAGAACCAGCGGAAACTCTGACGAATCTGCCCGCTAGCTCTTCCGTTTAATGTAATTTTGTTCTGATATAGTTAAGGTTTATGAACTATGTTAGTGTGATTTTTGTATAGGGGCGAAATTCCCTTACTGTTTCTTTACTTTTGTTTTGAATGCCGAAATGACTGCTGTAATGTCTGTCAACTTTACATGCACCCTATGCTCTTTTAGGTGACAGCCGCTTTCCACTCCGAGAGTTGACCTAGGGGCATCTGCCGGAAAGTATATGCCGAGAGCCTTACCTTAAAGGTTGCGTCCGGAACCCTCTCGCGAGTCATGCTCGTCGGGACCCCCAGCCATTTGGTCGTGGCGAGAACCTTGTCGAGAGCCCTACTGAAGACACAGCCGAGCCCCCCCCCCCCCCCCCGGGAGATTCGCGCCGAGAGAGGCCTTCCGAGAGGGTTGTGCCGAGAAGGGTCTAGGTCAGACCCTCCCTGTTCAAGGCCTGAAAATGTTCGATTCTAAACCTTTCAGCAAGGGACTTTGTGACTCCGTTGCGACTCCAAGGACCAACCATTTCCCCTCGTGTGCCTACAGTCCTGCCAAGCTAATGAGAGCCTGGACAGTGAGTCTACCCGGGGCCGAGCAGCACTCGGGGTCCCTTACCCCCACAGGCAAGCCTTCGGACCTGCCAGCTAGTAGGATCCAGGCAGCAGGTCTACCTGGGGCCGAGCCAAGCTCGGGGTAGTGCAAAGATCCTCAAGAGCCAATCCTTTCCCCCCAGGTGTGCCTACAGCCCTGCCCAGTTAATGAGAGCTTGGGCAGCAAGTCTACCCGTGGCCGAGCAGCACTCTGGGTCCCTTACCCCCACAGGCGATCCTTCGGACCTGCCAGCTAGTAGGAGCCAGACAGCGGGTCTACCTGGGGCCGAGCCAAGCTCGGGGTAGTGCAAAGATCCCTAAGAGCCAATCCTTTCACCCCAAGTGTGCCTACAGCCCTGCCCAGCTAATGAGAGCCTGGACAGCGAGTCTACCCGGGGCCGAGCAGCACTCAGGGTCCCTTACCCCCACAGGCAAGCCTTCGGACCTGCCAGCTAGTAGGATCCAGCCAGCAGGTCTACCTGGGGCCGAGCCCAGCTTGGGGTAGTGCAAAGATCCTCAAGAGCCAATCCTTTCCCCCCAGGTGTGCCTACAGCCCTGCCCAGCTAATGAGAGCTTAGGCAGCAAGTCTACCCGTGGCCGAGCAGCACTCGGGGTCCCTTACCCCCACAGGCGAGCCTTCGGACCTGCCAGCTAGTAGGAGCCAGACAACGGGTCTACTTGGGGCCGAGCCAAGCTCGGGGTAGTGCAAAGATCCTCAAGAGCCAATCCTTTCCCCCAGGTGTGCCTACAGCCCTGGCCAACTAATGAGAGTCTGGGCAGCGAGTTTACCTGGGTCCGAGCAGCACTCGGGGTCCCTTACCCCTATAGGCGAGCCTTCGGACCTGCCAGCTAGTAGGAGCCAGGCAGCGGGTCTACTTGGGGCCGAGCCAAGCTCGGGGTAGTGCAAAGATCCTCAAGAGCCAATCCTTTCCCCCCAAGTATGCCTACAGCCCTGCCCAGCTAATAAGAACATGGGCAGCGAGTCTGCCCGGGGTCGAGCAGCACTCGGGGTCCCTTGCCCCCACAGGCGATCCTGTGGACCTGCCAGCTAGTAGGAGCCAGACAGCAGGTCTACCTGGGGCCGAGCCAAGCTCGGGGTAGTGCAAAGATCCTCAAGAGCCAATCTTTTCCCCCAGGTGTGCCTACAGTCCTGCCCAGCTAATGAGAGCCTTGGCAGCAAGTCTACCTAGGGCCGAGCTGCACTCGGGGTCCCTTACCCCCACAAGCAAGCCTTCGGACCTGCTAGCTAGTAGGAGCCAGACAGCGGGTCTACCTATGGCCGAGCCAAGCTCGTGGTAGTGCAAAGATCCTTAAGAGCCATTCCTTTCCCCTAGGTGTGCCTACAGCCCTGCCTAGCTAATGAGAGTCTGGGCAGCGAGTCTACCCGGGACCGAGCAGCACTCGGGGTCCCTTACCCCCACAGGCGAGCCTTCGGACCTGCAGCTAGTAGGAGCCAGACAATGGGTCTACCTGGGGCCGAGCCAAGCTCGGGGTAGTGCAAAGATCCTCAAGAGCCAATCCTTTCCCCCTAGGTATGCCTACGACCCTGCCCAGCAAATGAAAGCCTGGGCAGCAAGTCTACCCGGGGCCGAGCAGCACTCAGGGTCCCTTACCCCCACAGGTGAGCCTTCGGACCTGCCAGCTAGTAGGAGCCAGGCAGCGGGTCTACCTGGGGCCGAGCCAATCTCGGGGTAGTGTAAAGATCCTCAAGAGCCAATCCTTTCCCCCAGGTGTGTCTGCAGCCCTGCCTAGCTAATGAGAGCTTGGGCAGCGAGTTTACTCGAGGTCGAGCAGCACTCGGGGTCCCTTACCCCCACTGGCGAGCCTTCAGACCTGCCAGCTAGTAGGAGCCAGACAGCGGGTCTACCTGGGGCCGAGCCAAGGTCAGGGTAGTGCAAAGATAACCAAAAGCCTATCCTTTCCCTCTAGGTGTGCCTACAGCCCTGCCCAGCTAATGAGAGCCTGGACAGCGAGTCTACCTGGGGCCGAGCAGCACTCGGGGTCCCTTACCCCCACAAGCGAGCCTTCGGACCTGCCAGCTGGTAGGAGCCAGACAGCGGGTCTACCTGGGGCCGAGCCAAGCTCGGGGTAGTGCAAAGATAACCAAGCATCAATGAGAAGACAATCATGAGAAGAAACTCAAAGATATTATTACAAAAATGGTTTACATCCTTCTCTCCACTAATGGTAGAAGCGCTTCAAATCATCTCCGCTCCATACATGACTCAAGGATACCCCTTCCACATTCTGGAGGTGGCATCCCCCTGACTCTAGGACCTTTTCTACGATATAGGGCCCCTCCCAGTTGGGGTTGAGCTTGCCCACCGCAACCGACCTTCCAGCGGCGTCGACCTTCTTCAGGACCAAGTCCCCTTCCTTGAACTGCTTTATCCTCACATATTTATCGAAATACTTTATTATCCTTCGTTTGATCTCCTCCTGCCTGACAGCGACCACGTCACGGAGTTCTTCCACCATGTCTAACGAGAGTCGTAGCTCCCCCTCATTTTCTAGCCTCCAAGCCTCATCTCCTTCGTCTGCAGCCGCGACTCGTGGGGATCGAACCTCTAACTCCACGGGCAGGACCACCTCACACCCATGGGAAAGTTTGAAGGAGGTCTCGCCGGTGGCCGTGTTTAGGGTTGTTCGCAAGGCCCACAACACTGAGCGAAGTTGTTCCACCCAGCTCTCCCTCAAGCTCTCCACCTTCTTCTTGAGCAGGTTCACGATAATTTTGTTCGCCGCCTCCATTTGACTGTTGCTCCTGGGGTGGTGGACGGAGGCAAACCTGAGTTTGATACCCATTTGAGTGCAGAAACTTATGAACTCTCTGCTTGCAAACTGTGGACCATTATCCGTGACGATGGCCTGAGGCAGCCCGTGCCTGAAGATGATCTCCCCCCAAATGAAATTCCGAATGACTTGGGATGTTACTTTGGCCAACGCCTTGACCTTCAACCATTTAGAGAAGTAGTCGATCATGACTAAAAGAAACCTCCTCTGCCCGCTCGCTAGGGGGAACAGCCTGACTAGATCCATTTCCCAAATGGCAAAAGGTCATGGCGTCGTAATGCTTCAAAGTCGTTGGGCGGGCAAGAGCTGGAGGGGGGCATAGAGCTGGCACTTCTGGCACATCTTCGCAAACTCCTCAGCATCATTCCTCAGGGTGGGCCAGAAATACCCCTGTCTGACCACCCTTGCCTCCAGCATCCTACCTCCGGAATGGCCACCACATTCGCCAGAGTGTATCTCCTCCAGAATTCACTGGGTCTCCTCTTCCGTCACACATCGCGCCAGAAGACCCAAGAGCATCTTCCGATGCAAGCTTCCTTCGTGTATGAGATAGTTGGCTGCCTTATGCCAAAAACCCTTTGCCTCCTCGACACCCTCCAGGAGGTTGCCCGTGGAGAAGAAGGTCACGAAGGGGTCCATCCATGATGGTCGTCGATTTTCTTCCATTAGCTTCCCTTCCTCGATCATCGGATGAAAAAGATCAGTTAAAGTTCCCCCCTCGCGGTCCAAACTTAGCTAATCAGTCAGCCGCCTCATTCTCTTCCCTAGGTAGGTGCTGCATTGAGAAGGTTCGGAACCCCCCTATGATCCCCCTAGTCTTGGCCAAGTACCTCTGGAGGGTTGGTTCCCGAGCTTCATACTCCCCCCTGATCTGGGACGCCACAACTAGTGAGTCTGCGAACACTTCCACGCCATGAACCCCAAGCTCCTTGGCCAACCGCAATCCGGCTATGACGGCTTCATACTATGCCTGGTTGTTGGTGACTGGAAAGTGTAGCGCCACTTCCTGCTCTATGGTGACTCCCTGGGGGCTTACCAACACCACACCTCCTCCTAGGGAATGCTTCTCTGAGGCCCCATCGACATACATCATCCATGCCTCCTTCGGCAGCGCTTCCCCCTCTCCCAGCTCTGTGACAAAGTCCGCCAAGAAGTCAGCCACCGCCTGTGCCTTGATGGGGAGCCTAGGCACAAAGGAGACGTCGAATTCACTGAGCTCAATGGACCACTTTGTCAACCGCCCCGAGTGTTCTACCTCCTCAAAGATCTTGCATAATGGGTGGTCGGTCACTACCTTGATTGAATGAGCCTGAAAGTACGACCTGAGCTTTCGAGCCGAGACAACCAGCGAGAAGGCTAATTTTTCCAAGATGGGGTAGCGCAATTTAGCCTTCTTTAGAACTCTACTGACATAATAGATGGGCAGCTGTCTTCTTCCTTCCTCCCTTACCAACACAGAGCTCACTACCGCAGCCCCTACCCCAAGGTACAAGGCTAAGTCCTCTCCCTCCTTCGGACTCTGCAGGAGTGGCGCTCGAGTCAGCTGAGTCTTCAATTCCTGAAAAGCCTCCTCACATTCCTTCATCCACTCGAACTGTCTATTCCCCCAAAGTGCTTTGAAGAAAGGCGAACACCTCTCTCCGGCTCGAGAAAGGAAACGGCTCAGCCCAGCCAGCTTACCTGTCAAGCGCTGAACCTCCTTGGCGCTGTGAGGTGATTCCAACTCCATGATGGCTCTTACCTTATCTGGGTTAGGCTCGACACCTGCCGGGGTTAGAAGGTGTCCGAGGAACTTCCCGCGGCTTGCCCCGAAGACACATTTTGGGGGGTTCAACCTCATCCTGAACTTTCACAGGGTTGTAAACGTCTCCTCCAGGTCGAGCAAGTGCGAACCCACGTCCCTGCTCTTAACCATGAGGTCGTCGACGTAGACCTCCAAGTTCCTCCCCCTTTGCTCTTTGAACACCCGGTCCATCATCCGTTGGTATGTTGCCCCTGCGTTCCTTAGCCCGAAAGACATCGTTTTATAACTGAAGCACCCCTCCCTCGTGATGAAGGAGACATCCTTGACGTTAGGGGGATGCATGTGGATCTGGTGATAACCTGAAAAAGCATCCAAAAAACTCATGATAGAAAAACCGACGGCTGAATCAACCAGCGCGTCGATCCGAGGCAGGGGGTAGCAATTCTTAAGGCATGATTTATTTAATAAAGAAAAGTCTACACACATCCTCCACCCCCCATCACCCTTCTTTGTCATTACCACATTGGAGACCCAGCCTGGGTACTGGATCTCTGAAATAAAGCTTGCGTCAAGAAGCTTCTTCATCTCATCGCGGATAGGATCCTCCAACTTTGTGGCGATGGCCCTCATCTTCTGGCGGATGGGATGTGTCTTGGGGTCCAGGTTCAAGCGGCGGCAAGCCACATCAGCGTCAATGTCTGGCATGTCCGCCGCGCTCCAGGCAAAGATGTCAACGTTCTTTTGGATGCACTCCTGCATCCTCGCCTGGTCTTCTTGGCTCAAGCCTCCGCTGATCCTCACCTTCTCCACCTTCCCAGCCCTGCTGACCACCTCCATCTCCACAATTTCCTCCGTCGCTCCAGCCGAGCCTGCTCCCCGCTGACCCTCTCCTCCTCATCTCTCCACTCCTCAACACCTAGCCCCTCCACCTCCATTGCTTCCAACTGGCCCTCCTCGGGCAGCTCTACCTCCCTTCCCCTCCAGGCCTCCCCCTCTATCTCTACTTCCATCCTCTGCTCCTCCATTGCTCCCCTCGTCGTCTCACTCAGGCTTGCTCCTTCCTTTCCCATAACCTCCTCCTCAGCCTCCCTTCCAACCTCGCATAAGCTCACTACCTCCCTCCTCACACCACACCCCCCCCCCTCTTCGACCTTCTTCACCGCCTCTTCCAGGCTCGCCTCTCCTTCTCCCCCAGCTTCCTCTGCCCTTGTCATCTCCCTTTCCAGCTCCTCCGCTTCTTCCATCCAAGAGATAGTGTTGACAGCAGTCACATAGCATTGCCTCGCCACCCTTGGATCTCCTCTGATACTGACCTGTACCCCTCCGCTATTGAACTTTAGACACTGATGGAACGAGGAGGGGACGCAACGAAAGGCACTGATTAGAGGCCGCCAGAATATTACATTGTAGCTGCTCGGAGCGTCAATGATGACGAACCGGCAATTCCTCGACACCCCTCTCAACGTCACATACATCCCTACCCCTCCTTCCACCTCCTTCCGCTCCCCCTAGAACCCAAAAAGCGGTCCATCCGAGGCTAACACCCTCTGAGCTTCCACTTTCATCTCATCAAAGGCTTTCTTGAAGATTATGTTCACGGAACTCCCATTGTCCACCAGTATCCGGGATATCGTGAAATTCTCTATCGCTATCTTAATCACCAAGGCATCGCAGAATGGATCCTCATAATCCGACAAGTCTTTCACTGAAAAAGTGATCTTCTCCTCCGACGGGGGGGGGGGGGGGGGGGGGGGTCTGGGAGGTCGAGGCAAAGCTCCTTCGGTACATGGTTTGAAAACTCCCCTTGCGGGTAGCCTCGATCCCCACACCTCTGTGGATCACCCCGATCCCTCTTCGGGTCCCCACATCCACCCAGTCTTCGCATCTATATCCTCCTCCTCCTTCCGGTAGAACCTCCTCAATCCTCACAGGGGGTTGCTGCTGAGCTTTCCCCCTTGCTGCCCTCATCTCTAGAAATTCTGGGCAGGTGGCCGTCGCGTGACCCACCTCTTGGTGAAAGTCACAAAAGGGCAACACCACCCTACCTTCCCTCCTCCTCACTCCTCCTCGAACTCCTCTCCTTCCTCCTCTTCCTCTTACTATCTCCATTGCTTCCTGCTGCGGCCGGAGGGGGACCCGATGCCCCTGCCTCCAGGTCGGTTGGTTGATCCTCCTTTATTCCCTATAGTCGTCCCTGCCCGGGAACCCGCGACCTTGTCCCTGAGGATGACCCTCTTGGGGCCTCCATCCCAACATGTTGTTCGGCTCCCGCGGCCCCCAACCTTGTTGTCTCCCCTGATCTCGGGGTTCATCCTCCTTCTCTCCTCCCTTCGCTCTCTCTGCCTCCCTGCTCCAACTTCCTTTCTATCTTCTTCCGCCAACTTGGCTAGCCTTCTTGCAAACGCCGGATTGGCCGACTCAATCTCAATCTCTTTCGCCGCCCTCTCCATCAGCTCCTCGAAGGAGAGGGGGGAACCCTCTTCAGCTCCATACTAAAGAAGTTGGGCCTCATCCCTAGAGTGAAGGCCAACATCACCGTGTACCCTGGCATCTCCTGCACCTGTAGAATCTCCTCCTGGAACCTGTCCACATAGTGTCCCAGCGTCTCTTCTGACCTCTGCTTGATGGCGAACAGGCACTCCGCTGACTTCTTCCTCTTCTTGGACGTGGAGAACCTCAGCAGGAATCCATGCCTCAGATCTTCAAAGCAGTAAATCGAGCTCGCGGGCAACTGATGGAACCAGTCCCTCGCCTTTTCCTTCAACATGATGGCGAAGAGCCTGCACTTGAATGCATCCGACATTTGTCTGATGGAAACATCTTCTTTGAACCACTACACGTGTTGCGTAGGGTTGTCCCTCCCGGTGTAATATGACATGACCGGTTCCCTGAACCCTTCCGGGACCGGAGCTGAAATGATTAGCTTGCTAAAGGGGCTTCCACTCACCACCTGCTGAGAAGGCTCTTCCCGCGATCTCGACTCGCTGGCTCTGTCTGCACTGGCCTATCTCGGGAAAATCTCCCGCCTGGGGATATCCCTTTCCACCGCCTCTGCCGGAATCTCCTTCCCGGGACGCTGCCCGGGAGCATTCTCGCCTAACGACGGAGCAGCCGCCAACGGAACCTGCGGAGTCTCCCAGTCACCTCTCACCGAGAAGGCCAAGTGAATTGTCAGCAAAATCTCCCGCCTTAAGTCCTCCAGCATTCCCACCGTCACCCTATTCTCCTGGGAGGGAGAACCTCCCAAGCCAGCTCCTTCTCCTCCACCTCCAGCCATGAGACTTGACTTGAGATTTTCTAGCACTGGTTACTCTCCACGCTCACCGCAGCAGAACTGTTGAAGCCAGAAATTGACCTCAACTAGAGTTCGAAAATAAGGGTGTAATCAACACCTACTTCTCTCAAACCCCGACCCTTGACTGGTTGCGAAGAACCTAGAACTGACCCAAATCCTTAGCAGGGAGGTCCCACCTTTTTCCCAGAAGATCTCTGAGAGCTTCCCCTCCAAAGCCAAAAGCTGGGCTAGAAGCTCCTCAGAAAGCACTAGAAAGTTTTTGAGAAAAATGAAAGTCTGCCTTATAAAGAGCCCCTACGGGTCTATTTATAGCCTTGGCTGACCTGAAATTACTAGAGTACCCTTGGCTTGTCTGCCAATAGCCAAGTCCCGCTGTTATGAAATCTTGAATGCAGACCCCGGGGGCATGTAGGTCATTTACCCGAGGGAAACTAGGTAATTTCACCCTAGGCCCTGGCCCCCACACAGCGAGAACCCTATGACGAGAACCATCCCGCCTTACACTCGGCGGGAGTTACAGAAAAAGGGGTTGAAGGCTCCCCCGGACCGAGCCTGCTTCCCCCCTCCATGGGGGCACGAGAGCCTGCTTCCGCCCTCCATGTGGCGCGAGCCTTCTCGCCTGGGCGGGAGTGGGTCTCGGCTGGGGCTCTTTCGCTCTGAAGTCCTAAGCTAGCTCGAAGCCAACCCAATCCAGGCCCTTGAGGGGGGCCTTGGTTTTACCCAACGAATATGGGGTTGTACAGTCTGTGAATCAGTACCTACTCTCCAATTTCAAAAATTTGATCCCTCATGTACTGAGTTGCTTGAATCTTATAATAATCATTATTTATTGCAATTTTATATCGAACAAATGCAAATAATTCAAGTGATGCATGAGAAACACAGCATGTAATGAACATGAATTAGGAAGCGTAGAATTGTCAAGCACAACATATGAATGAACATGCAAGTGAGGGACACAAAAGATGACATGCTCGCATGAATGATGCATGAGAAACACAACAGACGCAGTACACAGATAAACATCAAAAATATTTGTCTTTGATGTTTGAATTTTATGAAAAAAATTTACATTCATATATTTCTGTGATTTACTTATTCTAAACTTAATTTATTCTTTTTTCTTTCTATAAAAATATCTTCATTTATCGTTCATTAATAGTAACATCACCCATCAAAATCATATATATTTCAACTTGGCTTAAATCTCTTGTCTTATTTTCTCTAATTCGAGTAATTTTATATATAACACGTTCTTTTATCTTTAATGTCTAGACGCTTGACAAATTATTTATAAGTTTAATTTCTTATTTTACTTACGACATTTTTAGCTTCTTTTTTGACGAATTTATACATTGCTAAATTTTCTTCGTTCAAACAAGCGTCGTATTTTATAGCTAGCTCACTTTGTCATCACTTTGTCTTTCACTTTTTCTTTCCACAGTTGAGATTCATTGAAGCATAAATAAATAAAAATTGACTACCTGTAAGGCATGAGAAGTGGTTATTAGATGCTCGAATATAATGAGTTGTAAATTTCTTTGGTTTCTTTCTGATAGATTATTTCGCTCTCCGTACAAAATAATAATAAATCCAGACACACGAATCCACGTAGTTTAACAAAAATAGCAGACTAAACAGTAACATGAAGTGAAAACATCAAAAACAACTATACACACCACAATCTTACTAGATCTGACACTGTTCAAACCTCTGAGACAAACCACAGACAAAAGAACGAGATCTACAAGTGCTTAGCTCAGATCTCACGATGCCAAATCCCAACTCATTCTTGATTTATCGCAATGAAAATGAAGCATGATAATTAATTGTAATGAAAATGAAGCGTGATGAGAAGCGCGGGATCTGAAAAGGGAATTTGCGCACGACGATAGTTTTCTACCGTGCGGCGATAGTTTTCTACCGCGCAGCGATAGTTTTCTACTGTGTGGCGGTAGCATAGAAGTTATGACGTGTCCACTTGTCGTCGCCCGATTAGATGGCTGAACGGTGGCATCCTCGAGAAGCCGAACAATTGGGCTACCGCGCGGCGGTAACTTCCTACTGCGCGGCGGTAGCACCCGTAAACTTTATTCTTGGAGGAATCAGGACCGTCCACTGATTCTATTTGGAGATCCAATGGCTGGTGCGTGCCTCTGCGGATATATAGCCGGGAGTTAGGTTTTCCCAACTCATTTCTTCATTGGCTCTCTCTTTCTAAGTTCTAGAGAGAAGGGAGAGTGAAGAAGGAATAAGAAGGACGAGATTTCGCCGCCATCGGAGTTCCGAAGCTCTGATTCGCAAGTCGAGACTGGATTTGGGGAGGCAAGGTCGTTGCGGCCGCATCCATCCATCTAAATCTTGGGCATGACACCAAAGAAATCGCAAAGGATAACGATTCTCTACTTGGACATGTGAAGTCCTCTTCCTTTTGCATAGAAAACCCTCTCCCGCGAGTGTGCGGTGAGCGCGTGGTATTCCTTCGGGGATTATCGCCGTAGTTTTGCATATAGAGTTCAGAATCAAAGTACGGACATAGGCATGGTGTGTGAAGCCCATCCAGATGGGTTGATCTGGATTGTCGGAGAAGACTCTGCGCCGTTTATTTTTCGGGTCTCTACGTGGTAAATTGCAGCAGGGAACTTTGGGGACTAACCCCAAGGAGCACCCAGAAAACTGGACAGAGACACATTTATGCCAGGTACCGCGCTGCGGTAGTGTTACCGCCGGCAGTAGCTTTGTGAGGCCTGTCTTGCGGGGACATGGGGGCTAGTGTGTGGGGCTGCGTGCTCTGGGAGCCTAGCTTGGTGCCCTGAGAGCCGACCTCATGCATAACTGGGTTATGTACTATTGTATGATCGATACTTCGGGCCTCGGGAAAGCTTGATCCGCGTCGATGACTTAAATTGACATGGCGGTGTGAGCAACGGGTTGAGTGGAACAGTACCTGCTCTATGTGGTTTGGTTAAAGAGACCTAAGATACATGACACCTCCCGTTGGCATAGAGGGCGAGTCTTAGGCTTCGGCCAGAAAGACTTAAATGCTCACGATGGTTGTCGTCCTGGGGGCAGTGGTGAAGCCTCGGCTTGGTCCGGATTCACCGAGAATGTGCCTTGAGAGCACGGGATGTGTGGTCGTTCGTGCCTACGCCTGTGGTGAAGTGTTCTTAAATTGTACTTTCATTTTTATGTTGGATTTTGCTAATATAATTGCAGGGAAGGAGCACCGTCGCCCTGAGTAAGGGGTGAAGTCGTTATAATTTGGTCAGCTTTAGCTGACCGTTGCTTTGTTTTGTCACCGTGCGGCGGATTGTTCTTATGCAGTAACAGGTGAGCCTAGTGACAAATAGCGGGTTGAAGCCCTTGTTGCTGGGCTGGCCCTTGAAAGCCAAGGCGAAGTGTTTTTCTTTTAATGCTATCATGTATGGCCGGCCTGCGAGCCGATGTATGTAAAACACTTTAATTCAAGTTGAATGTTGTAAGACCATAAGGTCAAGTCTTTTGTGTATGTTATTTCATTCCTGCTGTAGGTGTAGTAGACATTCATGTTATGTTTATGGGTTCTTCTAACTTACTTAAAAGCTTTCGCTAGAATGCTCTATGTTATGTTTCAATATTGTTTCATAGTATTTTGGTATTATTATATAACTCCGCTAACTGTCCGTGGAATATGGTGTGGGCCCCGACCGTATCTTCTGTTATATCTCATGTGACGGATGAGGGTGTTATAATTTGGTATCAGACTATGGTGTCGATCTTTCTTCGGAGAATTCATGGTCGAATTCTTTTTAAGGCGTGGTGAGCACAGCCATGTGCGTCATCGTTATAATATGAAAAGAACTCATGAATGTCCACTTAGGAATGAAATATACATGTTTGAGGAACCTGAGTGTTCCTATGATTGCTTTTTGGCATTTGTTTGTCACCTAATTGAGCTTTTTCCCGATTTTAGGTGATTATGAGTGGTGTAGTGCAGTCACAAGGTCAGCACTCTGTGGAGGGAAGTGCACTTAACGACGTGCCTACGACCCCTCCTTCTGCGGAAACCATCTGAATGGTAGCGGAAGTAGTGTTTGCTATGATCAATGCCCACCAGAGAAGGCATGTGCAACCCCCTATCCCCGTGGTGGCTCCAATGCCGGTAGGTTCTCTAGAGCAAGTGGAAATTATAAGATCATCCGATCAGTGGTTGAACATGCTTTTAACGCAAGGGACACACTTTGTTGACAAGTATTTGCTTGCTTTTGTCATGTTAAGGCGCTACCCAGGGGTTGAGTTGGAAGATGAGCAGACTACGGTAAACAAGTTTTATAATGGTCTGCGTGATGATTTACGACTCCTATTGGTAGGACCAGAGTTATTGGGATTCTGAGCATTGGTGGAGTCGGATAGATTGTTGGAAGTAGATTTGGGAAAAGTCCACCAGATGCCAGTGTGCAGGGTACCGAACTCTGCAGATTCTGCAAAGTATGGATACCACAAGAGTTGGCATAAGAGGTCTAGAACCTCTACCAGTCAAGTTCCTTATGCTTGTCATACTTGTGGCAAGTCAGGATACCTTACCCGTGATTGTCATGTTGATGCCCTAAAGACAAAGAAAGCTAAGCCAGGAGAAGCTGAGGGCGAGTCCCACTTACTTGTTATAAGTGTGGCATGCCGAGACATATGACCTGTGACTGTTGGGATAGGTTTCCAAAGAAAAAGGAAAAGGTAGAAGACCATAAGCAATATAATAAGATGACAAGTATGGTTTAGCTTATAGCTTTTATTCTCATGACATGATTAGTTACTGGCTTATGATTTGTGTAAGTGGACTTTGCCCCACTCTTGGTGGTGGAGAGTATTGTTTGTTAAAGTACTTCTGGCTCCTTAGCACCCAAGATGTTCTTGTGGTTCGTCCTAGTATTTCCCGATTATGGGTATTCAATCCAAACGGAAACATTGTCATTAAAAATTGTAGGTGGTTTGATTTTAGGCATGGACTGACTCTTGGAACATCATACATAGGTTGGTTATAACCCTAAGTGGGGTAAAACTAGGGCAAAACCCACAGGACGTGAGACTAAGTTAGCAGTCTTTAAGGGGGGGGGGGGTGGCGGAGTTGTTATTAACTCTACTAGAGACTAAGAACCCCAAGCCTGGGTTTGTCGGTGTTTCGGTGGTGTTAAAATTTGTTGAAGTGTTCCCCAAGCTCTCCCAAGAGCTCCTCCCGAGAAAGAGAGATTTAGTTCACCATTGAGTTGGTTCCTGGTGCCAAGCCCGTGTCGCGGTCTCCTTACCGATTAACACTGAGAGAAGCGGCTGAGTTGAAAGCACAGCTTCAAGTATTAATAGAGCAGGGGCATGTGCGTCCAAGTTTGTCACCTTGGAGTGCCCCGGTCCTCTTTTTGGAGGCGGACAATAGTCTGCGACTGTGTATCGATTATCGGGAACTCAATAAGTTAATAGAGAAGAATAAGTAGCCGATTTTGAGGACCGATAATTTGTTCGTTCACCTAGTTTGGATCGACTGTATATTCGAAGCTGGGTTTGAAGTCTGGTTATTTTCAGCCAAGACGCAGTGAGAGTGACGCTCCCAAGATGGCGTTCAGCACGCGTTATGACCATTATGAGTTCACTGTCCTACCTTTCGGGCTGACGAATGTGCCATCGGTGGTTATCAATCTAATGAACATGACGTTTGAGGAGTATTTGGATTGGTTCGTGACTGTGTCATTCGATGATATCCTAGTGTCCTTCCAATCTGAGTATGATCATGTGGAACACGTGTATATTGAGACCAAGAGAAGTAATCAGAGTATGCCAATTATTTGAGTGTGAGTTTTAGCTATCTTCAATGACATTCCATAGTCATAGAGTCATGGTCAGGGTATCGTGGTGGATCCAGCAAAGATTGTTGCAATATGTGACTGACCTGAGTTGTCTTCTGTAGTGGAAGTCAGGGGTCTTTTGAGGCTTGTCGGCTTCTACAGGCGCTTTGTAGAGAACTTCTTACGGATAGAGTTGCCACTTACGACCCTAACGAGGAAGGATCAGAAATTTATTCTGTCGCCAGCGTGCGCACAAGCTTTTAAAGATCCAAAGTGTCGCTTGATCATGACACCTGTCTTTTGTTCGCCCTGTGGTTCTGAAGGCTGTGAAGTTTATAGTGACGCATATGGGAGTGGTTTAGGCTATATTCTGCTTCAGCACAGATTGTTGATAGCCTATGGATCATGTTAGTTAAAGGTGCATAAGAGGAACTACCCGGTCCATGATTTGGAGTTGGCGGCCGTGGTATTCGCTCTCAAGCTTTGGAGGAATTATCTGGTCCATGAGTTGGTGATTGCCGGTCGTGATATTCACGCTGAAGCTTTTGAGGCACTACCTATATGGTGTGAGGGTCGACATTTATAGACCATAAGAGCTTGAAGTATCTATCAGATCAAAAGGATTTGAATATGCGTTGGTGTAGGTGGACAGAGTTCCTTGGGGACTACCCCTTCAAGATACACTATGTACCTGAGAAAGGTAATGCGGTTGCAGATGCGTTAAGTCGCAGAGCTCCCGCGCAGGCCAATTGGTTAACGATGCATGTTGAGCGTCTCGTTTGAAATTTAAAAGCCTTATAGATATATTGTGTTGATAAGATGTCTGGTGCTGGAGCACAGTTGAGCCAAGCGGAAGTGTTGTATGCCCTGACTGATCGGATTCGACATGCTTTGGAGTTGGATGACAGCATGAAGCGGTTCATGGATGAGGCTTTGGATGGTTCAGACACCCAATTTACCATTGATGATGGGTTATTGTGGAAAGAGAGTCATTTGTGCGTCCCAAGTATGGGCAAACGATGAGAGGAATTGATGTACGAGGCTCCTCATACTAAGTACTCGGTTTACCCGGGGAGCTTAAGGTTGTATAGAGTTGTGAAAAAGTTGTTCTGGTGGACGGGACTGAAAGAAGACATAACACTTTATGTGGCGAAGTGTCAAACTTACGCCTTTGTAAAGGCAGAGTGCCAGAAGCCCGGAAAATTTTTGGAGTCTTTGCTCATACCAAAGTGAAAATTTGATGACATATCCATGGATTTCGTGCATGGTTTGCCGATATCGCAGAACGGGAACGACGTATTTTGGGTAATCGCACGGATCCTACATGCATGCCCGCTCGGATGCTTGCCTCCAAGTCTTCACTTTTTGGGCAAACCTCACCCCCTTTTGTTTTTGTGTTGTGCAAGTTTCGAAGCGTTCCTCCGGTCCGATGCGCCTGCGCTCCTCTTTAACCGAAGACGATGTGGATATTTGGAGGAAGAAATATGGGCTCCCTGCCAATCTGGAAGTAAGGATCCCACATGCCGAGGAGCGAGTCCAGAATCCTCCCCATGGTTGGCTTACGATTTGCAAAGTTTCTATGAGGTTCGGCTTCCGTTTTCCGCCGTGCGAGAAGGTGATCGAGATCTTGAAGTTCTATGGGGTGCCAATTTCACAATTTGTCCCTGTTGGAATTGCCCGAATTATGGGCTTAGCTGCATTCTTTCGCGAGCATGGAGGACGGCTTTCCTTGGACCAATTCCGAGATTGGTGTGACGTTCGCTCTGATGGCGGCGAACGAGTGGAGGTTCGTGGCAACAAAAGTTGGTTGGAGTTTGAAGCTCGAAAAGACCGCCGGCACGGGAACACCCTGTTTGGGTATGTTAGGAATTCATGGGGCCTTCCCGAGGCATGGGAAATGCTACCGGACCACTACCGTCGAGTGAGGGGGAAGGAACGAGAATTTTCTCCGGTGCTTGGGTTTTTCGAGCTTCGTGAACTAGTCAATCGTCTCTTCAATATTTTTGTCTATGTGGAGGAGAAGCGTCTGCTGCGGTGTGGTATCTCCTCTGACACAGCCCAAGCTGTCGGGACTTCTCAGGAAGGGAGACAAAAGAGGAAGGTTGTGGCAGCTCCTTCTGTTATCCTTGACACGATGGCGGCGGCAGCTCCTTATGATGTATGTCCTGAGTCGACTCCCGAGGTGCAGATACTTGCGTCCCCAGTTCCTCAGGTGTCTCCGTAGGCGGTGGCCCCTCAGATGTCCTCCGCTTTGAGGGCAATGAGTGATGCGGTAAGTGCCTTGGTTTGTTGAGGAGATTTTTTGTCATCTTCATTATTCGGTACTAACTTTCACCTTTTGCTTTGTGCAGATAGAGACTCAAGCCCAGATTGCGGTGACCTGGAATGACCACTATGTGAGTTTGAAGGACAGGTACCTTGCCCTTCAGGAGAAGCTCCGGTTGACGTCGAGCTTGCTTGGCTCCTTGAGGGAGGAGCATGATCTGGACGTTGTGCAGTTTCGCCTGACCGGGTCGGTACTGAAGTCCGATTTAGAGGACGCACGTGCGGCTTTGAAGGTGGAGAAAACTCTGGTGGAGAGGACCACCCAGATGTTGAAGCACTCGAAGGAGGATACCTTGGGCTTGGAGACTGAGTTGCAGGCGGCACAGGATGAGGTCTCTGGCCTTGACGCCCAGCTACGAGTGGCGAAGACCCAAGTAGAGATGTTATCTTCTGAGAACCATACATCGAAGTTGAACGCCGCAGGACTTGCAGAATACCTGGAGTCGCTGGACTACATGCGAGACCGTAGCTTGATTGCGGAGGAGGTTCGCGACGAGATTTGGTCCAAGGAGGTGGAGCCCCAGATGGACGATGTGCGTGAGCTGGCGCTTG
This sequence comes from Platanthera guangdongensis, assembly GCA_039583875.1. NCBI lineage: Eukaryota > Viridiplantae > Streptophyta > Magnoliopsida > Asparagales > Orchidaceae > Platanthera > Platanthera guangdongensis. Next base: position 175,682,127 of record CM077161.1, read on the forward strand.
GGCGCGGTGTCTCGAAGGCCTTTCGCTTAGTTAACAAAAGTCTAGGATGTGACACATCCGACCTCAGCTTTGCGGATGTTTCTGAGGACGAGCGTTCCGGCTCGGACGATGAGTAGTAGCCTTTTGTTTCTGCAGGTGTGTATTTGTACTTTGTTGTTTAGCCAGTCGTATTGCTTTTTGTTTGACATTTGTTGTTATCGCCCTTAGGCGCTGTTTGCCCTTTGCCAGATCATTTCAGTTGTTTTGTTGACATTGTTCCCTTCATGTCTTCTTAGTTGGTTTGTCTGACATTAGTTTGGCTTTGCTAGCGGGTTTTTTTTGTTTGTGCGGCTCAAGTTTACAGCCAAGTTCGTGCGAGGGCTGCTCGCAGTTTCTTCGTGAGGGCGCAGGCTTCCACGAGATGCACGAGTCGGGCTCGCGGCTTAGGTTGCACGGGGTCTGCTTGCGGCTTCTTCGTGAGGGGGCAGGCCCCCGCAGGGTGCACGAGGGCTGCTCGCGGCTTTGGTTGCATGAGGGCTTCTCGCGGCTTCTCTGTGAGGGGGGCAGGCCCCCATGGGGTGCGCTAGGGCTGCTCGCGGCTTTGGTTGCACGAGGGTTACTCGCGGCTTCTCCGTGAGGGGGGCAGGCCCCCACGGGGTGCGCGAGGGCTGCTCGCGGCTTTGGTTGTACGAAGGTTGATCGTGGCTTCTCCGTGAGGGGGGCAGGCCCCCACGGGGTGTGTGAGGGTTGCTCGCGGCTTTGGTTGCGCAAGGGCTGCTTGCGGCTTATCCGTGAGGGGGGGGGGCAGACTGTAACGCCCCGAATTCTGTGTGCGAGTCGGTCGCGGAAAAAGAGTTTTTGGTGCCTGTAGGGGTACACGGCCTAGGACACGGGCGTGTCCAAGGCCGTGTCTGGCTGGTGATTTTTTGGTCGTTTTCAACCCGAGAAGGACACGGCCAGAAACACGGCCGGATGACACGGGCGTGTCATCCGACACGGGCGTGTGCCAACCCGTGTCCAGACCCGTGTCCTGAGGGGTCGTGTCCGTTGCCGTGGCGGTTATGCGTGACACGCCCTCGAACACGGGCGTGTCGAGGAACCCGACACGGGCGTGTCAGGTCAGACACGGGCGTGTCTTGGCCCGTGTGCGTTTCCCCGTTCGACGATCGTGCCTGGATCGAGGCACACGGCCTTGGACACGGCCGTGTGCCAAGCCGTGTGCGGCCCAGTTCTGGGGAATTTTGTGCAGATCCGAGCCGTTCATTTTCTTTAATTTAGATCTGACGGCCCAGATTAGTTTAGGCTCTGTTAAGGCCGGGAATAGGGAGTTATTCCCTCATTTTCTCTCCAAAATTCTCCCCTTCCAAAGTGAGAGAGGAGAGGAAGAAGAAGGAGGTTTCCGGCCGCCGGCGGAGCATCGGAGCGCCATTTCGAAATCGGAGAGCGGATCCGTGGAGGGAAAGTCATTGCGAAGAGTTCTAACCGCGTAGTTTTTCCATGGCGCCAAAACGGACTACAAGGGTAACGATTCTCAACTCGAGCGCTTGAATCTCTTTCTTTCTGCATAAGGAATCCCGCTCCCGCGAGTATGCGGTGAGTGCGTGGTGTTCCTTGGGGTTGACGGGAATAGTCCCCCTTGTGTTGCATGTAGAGCCCGGAATCGTAAGTACGGGCATAGGCATTGTGTGTGAAGCCTACCCGGACGTGTTTTGTCTGGATCGGTGATGTTGCATTTGATATGTTTTGCCGGAGAAGACTCCGTGCTTTGGATTTTTCGGGTTTCTACGCGGTAGATTGCAGCAGGGATCCTTGAAGGTTAGCTTCAAGGCGCACCCGGAAAATTGAGCGGAAACGTGTTCTGCTAACTTGGCGGTCTGGGAACCGGCCTTGATCATAACTGGGTTATGAGACTGTTTTGGAAAATTTGGGATCCGAGAGAAGCTTGGCCCGCGCAAAGTTCCTTAAATTGGACATGCGGCGTGAGCAACGGGCAAGTGGAATTGGACCTAGGCTATGTGGTTCGGTGCGAGAGACCCGAAGACGGGGACTGGCCGTTGGCATAGTTGGAGCCTTAGACGGTGGTCAGAAAGGCTAAATGCTCACATGTTGTTGCCATCCTAGGGGTGGTGGTGGATGCACTGATGGGTCAGGGTCCACCATGAATGTGCCCTGAGTGCACGGGGTGTTTGGCCGTGCGAGCCTACACCTGTGGCGAATTATAATTGCGCTTTATATATATTGTTGGCTAAAGCTTTGCAGGGAAAGAGCACCGCCGTCCCGAGTAAGGGGCGGGGTCGTTATAATTTGGTCGGCTTTTAGCTGACCGTTGCTTTATTTGCCACCGTGCGGTGGTATGTGCTTGCAGGTGCTGCGGAGCCGAGCGCCAAATAGCGGGCTGGAGCCCATGTTGCTGTGCTGGCCCTAGAAGGCCGTAGAATAGTTGTTTTTACATTTCTCATGTGTGGCCGGCCTGCGAGCCGATGTATGTAAGACATGTTATATTTATGAACATTTGTAAGGCCATAAGGCCATGTACCTATTTCAGTGTATTTGGGGTTCATTCCTGTTGTTGTAGCTGTGGACATTCATATTGATGGAATTAATTTTGGGTTCTTTCAACTTTAAAATCTTCCGCTAGAATGCTCTGTGATTAGGACAAGTAGTCTTATTAGATGGTTTGATTTATTCATTTAGTAACCCTTCCGACTGTCTGTGGTATATGGCGTCGGGTTCCAGCTGGACCTTCTGTTATATGCCATGCGACGGATGGGGGTGTTACAATTTGGTATCAAAGCGAGGTTACGGTCAAGCTTAAATGAATTCGTGGGCGAATTCTTTTAAGGGGTGGTGAGCACATGTGTGCGTCATCGTTATAACATCAAAAAGAACCCATGAATGTCCACTTAGGAATGAAAATACACTTGTTTTGTGGAACCTGAGTGTTCCAATGATTGCTTTTAGCAATTTGTTTGTCGCCTAATCGTGTGTCTTTGCTATTATAGGCAGCTAGGAGCGGTGCTGGTCAGTCAGAGCGTCCGCAATCAGCGGAAAGTAGTGCACCAAGGGACGTGCCTGCTACACCTCCTTCAGCGGAAACCATCAGGATGGTGGCTGAAGCCGTGTTCGCAATGATAAATGCCCAACCTGCGGGGCAAATGCATCGCGCACCTCCTGCGGATGAGCAAGAACCGGTTAGGGCGGCAGAGCCGAGAGTGGTTGATCGCGCAGCAGTTGAGTTAGTAGAGCCGAGGAGAACTACGGAGCGGCAGCTAAAGCATGTGATGGGCTTTAATCCTCCGAGGTTTAATGGGGTTGGAACACCAACTCAAGCTGAGGACTGGCTCTCTTCCATAAAGAGGGTGTTGACGGCCACAATGACTGAGGAGTGGCAGAAGACCACCATAGCGACTTTTCTTTTGGAAGGTGAGGCGAGGCTGTGGTGGGACGAGTTGGAGTTTCATCTTCTAGTGGGAAGGCAACTTGCGGATGTGCCGATAGAAGAATTTTCAAGATTGTTCCTAGCCAGATTTGTACCTTCTGCTCAGAGGTTGGAGATGGAGAATCAATTTCTTGGGTTGACTCAGGGATCCAGAAGCGTGGACGAATATCTGCATGAGTTCACACGGTTGGGTCGTTATGCTGGTGCTATGTTTTCAGAAGAAGAGAGGAAGACCAACCGATTCTATGAGGGTCTTAGTGGCGATTTACAGTTACTCCTTGTTGGGCCTAAGGCGCAGGGCTTCCTAGCCTTGGTCAATTCGGCCCGATCGTTGGAAAAGGTCGCGAAGAAAGTTCAAGAGAAGAGGGACCCAGGAGAAAAGAAGACCGAGTTCAAGGTGCCAAGTCACAAGACAGGTTTCCGCAGATGGAACAAGAAGCGGAGGACTTCAAACTCAGCCCCTTCGGCTGATGCGTCGGGGGCAACTACAAGTCGAGTCCCCGGAGCTTGCTACAACTGCGGGAAGACGGGGCATTTTGCTCGGGAGTGTTGGAGCGGACGTCCAAAGTCCGAGAGGAGACCTGGAGCGACTTATGAGGAGAAAGGGAAGGCGGTGGAGTCAACCGCATCCCATCATGCTCCAGCCCAGCCTAGAGTCTACAACCTTGGTCTACAGGAGGCCATTAAGCAAGCAGACGTGGTGACAGGTATGAGTTAAATACAGTGGTTTAACTTTTATAGTTGTTACCTTCGTATTTGTTAGCTTACGTTTGTTAATGCTAGGCTTTGTGTTAATCTTTGGGTTTCCGGCGAGAGCCCTTTTTGATACGGGAGCATCACATTCCTTCTTGTCTGAAAAGTTTATATCGCGCATCGGAGTTCCGTTCTCGATGGCAGAAAACAAGTTGGATGTGTTGTTGCCTAATGGGTGCTCAATGCGTGCGGATAGGATTTGTGTGGTGAAGATTCAGATTGGAGACCGGGAGTTTGATTTGCGGGCGTTGGTTCTACCATTAGTGGAGTTCGACGTAATTTTCGGTATGGATTGGCTCTCGGAGCAGAGTGCATGTATTGATTGCAACCGTAAAGAAGTTAAGTTGGGTCTGGATACTGGTCGGGAGACTACTTTTGCGGGCATGAAGGGGTCAGGGAAAGTTCTGATATCAGCCCTTCAGGTGTTCAAGGCAGTTCGGTCTGGGGCAGAACTATATGTCACTCTAGTGCAGACTTCGACGCCTAAGCCTAGTTTGGACAGCATCCCGGTTGTGTCCGAGTATCCTGATGTGTTTCCAGATGATCTCCCAGGAGCCCCTCCTCAGCGGGAGATAGACTTTACTATAGAGCTGGTACCGGGTGCCAAACCGGTGTCACGCTCCCCCTATCGGATAGCCCCGAGAGAAATGGCGGAGTTGAAGGTGCAACTGCAAGAGTTGCTAGAGCAAGGATATGTGCGTCCAAGTTCATCACCTTGGAGCGCACCAGTTCTCTTTGTTAAGAAGAAAGATGGGAGCTTGCGGCTTTGTATCGATTATCGGGAATTGAACAAACTTACGGAGAAGAACAAATATCCAATCCCGAGGATTGACGATCTATTTGATCAGTTGGTTGGGTCAACTGTATACTCGAAGTTAGATTTGAAGTCCGGTTACTATCAGTTGAGGATAAGGGAGAGCGACATTCCAAAGACAGCATTCAGTACGCGGTTTGGGCATTATGAGTTCACGGTTATGCCGTTTGGGTTGACGAATGCTCCATCCGTGTTTATGGATCTGATGAATAGGACGTTCAGAGAATACTTGGATCAGTTTGTGATAGTATTCATCGATGATATCCTGGTGTATTCGCGGTGCGAGGAGGATCATTACAAGCATTTACACATGGTGTTGGAGACATTGAGGAAAAGTCAGTTGTATGCAAAGTTCTCCAAGTGTGAGTTCTGGTTATCCTCGATAGCGTTCCTTGGTCATGTTGTCAGTGGAGAAGGTATAGCTGTGGATCCGGCGAAGATAGTGGCGATACGGGAGTGGCCTACTTTGACTACAGTGGCAGAGGTCCGGAGTTTTCTGGGGCTTGCTGGCTACTACAGGCGCTTCGTAGAGAACTTCTCGCGGATAGCACTACCACTCACGACGTTGACAAGGAAGGATCAGAAGTTTGTGTGGTCTTCGGAGTGCGAACAGGCTTTTGTAGAGTTGAAGAGGCGGTTAACCACGGCGCCTATTTTATGTTCGCCAAGTGGTACCGAAGGATTCGAGATATATAGTGATGCTTCAGGTAGTGGTTTGGGCTGTGTTCTACTACAGCATGGGAGAGTGATAGCTTATGGTTCACGACAATTGAAGGTTCACGAGAGGAATTATCCGGTCCACGACTTAGAGTTAGCGGCCGTGATATTTGCTCTTAAGCTTTGGAGGCACTATCTGTACGGTGTGAAGGTGGATATTTACACCGATCATAAGAGTTTGAAGTACCTATTGGACCAAAAAGATCTGAACATGAGGCAGAGGAGGTGGATGGAGTTCTTAGGGGACTACACCTTCAAGATACACTATGTGCCTGGGAAGGGAAATGTAGTGGCGGATGCGTTGAGTCGTAAGATTCCCGCACAAGCCAACTGGTTATCAGTGCATGATAAGAGATTGGTCCAAGAGTTGGAGGCATTGGAGATATCTTGCGTTGACAAGCAGTCTAGTGCCGAGGCGAAACTGTTTTGGACAGAGGTGCAGTGTGACCTAGCGGATAGAGTTCGGAGGGCTTTGGTTCAGGATAGCAGCATGAAGCAAATCTTGGATGAATCTTTGGATGGGTCAAATTCCCAGTTTGTGGTTGAAGATGGGTTGCTAAGGAAGGACGGTCGTCTATGCGTTCCTAGTGCGGATAATATTCGGGAGGAGTTGATGTATGAGGCTCATCATACCAAATACTCAATCCACCCGGGAAGCACGAAGATGTATAGAGACATGAAGAAATTATTCTGGTGGCCGGGTTTGAAGAAGGATGTGGCGCTTTATGTGGCCAAGTGCCGTACTTGTGCATTAGTGAAGGCGGAATGCCAGAAGCCCGGAGGTTTCTTGAAATCACTTCCTATCCCAGAATGGAAGTTTGACGACATATCTATGGATTTTGTGCACGGTTTGCCGAAGTCGCAGAAAGGAAATGACGCCATTTGGGTGGTTGTTGATAGATTGACAAAGGTGTCGCACTTTATCCCAGTGAGAAAGGAGGATCCAGTGGAAAAGTTAGCCAAACTCTACGTGGATAATATTGTACGACTGCATGGTGTGCCTCGCAGTATTGTTAGTGATCGTGATGGACGCTTCACGTCAAATGACTGGAGGTTGGTGCATGGTCTGTTGGGTACTAAGCTAAAGTTCAGCACAGCCTTTCACCCGCAGACAGATGGCCAAACCGAGAGAGTCAACAGAACTATGGAGGACATGCTTCGCATGTGCGTCCTAGATTTCGGGAAGCATTGGGAGGATCACCTGTACATGGTGGAGTTTGCGTACAACAATAGCTTTCAGGCAAGCATTGGATTGGCGCCTTTTGAAGCTTTGTATGGGAGGAAGTGCCGTACGCCGTTGTCTTGGTTGGAGGCAGGCGAATCAAAGTTGTATAAACGTCAAGCGGTGGAAGATGCCACTTCAATGATACGGACAATTCAAGAAAGGCTGAAGATTGCTCAGGATAGACAGTCAAAGTACTACAATGCCAAACATAGAAATGTGGAGTTCAACGTTGGCGACATGGTGTATTTAAAAATCAAGCCGTTCAAGGGTGTATCGCGGGTTCGACGCTTGAAGAAGCTGAGTCCGAGATACCTTGGACCATTTGAAATCCTGGAGCGTGTTGGCGAGGCGGCGTATAGATTAAAGCTGTCGACGGAGTTAAGTGGGCTGCATGATGTATTCCACGTATCAGTGTTGCGTAAGGCAGTTCAGGAGGCTTCGCAGATCATTGCAGACGATCAGGTACCGGTTGATTATGAGTTAACAACAAGGGTCAGACCAGTACGAATTGAAGATGTTGCAGTCAAACGACTCCGCAACAAGGAGGTCAGAATGGTTAAAGTCCGTTGGGATAATTGCGGACGTGAGGAGCTTTCTTGGGAGCGAGAGCAAGCTATGTTGGAGGAATACCCCGAGTTATTCCACTCAGGTATCATTTAGCTTTCGTGTACCTTTGCTTAATTTCGGGACGAAATTCCTTAAGTGGGGGAGATTTGTAACGCCCCGAATTCTGTGTGCGAGTCGGTCGCGGAAAAAGAGTTTTTGGTGCCTGTAGGGGTACACGGCCTAGGACACGGGCGTGTCCAAGGCCGTGTCTGGCTGGTGATTTTTTGGCCGTTTTCAACCCGAGAAGGACACGCCAGAAACACGGCCGGATGACACGGGCGTGTCATCCGACACGGGCGTGTGCCAACCCGTGTCCAGACCCGTGTCCTGAGGGGTCGTGTCCGTTGCCGTGGCGGTTATGCGTGACACGCCCTCGAACACGGGCGTGTCGAGGAACCCGACACGGGCGTGTCAGGTCAGACACGGGCGTGTCTTGGCCCGTGTGCGTTTCCCCGTTCGACGATCGTGCCTGGATCGAGGCACACGGCCTTGGACACGGCCGTGTGCCAAGCCGTGTGCGGCCCAGTTCTGGGGAATTTTGTGCAGATCCGAGCCGTTCATTTTCTTTAATTTAGATCTGACGGCCCAGATTAGTTTAGGCTCTGTTAAGGCCGGGAATAGGGAGTTATTCCCTCATTTTCTCTCCAAAATTCTCCCCTTCCAAAGTGAGAGAGGAGAGGAAGAAGAAGGAGGTTTCCGGCCGCCGGCGGAGCATCGGAGCGCCATTTCGAAATCGGAGAGCGGATCCGTGGAGGGAAAGTCATTGCGAAGAGTTCTAACCGCGTAGTTTTTCCATGGCGCCAAAACGGACTACAAGGGTAACGATTCTCAACTCGAGCGCTTGAATCTCTTTCTTTCTGCATAAGGAATCCCGCTCCCGCGAGTATGCGGTGAGTGCGTGGTGTTCCTTGGGGTTGACGGGAATAGTCCCCCTTGTGTTGCATGTAGAGCCCGGAATCGTAAGTACGGGCATAGGCATTGTGTGTGAAGCCTACCCGGACGTGTTTTGTCTGGATCGGTGATGTTGCATTTGATATGGTTTTGCCGGAGAAGACTCCGTGCTTTGGATTTTTCGGGTTTCTACGCGGTAGATTGCAGCAGGGATCCTTGAAGGTTAGCTTCAAGGCGCACCCGGAAAATTGAGCGGAAACGTGTTCTGCTAACTTGGCGGTCTGGGAACCGGCCTTGATCATAACTGGGTTATGAGACTGTTTTGGAAAATTTGGGATCCGAGAGAAGCTTGGCCCGCGCAAAGTTCCTTAAATTGGACATGCGGCGTGAGCAACGGGCAAGTGGAATTGGACCTAGGCTATGTGGTTCGGTGCGAGAGACCCGAAGACGGGGACTGGCCGTTGGCATAGTTGGAGCCTTAGACGGTGGTCAGAAAGGCTAAATGCTCACATGTTGTTGCCATCCTAGGGGTGGTGGTGGATGCACTGATGGGTCAGGGTCCACCATGAATGTGCCCTGAGTGCACGGGGTGTTTGGCCGTGCGAGCCTACACCTGTGGCGAATTATAATTGCGCTTTATATATATTGTTGGCTAAAGCTTTGCAGGGAAAGAGCACCGCCGTCCCGAGTAAGGGGCGGGGTCGTTATAATTTGGTCGGCTTTTAGCTGACCGTTGCTTTATTTGCCACCGTGCGGTGGTATGTGCTTGCAGGTGCTGCGGAGCCGAGCGCCAAATAGCGGGCTGGAGCCCATGTTGCTGTGCTGGCCCTAGAAGGCCGTAGAATAGTTGTTTTTACATTTCTCATGTGTGGCCGGCCTGCGAGCCGATGTATGTAAGACATGTTATATTTATGAACATTTGTAAGGCCATAAGGCCATGTACCTATTTCAGTGTATTTGGGGTTCATTCCTGTTGTTGTAGCTGTGGACATTCATATTGATGGAATTAATTTTGGGTTCTTTCAACTTTAAAATCTTCCGCTAGAATGCTCTGTGATTAGGACGAGTAGTCTTATTAGATGGTTTGATTTATTCATTTAGTAACCCTTCCGACTGTCTGTGGTATATGGCGTCGGGTTCCAGCTGGACCTTCTGTTATATGTCATGCGACGGATGGGGGGTGTTACACAGACCTCCACGGGGTGCGCGAGGCCTGCTCGTGGCTTTGGTTGCCCGAGGGCTGCTCGCGGCTTCTCCGTGAGGGGGGCAGGCCGCCACGGGGTGCGCGAGGGCTGCTCGCGGCTTTGGTTGCACGAGGGATGCTTGCGACTTCTCCATGAGGGGGGCAGGCCCCCACGGGGTGCGCGGGGGATGCTCGCGTCTTTGGTTGCAGGAGGGCTGCTCGTGGCTTCTCTGTGAGGGGGGCAGGCCCCCACGGGGTGCGCGAGGGCTGCTCGCGGCTTAGGTTGCATGAGGGCTGCTCGCGGCTTCTCCGTGAGGGGGGCAGGCCCCCATGGGGTGCGCGAGGGCTGCTCGCGGCTTAGGTTGCATGAGGGCTGCTTGCGGCTTCTCCGTGAGGGGGGCAGGCCCCCACGAGGTGCGCGAGGGCTCTCGCGGCTTTGGTTGCACGAGGGATGCTTGCGGCTTCTCCGTGAGGGGGCAGGCCCACACGGGGTGCGCGAGGGCTGCTCGCGGCTTCTCCGTTGGGGGGCAGGCTTCCACGGGATGCGTGAGGGCTGCTCGCGGCTTAGGTTGCATAAGGGCTGCTCGCGGCTTCTCCGTGATGGGGGCAGGCCCCCACAGAGTGCGCGAGGGCTGCTCGCGGCTTAGGTTGTGTGAGGGCTGCTCGCGGCTTAGGTTACACGAGGGCTGCTCGCGGCTTCTCCGTGAGGGGGACAGGCCCCCACGGGGTGCGCGAGGGCTGCTCGCGGCTTTGGTTGCACGAGGGATGCTTGTGGCTTCTCCGTGAGGGGGCAGGTGTAACGCCCCGAAACTCAAAAGAGCGACGAGAGGCATTTTGGGCCGAATCTGGGATTTGGCAGGGGGCACACGGCCTGGAACACGGGCATGTCCAATACCCGTGTGAGTCTCGGGTTGTTTTCGGGGCTGTGGTGATGGGGGCACACGGCCGACCACACGGCCGTGTCAGGTGGAACACGGGCGTGTCAGGTCGAACACGGGCGTGTTGGATGCCCGTGTGTTTTTTCCAGACACGTTGATTTTGACGGTGAATGAGGAACACGGCCCTGGACATGGGCATGTCACAGGCCGTGTTCGGCCCAGTTTTAGCATTTCAGGCCCGAATCAAGGCCGTTCGTTTCTGTAAATTGGAATCCAACGGCTGGGGGTTTTTCCTGATGGGATATACCCGAGATTGGACCTTTGAAACCCTCATTTTTACTTGAGTGGTTCTCTTTCTAAGTCAAGAGAGAAGTGAGAGCAAAGAAGGAAGAAGAAGCTTAGATCCGGCCATTGGAGGAGCTTCGAAGCTCCAAATCGCGAACCGATTTCGGATCTACGGAGGCAAGGAGAGTGCAGTGCTTTTCATCCGCTTACATTTCCATGACGCCAAGGAGGAACTCTAGGGTAACGATTCTCTTCTTGTGTATGTGAAGCTCTCCTTCTTTGCATAGGAAGCCCGCTCTCGCGAGTTTGCGGTGAGTTGGAGGCGTTCCTTCGGGTAGATATGTAAAGTCCCCGTTGTTTAGAGTCCGTAGTCGAGAATGGACATATGCATGATGTGTGAAGCCTACTCGGACAAGTTGGTCTAGATCGGTGATGTTGCATTGCATAAATGCCGGAGAAGACTCCGTGCGATTGTTTGTTTTTCGGGTTTTCTACGTGGTAGATTGCAATAGGGAGCCTTGGGGATTAACCTTAAGGTGCACCCAGAAAACTGGGCGGATGCGTGATCTTGCCAACTTGGTGGCCTGGGAGTCAACTTGAACATAACCGGGTTATGTGAAGTGTGATGGAAACGGGACTCGGGAGAAGTTTGACCCGCGCATATAGCTTAAATTGTCGTTGCGATGTGAGCACGGGTTAGATGGAACCGTACCCGTTCTATGTCGCTCGGTTAGAACCGTTAGCATATATGAGGGTCTTCGGCGGTCTATGGCTTAAATTGACGTGACCTTTGCCAAGAAGACAAAAGCTCATATGTTTGGCCGTCAAAGTGGCGGTGGTGAGTCCGGAATGTCTATGACTTAAATTGACGTGGCATTGGCCGGTTCGCCGAGAATGTGCCCTGAGAGCACGGGGCATGGGGCCGTGCGTGCCAACGCCTGTGATGCAATTTATATTTATATACTGCTTGGTTATGCTAATAAGTGCAGGGAAGGAGTATCGCCGCCACGTATTGGGGGCGGGATCGTTATAATTTGGTCAGCATTGCTGACCGTTGCTTTTGTTTGCCACTGTGCGGTGGTTTGTTACTTGCAGGTGCTGCTGGACCAAGCGGTCAATAGCGGGCTAAAGCCCAATTTGCGAAGCCGGCCCTCGAAGGCCTAATTGGCGTGTTTACTTGTTTTTATTCATGTATGACCGGCTGCGTGCCGTGGTATGGAAAACATGTAATATTAAGTAAACCATTTTGTAAGTCCTTAAGGTCTGTACTTGTGTATGTACTACATTCCTATTTGTTGTTTAGTGGACATTCATGTTTGGTGCTGGGTTCTTTTAATTGCAACTTATAAAAATGCTTCTGCTAGAATGCTCTGTGTAGGACGTTATGATTGGTTGGATGGTTTCCATTGAGTAACCACCCGGTCTGTCTGTGGTATATGGCGTCGGGCCCCGGCCGGACCTACTGCTATATGCTATGCTACGGATAGGGGGTGTTACAATTTGGTATCAGACTACTGGTTTTGGTCGGGCTTCCGATGTATTCGTGGTTGAATTCTTTTTAAGTGGTGGTGAGCACATGTATGTGCGTCATCGTTATAACAACAAAAGAACCCATGAATGTCCACTTAGGAATGAAAATACACATGTTTGGGGAACCTGCGTGTTCCTATAATTGCTGTTTGCAATTTTTTTGGCCGCTTAACGGTGTTTTGTACCACTATAGGTGACCAAAAGTGGTGTTGGGCCGTCAGAACGTCGAGTTTCTGAGGATAGTAGTGCACCTAATGAAGCTCCTGTAATACCTCCGTCGGCTGAGACCATACGTTTGGTGGCTGAAGCAGTGTTGGCCATGATTAATGCGCAACCTGTAAGGCAAATGCAGCAGCCCGCTCCTGTGATGGAGCAGGTAGCGATGCAAGCGGCTAGGCTGAGGAGAGTGGAACAGGTAGTAGTGGAGCCGTTGGTGCCAAGGAGGGCAACCGAGAGACAGCTCAAGCATGTCATGAGCTTTAATCCTCCGGTATTCTCGGGGTTGGGAACCTCATCTCAAGCTGAAGACTGGCTCTCCAGGGTGAAGAGAGTCATGACAGAAACGGAGACGGAGGAGTGACAAATGACCACCATTGCTACGTTCCTTCTGGACGGTGAAGCGAGATTGTGGTGGGAAGGATTGGAGCTGCACCTATTGAGAGGTAGGCAACTTGTTGATGTCTTGATGGAGGAGTTCTCGAGACTATTCTTGGCTAGATACCTCCCTTCGGCGCAGAGGATAGTGTTGGAGAACGAGTTCCTGAAGTTGGTTCACGGAGACAGTACCGTGGATGAATATCTCCACGAGTTTACTCGTTTGAGTCGATATGCTAGCTCCACCATTGCGAATGAGGAGCGTAAGACGAATCGATTCTATGAATGGTTGAGAGATGAGTTGAGGTTACTATTCTCGGGGGCGATGACGCAGGGTTTATTGACCTTGGTCAACACGGCCCGGTCCTTGGAGAAGGACATGAAGAATGTACAAGCAAAGAAGAGCATTGGTGATAAGAAATCTGAGTTCAAAGTGCCGACTACTTCAAAGTCCGGCTATCGAAGATTCCACAAGAAGCATAGGACTTCGGGTCCAGCTCCTTCTTCTGGTGCTTCTGGGGCGACTACGGGTCTAACTCCGGGTGCATGTTTCACTTGTGGAAAGTCGGGGCACTTTGCCCGCGATTGTTGGAGCGGACGTCCCAAGTCCGAAAGGAAGCCGGGAGCGACTTATGAAGAGAAGGGCAAGGCGGTGGAGTCAACCGCGTCCCACTATGCTCCGGCCCAACCAAGAGTGTATAATCTTGGCCAACAGGAGGCCATAAAACAGGCGGATGTGGTGACAGGTACGGTTTAATTTATACCAAGTTAATTTCTTTAAATACTTGTTATGCACGTGTTACCTTACCACTGCTTGTTTAGGGTTTGTTTTGATTTGTGAAAATCCGGCAAGAGCACTCTTCGATACGGGAGCTTCATACTCCTTCTTGTCCGAAGGATTTATATCACGCATCGGAGTCCCTTCTTCGATGGCGAAGGATAAGTTGGATGTGTTGTTGCCCAATGGGTGTTCGATGAGCGCGGATAGAATCTGCGGTGTTAAGATTCGCATTGGGAATCAGGAGTTCGATCTGCAAGCGTCGTTACTACCGTTGGTGGAGTTCGACGTTATATTTGGCATGGACTGGCTCTCGCAGCAGCAAGCCTATATTGATTGCGGTCGTAAGGAAGTCAAGTTGGGAGCAAGTCGTGAGACGACTTTTACGGGCTTAAAAGGGTCGAGCAAGACGTTGATGTCTGCTCTTCAGGTGGTGAAGGCGATTCGTGCCGGTGCATAACTGTTCTTTACACTAGTGGAGGTTGCGAAGCCGAAGCCCGCGTTGGATAGTATTTCAGTGGTATCAGAGTACCCTGATGTGTTCCCTAAAGTTCTTCCTGGAGCCCCGCCTCAACGGGAGATAGATTTTACGATAGAGCTCGTAACAGGTGCAAAGCCTGTGTCACGCTCTCCATATCGGCTAGCGCCTAAGGAAATGGCGGAGCTGAAGGTTCAACTGCAAGAGTTGTTGGAGCAAGGTTATGTGTGCCCAAGTTCTTCGCCTTGGAGCGCGCCGGTCCTCTTTGTTAAGAAGAAGGACGGAAGCTTGAGGCTATGTATTGATTATCGGGAGCTCAACAAGTTGACGGAAAAGAACAAGTACCCGATCCCCCGGATCGATGATCTTTTTGATCAGTTGGTCGGGTCGACGGTGTACTCAAAGTTGGATCTCAAGTCCGGGTACTATCAGCTGCGAATAAGGGAGAGTGATATCCCGAAGACAACATTCAGTACGAGATACGGGCATTACGAGTTTACGGTCATGCCGTTTGGGCTGACTAATGCGTCGTCAGTGTTCATGGATTTGATGAACCGGACCTTCAGGGAGTACTTGGACCATTTTTTGATCGTCTTCATCGACGATATTTTGGTGTACTCGCAGAGTGAGGAAGATCACTTCAAGCATCTTCATTTGGTTTTGGAGATGCTAAGGAGGAATCAATTATATGCCAAGTTCTCGAAGTGCGAGTTTTGGTTATCCTCAGTGGCGTTCCTCGGTCATATAGTGAGTGGAGAAGGTATTGCAGTGGATCCGACGAAGATTGTTGCGATACAGGAGTGGCCTGAGCTTTCTACGGTAGCGGAAGTCCGAAGCTTTCTGGGGCTTGCCGGCTATTATAGGCGCTTCGTAGAGAACTTCTCGCGGATAGCGTTACCTCTCACTACTTTGACGAGGAAGGAGCAGAGGTTTGTTTGGACGCTGGAGTGCGCGCGAGCTTTTGAGGAGTTGAAGTGTCGGTTGACCACGGCACCTGTGCTGAGTTCGCCGAGTGGGACCGAAGGTTATGAGATTTATAGCGATGCTTCGGACAGCGATTTGGTTTGCGTGCTACTGTAACATGGAAGTCTGATAGCTTATGGCTCGAGACAGCTGAAAGTGCACGAGAGGAATTATCCGGTCCATGACTTGGAGTTAGCGGCCGTGATTTTTGCCTTGAAGCTGTGGAGGCATTATTTGTACGGTGTGAAGATTGATATCTACAACGATCACAAGAGCCTGAAGTATCTGATTGATCAGAAAGATCTGAATATGCGGCATCGTAGATGGATGGAGTTCCTCGGGGACTATACATTCAAGATCCACTACGTGCCTGGTAAAGGTAATGCGGTTGCGGACGCGTTGAGTCGCCGGGCCCCAGCTCAAGCCAATTGGCTGTCGATCCATGACGAGCGGTTGGTGCGGGAGTTAGAGGCGTTGGAGATTGTTTGTGTAGATAAGCAATCAAGTGCTGAAGCAGTACTGAATTGGACTGAAGTCCAATATGACCTGGCTGATCGGATTCGGTAGGCTTTGGAGTTGGATGACCATATGAAGCAGTTCATGGTAGAGGCTCTGGATGGGTCAAATTCTCAATTCGTTGTGGAGGACGGATTGCTTTGGAAAGACGGTCGTTTGTGTGTCCCAAGTGTAGGCAAATTGCGGGTGGAATTGTTGTACGAGGCACGTCATACCAAGTACTCGATTCACCCGGGGAGCACGAAGATGTACCGCGATGTAAAGAAACTGTTTTGGTGGCCGGGTTTGAAGAAGGATGTAGCACCCTATGTGGCGAAGTGCCAAACTTGCGCCTTGGTGAAGGCGGAGTGCCAAAAGCCGGGAGGATTTCTGAAGTCCTTGCCTATTCCGGAGTGGAAATTCGACGACATCTCTATGGACTTTGTGCACGGCTTGCCAAGGTCGCAAAAGGGGAACGACGCCATTTGGGTGGTCGTAGATCGACTAACAAAGGTGTCGCATTTCATT
The DNA here is from genome assembly GCA_039583875.1 of Platanthera guangdongensis. Classification (NCBI taxonomy): domain Eukaryota; kingdom Viridiplantae; phylum Streptophyta; class Magnoliopsida; order Asparagales; family Orchidaceae; genus Platanthera; species Platanthera guangdongensis. The sequence continues at coordinate 175,698,263 of CM077161.1, forward strand.
CCGCATAGGAAGGATGATCCGGCGGAGAAGATGACAAAACTATATGTGGATAATATAGTACGACTTCACGGTGTGCCCCGCAGCATCGTGAGTGACCGAGATGAGCGGTTCACGTCCGATGATTGGAGGCTAGTGCAGCAAATGTTGGGAACAATGTTAAAATTCAGCACAGCCTTCCATCCGCAAACAGATGAGCAGACCGAGAGGGTCAATAGGACTATGGAAGACATGCTCCGCATGTGTGTCTTGGACTTTGGAAAGCAATGGGAAGACCATCTTTATTTGGTGGAGTTTGCGTACAACAATAGCTACCCGACGAGTATTCAAATGGCGCCCTTCGAGGCCCTATATGGTAGAAGATGTCGCACGTCGTTGTCTTGGTTAGAAACGGGTGAGTCAAAGTTGTACAAGCGCCAAGAGGTGGATGATGTTACGTCTTTGGTTCGTACCATTCGGGAGAGGTTGCTTATCGCTCAGGACCGGCAAGCGAAGTACTATAATGCCAAGCGCAGGAATGCGGAGTTCGCTGTGGGTGACTGGGTGTACTTAAAGATCAAGCCGTTCAAGGGTGTCTTGCGGGTGCGGCGATTGAAAAAGCTAAGCCCGAGGTACCTTGGGCCGTTTGAGGTTCTGGAGCGGGTTGGTGAAGCAGCCTATCGGTTGAAGCTTTCAGTGGAACGTAGTGGTTTACATGATGTATTCCATATTTCGGTGCTAAGAAAGGCGGTGCAAGAGCCTACGCAAGTGATCGCGGTCGATCAAGTGCCGATTGATAGTGGATTGATGACAAAAGTCAAGCCCGTGCGGATTGAGCACTGGGAGGTCAAGCGGCTACGCAATAAAGAGATCAAGATGGTCAAGGTCCGATGGGACAATTGCGGTCGCGAGGAGTTCTCTTGGGAACGAGAGCAAACTATGCTTGTCGAGTATCCGGAGTTGTTCCACTCAGGTACAATTTAATTTTGGTACTTGTCTTTCCTTTATGTAATTTCGTGGGCAAAATTCTTTTAAGAGGGGGAGAGTTGTAACGCCCCGAAACTCAAAAGAGCGACGGGAGACGTTTTGGGCCGAATCTGGGATTTGGCAGGGGGCACACGGCCTGGAACACGGGCGTGTCCCATGGCGTGTCAGGCTCGAGTCGACGTTTTGGCCGCGAGGTCGACGAAATTTGGAGTCGACGATCGTCGAGCAGGGAACACGGCCTGAGACACGGGCGTGTCTCAGGGCGTGTCGAGCCTGTGTCGACGATCGGCCCGGGGAGTCGATGAATTTCGCTCGACGAAGTGTCGAGACAAGGCACACGTCCTAGGACACGGGCGTGTCCAAGGCCGTGTCAGGCAGTCGACGAACTTTGCTCGACAAAGTGTCACGACAGTAAACACGGCCTGGCGCCCAGGCATGTTCGAGTTAGACACGGGCTAGGACACGGGCGCGTCCAATACCCGTGTGAGTCTCGGTTTGTTTTTGGGGCTGTGTCGATGGGGGCACACGGCCGACTACACGGCCGTGTCAGGTGGAACACGGGCGTGTCAGGTCGAACACGGGCGTGTTGGATGCCCATGTGTTTTTCTAGACGCGTTGATTTTGACGGCGAATGAGGAACACGGCCCGGGACACGGGCGTGTCACAGGCCGTGTTCGGCCCAATTTTAGCATTTCAGGCCCGAATCAAGGCCGTTCATTTCTTTAGTTTGGGATCCAACGGCCGGGGGTTATTCCTGATGGGATATACCCGGGATTGGACCTTTTAAACCCTCATTTTTACTTGAGTGGTTCTCTTTCTAAGTTAAGAGAGAGGTGAGAGCAAAGAAGGAAGAAGAAGCTTAGATCCGGCCATTGGAGGAGCTTCGAAGCTCCAAATCGTGAACCGACTTCGGATTTACGGAGGCAAGGAGAGTGCAGTGCTTTTCATCCGCTTACATTTCCATGGCACCAAGGAGGAACGCTAGGGTCACGATTCACTTCTTGAGCATGTGAAGCTCTCCTTCTTTGCATAGGAAGCCCGCTCTCGCGAGTTTGCGGTGAGTTGGAGGCGTTCCTTCGGGTAGATATGTAAAGTCCCCGTTGTTTAGAGTCTGTAATCGAGAACGGACATAAGCATGATGTGTAAAGCCTACCCGGACAAGTTGGTCTGGATCGGTGATGTTGCATTGCATAAATGCCGGAGAAGACTCCGTGCGATTGTTTGTTTTTCGGGTTTTCTACGTGGTAGATTGCAACAGGGAGCCTTGGGGATTAACCCTAAGGTGCACCCGAAAAACTAGGCGGATGCGTGATCTTGCCAACTTGGTGGCCTGGGAGTCAACTTGAACATAACCGAGTTATGTGATGTGTGATGGAAACGGGACTCGGGAGAAGTTTGACCCGCACATATGGCTTAAATTGTCGTTGCGATGTGAGCACGGGTTAGATGGAACCGTGCCCGTTCTATGTCGCTCGGTTAGAGCCATTGGCATAGATGAGGGTCTTCGACGGTCTATGGCTTAAATTGACGTGACCTTTGCCAAGAAGACAAAAGCTCATATGTTTGGCCGTCAAAGTGGCGGTGGTGAGTCCAGAATGTCTATGGCTTAAATTGACGTGACATTGACCGGTTCGTCGAGAATGTGCCCTGAGAACACGAAGCGTGGGGCCGTGCGTGCCAACGCCTGTGATGCAATATATATTTATATACTGCTTGGTTATGCTAATAAGTGCAGGGAAGGAGCATCGCCGCCCCATATTGGGGGCGGGATCGTTATAATTTGGTCATCATTGCAGACCGTTGCTTTTGTTTGCCACTGTGCGGTGGTTTGTTGCTTGCAGGTGCTGCTGGACCAAGCGGTTAATAGCGGGCTAAAGCCCAATTTGCGAAGCCGGCCCTCGAAGGCCTAATTGGCGTGTTTACTTGTTTTTATTCATGTATGACCGACCTGTGTGTCATGGTATGAAAAACATGTAATATTAAGTAAACCATTTTGTAAGGCCTTAAGGCCTGTACTTGTGTATGTACTACATTCCTATGTGTTGTTTAGTGGACATTCATGCTTGGTGCTGGGTTCTTTTAATTGCAACTTATAAAACTGCTTCCGCTAGAATGCTCTGTATAGGACGTTATGATTGGTTGGATGGTTTCCATTAAGTAACCACCCGGTCTGTCTGTGGTATATGACGTCGGGCCCCGGCCGGACCTACTGCTATATGCTATGCGACAGATAGAGGGTGTTACAGCAGGCCCCCACGGGGTACGCGAGGGCTGCTCGCGGCTTTGGTTGCATGAGGGCTGCTCGCGGCTTCTCCGTGAGGGGGTAGGCTTCCACTGGGTGCGCGAGGGCTGCTCACGGCTTAGGTTGCATGAGGGTTGCTCGCGGCTTCTCCGTGAGGGGGGAATGCCCCCACGGGGTGCATGAGGGCTGCTAGCGGCTTAGGTTGCACGAGGGCTGCTCTCGGCTTCTCCGTGAGGGGGGCAGGCCCCCACGGGGTGCGCGAGTGCTGCTCGCGACTTTGGTTGGCGGAGAATGTAAGTACTCTATCTGATTGCATGACCCAGCCTGACCAAACTATTGTATTAATAAAATAACAAAAAGATTGTTCCTGCAAGCTCGAGCTTGCGGTTTTTACAACTCCAAACAAGTAAATGGGCGAAAAAGGAGACGACTCAAGGGTTGAAGTGGCGGGAACGAGATTGGAAGACGTCCACGAGCAATTGTTGGAGTATTGCGGTGTAGTCAGAATCAGCTTGGATGACTACGAATTGTACATCATAGTGTGCTTGTCGAGATGCTTCCTCAAGAGTGACTGGGAGAGTGATGGTACCCATGAACTGGTACTGGAGCGTCCCCTGAAACACGTGTGCTGGCGGATGCTATTTCGAGATTGCCAGTGGTCAGTTTGAGTTGGAGTAATGTGGATAGCAACGACACATTAACAACAATCTCCCTGTCCACAAGAACTTGGCTCAATTTGGTGGATGGATCGCCAATTCCGACAGTTATACATCTCATGCTCTGACTAGGAGGCGTTCTCTTTTTCGATAAGAATTGATCAACCGCCCCCAGATTGGTTAGCCGCTGGATATTTTCCTTCAGCCGATTGCATCCATTGGTGTTGTGACCTGGTCCCTGGTGGTATTCGCAGTACTTTGACAAATCTCCTCGGCCGGAAGCGAGCGGTCTGGGCCTACGCAAGGCCGGATGGTCGCGAATTGCTTCAAAGATCTTGCTTCGAGGGGCGTTGAGTGCTGCAAGTCCGCGTAGCTTCTGCTGGTCGCAGATTCTCTTGTGCTCGAGGTACCCACCGTTCTCTAGCTTCCTCTTCTGAACTCTACCCTGACTTGGACTCTCTAGTGAGGGCTTTCTGATCGTGGTCAACCTTTTGATAAAGAGGGCTGCGAGTTCAATGTAGCTGCTTATCTTTTCCTCCTGTAGAGAACGAACCCAGACTTGAGCTTCCCCTTTCAATGTTGTTTGAAATGTTTGGACCATGAATCAATCTGATGCGTTGTGAGCGTGCATGACAGCTTTGAAATACTCTACGTGTGCCTGTAGGTTGCCAGTTCTGCTGAAATTGCGGATTTCAATGTCGTCTTCTGGGTCTGGTTCTGTCCAGGAGTCAAATGAGTCGTAGTTAGGCAGACATTTACTCGGAACCTAGCTTCGTGGCCGAGGCATCCAGTGTCACCCTGCTTCCAGGATTCCCTTCGTAATGAGGACTGGCGAGGTGGCGATCATACATCTCCTGGAATGGTGCCACGGGCGCGGGGGAGATATTTGTTCTTGAGAACTCCTTCTCTATATCGTACTCCTTGTGTGGGTAGTGTCTGGTTGAAGCGGAGAGTTCTCCTGGCGGTTGTAAGTCAGCCTGCTTGAAAGGCTGAGGATTTCTTGGCCGGCGAGATGCCAGATCATTCTGAACCGTGCGTATCATGCATGTGCAGGCGGTGCTCAAAGAGGGATATTCTTGAAGTGGATGTTGCCCCCCAGTCCCATGAGGGTCACGGTGACGGTTGTCTCCACGGCGCCTAACTTGACGCCGGTCTTCTTATCTTACGAGGGCTTGTTCTTCTTGTTGCGGAACTTCTTGGGCCGGGCCATGATTTGGCTGCGACAGGGGAATGACTGGTGTCGCTAAACTTCTGAGTAGAGTGAGCATTTTGATCTGCTGCTCCTCTATCTGATGGACTCATCTCTCGAGGGTGTCAACAGCTGCGTACTCAGCTTTTGCCTCTTTTGGCATGCTCACCAGCATGTGGGTGCGTGCCGGTTTGGTGAGCCCTCCGAAGATGAATCTTTCAGCAGCGCGGGCACCTCCTTTTACCATTGGAGCAGGACTTGGAAGTGGCTAAGCTAGTGATCTAATTCTTCTGGAGGATGTTGGGAATTGATTCCCACAGACGGCGCCAAACTGTTGCGGGCTAACTCGATGCCCCAGTCAGATCGGATTCAACTAGGACGTCTTAGCTTGTGGGGCGGTCGAGCGCGCACACAGTCAGAGAAAAGAAGAGATTGACTCAAGATATGATGACATAGAAAAACCCCTAAATTGGGTAAAAAACCACGTGACCGGATCTGTGCCGGTCAAAATCCACTAGCTGCTTGCGGTTACAGGGCGTTCAGTGAATCAGCTCGACAGGCCGCTCCCGTAATAACTTGAGGTGAGAGAAGAGAACTGCAGCTCCCCGCGTGCAACAGGCTGCTTTGCGGGAGCGCTTTGAGTACTAGAATTCGAGTGGCAGAGCTCTGACCTGAGGAAGAAGATGCCCAGGAGCCAAAAGGTGAAGAATGAAGAGGCCCTAGGGCTCCTTTTATAGCCTCCAGGAGAGGATCATGGCGGGCCCCACCACAAATATAGTGGGTCTAGTGGGTGGTTACACACCATATCGGACGGCGAGGGAAGCCCATCGTGATCGGACTGTGGGCAGGCCTTCCATGGCGGCGGGGCGGCCATGCGCCGACGGTGGCCGACCAAGGGGGTGGCCTGGGCCGCGGCTAGGCCGGCGGTTGCCGCCAAGCCGGCGGGGGCTTGGACAGCGGCCTGGCCGGTGCCTGCGGCCAGGCCGTCTGCGGTCTGCCCGGCCGGCGGCGGCCCGGCCGGCGCCTGCGGCCAGGCCGGCGGCGGCCCGGTCGGCGGTTGGCCGGTGGTTACCTCCCAATGGGAGTGGATTTAGTGGAGAAAGAGAGGGAGTGGGCCCCACCCCCCATGTTCTCCCATCATGGAAGGTGGGGTTGACTAGTCAACTCCATGATCTCCCATTATGGGGGAAGATCATGGGGGAGCATGCACTATAAATGATGGTGTAAGCCATCACATATATATAATTTTTGCTAATCATTATCTATAGTAATTTACAAAAATTCCAAATAATTTATCAGATGTGTAACATGATATTATAAGACTAGTGACAAAGAACTATAATTTTCCTAATCAATTTGCTCACTTTTATTTCCTATAAGACTAGCTCTTCGCATTGCAGGATGTCGTCATCCATCCTTAATAATCGTCCCGCCGACGCGATGCTCGTCTGAATCGCGAGGAGTTCGTTGTGAAGCAACTCCTGCCGATGTTCCACCATCACAAGGCGTTGCTCCATGAAGTTGGTCGCCCAGAGGTATTCTGGAATGGTGCACGGAGGCGTGCGCACTGGAGCGGCATGAAATCACAGAGGGCACGCATGAAGTGCGCGTTGAGCAGGGAGCGAAGGCGCGTACTTGTGCAAACTTGAAGCGAACATGCGGGGAGCGCGTCCTGAGTGGAGAGATGAGTGCCGCGGAGGAGGTATTTGTCGGAAAACCTTGACTCTACATTTTTCCGTCCCCTTCTAATGAACGCTTGACCCCCTTTTTATAGTTATTCGGGTAGGGTAACGATGCTCTTTTAGATGCTGAACGAACGAATATGAACACCCGATTTCAGTCTCGTGATGACCAATTTTTGAAATATGACGACCTTGTTATTTTAAGGAGAGATGGAAATGTTATTTTAAGACATAATTGTATAAACCAAAGTATGCCTGAGTTGATGAAGCATTTTTAATATAGTTATAAAATAAGTATCTCCTTTCAGGATTGAGTCTCTCTCTCTTGTTGCTCCATGCCATATTCAAATGCTCGAGCCGTCACATTTAGGGTGATAATTGGGATAGGATTAGTGGGCTTTGGTGATAAGAATATGGGGGAGATCCAAATGGTAAGGTGTAAGGATCAACTGGGGTATGCAATGGTAGATAGTAATGGGGTAAGACTCAATATCTTAATATTGCTTTTTCTAAATCGTTATCCGATCCCTTATCTGATCTCTTATCTAATCCCTTATCTGATCCATATATTCAAGAATGAAATCAAGAGTTAGAGCTGTAGGCCATGTATGAGATAAGAGAGATGAAGTTTTATCAACATGACCTAATTTAATTGTTTATTAACATGTTAATAAGCTAATAAATTGATCTACATATTAAGCATACGTCCGTATATATATAGTATGAAGTGCAAATAGAACCCGTCAAAGACACAAAAGCTCCCAACATCTCCCAAAGATGGAATATTGATACTAGAAATTAATTTATAATTCTGGATTTTAGATTTTTGGCATAATATAAGTTGACAGAAGCTTACATACAAAGAAAAAAGTTCAAACTGATAAGAAAAACATCATACCTTCCCATATTACATGCTAATACAAAAAAGAGCAGCTGAAAAATCATCACAAACACAAAATTGAACCATTTTTAACAGACGAGGCATTACTTCTCTATACGTCCAATCTCATCCCTCCATGCAAATCCAAAAAAAAGTTCAATTGGCAAGTATTAAATGTGACTGTTATGATACTTTAAGCTGTGTTTATAGCCTATATGGATGACATGGAATTGCTTTAGTGACGTGGTAACTAAGGCTCCATTTGGCACGACGGCGGCGATCGTGAATGCGATGGTAAAACGGTCATTCGTGAATGCCCACCTTGTTAAAATTTCACAAGATGATCAACGGGATTGCTCTAATACCAAGTAAAACTTTCAAAGCTATCAAGATGACACATTGATCAAAGGCATAAGCCAATGCTGATCTGTCGAGCTCCAAACCAGTCCGCACCTTGTCGGACTCCGCGGATAGAACGCTATCCACCCGGTTACCTTCTGGACATACCACCAATTCCGGATTGCAATTTCAGATAAAAAAGTTATAGAAATAATAAAATAAAACAGTCATCCATAAAAAATGTCTATCCAGTGCAGCAAACATTGTCCATAAACACGGTTATCTAGCAGCAACTATTGCTCGTACCCATGTCTAAGCCATTTTTGATCAGGATAAATCCTGGAATTGGGATCAGACCTCGGATTTTTTTCAAACAAAGGAAGTTGGCTCAGATTTTATATCTTCTGATGAGGTTGCTGCTGAGGAGCGGCCTTCCATTCAAACAGAAGATTACAATCAATACTTACAAGCTTTAGACTCAAATTTTGAGGATGATTCATCATTTCCCAAGAAGTATAGATCCATAGCAGTGTCTCTCTCTCTCTCTCTCACACATTTTTGGTTCATATGCAGGGCACATCAAACAAAAACAACCAAGAGGGGCTGACCAGCTGCCGGACAGCAGCAGTTTGAGTATAAACAACAGCTGGATTGCCAGTCACCTTAAACCATTTTCAGCAGTCTAGAAATTCATGAAGCTGATGTTTATACTTGAACTGCTGCTGTCCGGCAGCCGACCAGCCCCTCTCAGCCCCCTGAGTGGTCATTTTCAGCTTTCTCCTACAGCGGACAGTAGTTGTACTCTTGATAGGAGGCATAAAACCAATTCCGGATTGCAATTTCGAATAGAAAAAATGTAGAAATAATAAAATAAAGCAGTCATCCGGTCTGCTGCGTTATCTCGTCCCACTATCTAATCTCATCCCCTCACCTCAAGCAATGTTCCCTCCCTCCCCTCCCTCGTCAAGTCCATCTCGTGGCTTTATATCGAGGATCCTCCACTTCATAGTCATTAATTATAGCAGGAGCAGATTCTTCACAGAGCCATGCCTACCACCTCCATGCTGAAAATGACGAGACGACACCTCCTAAGCTTTCAACTTTCGACAGGGACTCCCTGCATCCCGGAAGCATCCAAGAGCCTTCGGGCTCCCTGTCGGCTTTCACAGAGTAGCTGTCGGTCACACTATGCTTTGAAAGAAAGTAAAATGATGGTATAAGTTTATTTATTTATTTCTCAAAAAATTATATGTTTGGTTACTAATATAGGTGTCTTTAATATTGTAGATTACTTCACTAAAGAATGATGTTGGTGATTCATTTAATGAAGATATTACAGATTGGCCGATTAAGAAGGAGAATACCCATAAACAACATAATGACAATGATTGCGGTGTATTTGTAATGAAGTTTATGGAGGAGTGCTTGAGAGTAGATGAGACTGATTGGAATAATTATAACAAATGACATCTAGAGATGCAAAATTTTAGATATGAAATTGCCTATGACTTTTTGCATGTAGCATTCAATAAAAGTGGGTAAATGTAATGTATTATAACTATATATATTCAAACATTAATTTGCATAATTTTAGTGCATTCTTCTTCTATATATAAATGTAATAGATTATAACTGGATTATAACTATGAAATTGCATATAATTTTAGTATATTCAAACATTAATTTTGGGTTTAACTGAACGAGATTGAAAAGTTGTTGAAGGAGCTCTCCAACAGCTGATAGAACGTAATTAAGGCACATTCACTTTCATATATGCTTAATAAGGCCTCTATGCATCACTTGAATGCTTGATGATCAAACCCTAGTCATCCATTATTATTTCTATAATTTTTTATCCGAAATTGCAATCCGGAATTGGTTTTATGCCACTTATCAAGAGTACAGCTGCTGGCCAATTGCCTCAGCTTTCATGTCCACAAACAGAACATTTCCACTTGCTTTAAGGGAAGTATGTCATAGTGCAATCACCCATAAAAGGAGTTGCACTAGTTCTCAAGGATTATGACATCATCGGCTAGGACACTTAGATGTCGAAGCAATGAAACAAACTCTAACTTGATTGGGGAAAATGAAAATCATGAAGCTGATGTTTATACTTGAATTGTTGCTGTCCGACAGCTGACCAGCCCCTCTCAGCCCCCCTGAGTGGTCATTTCCAGCTCTCCTACAGTAGCCAGCAGTTGTACTCTTGATAGGAGGCATACAATAAATTTCAGATTGCAATTTCGGATAAAAAATTGTAGAAATAATAAAATAAAATAGTTATCCATAAAAAATGTCTATCTAGTGCAACAAACATTATCCATATAGCTGTAACCATTTCCAGCAGTCTAGAAATCAATGAAGTTGTTGTTTATACTTGAAGTGCTGCTGTCCGGCAGCTGGCCAGCCCCTCTCAGCCCCCTGAGTGGTAATTTTCAGCTTTCTCCTACAGTGACCAACAGTTGTACTCTTGATAGGAGGCATAAAACCAATTCCTGATAGCAATTTCAGATAAATTTTTTTAGAAAAAAAAATAAAGCAGTCATCCATAAAAAATGTCTATCGAGTGCATCAAACATTGTCCATAAATACAGTTATCTGACATCAACTATTGCTCGAACCAATGTCTAATTTTTACATAAATTTAGTTTGGATATTCTTGGGTTGGATTCTCATTAATATAGAACAATGACCACTTATGGATTCTCTCTGTAAAGACCTCACTTAGATCTTCTTTTGTTGATTGATTTAACTCACTTGGAGAAGATCCTTGTAAACGTTGGAGACTAGCCAAAACTGTATGTTAATAACAATCAACATATTATAATGGTTCAGGTATTTCAGATAATTTTTTTTAGAAATAAAAAAATAAAGTAGTCATTCATAAAAAAATGTTGATCGAGTGCAGCAAACATTGTCCATAAATACAGTTATCTAGCAGCAACTATTGCTCGAACAAATGTCTAATTTTTGCATAAATTTAGTTTGGATACTCTTGTGTTGGATTCTCATTAATATAAAACAATGGCCACTTATAGATTCTCTTTGGAAAGACCTCACTTAGATCTTCTTTTGTTGATTGAATTAACTCACTTGGAGAAGATCCTTGTAAACGTTGGACGACTAGCCAAAACTGTATGTTAATAACAATCAACATATTATAATGGTTCAGATATTTCAGATAATTTTTTTTAGAAATAAAAAAATAAAGTAGTCATTCATAAAAAATATTGATCGAGTGCAGCAAACATTGTTCATAAATACAGTTATCTAGCAGCAACTATTGCTCAAACCAATGTCTAATTTTTGCATAAATTTAGTTTGGATACTCTTGGGTTGGATTCTCATTAATATAGAACAATGACCACTTATGGATTCTCTTTGGAAAGACCTCACTTAGATCTTCTTTTGTTGATTGATTTAACTCACTTGGAGAAGATCAATGTAAACGTTGGGCGACTAGCCAAAACTGTATGTTAATAACAATCACCATATTATAATGGTTCAGGTGACTGTTGCTTGATTTGGTCCCAGCTAATTCAGATAGAAAAGGCGATTGTAGAAATAATAAAATAAAGTTGTCATCGGGTCAGCTGCCTTGTCTCCTCCCATCACCGAATCACATCCCCTCCCCTCGAGGAGTGTTCCCTCCATCCCCTCCCTCGTCATGTCCATTCCGTGGCTTTATATTGATATATACCATCATCCATTTCCTACTCATTAAATATAACCGAAGGCGCAGCAGCTTCTTCATAGAGCCGTGCCTACCACCTCCACGCTAAAAATAACCAGACGACCACCCACCGCGATCCTCTATCTCCGTGCTTCTCCTTCTCCCAAAATATTTCTTCTTCTCCTTTCTCCTTTGACCTATTCTTTGCTTGAGTCTTCACCCACAAGCCTCCACCAACCGCTATCCACAAGTCGTCGATCGGGCACGGACGACAAATCCCTGGCAGTAAAAATCGAGCAATCATCACTCTCATGGAGAACGATGATTTCCAGCACATTTTTCGTGTTCTAAACACCAATATAGATGATAAAAAGATCATGTTCGCTCTCACATCTATAGGTATCGGCCGCCGATTCCCCAACATCGTTTACAAGAAGGCAGATGTGGACATAAACATTGTTTGCAAGACCGTCAGTGTCTCGAAAAAGCGACAAGCTTTTTACCAGCTTTTTTTCGAAGATGTCATGTTTCTGTTCTGAAATTAGAAACATGACCTCTTCGAAAAAAATATTGCAGGTAAAAAATTTATCGTTTTTTAGAGACATCGACGGTCTTGCAAACAATGTTCATGTCAACACCAATGTAGAGGTAAAAAGACCATCTTCTCCACCACCTCCATCAGGGGTATCAGCCGCCGGTTCACAAACATTATTTGCAAGAAGGCTGATGTAGACATGAATATTGTCTGCAAGACTGTTAGCGTCTCGAAGAAGCGACAAGCTTTTTACCAGCAATATTTTTTTTGAAGATGTCATGTTTCTGTTCTGAAATTAGAAAATCTTTCTCCTGTTATTGAGTGCTTCTAGTCTTACTTTCCAGCATTGTTGTCATTTCAGAGATATGAAGTTTGATCCATAATGAACTCTTTTTTATTTTATTATTTCTACATTTTTTTATCAGAAATTGCAATCTGGAATTTGTTTTATGCCTCCTATCAAGAGTACAACTGCTGTCCTAGCCGATGATGCCATAATCCTTGAGTACTAGTGCAACCCCTTTTATGGGTGATGACACTATGACATACTTCCCTTAAAGCAAGTGAAAATATTCTGTTTGTGGACCTTAAAGCTGAGGCAATTGGTCAGCAGTTGTACTCTTGATAGGAGGCATAAAACCAATTTCGGATTGTAATTACGGATAAAAAATTATAGAAATAATAATGGATGACTTGAGTTTGATCGTCAAGCATCCAAGTGATGCATAGAGGCCTTATTAAGCCTATATGAAAGTGAATGTGCCTTAATTATGTTCCATCAGCTGTCAGATAGCTCCTTCAATAATTTTTCAATCTTGTTCAGTTAAACCCAAAATTTCTTGGTTCATTCACTGTAATATATTTATAGAACTCGCAAGGATGTGTAATAATGTGCATGCAATGTGTATGTGTGCGTGTGTGTGCGTGTTGTGTATATGTTATGTATGTGTTGCGTATGTGTAATACTTGAACTACTGCTGTCTGGCAGCAGGCCAGCCCCTCTCAGCCCCCTGAGTGGCATTTCCAGCTTTCTCCTACAGTGACCAGCAACTGTACTCTTGATAGGAGGCATAAAACCAATTTCGGATAAAAAACTTTAGAAATAATAATGAATCACTTGGGTTTGATCGTCAAGCATCCAAGTGATGCATAGATGCTTAATTAAGCATATATGAAAGTGAATGTGCCTTAATTACGTTCCATTTAAAAAATATCTTATAAATGATCACATAAAGCATGAAAAAGTTTCTATGGTTGCAATTTCTTCAACAACTAAGTGGCCTAGCCGATGATGTCATAAACCTAGAGGACTAGTGCAACCCCTTTTATGGGTGATGACACTATGACATACTTCCGTTAAAGCAAGTGGAAATGTTCTGTTTGTTGACATGAAAGCTGAGGCAATTTGGGCATTGGTAAGAGTAGATGTGCCGAAGAGCTCGTAGAGAACGGGCGCGAGAGGTCGGGCGAGAAAAATTATCAAGATGATGGAGTTCAAGCAAACAACAACATTTTGGTGAGAAGAACGGTGGTGTGGAGCTCAGGGGAACGGATTGGTATGCGTATGACCTAGGATTTATTCCCTTATCCGATTGGTAAGCGATCAGATAAACAATCAGCTATATTTTTAAAATGGAACGTAATTAAGACACATTCACTTTCATATATGCTTAATAAGGTCTCTATCCATCACTTGGATGCTTGACGATCAAACCCAAGTCATCTATAATTTCAATCTTCATCCATATGCACTTTATTTTCATGTAGGCTCTATTAATCATTTTGGATGCTTGATGGTCAACTTCAAGTCATCCATAATATAAATACAAGAAGTAACATAGTAGAGTAGAAGAAAATAATAGAAATAAGAATAAAAACAAGAGGGACAATAGAAGCAAATACTCGAACTGCTGTAGTTCATTTTGGCCTGCAGTATAAACACCAGCTTCATGGAGTCGAGGCAGGTGAGAGAAATTTCTAAGCGAGAAGGCCGCGAGCGGCGAGACTGCTGGAAATCCAGCGGCGAGAAGTTGCAGGTGCGAGACGGGCAGAAGGGGCTGCTCTTCCACTCGCAGGATGAGAAGAGCTGCTCTCAACAGGGGATTTTACTCTTCTATGACCCTTTTCCTTAGGTCGACAGTTTGGCTGTTGGGAACCCTGGTAATTTGAAGGCAATTTGTTTATTCTTGGAAATCTATAAATAAAGCTGATCTATAGCACTGCTTCCAAGCCCAGTTTTCTGGACATGTTAGCGGTGGGACCTCCTGCTGCGGCTTTTTCACGACAGTCAGGGGCCTGCAGGATCTATAACATAGAAATACATCCAGCTTGGGCCAATTCACGAAATATATACTCAAAATTCTATGGCTAATATTTTCATTAGTCAAACATGAAGATATATTTGCTTTCCAAATTGTTCCATAAGTTTGGGCCAATTCACAAAAAATATATATTTGATACAGTTCCTCACTGCAGTTTAATACAAAATTGCAGAACAGTACAAAAAAATGTAGAAATTAGATATGATATTAATAGAGTTCTTGGAACAGGGCCTATCGCTTATATCATCCTGAAGATTACCATATTTCTATATACAGAGATGTGGAAATAGAAGAAATGTCCAATTGGACTTGGCAGAATCAAGCTTCCACAACAAACATTGTCCATACAGCTGGAACCATTTCCAACAGCCTAGAAATCCATGAAGCTGTTGTTTATACTTGAACTGCTGCTGTCCGGCACCTCGCCATCCCCCTCAGTCCCCCTGAGTGGTCATTTCCAGCTTTCTCCTACAGTGCCAAACAACTGTACTCTTGATAGGAGATATACAACTAATTCTGGATTACAATTTCAGATAAAAAATTATAGAAATAATATAATAAAGCAATCATTTATAAAAAATGTCTATCTAGTGCAACAAACATTGTCCATAAATATGGTTATCTAGCAACAATTACTGCTCGTACCAATGTCTAATATAATCATCAAAGAGGTAACCCAAGAGTATCCATAAGTGGTCGTTGTTCTATATTAATGAGAATCCAACCCAAGAGTATCCAAACTAAATTTATGTAAAAAGGATACCGATTATATGATCCAATCTCGCAAAAAGTTCACGTCTCAAGAGATGTAACCTTCAATAAACATTGCACATGAGACTGAGATAAAAATCAACGAAATGTAGAGGATCAGATCCAGTCAAAGCCACTCTCAACAACTGATGATGATCAGCATTCCAGTCAAGAGGTAGAAACACTCCCAACGGTTCCTGTCAAGAGGAGCACATCTACTCTTACCAATGCCCAAATTGCCTCAGCTTTCATGTCCACAAACAGAATATTTCCACTTGCTTTAAGGGAATTATGTCATAGTGCCATCACCCATAAAAGAGATTGCACCAGTACTCAAGGATTATGATATCATCGGCGAGGCCACTTAGATGTTGAAGAAATTGCAACCATAAAAACTTTCTCATGCTTTATGTGGTCATTTATATGATATTTTTTAAATGTAACGTAATTAAGACACATTCACTTTCATATATGCTTAATAAGGCCTTTATACATCACTTGGATGCTTGACGATCAAACCCAAGTCATCCATTATTATTTCTACAATTTTTTATTCGAAATTGCAATCCAGAATTGGTTTTATGCCTTCTATCAAGAGTACAGCTGCTGGCCAATTACCTCAGCTTTCATGTCCACAAACAGAACATTTCCACTTGCTTTAAGGGAAATATGTTATAGTGTCATCACCCATAAAAGGGGTTGCACTAGTACTCAAAGATTATGAAATCATCGGATATGACACTTAGATGTTGAAGCAATGAAACAAACGTTTACTACCACTTTTCTATCTATCTTAATTGGGAAAAATGAAAATTCATGAAGCTGTTGTTTATACTTGAACTGCCTGCTGTCCGGCAGCTGGCCAGCCCCTCTCAGTCCCGAGTGGTCATTTCCAGCTTCACATTTGCTGCTAGCAGTGCCCGGGACTGTAACACCCGGGTCAAATATGAGTGCGTCCGATTCCGGTCCTCATTACCAATGCGCCTAGCGGCGAACTGCATAAATAGAAATCCTTCGAGGGAAAGAATGCCTTCTTGGTCCTTGAAAAAGAAGCACTCCTCTTCTCAATCTCCTCCTCCGATCACTCTCTCCGGCGACACGCTGCGGCCGTGCAGTCGTCGTGCTCGGTGGAAGTGAGAGTGACCGAGTGAGAAAGAGAAATGGAGGACGAGAAAATCAAGGACGAGGCTCTCCGATTCATCGGCCTCTTCGAGGTTCTCCCGCGCTTGGTCGTCTTTGATCTCGATTATACCCTCTGGCCTTTCTACTGGTGAAAGATCTCTTCTCTTGTTAACCTCTAATCGATCTCTAGCTATCTTTTTATTTTCTCGCTCTTTTGCTTTATGCAGAACTCATTTTAATTTCTCCATGAACCGATTTTGGTTGGGAATCGACATCTCCCTCTTTTCCAGCATTTAAATCTCATTTGAAATCTTATTAAGCACGATTTGGTGGCTAAATTACCAAGCGCATAATCATAATTTGTGCTTCAATCGACGACTAAATCATCAATTTATCATAATTATACAACTACAGACCTTCCGGGCATACGCCTAAACACTAATTATGTGTTGAATGCTCTGAAATGCAATAATGAGTCAGTGTAATTCTTACTGTGATGCAATAGATCGCTAAATTTTCTACCAGAATGATGAATTCTGATTATGCTTTAAGATTAATAATTATACTTATTTTCCAGTTTTAGTAATCGAAAATTAAGTTAATCATACTCTAGGTAATTTTTCGAATCTCTCAGCAATGGAGGGTAGTGGCAATTAAGTAAAACAATGCCCATTTTTCATTATTTTTGCTCAGTAAGCAGCACAGTTTGTCAGTTCCAAATCGATGATGATAGATATAAGTAAGAACTAACTATTTTTTTGTGATTATGGATGCTTTAGGGCATTAGGCCAGATAAAAGAAACCAAGAGGCAGGAATTACTATTTTAAACAAAAAGGAGCTCATCATTTCTTATTATGGATGAAGTATATTGACATTGCGGAGAATGATGCATATATATATAAAGGAGCTCAACAAATAAAGAATGAATGTAAACTGAGCAATATATTGACACCTTACAGTTTAGGTGTGACTCCATACCTTGAAAAAGTCTACACACTGTCGAAAATGTAAACTCAACAAATTAAGAATGAATGTTTCCTTTAGTATAACATGTCTCATTAAGGAATACACATATATATCTTATGCATGAAGTTACAAGAACTGTATTTATCCATACTATACAGTAAGGGAAAACTTCCATTTGATGAAACATTGCCCCTTCTCATTTAATCCCTCATAATTTTCTCTTTTTACAACCAAAAAGCAAGTGGAAAGATGAGAGAAGAAATCAGTCGGTTGTTATTATATTCATTTGCCTCATATTTCAAATTTATGATGTATATAATTATAGTTAATTTATAAATCAAATTTAAACATATTATTAATCAATAATGCATACCAAAGTAAACCAAAAATCACCATTGGAAAAAAGACAAGTGTTATTCTAATTTGCTTACAAGCACTCAAAAGATCCAAATTCTTGCTTATTGTAATTAGATACTATATTTTCAGCATTGTGATGTTGGAAATTACATTTTAACCTATTTCACATTACATGGGATTTGTTTGCAACATTTAAATTTATTTTTTACTTTGACAGTGAAATGCGTTCTAAAAAGGTTATGCCATCTTTATACCCACAAGCCAAGGGCATATTGCATGCACTTCAGGAAAAAGGTGTTCAAATGGCCATTGCTTCACGGTCACCCACTCCTGATATCGCCAACACATTCATCAATAAGCTCGGTTTTCAGAATATGTTTGTGACTAAGGTGATAACTTTGTCTTATGCTATCTTTTTTGCGTGTGTTCGTATCCAGATGTACTATCCAGATGTTGTGCTATATTGATTGTAGTATGTTGGCAATCTGAACCAGTTGTCCGGTTCCCATGCTCCCACCGTCAATTTCAGCATTAAAAAGTCCTTCAGATATTTCAATAGATTAATTTTCTCTACATCTGTAAACAGTCCTAAGAGTAATCTTAGGCCCCTGTAAACAACAAAGACAAAATTTGCATTCAGTATGATATAAGCAATGATAACAACATATGGTGTTATCATGCGAAGAAGATTGAACGATGGAGGCATAAGCATTAAACATCCAGAGACATGCTCTCGCTGAGGTACAATCGAGGGTGGTTCCCCTCCCAGGCAAAGTCCAATTTCAAAATCTTAGAATATGAGGTGAAGACACACACACACACACACCTTGTCTTATTTAGGGATATAACTTACATTACTAACATACCCCAACTAGCCCATAAGTGTCCAACTAAACTAATATCTCCATTTTTTGGTTTACGACACTGAACTTGTAGATCCCGCCCGAAAAACTGCCCTGCCCCAAGTTCATGTGAGTTAGAATGAGCTAATACCATCTGTGTACATGATAATAATTTTGTCCCTAAAGAGCGGCTATTTATCTGGTGGATCTCAAGCTGGAGTGTAGAAATATTTGTTGCGTGTGAGAAACATCCTGAAGACTGTACGAGACTTTGGCATTGGGATGCCACTATAGAAAGCCTCCATAAAGTGACAACTCATCCGGCGGTTCGCCGGGGGGAGTATAATAAAATTCATCGCAGATGCGATCGGTGCTGAAACAGGTTTCCCGAATAGTGGGAGTGTCATCAAAAGTATGTGAGAAACTACTACAAAATCATTGCCACGTTCTCGATCCTTACTCGAGATATGACTTGCCATGAAAATATGGGGAGGTTCAGGTGAACAAGCATGCAAGGGCGAGTTTATGATCGAATCCTGGGTAGGGAAAGAACATATCACGATAGGTTCGCTAAGTCGCTTAGGCTCGCTCTCAGTAGGGGTCATAGGAAATGGGTCAGAATTAAAGGATGAATCACTTATCGGACTCAGTACCTCACTGTGGTGAGATAAATCAGTCTCATGTATGACTTTTATCATGTCTGATGGGTCAAGAGTTGCTAAAGTGGTGGCCTCAAAATGGAAGGGACCACTAATGAGGTCATGGTGGTCATCCACTCAACTAACTCTATTGGATCTCAAGGACTACCTATAATGAAGGGCGAGCTGGAATGTTTCCTCGGAGGGCTCAGAGCAGCAATTAGTCAAACTCAACATGTACCTTAGAAGTGCAGACCGAAATCGGGAAAATGTCATAGCTAGCTCCTCTCATATGTCGCTCCTCATTGCCAACTCATGAAAGTAAGTTTTATACTCAACAACAGACAATAATTCTTGTTGGAGGGAGAGTACTTGCTCGAGGAAACGACATTTATATGCCGTTGGTAAATACTCGTGGCACAATCTCCGCCTCATCTCCACCCAGCTAGTGATGGGGCAAAGATGAACTCGCTTAAGGGTCTGCTCAATTCTATCCCAATAATGTCTCTCCTGAACTAACAACCGAAGCTTTGCAAACCTGATGCGACGCTCATCGAATATCTGAAAATGATTTAGATAAAATCCCTTGTCCACGAGCAAATTGCTAAAGGCCTTTAGACTTGACAAACCATCAAACGATTGGGTGACTCTACAGAACATATACTCGAGACTTCTTTAAAATGACGCTCATCGTAGTAACACTTTCTATAATGATTCGATTGTGTTGAAGGATCAACACGATCTCTAGACTAATGGGTCGAGGATGAGGATAATCATGATAGTATGTGGGCCTTCCTGAGGGAATTCTATGTGCATGATTAATAATGGAATCTGGTTTCTCAAGCAGAGGATTAAAGTAGCAATTGCTTTTAGGATATGACATGGGTAAAACATATAGGTTCTAGTCCTGCGTAATTTAAACTAAGTCCAAACGCAGGACGCTCTGATACCTAATTAACGCAAGACGGTCCTATATGACTGGATAAATAATGCATAAACTCCTACTCTCAACCATACATGAATCTGATGACTCTAAAACTTGCAATATTTTTTTTTATAAATCAATATAAGAGAATTTGCCACTGCAGCTAAAAGCATATAAACAAGGAATCAAGTGTGGAAGTACAAATGCAATAGTGCATGTAAACAAATGTTCCAGATAAATAGGAATACACAACGCTTCAAATGTTTTGAAACAACGATTACAAACCACTATTCTTTGAGTAGGAAATTCATAAACAATTCAACATAAAATCAATGCCAACCACATTAAGGCTTATGCAATTAGGTAGTAGAGGGCTTGTTGGATGTTCGACAATTTTCACTGGGATGGATAGAAGGCTAAGGCCTGAATGAGGTCCCCGGGAGGAGCTTAGGGTGATGTAGCTGGTCTGTTTCTCGTATGGATGAATTCCCAGTTGCTTGAATGGTGCTTGCACGTCGCAATCATCTGGCTCTTTGATTTTCCACTAGAATAACTCCTGATATTGCATTGTTGTGGCGGCGGCTGGATCTAGTGGCGGGTCTTCGTCGTACTCACAGACGACACTAGACACTGTATGGATTTGGCGTGGTAAAGGCGCTTACGGTAGGAATACAGTCAGACCGAAGCTCTAGAGTCGGGGCAAGTGTGTTCTCTAAATGTAGACATACAAGGGTGATGGAGAACCTGCCGAAGGTGACCAGTAGTGGTCAGAAGCGGCGTTGCCGATTGTGTGAACGGAGGGGAAGGAACGACTAAAGGCGATGGAGTAGCAAAAACTGTGGAGGGCGACGACTGCTCCAGTGGGATCGGCGACTGCTCCGATCAAACAAGTCCCCTGAAACGTCAATCAATGCTGGCGGCGAAACGTGAAAGTGCGGGAAGCCGTTCTCTCTGAGAGCATCGAATGGAGGGTGTCTTCCTTGACAGGTTTTGTGTTGCTAGACCTGTTAATTAATTGCCGGAAGAAAAAGGGTCAGGCAGGTGTTGCGTGCAACTTGACGAGCGGGAGGCTCAATAGCTTCCCTTGATGCAGAGACCTGTAGTAGGTAGGCGAATCAAGGAAGTTGGAGCGGTTTGATGCTGACAAGGAGGCTTGAGTGAAAGAGCGCTTATTGAGAGGGGACACAATCTACAGATTAGAGTATTTAGTTGTTCGAGCATTGGGCCAAAAACAACGAGTGATTCTGAGGAATGATATGAGTGTTGCTGGACATGCGAACCGAGGAGATGTCACAAAAGGTCGACAAAGGGATCCTGCGCCGACTTCGTCGGCAGATGACAAGGAGAGGGGCTTCGATTGCACGCCTGATGAAAGCGTCAAACAAATAATGGAAAGGTCGACGAAGCCGCAGGTTGTAGTCGACGCGAGCTGGGCGAGTGCAGAAGAAGAGGATGCTGTGGAATCTCCCGTAGTGGTTCGTCGATGTGATACCGGAAGACACACCGTGAGTGCGTCGATGCGGGCCGTCGTTGTCAGATCGCTGCTGAGGACGATCGAGGATGTGTGAGGGAGGATCTAAAAGCTTTGATACCAAGATATTATGGGCCTAACCCGTAACATCGTCGGAGGTGGCGGTGGATGCGGTGATACAAGTGGAGTCAAGCTTGACCTGATGAGAATGCGAGGGGAGAGGAAAAATGGAAACCTTGCTTAGGGGTGCAAGTTGAGTTGAGCCGGCTCGAAAGCTCGATGAGCCGGCTCGAAAAAAGCTCGACTCGAGCTCGAGCATGTCGAGCTCGAGCCTGATTTCCAGTCGAGCTCGAGCCTAAGTAACCCTGTTCACGAGCTCGCGAGCTTTTTTTTAATTAAATAATATATATATTATTATTAGTAAATATTTTAATACATTATAATATTAACATAATATTAATATAATATTAATATTAATATAATATTAATTTTAATATAATATAATATTAATATAATATTAAATTAACAAATTCTCATTAATATTATATTAATATAATATTAATATATTTTTTTTAACCCTGTTCACGAGCTCGCGATCCTTGAACTTTAGTAAGCTCGGGCCAAGCTCGTGCTCGAGCTCGAGCCGAGCACGTGCTCGTGCTCGAACTCGAGCCGAGCTCGTGCTCGAGCTCGAGCCGAGCTCGCCAAGCTCGAGCTCGAGCCGAGCTCGCCAAGCTCGAGCCGAGCTCGCCAAGCTCGAGCTCGAGCCGAGAGAAGCTCGAGCTCGAGCTAAAAAAAAGAAGCTCGAGCTCGAGCTAAAAAAAAGAAGCTCGAGCTCGAGCTAAAAAAAAGAAGCTCGAGCTCGAGCTCGAGCCAGCTCTTTTTGATGAGCTCGACTCGAGCTCGACTCGTTTGCAGGCCTAGCCTTGCTCAACCCTAGTCCTAGAAATGGGAAGAGGAGAACGAACTAGAGAGAGAACGAGAGGAATTTAGAGAGATAAAGAGAACTTGGATTTAATTCATACCTCATACAATGACCCTAGGGGTCTATTTAAAGCATTTTAAGTGGCATGAGTGTAAATAACTACCCAAAAATGAGATGCACGAAATATTAAAAATCATCTTAAAGACTTGTAATGATTCGACTCGATAACAATGACTCTAACTCATACAACTCTAACTAACAAACTTAAAGATTCGTAATACAATATGCGTAACGTAATTGGCGATAGATAGTGGGGATCCATAGCATAAACCTCACAACCTAGAGCAATAAGGAGGGATACTATGGGCTAGTTCAAGTTGTGTTAACTGGTGACGAAATTTGCACTATGGAGACATTAGTATTAAACATTGAGAAACATGCTCCATTTGAGATGCAATTGAGGGCTGATTCCCTCAGCCCAGGGAAAACCCAATTTCAGAGTATAGAAATACAACTCTCACACACATTACTAAAATACCCTTACTAGGCCATAAAAGTTCAACAATAGTAATGCATCCGGTTTTGGGGTGGCATCATTTGTAGACATAACATAGTTTGTATGCGTTTCATTCAGTTTGAAGTTGTAAAATAGCCCTCTAGCTTGGTTTCGTTCATTCAACCTAGCTCATATTATCCCATTTGGTTTTATTCTCATATGATATACATTTCCTTAAGGAAGCTTTTATGTAGATGAATTAAAGCTTGTAGCCCATACTATGATGAGAGTATGAATTGAAACGGCTAGCTGTCATATTTTATGAAAAAAATGGTGTTGCAGAATTCGTCCTTAATTTATTTTTATATTGCCTAATTGCAAAAACTGTTTATTTTCTTTTCTTCCATTCACACAACATTTCTAGCAGTTTCTTTGGCGGGCATATTTTTATTTTAGTAAATATATCTCATCCTTTTCTTAAAACGAATAAAGAACATCTATACATTAAAAATTTTATTATTTTGATACAGGAAATCTTCTCCAGCCATACCTATAAGGAGGAGCACTTTCGGAGAATTCATAAGACGACAAGTGTGCCTTTTGAGTCCATGCTCTTCTTCGATGATGAGTACGGAAATATTGACAAGGTAAATAAAGTGACTATTCATCATTTTTTCTTTTATCATTAAAACACTAGTATCCTTTGAGCACAAATTGTAGGATTTGGCTCTTGCTCCAGATATTTTATATATTCTATCAAGTTTGGAATAAGTTTATGTAGTATCTCCAGCGTAGAGCCTAGCTCTAAGAGACACGAAATCCATTAGGTCACTCCGAGTCAGTCACACATAAACATATAATTAATTATCCAACAATCTCCTCATATGTACACCGCAGAACCTGACGTCAGAATGAGTGGTTTGTGCAATGTTCAACCAATCACAAATCATTCACAATCGTGTCCAATTTTGTTAAATATATTAGACTTCTAAAAAAAAGTTGCATGCGCGCATAAGAATAACATAAATCCAGCAACATTACATCACAGTCTAGAGTACGATCAAGGCACAAGTCCTATCACACCTAGTGTCACATGATCAACAAAAGAACAAAAAATAGTCCAAACATAAGTGTATCAAAAAGAGCTAATAATGCTCTGAGTAGAGATAAAACAGAAGTAATCAAATAAAACTTTTGTTGTCATCATCTAACAGATCATCCTTGTTAGGATCCTAGTCTGTAAATGCTTCTCCATCAACAACATCACTTAAAGTTTTTAACAGAGAATTTCATGTAGAATGAATTCAAACCTTTGAAAATGTATATGTATTTAGTTTCACTGTAAGAACATAGTATTTAAAATTAGCTCGGAGGACACCTACACAGAGTATTACAACTATATCTGTGTTCCAATATAGAATGTCACGGTTACTGTTTTTCTAAAGTTATTTAGAAATCATCAAATTTGAAATGAAACCAATTAACATGAGAAGAGTCAAACCGAGTTAGATCGTGTTATCAGATTTGAAATAATACTCTCTTCCAAGATACGAAAGACGAATTCAGGTGAAGTTATTAATGTTAGATTTAGAATGAAACAACTCACCAGATTCGTACTCAGTAACTAAGAACATCAACGCAACACAACATGCTTGCTTTGATGGAGGAAATCTGAAAAATCAAAACATTTGACTTGGACAAGACTGATCTAAATCGTCTTTAATCTCATTTTTCCCACTGTTTTGATTAGTCGATCTTTGAGTATTTCTTTCATTAACAGATCAGCTATGTTACCCTTCAATCGCGCATCGATCAAAATGATAATTCATCGTTCTTTCAGATAATTCAGCAAAGCATGCCTCAATCGTACATGCCTCCTCTTAGTATTATACAGACATTTTTAACGACTTGAACTGCTGCTTGATTATCACAATGCAAGCTCAATGAATTGACTTATAACCTAGACAAAAGAATGTTTAGAATCAAATTTCTGATCCAGTGTTTCTATTCACCAGCCGAAGATAAAGCAAACAACTCGACTTTCATAGACGATAAAACTATATAAGTCTGTCTTTTGGATTTCCATATAATATTAGTTCCACCCAAAGTAAATATATATTCATTGGTAGACTTGCTATTTTCATCTTCTGAACACCACGAGACATCAAAGTATACATTCACAATAGGAGGGTAACCAGTGTAGCACAAAACTTGATCTTTAGTACCTTTCAGGTATCTCATCAGTCTTTCTAGGACATCCCAATGCTCTTTGCGTGAGCTATTGATAAAGCAACTCAACATCCCAACATAAAAGATAATGTTTGGTCTTATACAACTTGTGGCGTATCCGCGTATATGAGACTATCAATTATCCTCGAGTATTTCACTTGATTAACGTTGGTCCCTACATTATGACTCAACTTAACGTTGTGATCAAACGGTGTCTCCACTTACCTACAATCTTTATATCCCCATGTAGAAAAAAATTGTTTTATATAATTAGCTTAACTAAGTGTAACACGACCATTGTCAACTCTAACTTTCATACCTAACAAGTGATAAAAGCATTTGTCGGAAAAACTGGACTGAAATCTAAAACTATTTATCACTTGGTCAAATTTTATGTGTCACATCTTAGATGGTTGTTTAAGCGCATAAATTGATTTGTCTGGTTTGTATATTTTATCTTTTAGATATTTATGTACATAACCTTTGGGTTGTATCATGTAGATCTCTTTATCAAGCTCTCAATTTAAGAAGACTGTCTTTATATCCATCTGATGAATTATAAAGTTCTCGATAGAAGTTAAAGCGAGAAAAATTCTAATAATCGATAGGTGACATATATGTGAATAAACATCAAAGTAGTCTATTCCCCTATTGTTTATAACATTTAACTACTAAACGTGTTTTGTATTTAGCTACAGATCCATCACTATGTAATTTCTTCTTCAACACTCACTTGCATGCAAAATGTTGTTCTGTAGCAGCGATTCTATTTCATCATCTATGATTTCTGCCCATATAAACGAATCTGTAGATCTCATTGCTTACTGATAGTAGAATGAGTCATCCTATAAGTGGTAGATGACAAAATTCTTACAAAAATTCTTAGAGATTCTTTCACTTGTAGATGCTCTAACTGGAACAGGTTCAAACTCTAAAGGCTGGGGAGCAGTGCCAGAGGGGCCAGCTTCAGGTTTTACAGTAGATTCTGAAATCATGTCAGTAGACCCGAAAACGGTTAAGTCATGATCTTTGACAAACTTATTTTCAAAGAATATGACATCTCTAGATTTTATCACTGTATTAGTGTATATATCTAAAAACTTATCAGCCGCACTATCTTCTGCACTACCTATGAGTTTTATGTTAGATGCTTTGAATTTAGCATTGTATAAATGTATAATGCCCCTTTATGTCACCAATTAAAATAAAAAGGTTGTTTGCATGTCAGAGGTGAAGGACCCCTACATTTTAGGGAATGCTGAAAATAGTTATACATTGGAAAACTAATGTAGTCTAGTGCACTAAATATAGATCGCATCCCTCTCCATCTCTAACCAATCTTTTCTAGGTTGGATATTAGATTCTAACAAATAAATAAAGGAATGATAAGTACCTCTTTTATTTCAAAATTTGTTAAGACAAGGAATTCCTTATTTCTCTCTTTCACTGATATATCTCCTGGTATCTTCACCTTTATAGAACATCCAAGCAACCAAACTTTATTTTAACTTTCTTTTTAAATAAATTGTCTTAGTCGTCCAACACAACACTACATGTTCCGTGTAGTGTTGTTAAAGGCGCGTCTAAGGCTTAAAGCTCACCCTGCTCAGACGTTTGCGACTTCGCGCACCTTATTTGCTCATTTAGAACATAAAATGCGTGCCCGAGTGAGATTTTTGTTGTAATTTGTTTTTCAAAAATAAAAAAAACAATAAAGTAAGAACTCAATAATGTTTTATTGATTTGATGTTTCTAAAAGGTAATTGTACGTTGAGACTTAGATATAATGCAAGTCACCACATTAATTTTATTTTTTAAGAGATATAAATGATAGTAATGAATGATTAATTGTTAGAATAGATGAATTTGATCGATAAGATGAAATGATGTTTTGTGTTTATTATTTAAATGAATATAGTTGCACCCTGCTTTCGTCAGTCGCTCGTCTGCGCCTAGGCTCCAAGACCTCTTTGCGTCTTGGTATAACACCCTACCCGTTCCAAAGTGTTGGAAAAGCCCACTTAAACTAGGCCCATTTGTATAACATTTATTGTTTTTCTCTCCTCTCTTTAGTCCCACATTGTGTATAGGACTTTTCTCCCTCTTTCTCTCATCTATATATATGTACTCATTCTTTGTATTTGTACCAAGTGGACATATATACAAGGTTGGCTTTCTCCATTTCTACATGGTATCAGAGCCAGGTTCCGGACTCCTGCGGACTCCCTCTTCTGTCCGCCCTGCGGCCTGCGATTTCTGCGGCCTGCGTGTGTGTGTCCGCACCTTCTAGTCGCTTCTCTCCTGCGGCCTCCCTTGTCCAGTCCGCTTCCTCTCCTCCCGTGGATCCACTTCTATTCCCTCCTCTTCCTTCCTCCTCTGGCCCCCTCTTTATAGCCATCCTGTGGGGTCCACTGCTTCCCCTTGTCCGCTGCGGCCTCTTTCTGTCCGGTGCGACCTCGGCGCTCGCCAATCCATTGGTCTTCTTCTGATCCAGCCCGCCAGCTCGCCAGTCCGCCGCTGTCTCCTCCAGCCCGCCAGCTCGCCAGTCCGATGCGGTCTCCTCCAGCTCTCCGCGACCTCCTCCAGCTCGCCGCGACCTCATCCAGTCCGCAGTCTTCCGCTTCCTCTAGCTGCTGCCTCCAGTCCGCCGCGGTCTTCTCCAGCTCGCCGCGATCTGATCCAGCCCGCCAGCTCGCCAGTCAGCCGCGGTCTGATCCAGCCCGCCGCGACCTCATCCAGGTCGCCCCCATGTCTACGTCTGCAGACTCAGTCGGGACGGCTGTTCCTCCTCCTGAACGCCCAGCCTCTATCCAGGAAGTCCGCGACGAACTTCGGATCACTACAATTTCGCTCACTGGCAAGAAGAACTTTGTGGAATGGGCACACTCGGTTCGCCGTGTCCTTCAGTCAAAAGGATTTCTTCATCACCTGACTCAGACCGTTATTGGTGTCCCTATTGAGGAATGGTTACGCAATGATGGACGTGTGCAGACTTGGCTTCTCAACTCTCTTGATGACGAATCTTATCGCCTGACCATGTATCATGAGACGGCCAAAGGCATGTGGGACGAGCTCCACACCCTCTACTCTGGCAAGGATAGTCTTCACCATCTATATGATATCATCACTGCTCTCCAGGCCCTTGATAGCAGTGGCGCAACCGACCTGACGTCCTTTGTTGCTCAGGCCCGGTCTCTGGTTGAGGCTTGGATCCACCATCAGCCTCCCACTTTGGATCTCGCTGCTCAACGTACCCAAAAGGAAGCTGTGGGTATCGCCATGATGATGGCCCGGGTACCTCCTCATCTTCACAGTGTCCGGGCTCACATCCTCTCCTCTACCGTTACACCATCTTTTTCCGATGTGTGCTCAATGCTTCTTAAAGTCTCCCCGCCTCCGGATGTTCCCGGTCTTCCTTCCCCGGCCCTTGTTCAACAGGCACCAGCTCCCTTATTGCCTCTTCCCCCTTCTGCCCGTGGTGGCCGCTCTGACTCTCGCGGCCGGGGTCGCGGTGGCCGGTCTAGGCTTAAATGCTCGTTCTGCGGTAAAGATGGCCATCTTGAGGCCACCTGCTATCGCAAACATGGCCGCCCTCCTCGTCCACAGGCCTCTGCTGCTACTACCGACTCTGCCTCCTCTCGTACTGATCTCGACGAGGTTCGTCTTCAGCTCCAGCATCTTCATGGCTTGCTCAGCCGTCCGCCTGCCTCGGTTGCCTCTGCTGCCTCTATCTCCAATGAAGGTATCGCCTGCCTATCCTCTGACACGCGCTGGATCCTTGATTCTGGTGCCACTCATCATATCACCTCTGTTAGGCCACCTCAGTACTTGTCTTCACCTCACCCGAAGTACATTACTGTCGCTAATGGGGCATCGGTTCCAGTCTCTGGATGTGCTGATATTTCTCTCACCTCTTCTCTCCTCCTGCGCTCGGCTCTACATGTTCCGGGCTCTCCTTTCAATTTACTCTCTGTTGGTCGCCTTACTACTGATTCTAATTATTCCGTGACATTTACTTCTTCTTCTTTTCTCATACAGGATCAGCAGACGCGGACTATCATTGGTAGAGGACGGCTGCAGAATGGGCTCTATCTCCTTGACGACTCTCCCACTGTCCTCGCCTCTATCTCCTCTTCGGATTGGCATCGCCGTCTGGGACATGCTCCTCTTCCAGTCCTCCGGAAGGCTCTTCCTGATGTTACTCTCCCTGCTTTTCGCTGCGACACATGTATTTTGGGCAAACAGCCCCGTTCATCATTTCCTCCTCATTGTACTCGGAGCTCCGCTCCTTTTATTTTAGTTCACTCCGATATATGGGGTCCCTATAAATTTACTAGTATTTCTGGCTATCGGTATTTTGTTACTTTTATTGATGATTACTCTCGCATGACTTGGTTATATCTCCTTCGGGATCGCTCTGAACTTCCCCGCGTATTCCGGGCCTTCATACTTGAGACTCGCACTCAGTTCTCTGCGCCTATTCGCACTATTCGTACTGACAATGCGCGGGAGTACACCAGCCATACCTTTGCCACTCTCTGCTCTGAGTTCGGCATTCTTCACCAAACCTCGTGTCCATACACTCCACAACAGAATGGGTCGCCGAGCGCAAGAATCGTCACCTTCTTGATGTCGCTCGCTCCCTTATGCTTCAAATGCAGGTTCCCAAACCATACTGGAACTACGCGCTCTCCACGGCTTGCTTCCTCATCAACCGTCTCCCGTCTTCCGTCCTCCAGTATGCTACTCCCTTCAACCTCCTATTTCCCACAACTCCACCTTTTCCCGTTCCTCCCCGGGTGTTTGGGTGTACCTGCTACGTTCACCACCTCGGTCCCTCCACAGACAAATTGGACCCTCGTGCCACCAAGCATATCTTTGTGGGGTACTCGCGCACTCAGAAGGGTTATGTCTGTTATTCGCCTGCTACCCGCAAGGTTACTGTCTCGGCTGACGTGACTTTTCGTGAAGATATTCCCTTCTTCCCTGCTCTCGATGACGCTCTGAGTCCAGCTCCCGTCGTTCGTCCTGTCATTCCTGCTCCTCACTCCTCATCCACTCTGCCTTCTCTACCTCCTGTCCGTCCACCACCCCCGGTTATCCGGGTCTACTCTCGTCGCTCTCCTCATCCCGTAGCCTCTCTGCAGTCGGCTTCGCCCTCTGGTGCTCTGCTCCCTGCTGCTCCGGCTCCCGTCTTTACCGCTCACCCAATGGCGAACTACGTCTCTCTCCATCGCCTCTCTCCCTCTCTTCTTCACTTTGCCACCTCATTATCCTCTGTTTCGGTCCCTAACTCTTTGCAGGAGGCGCTTCACCATCCTGGCTGGCGGGCTGCCATGGACGACGAAATGACGGCCCTCTGGGCCAACCAGACCTGAGACTTGGTTCCCTTACCTCCCGGTCAGCACCCTGTTGGGTGTAAATGACTGTTCGTCATCAAGCATGCTCCGGATGGCACTATTGCCCGACTGAAGGCCCGTCTTGTGGCCCGTGGCTTCACACAACAGGAGGGCCTCGATTATGAGGAAACCTTCTCTCCGGTGGCCAAGCTCAACACTGTCCGCGTTCTTCTCTCCGTCGCGGTGCACCGCCACTGGCCCCTTCATCAGCTCGACATCAAGAACGCCTTTTTAAATGGTGACCTTCAGGAAACCGTCTACATGCGCCAACCGCCCGAGTTTGAAACCACTGGGGAGTCTCGGGTATGTCTTCTCGAAAGTCAATTTATGGTCTCAAACAGTCCCATCGGGCGTGGTTTGACAAGTTTAGCAAGGTGGTTCGAGACATGGGATTCACTCGGAGTTCTGCAGATTTCTCCCTTTTTACCCGACACCGGGCCACTGGCACCGTCCTTCTGTTGGTGTATGTTGATGACATCCTTCTCATTGGGGATGACTCAAAGGGGATTCAAGATGTCAAACAACATCTGAGCACTGTTTTTCAAACTAAAGACCTGGGGAAACTTCGCTACTTCCTGGGTCTCGAGATTGCCCGGCGGCCGGACGGGTTGGTGCTCTCCCAACGAAAGTACTGTCTCGATCTTCTCAAAGATGCTGGTCAGTCTGGTTGCAAGCCAGCTTGTACCCCGATGGAGGCAAATCACAAACTATGCGCTCATGCTTCGGATGACGATTTGCTGCTTCCGAACCCGGAATACTATCGACGCCTTGTGGGAAAGTTGATCTATCTAACAGTCACGAGGCCGGATATATCATTTGCAGTTGGGGTTGTCAGTCGGTTCATGCATGCCCCCCGGGCTTCTCATCTTCAAGCGGTTGAACGGATTCTTCGATACCTTAAGGGAGCTCCGGGTCAAGGGCTGGTTTACAAAACCTCTGACTCTGCTCCCGCATTGGTTGCCTATTCTGATGCCGACTATGTGGGTTCTCTGGACGATCGAAGGTCAACTAGTGAGTTCTGTACTTATTTTGGTGGTCATCTTATTACATGGAAGAGTAAGAAACAGGCTGTGGTAGCCCGTTCCTCTGCAGAAGCTGAATACCGATCGATGACCTCGGTTGTCTCAGAACTCACATGGCTTGAAAGTCTCCTTACTGACCTGGGAGTAAAACTCCCCTCCTCTGCTGTTCTATTTTGTGATAGTCAAGCCGTCATACACATCGCAAAGAATCCGGTGTTTCATGAGCGCACAAAACATATCGAGGTTGACTGTCACTTTGTTCGTGAGAAGGTTCAATTGAAGAAACTTGAATTGAAGCATGTTCCAGGAACTGATCAAGTTGCCGACATCCTCACAAATGCCTTATCAAGCACCCTGTTCTACCAGTGTTTGTCCAAGCTGGGTGCATATGACCTATACGCTCCAGCTTGCGGGGGAGTGTTGGAAAAGCCCACTTAAACTAGACCCATTTGTATAACATTTATTGTTTTTCTCTCCTCTCTTTAGTCCCATATTGTGTATCGGACTTTTCTCCCTCTTTCTCTCATCTATATATATGTACTCATTCTTTGTATTTGTACCAAGTGGACATATATACAAGGTTGGCTTTCTCCATTTCTACACAAAGAATATAGCAGCGGGTCCGGTCGGGACACCACGCCATATTAATCGAACAAACTAAAAAATTACTAAATGAATACCAATCAACAACTAAGGCTATCAGAACTAAACACTAGCGGAAACATTTTATGAAACTTAAACCAGAATGTCCACATCATATAAGAATAAAATACAACCAACTTGGCCTAGCCTTAAGGCCTTACACATACAAATGTTTAAGCTTCAACAATGGTTTACATACATCTGCGCGCAGACCGACAATACATGAAAAACTATAACAAAACTTATGGCCTTCGAGTGTCACCATAGCATTGGACTTCAGTCCGCTATTTCCTGCTCAGCTCGCCAGCACATGTACCTGTACAAGCCACAAAGACGTGACAAAAGAAAGTAACGAGTCAGCTTTAGCTGACCACAATTCACGAACATGCGTTATAACGATCTCATCTCATTCCCGAGGCGGTGATATTCCTTCCCTGCAAGCAAGCAATAACAACATATATCCAAGCATGCGTGTAATGACAGACAAGCCAAGCACAATCGATATACGCACAAATATCACAAACGTTGACATGCACGACCACATGTTTCGTGCTCTCAAGACACGCTTTTGGTGTACTCCCCGAGTCCCACCTCCATCCTAAGTATAACACACTTAGATGGTGATTGAGCTTTTGTCGATAAGGTCACCTTGCCTTACAGTCTTCCCCAAGATTAGACGGTGCACCGAGGAGCTAACTCTTTACCGACCAGCATGGGACAAGTTCGGATCGGCCCGACTCAATCATCCCGAACAACCAGGACGATGCGGGTACAACCTCACCTCAGCCCGTTAATTTGATAACCAACGTTATCTCGCACAAACTAGGCACTCACGGCCTTAAGCGTTTAAACGTTGCTACGTACCTAATCCATTCAAGAGGACATAGGTTTCACGATCACCATCATCACAGGAGGGCTAGAAGCTCTCCGCTACGGTTTTGTGGAGAAGTTTACCTTCTACCAGCACAACACGACGGGGTCTCGGCCAAGTCCTTTGCAAGGTCTCTAAAGCCAACCTCTCACCGCACAATCAAGCATTTCTCAGAGTCATTTTTCGGCACACATAACAAGCATCACCAATCCGGACCAACATGTCGCAGATGACTTCACACAACATGCCTATATCCGCAAACCAATCAGACCTCTATATGCAATATATGTCGGGGACGGACTCAATCGACCCAGAGAAAGTCTAGCCGTTTTCTAATTAGCAAAGGAGACACTTTCATATGCAAACATAGAATCACAAAGAGGACGAGAATGTCCTAAAGAGAGGAGGAAGATCGTTACCCTTGAAGTTTGTTTCGGCGCCATGGAGAAGAATCTAGATGGATGGAATTATGGAAATAACCGCAACGGACTATCCTCCGCGGATCTGAACTTGACTTACGATTCGGAGCTCCGAAGTTCCAACAATGGCGGAAAACTCCTTCCTCTTACTTTGCTCTCCCCTCTATCTACCTCTAAAAAGAGAAAGCCCAAGTTGAAATGAGGTTGAAACCCTCATTTCCCGGCCTTATCTCAGCAAGAACTAGTCCCCACCGTTGGATCCCACTTAAAACCCACGAATTGCCCTGATTTCACTTTGAAACGGACTTCCTGGGCCCGTACATGGCTTGTGACACGACCGTGTAGCAGGCTGTGTTCCGCAATCACATAAAAACTGCGAAACACAGAGCTCTACACTTTGTACACAGCCATGTCACAGGCCGTGTAGATCTACACGGCTTTGGACACACCCGTGTCACAACCCTTGTTCCTCTCTCATTTTCAACCTGCTTGGAAAAACTGCACACAGCTTTGCACACAGCCATGTCGCAGGCCGTGTACAGCTATAAGGGCTCCAAAAGGCCTCCAAAGCACCCCCAATTCATCCCCAATCTCCATGGGACTTCTCTATGTGTCTTAGACACCTCTTGACCTATTTGTATCCGGGTTTTGGGGCGCTACACTTGGTGCGTCTTGCACCTTTAATAACTAAGGTTCCGTGACATAAAAATAGGTCGCGCCCTGCCAACTTAAGGTGGGTGTAAACCCGTTTTTGTGTGGCACGACACATGCAGTGCTGAATTAGGACGCTGAAGGCAATATTTATTCATTGTTTTTAATGCCATTTAATTATACTATAAAATTGATGCATTCAGACGCGGTAATTGCAGTTTGTTTGGTTCAAGGGCTAAAGATTAAATTGCACTCATTGTTAGCAAAACCAAACTCATGATCTATCTGTTTATGTTCTTTTCAGGTTTCTAAGATGGGAGTAACAAGCATCCTGGTAGATGATGGTGTGAACCTTCAGGAATTGCAGTCTGGACTGGAGAAGTTCACGAAGAGCCAAACAACCAAGCATGAAAAAGAAAAATAGGTATTATTTATAACCTGAATGCCCTCAATATATCATGTCTGTGACTCATAATCTCTTGGATATTTACCAACTGTTGCCATATTGAGCTCTCTCTTCAATGTAAGAAAACTTCATCCAGGCTTACCGCCCTTATTATAAATTTATATCAAAATCATATTGTTGACCATGAGTTGTCAGATTAGAATTGTACAGACTTCAACTATAGCTATCTTGCTTGCGTTTGAGTGGTAGTCAAATGGTTATTGGGTACTGATGCGTTGTACTACTCTAGAAAATGTGACATTGTCCTCAAGGTCGAGTAGTGATGCACGGGCATCTTTGCACGGGCTACGCACGTGCAAAGATGCTCTCGGGCGGCCTTCGGTCGCATCAGGCGGGCAAGCCCGCCCTGCGCACGGGCTTCTCCCGTGCTTGATGCTTCAGGTGGTCTTCGGCGCCGCACCCGCCACTTGCGGCCCCCAGAGTCCGAATCAGAATAATTTTGCTGAAGCATCAAGCACGGAAACCCGGGGCCGCGAATCCCAGTACGGCCGAAGGGCGGGTGCGGTGCCGAAGACTTGTGTGTGTGTGTGTGTGGTGTGTGTGTGTGTGTGTATATATACTACCGAACGTCCGCCCGCATCAAGCACGTGCGAAACCCGTCAGGGCAGCGGGCACCCCCGCCGCCGCCGGCAGGCGAATCCCACTGAAGCTGATCGCCGGCGGTGGCCCTGCCCGCTCGCCGCGGGACAACCCCC
The DNA here is from genome assembly GCA_039583875.1 of Platanthera guangdongensis. Classification (NCBI taxonomy): domain Eukaryota; kingdom Viridiplantae; phylum Streptophyta; class Magnoliopsida; order Asparagales; family Orchidaceae; genus Platanthera; species Platanthera guangdongensis. The sequence goes on from CM077161.1 coordinate 175,733,633, forward strand.
GGCGGGTTCGCCGGAGGCCGACCCCCCGTGGGCGCCGGGCAGGCCGGCTCCACCGGCCGAGAGCGTGAGGTCGAGCACGATTTTAAGGCATGAACAGCCTTGATTTGGTTATTGGCGTGCGAAGATGCTGATGTGTGTGTGTGTGAACGTATTGTATTATATAATAAAGATATATGAATTACCATGTATGCAAATCTGTTTCTTCGAGCCATGTGGCTTCTGCAGATCATATTCCTTCAGGCAATATAGGGATCTCCAACAACCAAGGAGATCGGATTTGAAAATAAATGGTAGATCTCCTAATCCTAAGCTATACCTATACATTTGATGAGAGAGAAAGACTGATGAGAGAGAGAGAGGGTTGTTGTGGGCCTCACATTTTATAGGAGGGAGAGAGAGTGGAGATAGGGGGAGGATGAGAAAGGGTGGCAACTGGTCTCACACATTTAATATGTGGGAGAGTGGGGAGAGATCAAACACTTCGACATGTATAGCTAATCAGTGATGATTAAAAATTACATTAAATTGAATAAATATTATATTTAAAAAAATAGGGCAAGGGCCTGTGGAGTGCAGTTCAGCATGAGCAAGCCTGTTCGTAACCAAAAGTAGCTGGGCACGGGGCTTATACACCCACTAACAAGTGCGGTGAAGCTTATACACCCACTAACGAGTGCGGTGAAGCTTATACACCCACTAACGAGTGAAGCCGTAATGGGGGATTATATACCCATTACATCTGTGTAGATGAAAATGCATGAGAAATTTTTTGCCTAACATTTAGTGGGAATTTTAGTACTAATACATTTTATATTCCTTTACATGAGTATATATTATTATATACGTACATAAAAATTTGAAATAGATTGAGGGAATGTTGTAGAAACTTCTGCATAACAGACACCTTCACTTCCCATCCATCATTAGAAATGGCTTCCCGGCATTCTCATTGTTGCAGTATAGGCAAGGGTGCTGCTCAAATCCCTGATCCCTAAGCACCTCCCTTGCCCTCTCCACGACCTCCCTATAACTTGCCGCCTCCCTCTCCTCCCACCCCCTCGCCACCATCTGCACTGCATTGCTGAACGCGCCGAACGCCTTCTTCTCGGTCCCATCGATCTCTACGGCGCTCATGTCGGCCGAGGTCTCGTTGGCTTGGCACCCGCTAAGCAGAATCCCGTTGTCGTCGCCGTGATGGAGGGGGGCTCCCTCGATGAATTTGGGGCTCGCGTCGGGGCCGAATATTGCGGAGAGGTGGTCAGCGACGTGAGGGGAGGTGAGCCCAGAGAGGGAGGTGAGGTGGCCGAAGACTGACTCATAGGGGATGTACTTGGGTTGTCGGCGAGTGGGGCGGCGGTCGGAGATTGGCGAGTTTGTGGGGCCAACTTGTTCCTTCTCGTCGTCGATGAGACCGCCGGAGTGGCAGGAGTCGGAGAGCATGGTGAAGGATGCATCCTTTGGGAGGCGATCGACCAGATCTCGGAAGTCGACATCTGTATACACGGGCGCAGCTATCATTTTCATCAAAATTCCATTTTATACATACAAGAGACCGTGCACGGTGGAGGGGGGGGGGGGGGGGGCTGCAGTAGTGCTACGATGCGACGACACTCCCGCCGCTCGCAGCCCCCTAGTGCACGATTGCAGTCCCCCAACACAATTAACTTTGGTGACTGCGTGCTCTTGCGGTCAAACCGATAGTTTTGGATTTCATTCGCGCACAGTAAGCAGTTCCGCTTACTGTTGTCTAGCCAGATACCTGCATAGCTGTGACTACGTTCTGCTTGATTAGAAGCGAAATTTTGGCCCCCTCCAACTGTGTCCTTAGTCTGTACTCTTGTTATTTGCAGTCGCTCATGAATTAATTAATATTAATTAGAGTCGTGCTATTATTATATTCAACAATCTCGCCTTCACATATTTGGGTCATAGTTTGGAAGGTAATAATCTGATTTTTTCAGGACTGTTGGGTACGTAGAACATTGCTCAAAGCACAAGGTGAGAATACTGCTAATTTTATGAAAAACAAACAAAAACCGTAAACAGAGAACACGCACCGGTAATCAGATTGAAGTCGCAGGGAACAATGGCCTCGTCCCTGTGGCGGTGCCCATTGTGCGACCTCGCCGCAGGCACGAGTGTTCCATGGCCGCTAAAGTGAAAGAAGAGAACGTCATTAGGCACCGCCCGGTCGACCATGTGCCCCAACGCCCGACGGACGTTGGCGCCCGTGGGCAAGACCTGCGACCCCGGCCCGTCAGTGAGGACGACGATATCGGCGGCATCGAATCCGAAACGCTCGACGAGGAGGTCCTTCATGGCTTCCACGTCGTTGACGCATCCGCGCAGCTCGTTCCTCGTGCCGGGGTAATTACACCCGACCAGGGTGGCCAGTCTCTTCCTCATTTCCATTAATTTTGTGAATGATTCTTGAATGTGTAGGAGCTGGGCAGATTGTCTTCTTATAGTGTATATATGTATGTAGGATGGAAGTTAAGGCAAATTTAGGGTGTTACGTGTTATGTCTTTTACAAGTCATCACATTCTTGCAAGTAAGGTATGAATTCATGTGCATGCATGTTTTAGCGATTTTGGTTCGGCCGGATTCAGACTCGGTTTCGATTTGGTCCACCTGAATACTCGTGCCAAATCCAAATTTTGGCGTAACAACCATGGGGAAACAATCGATCATTTTTGCGATTTGGTTCGGTCAGTTCCTGACTCGTCTCAATTTGTCCGGCCTAAATACTCGCCCTAAATCCAAATTTTGGGGCTGCAAGCATGAGGGCCAATGTTTATTTTATAAAGAGTTAATTGGAAACTGAGACGTGCTGGATTTAAATTGCTGCTATATTTTGGTTGTGTGCTTTGTTAAGTATTGTTTATGTTTTTATTCGTGGGAAGCTTTTGTTTGTTATTGTACGATATTAATATTTTAGTATCTTAGTTTAGACAAAAGGCATTACCTATATAGCCCCTTTGTGGAAGAATATATTGCACTTCTTATTTTGGGCATTTCTTTTACGTGGTAATTATATAGAGCACTTCTGAGACCTATTACTTTTACTGTTCCCCCGCTCCCGTCCCGACCTTCCCGCCTGCGTGAGCGCTTCCGCTCGGGCTTCGCGCGGAATCCCGCCTCCTCCCGTCGACGGAATGGCCTCCTGCCTCCTCGACGGGAGTGGCCCTTTTTCCCTAACGGCGGCGTCGGCTCCTCCTCGACGATCGCACGCCGACAAAATCGACAGCAGAACAATTATCTGCCGCTGCTCTTCTTCACCGGCGAACTATGCAGCTGCTATGTCTCCAGCTGCTTCTTCTCCGGCCACTTCTTCTTCTCCAGATGCAATTTCAGGAAAAGTGTTCAGACCACGAAAGTTGTAGATAACGACGACGTCACGGCCTCTCTACAACTTTCGTGTTGAACATGCTTCTTTCCCGACTCCTGCCTTAGTCACACATGGCCCCTAGGTATAATGTCTTCTTGCACGTATTTCAAAAGACGCAAAATCATGGCGACTCGGATACTTCTTTCCAAAGTACGACTCTTCTTAGTCACACATACCCATGATTTCATATGTTGTTTGTGTCTCCTCGTCGTTTTTTTAGGAAACCTTGTTTCCGCTCCGAGTGATCACCACGAAAGTTGTAGATCTCGTCGATATCTGACAACTTTTGTCCCACGCTGTGTGTGTCCAACACTTCCCCTTCTTGATATTGCATGTACAAGGCGTCATTTCGCTCCTATAAAAGGCGTGAAATTGCACTTCTATTTTCCCATTTCTTTCTACATTTTGGGGTACGAAATTAGCTAGACAAAAGGCATAACCGGGTTGCGGTAATTATACAGTTATCACTTTTAGTTTGTTTTTTTAATAACCATAGTAATTATTATTTAAACTAGGAATACAAATTCAGACAAGTGAGGCTCTGTTTGGCTCTCCGGCGGGCGGGCTTTCAGTGCGGGAGCAAATGCCACGTGGCACATATGTTCTAGCCAAACACATGTTTTTAATTAATTTCATATTTGTCGTGTTTAATTTTGAGCATTTATATTAACACCCCGGTTATGGATATTAACATCTGATATTGAGTCGAGCGATTTGGGCTCGTCTCGAAATCAAAATTTTTGAGGTAAACTCGGTTCAAAATCGTAATCGAGCTGGCTCGACTCGAAATGACTTGATTTCGAGCCGACTCAAAATCGAGTCGAGCCGGTTTGAAATTGTGCATTTTTTCTCTTTATTTCTAGTTGGCTCAAAATTAAATTGGGCAACTTCTAAATTTAACAAATAAAATATTAAAGTCTTCATTCTTTTTATTTATATTTATATTTTTGTTTTTTTTTAAATAATAATATATTAATAAGTACATAATATTTTTAATCAATTCAAATCATATTTCGAGGTATTCAGGATTGACTCAAAATTAGGTTTAAGTCAAATTGAATCGTCGCAAATTGAGTACAATCAATTATAGCTGATTCCGATTCAACTCAATATTTGAGCGATTTTCAAGTTTGGAATAAAAAAGCACCAAATAACACAAATTTTATGGATATTAGCCCCTCATAAAAAATGCCAATTAACACATAAATTTAATTACAGTTAGGTTGTATTCTCTTTCCATGTAGGCTATATCTTATGATTATCGTTGATCCATACACCTCTACTGAAATTTGCATGCCTGGTTTCCAGCTGGCGTCACTCTCCCCTTTCAAGGATTATTTTGGGATATTTGTTTGTTTTTTTTTGTAGATGCTGTATTTTTGATTTGAAATGAGTGGATAATTATTTTTTGGGCGGTGTGCTAATAGTCTACTGGTGTGAGGATAGCATTTTTTGAGGTGCTAATATAATATGTCAGTTAAAAGCGAATTCGAGGTACAAATAACATTGCTCTTAATTTTAGGCATATACTGTAACACCTTCCATGTAATGATCATATAATATGGGTCTGGACGGGGCCCCCACAACATATAGACGTCACAATTTTAGCATTAAAAAGTGATATAAAAGAACTACTCATCTCAAAACTCAGAAAACATGACAGCGGAAACACACAAAAGACCAAAAGTTATTTACAACCATAGGAGTCCAACACGACATTAAGGCATTACAACATAAAGATGTCTAAAACTACATCAACACCAAACAAAATAAAGTGCCTTAGCACTACTAGGCTGCCTCGACATGCAAGCCGGATTACAGTACACGGAACATAACATTCAACAATTCACAAACTAATAGAAGAGGGTACACTTCATGAGGCTTATGCCTTTTTGGCCGGCGAGCTTGCTCCAGCTTGCGATACTTGCTCTGTAAAATTTGTTGTAACGTGGGTCAGCAAAGGTTGACCTCAACCGTGTAACCAACACATCTCCTCCCGGCCGTCCCTAGCGGATCCTGGGGCACTCTATCATCATGCAGGTCATCACTTCGTATGCACATGTAAATAGATATAATTGAACATAGAAAACAACAGGTTTGAGTGTCTCATACATCAAACACATTTTTATGTTGAGCATTTAAATAAAAATGGGTTTACAATGCAACATGTATGCAAGCCTGAGTTTCACCCAAGACACCATATAGCGCGTATGATTCTAACACATCATCATACATCAACACATCATCATACATCAACACATCACATCATTCACACAGGTACTTCCAATTTCCCCCATCAGCGTTCAAGCCGTAACACAGAACTCTTGCATAGGCCCCACCCGCTCATGGGTCTCAATACCCGGGCTTGCCTGCAAGCTCTGACTCTCACGTCAGTTCCGTCACACAAACAAACCGATGCTAAGAACTCTTGCTTGACCATACCCGCTCGTGAGCTTCATTGCTCGGGCTTGTCCAAAAGCTTGACATTCTCGTCAGTTTCCACAGAAGGTGATTTGTCTTGCCGGGACACTCTCCACAATGTCTAATCCACTAACAGAGCGGATTTCTAGTGCAACAACATGCCGGGGACAGACTTAATCGACTCAGTGACTACTCTTGAACCGTGGCGACCCGAAACTCTCTCATTTGAGAGATCTGGTGCCTAAAAGCTTGAAAGAAAGCAAAAAACAAAACGGATGTCATGCATGCACCCTAAAACCGAGAGGAGAAATGTCATTACCTCACGACTGCTCTTCATAGCCATGAAGATCTTGATTTGCATGGATGAAAGTATCCGCCTTCAAGCCCTTTCACGAATCCGGCCTCGGATCGACGAACGGAGCTCCGAAGCTTCGTCAATGGCAGAAAAAGTCTCTTCCTCCGAACTCTCCCTCTCACAAACCATAACTCTCACTTCAAGACGAGAAAAATGGTGGGGGGGGGGGGGAATGTGCCTCAGCCCTACTTAAGGCTCATGAACGGAGGATTCTGGGCCATATGATCGAATTCTAAGAAGATCATACGACCAAAAATCAACAGTTACGAAACTGCTTCCGTCCACTATCGTCAGACGGTAGTTACGTACTGCCCGGCGGTAGTTACCTACCGCGCCGCGGTAGGCCACAGACCCGCCAGCCTCTGCAGAACGCCACACTACCGCCGGCGGTAGCGATACAGCCGCGCGGTAGCTTCTCAACGCATTCGTCTCGACGCCCTTGACGAAAAGGGGCTACCGCCGGGAGGTAGCTACCTAATGCCACACGCTAACTACTCGACGATTCATCTCGACGCTCCAGTCTCGACGAACAAAAATTACCGCTGGGCTGTAACTGCCTACCGCCGCGCGGTAGCTGCCTACCGCCGCACGGTAGCACCCAAAACCTCAAATTACAGAAAAATGGGGTGTTACATGTTAGTGATATTTTAGTTTATGTCCGCTCGTGTCGGGTCCGACTCGGAACGGGTTTATTGGGTTCGTGTCGCTCTAGGGCTTGGCTATACGCTGTAGATACTATATAATCCCTATTCCAAACTTGATAGGGTTATGTGGACTATCTTGAGCAAACCCTCCTTCACATTCTCAAGATAGCGCTTAGGGTTTCGCTCTAATTCAGTCCGCTCCCGATCGCTCTCGTTTAAGTCCGCCGTCGCTCCCGTGCGCGATCTTTGATTTCGCCGCTGATCCCGATCGGAAGAACGAACTCGCCGTCGCTGGTGTAGGCGACTTCCCGCATCCGATCTGCCGTGGAGTGCAAAGGAGTCCAGTGGATCGAAGCTTGCCGCAGATCTCCCTCTGGTGCTCACGTCGCTCGCGATTCCGCCGCTGCACAAGGTTCGCGAGAAGGTGTTTCTCCACTATTTCCGTCGATCTCTGAGTAGAGATCGCTGTTCCGGATTCTAGCCTAGTCGCCGATCGAGAAAGGGAAGCAAGATCCCGCACGAGAAACCTAGATCTGCGTCGATCTGGTGCCCCTACCGCCGCCGTTCGCAACAGCGACGCGAGTCCGCTGCTCTTCATTGCGAGATCTGCGACTTCCCCACTCCGATCTAGGGCCGGAGTCATCGCCTTGTTCTGTTTTCTCTCTGTGCATTTCTCCTGCGCCGATTGAGTAGGAAGCAGCAGGAACTCAAGGATCATAATAGATCCTGTTCCTTGCTGCAGTGACGCGCCAGATCTAACAACACAGTCATTATCGAAGGCGATATTGTTCCCGTTCTTGTTCCAAGTTGAGATCCACATCTACACATCTACAGATCACTGCAGCAGATCCCTATCCAGTTTCCTCTGAACCCATTTGGCTGATAGCTGCAGTGTTCAGTTGAATTAGAAGGTCGGGCCTTACATCTCCATCTCTTGAAGAGTTACAATTCCAGAGCATTCAGATCTTGCTGGAACATCTTTGGCGCTTTGGTCGGAGAGGAGCAAATTTTTTTTTTCTGGATTGGATCCGAAGTGTTGGACTCGTCTGCCACGGCTCAGGTGACATTGTTCTAGAATTTTTTATTTCTATTTGAATCTAGTACGATGTCGAAGAAAAGCGCGCTCGACACAATAAAATTGCAATCGTTCGACGCCTCCGATTTCCTCAGTTGGAAAATTCAAGTCCAACTAGGAATGAAGGAACGCGAGATATTCTATACTGTTCAGAGCGATTTTGCCTCCACCGTCGAGAACGTGGACGAGTACCAGTGGAACAAAGATGAAGATTTCTGCAGGGATTACCTGTTGAATTCTCTGAATCCCCGGCTCGCGTTGACCTACCACACGTACAAATCTGCAAAGGAAATATGGGATCGCCTGAATGCGCATTTTCAGAAGGAGGAAGGATTGTCGAAGTCGCTCATTGGAGAGAAGTTCTTCAACTTCAGATTCAAAGCGGACGTGCCTATCACTTCTCAACTTTTGGAGCTGGTCAACCTTCGTCAGAAGCTGGATGATGATCATTCGAAGATGGACGACAGCCTCTTTGTGTATATGATCCTGAGTAAACTGCCTCCTGAATGGCTCTTTTTCAAGACCGAGATGCACCGACTGAAAGAGAAGATCAGTTTGGACGAACTCAAAAGGTTCATTCATATTGAAGACCAGAATATTGCTGGGAAGAGTTTGGAGCAGGTTGCGCAGCCTTCACAGGCTGTCAACTTCGTTTCACGTCCTAGTAAGCCTTCTCGGAAGCCCGCGGCACCCAAGCGTGACACTCCAGCACCGTTGGCGGTCAAAAAGCCTTCTCTCAAAAGGAAGAAGGGCAAGTGCCACAACTGCGGCAAATGGGGTCACTGGGCCGCTGAATGCAGGGGTCCGAAGAAGGTAAAGGAGGATGCCCCACAAAATGTGGCGCACATGGTGGTCGACAACTCCGATCCTAAGTCCTTCGTGGCTATGATTGGGAGTAGTCACCGCAGTGCGTCTTCTGAGTGGTGGCTGGACAGTGGTGCTACCTGTCACGTCACAAATGACAGGAGTCTTCTTTCTAAGGTGACAGCGGTCAAGGACAGAGTCGAGAACTGCAATGGAGGAGCGACTGATGTTACTCATGCTGGGACTGCAGAGCTTGTGCTCTCTTCAGGTAAAACTTTAATTTTGAAAAATGTTAAAGTAGTTCCAAATTTAACTAAAAATCTGATTTCCATAAGCTTATTAGATAAGACTGGGATGACCTTCACTACTCAAAACGGTAGAATGACCTTAATGGTCAATTCACATTATTTTGGGTGTGCGTTTATGATCAATGGAATGTATAGACTTAGCCTAAATAACGATAGCATTAACCAAGTGAGTTCTAACCTCATTGATCCCAAGTTGTTGCACAACAGACTAGGACATGTGAACTATAGGAAAATGCTAGACCTAGCTAAGAGTCAAAACATTCCCTTAGATCTGTCTATTCGATTTGACAAGTGTGAGGTGTGTGCGCAAACCAAAATCACTAGAACACCTTTCAAGTCGGTGTCTAGAAGCACACAACTTCTGGAATTGATACATTCAGACCTTTGTGATTTCCGGAGTCATATCACTAGAGGGGGAAAGAAGTATCTAATTACCTTCATAGACGATTTTTCGAGATATTGTCATGTATTTTTGCTGAGATCGAAAGATGAGGCCTTTGAGACTTTTAAAATTTTTAAGTCTCGTGTGGAAAATCAGTTGAACCTTAAAATCAAGAGACTCAGAAGTGATCGAGCAGGAGAATACACTGCAACTGAGTTTAAGGAATTTTGTGCCTCTGAGGGCATAATCCTTGAAACCACAGCTCCTTACTCACCCCAGTCTAATGGCGTTGCCGAGCGTAAGAATAGAACTTTAACAGAGATGTTGAATTCTATGCTCCTAACAGCTGGCATGCCCAACTCTTTTTGGGGAGAAGCAGTTCTTACTGCGAACCACATTCTGAATAGAGTGCCTCACTCGAAACTCATTTCTATCCCGTATGAGTTGTGGCATGGTTATCCTTGTAGGTATGATACTCTAAAGACTTGGGGCTGTATCGCGTATGTGCGTTTACAAGACCTTAAGAGACCTAAGGTGGGACCTAGAACGACAACATGTGTTTATCTAGGTAGTGCCGAAGATAGTGCAGCCGACAGGTTTCTTGATCTATCCACTAATACAGTGATAGAGTCTAGAGATGCTATTTTCTTTGAACATAAATTTATCAAAGACCATGGCTTAACCATCTACGGGTCTACTGACGTGATTGCAGAATCTAATGTAGAACCTGAAGCTGGCCCCTCTAGCACTGCTACCCAACCTCTAGAGGTGGAACCTGTTCCTGTTAGAACGTCTACAAGAGATAGAGTCCCTAAGAATTTTGGTGAGAATTTCGTCACCTACCACTTAGAGGACGATCCATTCTCCTATCAGGAAGCAATGAGATCTAGAGATGCGTTAATGTGGGCAGAAGCCATCGACGATGAGATGAACTCGCTGCTACAAAATAACACTTGACATTTAGTTGACCTGCCGAAAGGAGCTAAAGTCTTAGGATGCAGTGGGTACTGAAGAAGAAATTGCACAGTGATGGGTCTATAGCCAGATATAAAGCACGTCTAGTAGCTAAGGGTTATAAACAACAGGGGGGAATTGACTATTTTGACGTCTATTCACCTGTGTGTCACCTATCCACTATTAGGATTCTTCTTGCCATAGCTTCTATCGAGAACTTTATAGTTCATCAGATGGATGTAAAGACAGCCTTCTTAAATGGAGAGCTTGATGAAGAGATCTATATGGCACAACCTGAAGGTTATGTACATAAGGATCTAAGAGACAAAGTGTGCAAGCTCGACAAATCGATCTATGAGCTTAAGCAGGCACCTAGATGTGGCACATTAAATTTGATCAAGTGGTAAAAAGCATTGGATTTCAGTCCAGTCTCTCAGACAAATGCCTCTACTACCGCTCTATGGCAAATCAAACAGTCATCATATGCCTATATGTGGATGACATGTTGATTCTGGGTTCAGATCTTGCTGCAGTGAGGGATGTCAAATCCACTCTTGCAGAAGCCTTTGACATGAAGGACCTTGGTCCTGTGGATACCCTATTAGGTATGAAAGTTAGAGTTGACAAGGGTAGAGTCACCCTTAGCCAGACTCATTATATAGAGCAACTACTTTCTACTTGGGGATACAAAGACTGTAGGCCTGTTGAGACACCGTTTGATCATAATGTTAAGTTGAGTCCTAATGAAGAGACCAACATAGATCAATTAAAATATTCTAAAATAATTGGTAGTCTCATGTACGCCACAAGTTGTACTAGACCAGACATTGCCTTCACGGTTGGCATGCTGAGCCGTTTTACCAGTAGTCCAGGCAAAGAGCATTGGGATGCCCTAGATAGGCTGATGAGATACCTGAGAGGTACTAAAGATCATGCCTTGTGCTATACTGGTTATCCTCCTACTGTGGATGGATTCTCTGATGCCTCGTGGTGTTCAGAAGTTGGGAACAACAAGTCTACCAGTGGATATATATTCACTTTGGGTGGAGCTGCTATCACTTGGAAATCCAAAAGACAGACGTGTATATCATTGTCGTCCATGGAAGCCGAGTTGTTTGCCTTAGCTTCAGCTGGTGAAGAGGCAGATTGGATCAGGAATTTGATTTTAGACATACCATTGTCTACGTTACAAGTCAACTCGTTGAGCTTGTATTGTGATAATCAAGCAGCAGCTCAAGTTGTAAAGAATGCTCTCTATAACACTAAGAGGAGACATGTACGACTGAGACATGCTTTGTTAAATTATCTAAAAGAACAAGGAATTATCACTTTGGTCGATGTGCGTTCGAAGGATAATCTGGCTGATCCATTGACGAAAGGAATGCCCAAAGACCGGTTAATCAAAACAGTGGGGGAAATGAGACTAAAGACGATTTAGCTCAGTCTTAGTTCAAGGTTAGGCGATTCAGTTCAGCCTTAGTCCAATTGTTTTGATTTTCAAGCTTCCTTTGTCAAAGCAAGCATGTTGTGCTCCGTTGATGCTCCTGGTTGCTGAGTTCGGATCTGGTAAGTTGTTTCATTCCAAACTTGATGCTAACAGCTTCACCTGGATTCGGCTATCTTGCCTTGGAGGAGAGTGTTATTCCAAACTTGATAACACGATCCGACTTGGCTTGACTTTTCTCTTGTTGATTGGTTCCATTCCAAACTTGATGAGTTCCAGTCAACTCCAGAAGAGCAGTAACCGTGACATTCCATATAGGAACACATATATAGCTACGGTGTCCAGAAGTCCGTAAATCGTTTCATTTGGGAACAAATAACGGATTCTGAGGTTTATCTATAATACTCTGTAGAAGCGTCCTCCCAGCCAACACTAATAATAATAATAAAATACTACGTTCTCATGGTAGAACTAGATATTTGTATATTTTTCAAATGTTTGAATTCATTTTAAAATGAAATTCTCTGTTGGAAATTACAGGGGCTGCTGATCTAGGAGGAGCACTGGTAGATTGGGATCCTGATCATGATGATCTTCTGGATTCTGACAGTTAGAGTATTGTTAGACCTTATTGTTGGTATCTCTGTTTCAGAGCACTGTTTAGCTCTTTATTTTCTTTCACCTGTTTGTTTGGACTTCTGTTGCTCTCTGTTTGATTTGGGACGCTAGGCGTTTAGGGCATGTGCCCTGATTGTATCTGAGACATGATGTGATGTGGCTGAACTCTTGTTCTGTTTATGCATGCATACTAATTCTTGTGTTAAGTCTTATAATGTTTTAACAGGTGCCGGACACGGTTGTGAATGATTCACTTTGGCTGAACATTTCACAAACCACCCCCTTTTCCGACGTCGGGTTCACAGCGGACATAGGAGAAGATTGTTAGTGATATTTTAGTTTATGTCCGCTCGTGTCGGGTCCGACTCGGAACGGGTTTATTGAGTTCGTGTCACTCTAGGGTTTGGCTCTACGCTGGAGATACTATATAATCCATATTCCAAACTTGATAGGGTTATGTGGACTATCTTGAGCAAACCCTCCTTCACATTACATACACTGTCACGTGGTAATTTTTTCATAGACTAGTTGTATTAGACCAGTCGCGTGGTAATTTTTTCATAGACTAGTCTTATTATACTATTACATGCACTAGTATTTGATTCTCTTATTCAGTTATTTGAGTTCATATAGAGATATTAAAGCTTTAAAGGGATTCCCTTGCATGTTACCGGCTTTCTGTTACCGCACACTTTATTGGGATGAAAGGACCTCTCTTAGAAATGACTGCGACTGTGTGACAAGAAAATGAATCGAAGCAGGAAATGCGATAACTATTCCGCACTTTATTTTTAATTGTGCTTAACATTGTTTTTTTTGATGATCTTTTGTTGTTAAATCATTTGAATTAAATTTAATTAAAATTTTAGTGTTAGTATTTTTATAGTTCTTGTTGCGGCCAACTCAATGCTTCGTGTGCGCAAATAGTCGGAGAATAGATAATTATATAAGACGATTTTAACGTGAAAAAACTTCCCAACTGGGTAAAAAATCAGGTGACCTGTTGAGTGCCGATCAAACTTCACTATTGGTGGCGGATTGCAGATTGCGAGTGAAATTGAGGGTGACATGCCTCTCCTCGTTTCAATTCGGAGATGAGAGAATCTTGCTATGCTTGGTGGGCGACAGACCGGCTCACACGAAGCTCAGTTTCTACTACTTTCTGACGGTGACAAATGTTCTCGGACGAGATCGGGCTGTTCAATACTGCTGCGAGGTTCTTAATGGTGTGTTGGTGGAGGCTTGCATGATGTTGTGCACGTAGGAGAATTCTCAGAGTAACCGTCGTGACTTCTTCTTCCTTGGAGCGTTGTAGATTTAGATGAATTCTTGGGTGGCTCGATGGGAGGTGGCTCGTAGGAGGATTTCCGCAGAGCTCTGATATGACGAAGAAGAAAGCTGAGAGGAGAAAATATTAGAAATGACAGAGGTTTGTGGGACTTTTTATAGACCCCGGGTGGTGGTTACAGTAGTTATGTAGCTATCTGCACATCGTAACCATCCAAATTACCGGGTGCAGAACATATTTTATACCATAGTTTTAAATACATATTATTTCTATAATATTTATTATGGCACACCATAATAAAATAAATAAAATTTCTCACTAATGATGATGGTTATGCGGGTGATTACGTGGGTGGTTACGCACGTAACGGACAACGACGATCGCGATGGAACAATCAGATGGTGGAGAGAGATCGCGATCCACGAGGCAGTGGGCGGCCGTCGGGTGAGGAAGAGGAGTTGCGACCACGCCCAGTACGGCCAGTATTTCTAATGTTTAGAATTTAAGGTTTAGGGTTATATATACAACATACATTTTGAACTATTGGGCACTGCCTCAGTACAAAACTACAAATAGAATTTTTTATTTGAGAAAACAATATTTAAATAATAATGATGTTTGAATACAAATAGTATGGCCTGCGAATATTATTTTTCCGAATATTCACACGCATCAATGTGCTGCCGAAAAAAAAGCTGACGTGAATGATTAAAAAGCGCGTGCCGTCAGTAAGCTGCAAATAATTCCGTGAAGCAAAATAGTGGCGGGTCCGGGAATCTCTCATCATCCTCTCACGTGACATTTCTCTGAATTATTATTCTGCACACTACTCAATTGTTAATAAATAACCAGATGAATAATGCACGTCTCCTTTCCACGGATCTAGATTCTCTCGAGTTTGTACGGAGAATTTTAGGATGGAGTATGATTCAACGTGTAAGAACGATTCATCTCGTAAATTCTGTGATGAGATGAATCAACGCGCTAAAAGAAAAAAATGAACAGCAAAAATAATAAAAAATGAAAAAAAAAACATATATTTTCACGCGCGTTGGATTTTAATACAACGCGCGAGATCGATCGAACTCCACCCTGAAGTTGTCCGTACGAACTCTAGCGGATCGAAATCCCCTTTCCACATACTTTCAATAGCTTAACTAAGCAAATTACAATTTTGGCTTGCTTAATATCGGCGAGGAGCGAGCGAGAGGAGCTAGCGGGAAGGTTCTCTTCATGGGCGCAGACGAGAAGGTCCTCCACCAATTGTATTGTTGGCCCGACAACTAAATATCCTCTCTCAATCATAAAGTATCTCCATGCCTCCAACCTAACCTTATGGTCTCAATCAGTAAGGGTCCGTTTTGCACGTCAGCGGAGGTCAGGAATTCGGTGGTTACGAACTGTCGTTCGTGAATGTCCTACCTCACGAATGGAGCTTCATCCACTTTTACGTTGAATATTCATTTTTTCTTTCGTAGTGACAATCTTAATCGTTGGCATGTCAAATAAATATTTTATAATGCTGTCGTTTTTGTGCAAATTTAATGGAGTAAAAATACCACCTTCATGCCCCCAAGACAAAATTATTATAAATCTTTATGTAATCATAATTATTGCAAATATTGTAATTAATCCATATTAATTGCATCATACCCCCCAAGATAAAATTAGGTAAAGAGCTTTACAGAACAGAAAAGTTATAGGGTTGCTGCTTTAAGTGAAGAGTGCTTGGGAGATGACTTCATAAAGCAGTCATCAGCTTCGGGTGAGTTCGTCCTCGACTTATCTTCGTCATCGATTCGGACAATATTCTTCATGACCGTTTTGAGTCTCGTTATTTTAGGGCTTGTTTGGGGTGACAGAAGCAATCGGCGTAGATGCGTAGACATCGGACCGCCGTACGTCAAGTGCCCGCGGTCGATCTCTGTGAATTTTCTAGATATGTAGTTGACAAAATGTACGACTACGGCATAACCAAGCCACTGTGTCAAAGTTCTGCTGGTGGCACGAAGGTGAAAATCTGTCCCACAAAATTTTTTTAGGGGTACGGTTCTAGCTTTGGAGATGGGGCCGTCGCGATTTTGACACGTGGCTCCACCAAAATATAAATATATATAGCGCGTCTCCAAGCAGACATTTTTGAACACATGAAGCATTAATGTTTTAACGGGAGATCAGTTCTAAGATCAAAAACACTCGCCCGGTATGTAACAAATTCGCTTTTCTGGATATATCTTTTTTGATATCCAAGCGAACAAAAAAGATCTTATGCGATATCATTTTGATATCCCGGCGTGCAAAGCGCAGGAGTTCAAAATGTCTGTTGTCTATATAACCTGTAATTCGTCAAGATTAGAAATACTTAAAGAGGACACTTTAGATGACCGCTCCCAGTAGGGCCGAGCTCAGACCATCTCGTCCAACCGGGGTGAGCTCTGACCACCTAGCCCAACTAGGGTGAGCTCAGAAGACCTTACCCAATTGGGGAAGCTCAGAAGACCTCGCCCCAGTAGATGGGAGCTAGGACCACCTCGCGCGCCTATCATAGAAAGTTTAGACCAAATCAGCTCGCCCAGCAGGGGCGAGCTCAGATTTTCAACTTGTCGAGGGCAGCTATTCGCAGACCATTTAGGCTTGTGAATCGCATTTTGATTAAGATGCGAGTGACTATTCAAAGACCATATCCCATGGATTTGCCTATAAATATGACCCTAAAGCACAAGTAAAAGGCACCTTCCCCCTCCCCTCTATGGTGGGAGAGTTCAATGCCTGCCACTTTTGTGTCGTGCTCAACATTGGCATTAGGATGGAACATACATATAGAATTTCGAGTGTGT
This sequence comes from Platanthera guangdongensis, assembly GCA_039583875.1. Classification (NCBI taxonomy): domain Eukaryota; kingdom Viridiplantae; phylum Streptophyta; class Magnoliopsida; order Asparagales; family Orchidaceae; genus Platanthera; species Platanthera guangdongensis. Next base: position 175,750,152 of record CM077161.1, read on the forward strand.
GATGGGACCTCCTCATTGCAGCACGCAAGTCTTGTTTGTAGGCAATTCCGAGTAGTTCCTTGTGTTCTCTAGCCTTTTCTCGTCGTGTCTCATTTGGGACAACTGTAAGTGTATATTCGGACGAATAACGGGCTTGGGGGCTTTGCGCGTATTAAACCCTAGGTTTAGTCATATATATACCTAGCTGGGGACAACGGGGAAAAAGTTCCACTTACACTTTCCTCCGGATGTTTCGAGCGCCTTCTACATTCTCGAAACAGCTCCATCTGGCGCTCGCTCGCGATTCTAGGGTTCGCCTTCGTTCCCGATAGTTGCCGCCGTTCTCCTTTGCCTTTTCGCGACTGTTCTTCTCCGCCTCCTTCTTCCTTCGTTGACGGAGAACGAATGAGTGAAGAACGACGTCGTCGCTCTATAAGCCGCCTACAAAGGGTTCGCCGTCGCGTTCGCTTTCGCGGAACAAAGGGTTCGCGGTTCTCTGCATCTTGATCGTCGATCGCTCCTGGGCCTTTCGCGTCCCTTGAAGCCGCCTGCTTGGGCTTGCCGTCGCGTTCGCCGCTGCTGAATAAAGAGCTCGCCGTCACGTCTTCCCCGCCGCGGATCCAGGGTTTTCGGTCGACGATCGCCCGTTCGACGATCGCTTAGCAAATCTTTGGTCGACGATTGTCCGTTCGACGATCGCTTAGCAAATCTTCGGTCGACGATCGCCCGTTAGACGATCGCTTAGCAAATCTTCGGTCGACGATCGCCCGTTCGACGATCGCTTAGCAGATCCCGGTCGACGTTCGTCCGTTCGACGATCTTCGGTCGACGTTCGACGATTCCCGGTCGACGTTCGACGATCGTTCCCCGGTCGACGTTCGACGATCCCTAGTCGACGATTGTTTTTCCGTTCGACGATCACCTCTTTTCAGTCGACGATCGCCGTTCCAGTGGAGCCGATCCAAGGTTGCTGAGCTCGTGTAGCCGTCTCCATTCCGCTCTCTCTTGTGTGCTGGGTTTTTTCTTGGATCCAGCTAGGGATTGCAAGCAAATCAAGATGAGGAACTCCAGCTTCTCCTCTCCGGTGCCCATAAACAAATTGGAGAAATTCACTGCCACAGAGTTCAATGATTGGAAGTTGAACACCCAGTTCGGGATGAAATACCTGAACGTATTCTACACCATCAAGTCTACTCGTGCTGACGTTGCTGGGACTGAAGATGAGGCGCATTGGGTCGAAGATGAGGACTTCTGCAGGGATTACCTGCTGAACTGCCTCTCCTCCAGCCTAGCCAAGAACTACATCAAGATGTAGTCTGTTAAGGAGATCTGGGAAGCACTGGAGGAGCACTTCAAGCAGGAGGAGGACCTCTCCAAGGCTCATCTGGTGGACAAGTTCCACTCCTTCAGCTTCGACGAGGAGAAAGTCATTCTCCCTCAGGTATCCGAATGTGAAAATTTGGTTGATTCCCTGCATAGTGAGTCTATTAGTCTGCCAGATAGTTTTGTTGCGGGCACAATTGTGTATAAGTTGCCCTCCTCGTGGTACAATTTCAAGACGGAGATGTACCGCAAAAAGATGCAGGTTGGTCTGAGTGACCTCAAGCGTTTCATACGTATTAAGGATGAGAACAGGGTAAAGCACACCTTGGAAGCTGTTGGCAAGCAGAAGGCTGCTGCCAACATGATTTCAAGCTCTAAGCGTGCTCCTCCCCCTCACAAAACCAAACCGTCTCGTAGTAGCCCTCAGGTTGCAGGACCGAGTAGACCCTCTAAGAAATTTAAGGGTAAATGTTTTAACTGCAACAAGTGGGGACACTGTGCATCTGACTGCAAGTTACCGAGGAAGGAAAGAACTAAGGCACTACAAGAGGGCAACCAGGCCCATCTAGTTAGCCAAGCTGAGCCATCCGACTTTGTTGCCATGGCCGGACACGAGCAAGCCAGCACAGAGTGGTTCCTGGATTCTGGGGCAACGTGCCACGTTTGCAACAATGCTAATCTCTTGACAAGGCTGAAGAATGCAAAGGAATCAGTGACTGTAGCAGATGGAGGAACAGCTAGAGTTGTCACTTAAAACCAAAAACCGTAAACCAAACTGGAACCGCAAAGAACCGGACCGAACCGTTTGCAAATTATTCGGGTTCTGGTTTGAATTTTGGAACCGTGAACAACTTTGGTTTGGGTGTGGTTCTTACATTTTATTATCCAGACTGGAACCGGAACCAGAACCGCAATATACAAGTCTCAAGCGGTTTCAAGATTTTTGGACCCGATCCGAACCGGACCGAAGTAGAACCGAACCGCAACCCGTTTATTATTATTAATTTTATTATAATATTGTTATAATTTTATAATCTATCTATAATATTTATGTTAGAAAAATTAAGGTGCGTCGCTACGCAATTGTATTATCAAAAATTTAGGATAATTACAAAACTTTGAATGTAGTGATGACGGATGAAAGATCGTCTTATTTAAAATCTAATAATCTCCATTGGAGTAATATGTAAGATTAACTTTTCTAATTAGTCAAATTAATTTAAGAACACACAAATGAAATAGAGTTTGAATAAACAGTAACTGAAGTGCCGAAAATTTATACTGTCGTTTGTTCTGAGCTCATGCTTCGTGATAGCGGATGTTCGCAACAGTTGACATGTATTTTCTTTATGAACTCTGCGGCGCTAGCATATCCCGTTAGCATACAAAATTATATGTTGTTTAGATTACTACAACAAGAGATAATTAGTATAATGTATGCATATAAAATAATCTCTCCACCCGAGTCAGTAATTTATGAATATGCTAATAAAACTTTTGATCAAACATTAATAGTTGCAATTTAATGAATGATAGTATTCAGAGCTTGCACACCCTTAGTAATCTATTACCAAAAACTAAATAACAGTGAACATAATGTCTGGACTTTCAGATTATTGTGATCTGTAGTTTTCTTCTACTGTGTATGTATATCCATATCAATTCAAAGCCTAGATTTTGGTCAAAAACTGAAGACCTGTATAGGTATAGGTGTGCATACCTTTTCATGGTCAAAAACCTCCACCAATGAAAAGGCGACATATACTAGCCCACCGATCGTGGAAGAGATCATCGAACAGTGTGCAACTTAATTATTTCTATTTTGAAGGCGTTTTGGGGTTTTTTGCAGATCGCTTTTATTTCATTCTGTCAAATTTGGTTTTAGTTGGAACCGATTGGAACCGGACCGAATAGTATAGAACCGGACCGAACCGTTAGTGACCGGTTTGGTTTGGTTCTCGTTAAACTGAAACTGGAACCGTTGACACGACGGTTCCAAAAATTATGATGAAATCGGAACCAGAACCGGAACCGGTCAAACCATATAAGGTTTTGGTTCTAACTTGAAGAACTGTTACCTTAGCGGTTCGGTTCATGGTTTTAGTAGAACCGGAACCGAACCGGAACCGTGACAGCTCTAGGAACAGCTGACGTATTGAAGGTGGGAAACACAACTCTGATGCTCTCCTCAGGTAAGTCTCTACTTTTAAAGAACGTAAAATTTATTCCTTCTTTATATGTTAACTTAATGTCTATTAGTTTGTTGTGTGATGCTGGTATGTCAATTACCTTCTATAGCGGTAGAGTGACTCTGTCAGTTAACTCTCACTACTTTGGATGTGATTACGTCCAAAATAGGATGTACCGTCTGAGTCTAGCAAATGAAGTAGTGCAACAAGTTCAATTGAATTTAGTTAGCCCTAGGACTCTACATGAGAGACTAGGACACGTAAACTACAGGAAAATGTTCCAAGTCGCTAGAACTCACAAGATCACATTAGACACTAAGTCTCCTCTTGGAAAATGTGAAGTGTGTGCTCAGACTAAGATCACTAGGAAACCTTTTGACACGGTTACTAGGAGCACAACACCTCTTGAGCTTATACATTCCGATATTTGTGACTTTAAGAGTTTTGTCACTAGAGGTGGAAAGAAGTATATGATCACGTTCATAGATGACTGCACAAGGTTTTGTCATATTTCATTGCTTAAAACTAAAGACGAAGCGTTTGAAAAGTTTTGCCTTTTCAAAACCAGGGTAGAAAACCAATTAAGCATGAAAATAAAGAGATTTAGGAGTGATAGAGGAGGAGAATATATGTACAGTGAGTTCAGATGCTTCCTTGTTTCACAGGGCATCATAGCAGAAACCACTGCTCCTTACTCCCCCCAATCTAACGGCATAGCCGAGCGTAAGAATAGAACGTTAACAGAAATGTTGAACTCTATGTTGCTCACTGCAGGCATGCCTTCCGCTTTTTGGGGAGAAGCAGTCTTGACTGAGAATCACATTCTGAATAAAGTCCCTCATGCTAAGTTAGAGGTTACACCCTACGAGCTTTGGTTTAAGCGACCCCTGCCTTTAACTAGACTTAAGACCTGGGGATGTATAGCCTATGTCAGGGTTCCTGACCCTAGACGGTTAAGGTTGGACCTAGGACCAATACATGTGTCTACTTAGGTTGTGCTGAAGATAGTGCTGCCGATAGGTTCCTTGATATTTCTAATAATATCATAATAGAATCTAGGGATGCAGTGTTCTTCGAGGATAAATTCCTCAAAGATAAGAACCTAACGATCCCAGGTATGCAAGCAACTATTACTGAGGGAGATCTCGGATCAGTACCGAGCACCTCCTATTCCGTTCCGGTAGATAACTCTGGCCTAGAGTCTAGGATGACTTCAGTGAGAGAGAACCCCCAGAACCTTCGGTAGTGATTTTGTCACTTACCACGTTGAGGATGATCCATCTACCTTTAAGGAAGCGATGAGATCAAGGGATTCCCTACTCTGGAAAGAAGCTATTGAGGATGAGATGAACTCTCTCCTTCAGAACGACACTTGGACGTTAGTTGATAAGCCAAAAGGGGCTAAAACTGTAGGGTGCAAGTGAGTTCTGAAAAAGAAGCTAAATCCCGATGGTAGCGTAGCTCAGTATAAAGCACGCCTGGTGGCTAAAGGTTTCACACAAGTAAGCAGAGTAGACTATTTTGATGTATACTCACCCGTGTGTCACTTAACAACCATTAGGGTTCTTCTTGCTATTTCGGCCATTGAGAACTTTGTAGTTCATCAAATGGATGTTAAGACTGCGTTCTTGAACGGAGATCTGACCGAAGAGATCTACATGGGTCAACCTGAAGGTTTCATTGTAGACGGTCACGACAACAAGGTCTGTAAGCTTTTAAAGTCGCTATACGGATTAAAACAAGCACCGAAATTATGGCACGAGAAGTTTGACTATACTGTAAAGAACATGGAATTCGTGTCGAGTCTCTCGGACAAATGTCTTTACATATGTCATAGATCAGACAAAGTCGCTATAATATGCTTGTACGTGGATGATATGCTGATTCTTGGTTCTAATCAATCCGTGGTGGATGACGTTAAGTCAGAACTAATGCAGACGTTTAGCATTAAAGACCTCGGTGTAGTTGACACTATACTAGGTATGCAAGTAAGCTTTGAGAAACATGACATTTCCCTAAGTCAACGTCACTACATCCAGTCCATGTTGGACACGTGGGGATACAGTGAACGTAAAGCGGCTGCGACACCATACGATTACTCTAACCGCTTAAAGCCCAATGATGGAGCTGCGGTTCGACAGTTAGATTATTCTAAACTGCTTGGTAGCCTCATGTACGTTATGGTCTATACGAGACCTGACATAGCCTTTACGGTCGGCATGTTAAGTAGGTTCACTAGCAATCCTGGCCAAGACCATTGGGATGCCCTCGATAGGCCGATGCGATACTTAAAGAACACCCGACAGTATGCTTTATGTTATAGTGGTCATCCTCCAGTTCTGGAAGGATATTCTGATGCATCGTGGTGCTCAGAAGTAAACGACAGTAAGTCCACTAGTGGATTCCTCTTCACACTAGGAGGAGCAGCTGTAGCCTGGAAGTCCAAGAGACAGTCGTGCATTGCACTCTCATCTATGGAATCCGAACTCTATGCTCTAGCTTCAGCTGGTGAAGAAGCAGAGTGGATAAGAGATTTGGTGATGGACATTCCACTGTCGAGCCTGAAACTGAGTTCTGTTGCAGTTTACTACGACAATCAGGCTACTAAAACGATTGCTACGAACACGTTGTTCAATAGCAAAAGAAGGCAACTACGGATGAAACAAGCCTGGTTGACCTCTCTTACGAGTCAAGGGATTGTGAACCTCGTTGATGTGAGGTCAAAAGATAATGTTGCAGACACCCTTACTAAAGGTTTAAATAGAGCTCTCACAATCAAAACATCGGGGGAAATGAGATTAAAGTTCATAGAAGTATGAAACTTTCCTCCAAAGTTTATGTTTTGATACGTACGAGCCTATAGCTGTCAACATTCAAGCATCTAGATATTAATAGACTGAAAACCCCAAATAATTTCTTGATGAAAACCCAAGGTGGTTGGATGTTGGTTATTCCACACTTGATAACCTAACGTCTTTCCATTGTAAGTTGATTCAAGAGTTATTCAACTGGGAATTGAAAGTCGTTGTAAATGTTAATCTAAACATTATTGGTCACAACACATTATTCCACATTTGATAACGTTGCACGTGATGTGTGCCCACATGTGTTGGTGAGGCACATAGTGATCCGTAATGAGTAAGGTAACATGACTAGTCCTAGTTAGACTGGATGAGATGCTGACAGAGTTACTTCACCGTTGCTAGAAGTGCTAAGATCATTTAGTAAGAGCTAGTTTACTTTAAATGTTACTGCATATGTTTATGAATTCATAGAGTCTGACTCATGAAATTCCTTGCAGGCTACGATGGAGATTTTGGAGGAGCTGTAGACCTGAACATAGATGACGATGATCCACTAGATGAGTAGAATCATCAAACGTTTAATTCATGTCTTTGTTTTGTAATAATTATTCAGACTATGTTTTGAACAGTATCTGTGTGATGGTTTGCCGTTTAGGCAAAACCTTTATCTTTGATTTATTAGTATGATCTGTCCTGGGTGTTTTGATTAGTTTGAATTATTATTTTGTCTACACTCCAACACCCCGAAACGTCACCGTTATTTGTCACGAATATATGAGGAGATTGTAAGTGTATATTCGGACGAATAACGGGCTTGGGGGCTTTGCGCGTATTAAACCCTAGGTTTAGTCATATATATACCTAGCTGGGGACAACGGGGAAAAAGTTCCACTTAGACTTTGCTCCGGATGTTTCGAACGCCTTCTACAACAACCTCTAGACCAATAATTAATCTTTGGTCACCCCATGTCCGAGCAACAGAAATCAATTTTCATGGTTCCAACATTCGCCAAAAATCACCTTCTTCCCCATAATATAAATCAACAAATGCTTTAAGAACGCACATTATAGTGCTTGAACACAACAAGTATGGTCTCACATAACATTCCGACGCGAATCAAAGTTTGGTTGAGATGAGTAATGTAACCATCCTCCTCCTTCTTGGGACACTATCAACATTTATCAAAGTAGGGTCGAGAACATGTATTTACAGTTTAGAAGCAGACAATGCGAACCAAATCTCGATCTCTCAACAACTAAAGAAGTGGTTCGATCTCGTCTTCGAGTAACCTTGAGCAGGAAAGAACTTTAGGTTTGTGAGCGATTTTTAGGTACGTCTAGCATTTCATTCTCTTGTGGGGATGACTTATCAACTATTCAATCAGACATTACACGACCAACTTTTTAGCTATTTATATATATAAAAAAATAATAATAGACGATCTCCGGTCGGAAGGCCGGGATTCGGCCGGAACTAATTTTTTAAAAATATTTTTTATGCATACATAACATCTTCAAATGTTTGTAAAAAAAATCTATTTTAAATTTCATAATTATTTTTAAAAAATAATAATTAACTTTTTCTTAAAATACAGTTTTTAGAAAAATCTAGCATCTTAAAATTTTTCTCTGTAGAGCCTTTAACTAATAAATATATGCATAACAAATTTGTGAGTGTTACTGGGAAATCATTATAAATCCGGTTCAAATTAAAGAAATATGCTTGATATTTAAAATTGGATCCGATATTGAAGATTAGGGCTACATTTGGGGGGACTTATTTTCACCGGTCAAGCGGTCACGACCGCATGAATCAGACCTTAATTAAGTTCTGGTTCATGCAGTCGTGACCGCTTGACTGGTGAAAATAAGTCCTCCCAAATAGAGCCTAGATCTGCTAAACAGATTCAAGTGGTGTTGAACCTCAATAACCTAAAAAAGATAACAAAGTATAATTAAAATGATTTAAATTATACCAGCTTTTTCGCACGGGCTTCGTCCGTCCTTAATGCTCCAGGCGGCCTTCGGCCGAATGGAAGCGGCCCCGCTTTCACGCAGTTCACCAGCTCGGCACCGCAGCCGCCACTCCTGATCCCCCGGATCGCGTATGCAAAATCAAACAATCACAAGACTCTATTAAAATAAAATGTTATTATTATTACTATTTTGCGCTAATATAGCCCACAAGTTCAGTGTAATCACTAGGGGTGGCGATTGGGTTACGATTCGTCATTCGTTTGATGTGACATTTTTGCTCATAATGAGTTTGGACAAAAAAGGGTCACCATCTTGAATACATATTTGACCTAACAACGGTAATGACCGTTGCCAAGAAAAAAGATAATAATTTTAAACATAAAAATAAATGTTGTTCCTTAGGCTAGGTCAAACATTCAGAAATGACAATTCATAACCACCACATTCATGACCGTCACCACAATGCCAAACAAAACCTAGATTTGAAGACAAATTTTCTTATTTTAAATTACAAGTAGACCCCAATGTAAAGGGGAACGTACACTTATTAGGGTGACGAATACCTATGGCTTTCAAAGGAGCCTACCAAACACAAATAATCCATGACCACAAGATGCTTGTCGGCATCCACAAATTGTTAATAAAGTGAGCAAAGATTGGAAAGACGTGGGTCTGATTGCGTGCCCCACTTAGTGTGGGCACGTCGGTGGTTTTTCAGGGACAAACATCAATTATCACTATAAAAATGATTTTAATGATGAGAATTTTGATTATTAAATATTGTGGGTTGGTCACTAAAAATATTTAGTGCTCAAATTTGATCTGTCACAAGATAGTTGAAAAAAATCTGTTACTAAATGTATTTAGTGATTAAATTAATTTTTGCCATTAAATATATATTTTTAGTGACAAAATCATTCTTCATCACTAGAATTATTTACTAACCAAATTGCTTTTGTCACTTAAGAAGTATCTTTTGTAACCAAATTATATATATTTGTGGATGGTGATGAATTTTTGGTCACTAAAATTATTCATTTTATCACTAATACATTATTTTTTTCATTATTTATTGATATTTTTAATAGCTAAAATTTATTTTGTCACTCAATGCCCAATATTAGTGACTAAATTTTTGATCACTTACATTTTTAAAAAAATTCACAAAAAAATTTGGTCACTTATATTACGCGGCTTATTTGCTCTGATCAGGTTGAACAAAAATGTCATTGTCATATCAAAATTTTATGCCACAAACTATTTTTTTTGATAATCGTAGTAATATTTGTAATACCAAACATATATTCTATGACAATGCCGTTTTTGTTCAACCTCACCGGAACAAATAAGTTACGATAAACCGAGGTAAATGCATCGAATGTCTATTTTCTAAACAAAATTCAATGAAAAATTAATTTTCTTTCACTTTTATTAATAAAAAAAATGAGAAGATGAGAGATAGTTCAAATCCCGCGTACCGACCAATAAAGATCTTATCTTTATAACCACTATTAGTCTATAATGCGGAACCGACGCTTATTACGTTGACGAATAGCTATGGCTTTCAGAGTCTACCAAATGACAAATATTTACGTAGGGCCACCCTACTATGTGCATGTTACATATGCTGCCCTAATAAAAATGTTTTAATGAAATTTTTATTTTTTATAAATAAAATTAAAGAATATTATTTAGGATCTTTTTATGTTTTTTTTAAGATTCTATTTATTGATAAAATAATTATTACTTTTTAAAAAATATGCCCAACATCGCGGCTTGCGGCTGGTTAAAATCCGTCCGGACATCGGGCTTTGTAATTTTTTCTTGAATTTTGCTGGCCGTCTGACAATAGATCAGATGAACAAGATCTCCCGCACACGCCACACGGCGAAAATGATATCAAATTATTTCTCCTATCAAACACAAGTAATCCATGACTACAAGATAAGCTTAGGCATCCACAAATTGTTAATAAAGTGAGCAAAGATTCGCCTGAGGAGGTGGGCCTGGCTCATGATTCATAGCACTTTTACCTAATGTTGATTTTGATCTTTTTCACTTTGTTTCCCTATTGGGTGCCCCCGCTTAGGGCAGGCGCGGGGGTCATTATTTCCGCGGAGAGCCCTCAAGGACGGATGGAGGAGAGATGTGCCCAATAAGCAACCACACAGATTTAGGTTCTGTTTGGCATGGTAGTGACGGTCGTAAATGCATGAGTTAAACCGTCATTCGTTAAGGATCACCTAATAAACATCATCAGTTTGAAAAAAAACGGGGATGAAGTTCTTTAGATGGGCGTTAGCGAATGACAATTTAACCCTCATGTTTCATGACCGCGCCAAACCGAGCCTTTAAGGCTTTAAAGGGATGGTGTCAAAATAAATTTTCAGTTTAATCTATTTTTTCTCTCTTCTCCTACCGTGGCCTACCGCCCACGATCAAAAATAGATTTTCGACTTTTTGGCCTTCGCGACACCACCCCCTCCCCCGACATTCCCCGCGCGGCCTTCTCCTTTGTCCCCGACAAAGCACAAGTCTCCTCTCTCGCCGATGACACACCAATCTCCTCTCTCGTCGATGAAGCATCAATCTCCTCTATCGTCGACGAAGCACTAGTGATGTAGCACACGAAAAGAACTCCGACAATCTATAAGGGACAACAAGAAAATAAACCACCCAGCAATACGAAGGTTCGCTAGGCCTCTTTAGATCTCCCAAGGGCTATAAAGCCAATGTTCGATCAAGCGAAAAGGACCTACCCAGTCCGGACGACTAAAGAAATACGGGGAGAATAAATCCGAGAATGACGTAATTAAGCTAAATAACCCCTAGGGTCGTACACGATTCCAACGCACACACAAGAAAATTTGAAGAACAACACTTAGCATGCGATCAATTGAATCGCATATGAAAACTCACCCTCATAAACAAATGCCAATGTTTTCGCGGTGAACTCGCGGGCGCAACGTTTGAGCGAGGAGATTCTTCCGGGTGAGGAAAAGTTTCAACTGTGAGAGGCGCTCGAAACATCCGGAGGAGAGTCAAAGTGGAACTCTCTCCCCATTGCCCCCAGCTAGGTTTATATAGAGCAAAACCTAGGGTTTCCACGCGCAAAGCCCCGAGCCCGTTATTCGTCCGAATATACCTTTACAATCTCCTGCTATATTCGTGAAAAATAACGGTAACGTTTCGAGGTGCTGGAGAGCAGACAAAATAATAATTCAAACTAAACAAAACATTCAGGACAGATCATAGTAATTAATCAAAATAAAAGGGTTTTGCCTAAACGACAAACCATCACACAGATTCTATCCCAAAACATAGTCTGAATAGTTATTACAAAACAAAACAAAACATGAATTAAACGTTTGATGATTCTACTCATCTAGTAGATCATCGTCATCCATGTCCAGGTCTACTTCTCCTCCATAATCTTCATCGTAGCCTGCAAGGAATTTCATGAGTCAGACTCTATGAATTCACAAATATATGCAGTAACATTTAAAGTAAACTAACTCTTACTAAATGAGCTTAACACTTCTAGCAACGGTGAAGTAACTCTGTCAGCATCTCATCCAGTCTAACTAGGACTAGTCACGTTACCTTACTCATTACGGATCACTATGTACCTCACCAACACATGTGGGCACACATCACGTGCAATATTATCAAATGTGGAATAATGTGCTGTGACCAATAATGTTTAGATTAATATTTACAACGACTTTCAATTCTCAGTTGAATAATTCTTGAATCAACTTACAATGAGAAGACGTTAGTGTTGAAGCCAGAAATGAACTCTGTGGAGTTCGGGGTCCCTAGAAAGGGGTGACCTCACACCTACTACACTCAGGAGAATGTCACGGACCAAAGGATCAAGAAGCTAGAAACAGACCCTCGGCTCTAGCGCGGAGGTCCCACCTCACACCCGGAAGGCTACCTGATCACTTCCCCTCCATAGCCAATGCTTGAGCTATGGTACCTTGAAGGATGAAGAGAGAGTGAAGAAGAGACGAAGTCCCCCCCTCCAAGGCACCCATAAGGGTCTATTTACAGTTTTCCAAATCCCATGTACCAAAATGCCCGAAACGCCCTATACGCCAAATATGCCTCGGGCCAATAGAAAACAGCCACACCAGGGGGCAAAGAGGTAATTCCCCCCGAGGGCAAAACGGTAAAAGCATGGTCCACAGGGGTCTAGGGGGCGGATGGCGAACCCTCCACGGACTAGCCGCCTTGGGCGAGAGGGCCGGCTGCCCCGTCTCGCCCCGCGGGCTAGCCACCTGGGGGAGAGGGTCGGCTGCCCCGTATCGCCCCGCGGGCTAGCCGCCTGGGGCTAGAGGGCCGGCTGCACCGTCTCGCCCCGCGGGCTAGCCGCCTGGGGCGAGAGGGCCGACTGTCCCGTCTCGCCCCGCGGGCTAGTCGCCTGGGGCGAGAGGGACGGCTGCCCCGTCTCGCCCCGCGGGCTAGCCTCCTGGGGCGAGATGGCCGGCTGCTCGGTCTCGCCCCGCGGGCTAGCCGCCTGGGGCGAGAGGGTCGGCTGCCCCGTCTCGTCCCGCGGGCTAGCCGCCTAGGGCGAGAGGGCCGGCTGCCCCGTCTCGCCCCGCGGGCTAGCCGCCTGGGGAGAGAAGGCTGACTGCCTCGTCTCGCCCCGCGAGCTAGCCGCCTGGGGCGAGAGGGCCGGCTGCCCCGTCTCGCCCCGCGGGCTAGCCGCCTGGGCGAGAGGGCTGGCCTCCCGGTCTCGCCCCTGCCCAAGGCCAGGGTGTCGGGGGCGGGATCCTGGTCTCCAGCCAGTCCCGCCATCCCACCTCGCACCTAGCAAGCCAGGGGGTGCCGGCCATCTTGCCGCACCCGCCCCTCTAAAGGGCCCGAGGGAAGATGCTGATTCTTCCTCCCCTACTAGTATATTTCCAAGCTAGAGCCAAAATTGGCCACCGAGAGTGCCCATATGTCCAAAAAGCTTAAAACTATATAGGGGCGAATACGAGGTTGTACACAATCCCCGCTCTTTTCGAGGTTGACACAAGCTCGGAAAGAAACGTCCAACCCAACGTATTCGCTGAGTGTAATTTTCTTGCGCGGTACCCCGGGGAGTCAACCTGTCATGCCAGTTGATGGGAGCCTGGGTGATGAGACCCCCTACGGGTAAAAAATACTTCACCCTCCGGAGGGGTCAACCTGCCATGCCAGCTATGAGATCCTGGGTGGCGAGACCCCCTCCAGGTAGAAAATACTTCACCCTCTGGAGGGGTCAACCTGCCATGTCAGCTATGGGAGACTGGGTGGCGAGACCCCCTCCGGGTAGAAAATACTTCACCCTCCGGAGGGGTCAACCTGCCATGCCAGCTATGGGAGCCTGGGTGGAGAGACCTCATCTGGGTAAAAACTTGGCTTCCACGAGAGATCAACCAGCCCTGTCAGCTAGTGAGAGCCTGACAGCGAAATCATCATCGGAGCAAAGGACTTGGATTCCACGAGAGATCAACCAGCCCTGTCAGCTAGTGAGAGCCTGACAGCGGAATCATCATCAGAGCAAAGGACTTGGCTTCCACGAGAGATCAACCAGCCCTGTCAGCTAGTGAGAGCCTGACAGCGGAATCATCATTAGAGCAAAGGGCTTGGCTTCCACGGGAGATCAACCAACCATGTCAGCTAGTGAGAGCCTGACAGCGAAATCATCATCGGAGCAAAGGACTTAGTTTCCACGAGAGATTAACCAGCCCTGTCAGCTAGTGAGAGCCTGACAGCGGAATCATCATCGGAGCAAAGGACTTGGCTTTCACGAGAGATCAACCAGCCCTGTCAGCTAGTGAGAGCCTGACATCAGAATCATCATCGCAGCAAAGGACTTAGCTTCCACGAGAGATCAACCAGACTTGTCAGCTAGTGAGAGCCTGACAGCGGAATCATCATCGGAGCAAAGGACTTGGCTTCCACGAGAGATCAACCAGTCTTGTCAAATAGTGAGAGCCTGACAATGGAATCATCATCGGAGCAAAGGACTTGGCTTACACGAGAGATCAACCAGCCCTGTCAGCTAGTGAGAGCCTGTCATCGGAATCATCATCGGAGAAAAGGACTTGGATTCCACGAGAGATCAACCAGCCCTATCAGCTAGTGAGAGCATGACAGCGGAATCATCATCGGAGCAAAGGAGAAAAGAGCCGCCCCCCCGAGGCACTCTCGACCCTACCAGCTGGTGTGAGCCTGGTATGAGGAGATCCTCCCGGGGGTTGGGAACTGGACATGTCACATAAGCTTTTCAATTTCAACATCCTCTAATGGGGAAAAAAGACGGGTTACATGACTCCGCCGACTCTGCTGGTCGTGGGCTGGACTCATTACAGCATAAAAAAAAGATACAAGACTCTGCCGAGACGAGGCTTCTTCAGGGGGCCTGGGCCTGATGACCGTTATCCAATTCCTTCCCCTTGGATACTTCCATCCTGCTCATGCTCTCCATGATCTTCTCCATCTCCTCTGCCTTGGCCAACCAAGAGATGGTGTTGACAGCCATGACGTAGCACTGCCTCTCCATCCTGGAGTCTCCCTTGATCCTGACCTGAGTCCCCTCTGAGTTGAAGTTAAGACACTGGTGGAAGGACGAAGGCACACAACGGAAAGCACTGATGAGGGGCCTTCCGAAAATGGCGTTATAGCTGCTTGGAACGTCAACAATGACAAACCTGCAGTTTCTTGAGATCCCCCCTAACTTCACCTGGAGTCTAACTCCACCTTCCACTTCCTTCCTCTCCCCTGAAAATCCAAACATGGGTCCGTCCAAGGCCAACACCCTCCTTGGCTCTACCTTCATCTCGTCAAACGTCTTCTTGAAAACAACGTTGACGAAGCTTCCGTTGTCAACCAAGATTCGGGAGACAGTGTAGCCCTCGATGGTCGTCTGGATGACCAGCGCATCACAAAACGGATCCTCATGATCCGGCAGGTCCTTCACCGAGAAGGTGATCTTCTCCTCCTGGGGCGGGGTCTGGGATGTGGGGGCGACGCTCCGTCGGTACATGACATGGAGGCTCGCCTTCCGAGTGGCCTCGATCCCCACTCCACCATGGATCACCGCTATACCGCCTCGGGGTCCGACATCGACCCGGTCCTCACACACATCATCCCCCCCTTCTCTGGGTAGAACCTCTTCAACCCGCACCAGTGGCTGTGGCTGGGCAGGGCCTCTCGCCACCCTCACTTCCAGGAACTCGGGGCAGGTAGCTGTGGCGTGCCCCTCCACCTGGTGGAAGTCACAGTAAGGCAAGACTCTTCCTCCCCTTTTTTGGCGGGTTCGGCGGTCTCCCCCCATGCCTCTTCCTCTGTCGCCGATCACCAAGGCCTGCTGGGGTGGGGGTAGGAGCTGCCTAGGGGCTTGCCTCTGGAAGTTGAATCTCCCTTGGCCCCCGTAGAAGTTCCCCCCTCCTTGGATGAGAGCTCTTCCTGGACCTTGGGCAGGTCCTCCCTGTTGCCTCCAGCCTGGTTCCGGACCCTCATATCTTTGGAACTTCTGAACTCTCTGCTCCTCTTTTCTTCTTCCTTCCTGATTTCTTGAGCCACCCTGCTCCTTTGACTCCACCTCCGTCAACTTTGCCAACATCTTGACGAATGCCGGGTTGGCTGCCTCCATGACAATCTCCTCTGCCGCCCTTTCCATCAGCTCCTCGAAGGAAAGGGGGCCTTCCGGGTCAAGCTCATCTTGAAGAAGCCCTCCTTCAGCCCAACGGTGAAGGCCATCTGGAGAGCATACCCTGGCATCTCCTGGATATCCAGGATCTCTTCCTGAAACCTGTCAACGTAGTGGGCCAGTGACTCCTCGGCCCTCTGCCTTATCAGAAAGATGGATTCGAGACTCCTCTTCCACTTCTTGGAGGTGGAGAAGCAGAGCTGGAAGCTCCGGCTCAAGTCCTCGAACCCATAAATCGACCTTGGAGGGAGTTGATGAAACCAATCCCTCGCCTTCTCCTTCAACGTGATCGCAAAGAGGCGACACTTGAAGGCATCTGTCATCGGCCTGATGGAGACGACATCCTCAAACCACTGCAAATGCTGGACGGGGTCATCCTTCCCGGTGTAGTAAGCCATGTCTGGATCTCTGAACCCCTCGAGAATGGGAGCTGAGATGATCAGCTCACTGAAGGGTGACCCCTTAAGGGGTGGTCTCGCCACCTCTACTCGCACAACCTGCTCGCCTGGGAGGTTGGCACTCACCGGGCCGGAGAACAGCTCTCGGTCGGTGAGGTCTCACTCGACCCCATCTCCCATCCTCTCCTTCCCTGGCCTTCTTCCTGGTGCACTTCCTTCTCCCGCTGCTGGGGTCATCTCGCCTAGACTCCTGGGAGTCGACTCATCGAGAGGGGGGGGGGGGTGGAGCTAGCTCCTAGGGGGTCAGGGTGGAGCTGCCACCATGAGGAGCAATGCTTCGCAGCATCTCCATGATGCCTTGGATGGAGGCCATGAACTCTTGCCTCCCCACAAAGGGTCCTGGGCTGGGGAGCTCGCCGAGATCATCGCTACCTCCCTGACCTCCAGTCATGACGCTCTCCTGAGATCTTCTATGTTGGTCACTCTCCACGCTCACTGCACGAAAGTGTTGAAGCCAAAAATGACCTCTGTGGAGTTCGGGGTCCCTAGAAACGGGTGACCTCACACCTACTACACTCAGGAGAACGTCACGGACCAAAGGATCAAGAAGCTAAAAACAGACCCTCGGCTCTAGCGCGGAGGTCCCACCTCACACCCGGAAGGCTACCTGATCACTTCCCTTCCCTAGCCAATGCTTGAGCTAGGGTGCCTTGAAGGATGAAGAGAGAGTGAAGAAGAGATGAAGTCCCCCCCTCCAAGGTACCCCTAAGGGTCTATTTATAGTTTTCCAAATCCCATGGACCAAAATGCCTGAAACGCCCCTATGCCAAATATGCCTCGGGGCAATAGAAAACAGCCATACCGGGGGGCAAAGAGGTAATTCCCCCCGAGGGTAAAATGGTAAAAACATGGTCCACAGGGGTTTAGGGGGCGGAGGGCAAACCCTCCACGGACTAGCGTCCTAGGGCGAGAGGGCCGGCTGCCCGGTCTCGCCCCGCGGGCTAGCCGCCTGGGGCGAGAGGGCCGGCTGCCCCGTCTCACCCCGCGGGCTAGCCGCCTGGGGCGAGAGGGCCGGCTGCCCCGTCTCGCCCCGCGGGCTAGCCGCCTGGGGCGAGAGGGCTGGCCGCCCGGTCTCGCCCCTGCCCAAGGTCAGGGTGTCGGGGGTGGGATCCTGGTCTCCAGCCAGTCCCTCCATCCCATCTCGCACCTAGCAAGCCAGGGGGTGCCGGCCATCTTGCCGCACCCGCCCCTCTAAAGGGCCTGGGGGAAGATGTCGATTCTTCCTCCCCCTACTAGTATATTTCCAAGCTAGAGCCAAAATTGGCCACCGAGAGTGCCCATATGTCCAAAAAGCTTAAAACTATACATGGGCGAATACGGGGTTGTACAGTTAGGTTATCAAGTGTGGAATAACCAACATCCAACCAACTTGAGTTTTCATCAAGAAATTATTTGGGGTTTTCAGTCTATTACTTATTAGATGCTTGAATGTTGGTAGCTATAGGCTCGTACATATCAAAACATAAACGTTGGAGGAAATTTTCATATTTCTATGAACTTTAATCTCATTTCCCCCGATGTTCTATTTAATCCTTTAGTCAAGGCGTCTGCAACATTATCTTTTGATCTCACATCAACCAGGGTCATAATCCCTTGACTTATGAGAGAGGTCAACCAGACCTGTTTCATCCTAAGTTGCCTTTTTTTACCATTAAACAAAGTGTTCGTGAAAATCATTTTAGTAACCTGATTGTCGCAGTAAACTGCAACAGAACTCAACTTCAGGCTCGATAGTGGAATGTCCATCACCAAATCTCTTATCCACTCTGCTTCTTCTCATGCTGAAGCTAGAACGTAGAGTTCAGATTCCATAGAAGACAGTGCAATACATGATTGTCTCATGGACTTCCAGGCTATAGCTACTCCTCCTAGTGTGAAGATGAATCCACTAGTGGACTTGCCGTCGTTTACTTCTGAGCACCAAGATGCATCAGAATATCTTTCCAGAACTGGAGGATGACCACTATAACATAAAGCATACTATCAGATGTATTTTAAGTATCTCATCAGCCTATCAAGGGCATCCCAATGATCTTGACCAGGATTGCTAGTGAACCTACTTAACATGCCGACCGTAAAGGCTATGTCAGGTCTCGTACAAACCATAGCGTACATGAGGCTATCAAGCAGTTTAGAATAATCTAACTGTCGAACCGCAACTCCATCATTGGGCTTTAAGCGGTTAGAATAATCGTATGGTGTCTCAGCCGCTTTACGTTCACTGTATCCCCACGTGTCCAACATGGACTGGATGTAGTGGCTTTGACTTAGGGAAATGCCATGTTTCCCAAAGCTCACTTGCATACCTAGTATAGTGTCAAATACACCGAGGTCTGTCACGCTAAATTCTTTAATTAGACCTGACTTTACGTCATCTAATTCAGATTGATCAGATCCAAGAATAAGCATATCATCCACGTACAAGCATATTAGGGCGACTTTGTCTGATCTATGACGTATGTAAAAACATTTGTCCGAAAGACTCGACATGAATCTCATATTCTTTACAGTATAGTCAAACTTCTCATGCCATAATTTCGGTGCTTGTTTTAATCAGTATAGCGATTTTAATATCTTAAAGACATTATTTTCGTGACCGTCTATAATGAACCTTCAGGTTGACTCATGTAGATCTCTTCGGTCAGATCTTCGTTCAAGAACGCAGTCTTAACATCCATTTAATGAACAATAAAGTTCTCAATGGCCGAAATAGCAAGAAGAACCCTAATGATTGCTAAGTGACACACGGGTGAGTATACATCAAAATAGTCTACGCCGCTTACTTGTGTGAAACCTTTAGCCACCAGGCATGCTTTATACTTAGCTACGCTACCATCGTGATTTAACTTCCTTTTCAGAATCCACTTGCACCCTACAGGTTTAGCCCCTTTTGGCTTATCAACTAATGTCCAGGTGTCGTTCTGAAGGAGAGAGTTCATCTCATCCTCAATGGCTTCTTTCCAGAGTAGGGAATCCCTTGATCTCATCGCTTCCTTAAAGGTAGATGGATCATCCTCAACGTGGTAAGTGACAAAATCACTACCGAAGGTTCTGGGGGTTCTCTCTCTCACTGAAGTCCTCCTAGACTCTGAGACATTATTGTCTACCGGGACTGAATAGGAGGTGCTCGGTACTGATTCAAGGTCATTCTCAGTAATAGTTGCTTGTATGCCTGGGATTATCAGGTTCTTATCCTTAAGGAACTTATCCTCAAAGAACACATCATCGCTAGATTCAATAATTATATTATTAGACAGGTCTAAGAATCTATCTGCAACACTATCTTCAACACAACCTAAGTAGACACACGTATTGGTCCTAGGTCCAACCTTAGATCGTCTAGGGTCAGTAACCCTGACATAGGCTATACAGCCCCAGGTCTTAAGTCTAGTTAAAGACGGGGGTCTCTTAAACCAAAGCTCGTAGGGTGTAACCTTTAACTTAGCATGAGGAACTTTATTCAGAATGTGATTCGCAGTCAAGACTGCTTCGCCCCAATAAGCGGAAGACATGCCTGTAGTGAGCAGCATAGAGTTCAACATCTCTGTTAACATTCCATTCTTGCGCAAGCCATGCCTAGTTGCCCTCTTGTGGTGCTTTAGTTCTTTACTTCCTCGGTAACTTGCAGTCAGATGCGTAGTGTCCCCACTTGTTGCAGTTAAAACATTTACCCTTAAATTTCTTAGAGAGTCTACTTGATCTTGCAACCTGGGGGCTACTACGAGACGTTTTGGTCTTGTGAGGAGGAGGAGCACGCTTAGAGCTTGAAATCATGTTAGCAGCAGCCTTCGGCTTGCCAACAGCTTCCAAGGCGTGCTTTGTCCTGTTCTCGCCCTCAATGCATATGAAACGCTTGAGGTCGTTCAGACCAACCTGCAACTTTTTGCGATACATTTCCATTTTGAAATTGTACCATGAGGATGACAACTTATACACAATTGTGCCCGCAACAAAACTATCTGGTAGACTAATAGACTCACTATGCAAGAAATCAACTAAATTTTCAAATTCTGATACCTGAGAGAGAATGACTTTCTCCTCGTCGAAGCTGAAGGAGTGGAATTTGTCCACCAGATGAGCCTTTGAGAGGTTCTCCTCTTGCTTGAAGTGCTCCTCCAGTGCCTCCCAGCTCTCTTTAGCAGACTGCATCTTGATGTAGTTCTTGGTCGGGCTGGAGGAGAGGCAATTCAGCAGGTAATCCCTGCATAAGTCCCCGTCTTCGATCCAATGTGCCTCGTCTTCAGTCCCAGCAACGTCAGCATGTGTAGTCTTGATGGTGTAGAAGACGTTCAGGTATTTCATCCCGAACTGGGTGTTCAACTTCCAGTCGTTGAACTCTGTGGTCGTGAACTTCTCCAATTTGTTCATGGGCACTGAAGAGGAGAAGCTGGAGTTCCTCATCCCTTTACTTGCTTGCAAACCCTAACACTGAATCTGCCGGAAGAGAACATGGCTACCACTAAAGAGAAAACTGGATCGGCTTCACTGGATAGCTCTGGAAGCAGCAGGTCAAAGGAGGCGGCTCTACCTTTCCGATCTGAACACCGACGACCAATAGATGGCAGAGGCGGCGGCGGAACACGGAGGCAGACCTCTGCTACTTCACTGATGCAGAAGAGAGCGGTAGGAGGCCGACCGACGACGGGGACAAACTCCGAACCCAGCAACGGCGACTTTTCCTTTTTCCAATCGTCGACTCGATTTATGATCTTTGCGAGCGATGACGAGATGCGATCAAAAACGACCGAAGAACTCCTCCACCAGCGATCAGATGGGAGAACAGCAGCGGTGCTGGGACGGGAGCAGTTACAGCGACGGTTCAGTCTTCTTCTCCGATCGAGCGATGAAATCGCTATTTCGCACAGGGAAATCGCAGCGGAGAGCCGACGGGAGCAACAAGGCTTTTCCTTCTTTCTCGATCAGCGACGGGGAAGACGCGATCGAGAGTCGACGGCGACGGGGAAGACGCGATCGACGAGCCCTAGCAGGCGACTTCGAAGAGGACGCGACGTTGCTTCGGCTACAACGGCGACCTAGCGATGGCGAAGGAGGGATCGACTTCGGGGAAGAGAGAACGACGACGGCTAGCCCCTTGTTCCGCGATCGAGCGCCGACGGCGAGGCCTAAAATCGCGATCAAATGCGAGAAGGCTACGGGGATTGTTTCGAGAATGTGAGAGGCGCTCGAAACATCCGGAGGAGAGTCAAAGTGGAACTCTCTCCCCGTTGCCCCCAGCTAGGTTTATATAGAGCAAAACCTAGGGTTTCCACGCGCAAAGCCCCCGAGCCCGTTATTCGTTCGAATATACCTTTACATCAACCATGCGCGTTTTCTCACCGATCAATTGAACGAGGACGCGGCGCCGAACGGGACTTGCTCCGATTTGTTTTACGTTGTGCGATCGCACACAATACCATTTACCACCACAAGAACAACACAAAACTAGATGAATCACACAAAGTGGAAGTGGAGGAATGTCGTTACCCAACCGAGATGTTCTCAGTGTCGCCAGGCGAAACCTTGGGCCGGTCACTGGCTGGCTCTGGTGGGGAATCCGCCCGTCGTCGTCGCCAAATGGAGGAAGGCCGACAAGGTCGACGGGGGCGCTGGAGCTGGAGGTGCGGCCGTGCGGGAGTGGTGGTGTCTCACCGGTGTCTCGCCGGAGGAAGAGGAGTCGGGCCGGTGTTGCGCCGGCGGAGGGGCGGCCGATCGGTGTCGTGGTAATGGGGTTCATCGCGGCTTAGGGCCGGCGGATTGCTCCTGTCACGGGAGAACGAAGAGAGAAATCTCTCTTTTTTGGCTTAACTAATTCATTAGGGCTTTTGGCCAAAATTTGAAGTATTTATACTCCACAAGAGTAGCACTCCCCATCACACAAAATACATTATCTAATCCTAACCATCCAATGTTTATCTAAAAATAAAATGCAAGAAATAGAAAGGCAACCCATGACCGCCTAACATTTTGGTCGATCGGGCGCCAACGAGTAAAGTAAAATACGCACAAAATGTTCAAACAAATTAACATGCAAACTAAGTAATTTTTCCGCGGCTCAAGTCACGGTAAGATTTCCTCGTGTTGGGGCGAAGATCATAGCCGTGCGGCGCGTTGTCGAGTAGAACCGGGTCGGCGCCATCAATCCTCCCCCGCTCAAAACCACTCGTCACCGGTGAGTGGTGTAAACGGTAGCGGTGGAGCATGTCGTCATCAAAGCGCTCCATCTCCCCGGCGGTCACCCACGTGGCGTCACAAGTGGGGCGGTCCTTCCAACGAACCAAGTAGCGATGAACGCCGTCATCGGTGGAAGCAATGATGTCGTCCTCTAAAATCTGATCTGGAATCAAAATAACCTTCAGAAATTTGGAAAAAACATTAGCAGGGGGCAAAACATCACCCGGAGCCTCACTAGTATGTGAGGGGGGGGGGGGGGGGGGTATCTCCAATGTAGAAATATAAGGCGATGTGGTGCCAACGAGTAATAATATTTTGGTCGATCGGGCGCCCAAGGAGTAAAATAAAAGACTCATAAAATGTTCCAACATATTAGCATGCAAACTAAGTAATTTTTTCGCGGCTCAAGTCGCGGTAAGATTTCCTCGTGTTGGGGCGAAGATCATACCCGCGCGACGCGTCGTCGAGTGGAACCAGGTTGGCGCCATCGACTAGCCTCCTCTCTCCTCGACAAAGCACGACACCGTCTCCTCTCTTCACTTTTTTGGTAGATTTCTCCTTTCTGCAGCTTTCTCCTTCTCATTTTTGTGCGTTTTGAAAGATTCTCCAATTACATTTTTGTTAAACCTCCATGCTTTGTTCAGATTTTTGTAGATCCACAGTTTTATGGCAATGCTTTTTGTTGGATTTGGTTTTTGTTTGACCAAGTCAAACTCATGTTTTGATATATTTATGTGTTAATGAATAGGAGAGATAATATGTAATGAATAGGAGAGAGATTGCATTAAATGGGTAGGTGAGAAGTTGTATTTATTAGGAGAGAGGCTTTGCTTATTTTCTTTTGCCTATATAAAGGTCCTTTGTAGTTCCTTTTAAGATTGATGAAATAAAGAGATAAACTCCCCAATTCATTGTTCCTATCTTAGAGAGAGAAAGAGAGCGCCGCAGCGCTAAGGGGTGTCCGGGCGGTTTGTTTCCTAACCGCACAAGCCGGAGTGCGAGCAGACCGGCGAAGCCTGCCGAGCGAGCAGAGAAGTGCAGCTTGCGAGAGGGAACTCGCTGGGATACTCGCCAAGCGAGTAGGGGCTCGTTGGCGTCGTGGTCGCGCGAGTAGACGGGTCTAGCCGCGAGTGAGGTGCGGTCTCGCCTGGTGGTCTAGGCGCGAGGTGCTGTAGGCGAGCTCGCTTGGTTGATTCGCGCGTGTAGGCGGGAGCTCGCCCGCGCGAGTTGGTACTCGCCCAGTAGGAGGGAGGTCGCGCGGTTTGTGGTGGCGGTCTCGGTTTTGGTGTTGAATTGTGGTGCCAAGTGAAGTTGTTTGAGGAGTTGGGATTCAGCGAGAACCCATACACGTTTCCAACAAGTGGTATCAGAGGGAGGTTTACTTCCTGGAAGTAGTTTGCTCGGAAGGTCAAGTGATAAGGAGAAGATGAAGATGGGAGGTGCCATGCCAGGGCAAGTCCCAAAATTGACGAAGACCAATTATGGAAATTGGAGTATTCAGATGAAGGTGTTGCTCGCCTCGAAGGAGCTATAGGAGGTAGTAGAGGACAGCGTTGAGAAGTTTACTGCCGAAGCAGAAGCGGCATTGACTAACGCTCAGAGGACAGCTTTGAAAGAGTCTAAGAAGAGGGATAAGAAGGTTCTCTTCTTACTTTACCAAGGTGTGGATGAGGCGACCTTCGAGAAGATCTCAGATGCAGAGACATCAAAGGAGGCATGAGAGATTTTGCAACGCTCCATGCAGGGAGTCGATAAGGCAAAGAAGGTGAAGCTGCAGTCCCTTCGAGCTCAGTATGAAGTGATGAAGATGCAGGGTTCAGAGAAGGTTGGTGACTACGTGACCCGTCTGCGGATGCTCACGAATGAGATGAAGAGGAATGGAGAGGTGACTGACGATGTAAGCTTCATGGAGAAGCTCCTGCGATCTATGTCCAAGAAATTCAGACATGTGGTAGTAACAATTGAGGAGTCGAAGGATCTCACTGAGATGACGGTAGATGAACTCGTTGGCTCGCTGCAAGCCCATGAGTACCGCATGCTGCAGGATGATGAGGAGTCGAGTGGTTTGGGAAAAGCACTCCAGACTCAGCTTAACTTTGGGGAAAGCTCAGGAAGAGGAGGAGGCCAGTGTGGCCGAGGCTACCAAGGAAGAGGTAGATGAGGAAGAGGTGGAAGAGGCTTCGGAAGAAATCAGTACAACCAGAAGGAGGCCGAGCAACCTCACGGTTGGAGACATGATGGAGGCGGAAGAGGAAGAGGCCAAGGGAGAGGCCAAGGCAGAGGACAAGGAAGGGACCAGGGAAGAGGTGAAGGAAGAGGAAGAGGTGATATGTCACAAATTCAATGTTACAACTGCAACAAGTTCGGGCATATGAGCTATGATTGTTGGGCTCCAAGGAAGGGAGGAGAAGCGAACCACTATGCTGAGGCAAGTAACACGGGTGGTGACCCGATGATGTTCCTTACCATCCAAGGTGCTGCAGGAGGAAGGAACGGAGTGTGGTACTTGGATACTGACGCAAGTAACCACATGTGTGGAGATAAGGAGTTGTTCACCAGCCTTGAGGCAAATGGGGGTGAAGTTAGTTTTGGCGACGCCTCAAAAATATTTGTGGAAGGAAGAGGAGTGATAGCGGTCACTATGAATGGGAAGGAGGTACAGATCACCGATGTCTTCTATGTGCCAGGCTTGAGGAGTAACATCCTAAGTCTTGGGCAGCTAGTAGAGAAGGGCTATCGTGTCCTACTGAGGGATAATACCTTAGCTATGAAGGATAGTCAAGGAAAAGAAGTGGTGAGAGTGAAGATGGCGACGAACCGCCTCTTTCCTCTAAGTGTGGATGCCAAGGAGACGACATGTCTTGCGAAGACAGGAGAAGAAGAGGAAGCTTGGCTATGACACCACCGGTTGGGCCATCTGGGGTTCACAGGCCTGAAGCTGCTGTCAGGTTCCAAGATGGTGGATGGGCTGCCTATGATCACACCTCCTCATAGGGTCTGTGAGGCATGCACGAAAGAGAAGCAGAGGAGAGAAACTTTTGAGGGTGGCAAGTCCAGGAGAGCAACAAGGCCGTTGAAGTTAGTTCACTCGGACATCTAGGCTGAGGCACTTGACAAGTTCAAGGAGTTCCAGACGATGGCTGAGAAGGAGAGTAGTCAACCTGAAAGATATTGTACCTACTCACCTAGAGGGGGGGGGGAGGGGGTGAATATGTGACTTAAATCTTTTTAACTTTTTAGGCAGAATTCAGATTATATCACAGAGTTCTAGTTACTTTATCACAGCACACAAGCAGCAATCACAGAATTACACAAGCACACAGTAGACACACAGATTTATAGTGGTTCCCCAAGGTTTGGGTACATCCACTTTCCCCCTTCGCCTATCTAGTAGTGTACTAGATTCGGCCAAACTCCTCCACTATCTCAGATCCTCAGATCTTACACTCAGAACCTTAACCAGGTTCCTACAGCTCAGGCCCAAGGCCCTACAACTCAGTCTTCTCCAAAGACCTACACTCAGCTTTTTCACAAAGCCTACACTCAGCCACAGCAGGCCTACACTCAGCCACAACAGGCCTACACTCAGAGATACAAATCTCCTACGCTCAGGCACACAGGCCCTACACTCAGCCTTTATAATTACAGGCTTACAAACTCAGATCCTTAAGGATCCTACAAGATAATATGAATACAAAATGTAAACCCTACAACTCAGTGAAAAGAGAGAAGAGTTGTGAGACTCTTGATGAGTTCTTGGAAGAACTCAGCTGAGATCAAACTGACTTGGCTTTCTTCAAAGCTTCTTGAATGTAGAACACAATAAGATTGATCTCCTCTGCAGTTGATCCTTGATCTCTGCTACTTAAGATTCAGAACAAAATCTGAACCCTTCTTCTCAGCCTGGTTCCAACGACTGTCTTCTTGGATGGAGCTCTCTCTCTCCAACTTCTTAGATCTTCACTAGATTCTTCAATGAATAGCTAGATCTTCTTTGTATTACTTGATCACTTGAACCACTGTTGAATCATCTTTTATGTAGACAGTATAAGCCTATATATAGGCCTTCTTCATGGTAACCGGCTGGTCCGGTTCATAACTGATTTTTGACAACTCTGACAGGTGCAGTAGACCGGCTGGAATGGCAGCTGTCAAGTCATCCAGTCAGTTCTTGAAAATTCTATAACTGTCTGAAGGTGTCGAGACTGTCTGTCTTTAAGTGTCGACACTTATAGACCAAGTGTCGACACAAGTTGACTAAGTGTCGACACTAGCCTACAAGGTGTCGACACAACTCCTTGTGTTGTAGAATTCACTTCTCGACACAGCTTCTTCATAATGTGTCGACACTGATATTGAGTGTTGACACAACACTTTGTTCTTCAGCACTTTGTTGAATTCTTCTAAGTGTCGACACAACTCCTTTGTGTCGACACATCTTCATGTGTTGAACTTGTTAAGTGTCGACACTTCTTCTTGGTGTCGACACAAGCCTTCAGTGTTGATACTTGCTGAGTGTCGACACAGCTCCTTGTGTCGACACATTCTTCTTCTGTTGAGACTCTGGATGAGTGCCGACACAACTCCTTAGTGTCGACACTTGTACTTAGAATTTTGTTGAACTTTGCTAAGTGTCGACACAGCTCCTTGTGTCGACACTTTCTTCAAGTGTTGAGTCTTCTGCTGAGTGTCGACACATTCTTTCTTGTGTCGACACTTTCTTAAAGTGTTGACTCTTCTGCTGAGTGTCGACACATTCTTTATTATGTCGACACTTTCTTCAAGTGTTGACTCTTCTGCTGAGTGTCGACACATTCTTTATTATGTCGACACTTATACTTAGATTCTGCTGACTTTAGTTGAGTGTCGACACAGCCTCCAAGTGTCGACACTTTCTGATGTAGACACAGTTCCTCTGGGTGTCGACACAACTGCTAAGTGTCGACACTGCTTCACTGGACTTTTCTTCATTGAGTGTCGACACAGCTCCTTGTGTCGACACTTTCTGTCTGGTGTCGACTCTGCATCCCTAGTGTCGACACAATGACTCCAAGTGTCGACACTGCTTTCCTGGGTGTCGACACAAGTCTTCTTAAGTGTCGACACTTTCCCTCTGGGTGTCGACACATGAACTTAAAAACTTTTTCATCTTCCCTGCAAATACTTAACCTGCACAAGTAAACTCAACATACATCAAATACATTTTGATGTATATCTTTGAGTAGGGTGAGGCTTCTTCAAATCAGGTACATTTAAACCAATGTACCCAACAATCTCACCCTATTTGGAGAAGTCATAACCCTCAGTCAATGATATACACCATACAGAATAAAATCATAGCATGGTGTAAAGCAGGATTATATAACAGGGCAAACATAAACATGTATCAAACAAAACATGTATACACAGATATCATTTCAGAACAATTATGAAATAAATATATCACACAGCATATTGTTCTAATCAACTTTGTCATGTTCATTATACAAAAGTTTACAAAATGTTTTAAAATCAAAATATTACAACTGTAAACTTAAGATAAATTCTATTCTAATTCTGATCAGCCTCCTTAATCACAATTCCTTTTCCTGATTGTACTTTGGCTTGTACAGGGGCTTCAGCAACTTCAGTATCAGCAGACTTTTTCCCTTTCAGATCCTTCTTCTTTAGCTCTTCAGCTTTAATCTTTTGCCTCTCAAAATAATGATATGGCTTGGGAAAGTACTTGCTAGGCTCCTGATCAGTAGGAGGTAGCTTTCCCATCTTGGCCTTTCTCCTGTATTGCACTATGACTTCTTTCCTTGTCTCATGCTTTCTCCATTCCAATTCAGAAAACCATTTATTTCTGTCTTGAATATTATCTTTTGCAGCTTTCCATGCAGTTAAGATAATGTTTCTTGAAGTGGGACTCCACTGCTCAAAGTCTGGTCTTTGTTCAGCTTGCTCTCTGAACCTCTTCTTAGACAGTCTGGCCTCTTGCTCTTTCAGTAAAGCTTCTTGCATAGCCTCAGATACTGGCTGAACCACCTTCTCTATGATGACATTGTCCTTTCCCCCAGGTGGGCTATACATGGACTGTATATCAACATGTATCATATCAAAATCTGGAGGAGGGTAGATGACTTGAGCCACTTCAGGTTGCTCCCCTCCTAGATATGCAGGATGTATCTCAGATTCTGCTACATTGTCATCATCACATAAAGGAGGATATCCAAGAGTAGCTCTGATAGAATTAGAAATCCACTTGACATGATCAGAGCTGGCTTTGACTAACACCCTCTCCCCCTTTATGACTTCTCTTTCCATGTGATCTCTTAGATCATCCTTTTGAAATCTTACTTGGTTATCCAAATAGTTGACTCTATCTTTAAAGAAAGGTTTTAACCTTTGGAGTTTTTCTGAGATCAGTTTATGAGAATCTTGAATAGTAGATGTAACAGCAGTGATGCTCCCTTGTAAGGCTTTATCAAATTCTGACATAGCAGTAGCATTAGAGGTAGTCAATCCAGCAACTATGTTCTTCATCTCAGTGACAATTGCATTGTGTGAAGCAGTTAAGTTATCATTCATTCTGATCTGATTTTCAAGAACATATCCTTGCTTCAGTGCAATGTCATCTACTTGAGCTTTTATTTTCTCTTGATGAGTTGTTAGATAGACTACTGCATTCCCTCTCTTGTGGAAGCAGTCAGTCATCTCCTTCTTATTAAGATTCATTTCAAATCTTATAGACTTAATATCCTGGGCCAGATCAAACTGTAAAGACTTGTGCCCCTCATCCTGTTGGATCCCTAGTTGATTTGGGGTAGGTTCACTGACTTAGGATGTGACCCATCATGTATAGTCTGGGTCAAGTTTGTGTCTTAGAGTCTAGGACAGTCCTCTATCTCAACTTCAGATGGACCAGCCTTCTTCAAGACCTTCAGGAACTCCAGATCTATCGGATTTTCAGACTAAGTGAAATGAGTTCGACGTTCGTCGAACTCAGCTCGACGAAGGAAGTTGTGCGCTCGACGATCGTGAGACAATTCGCAGTACTGAGCTCGACGAACTTTGTTCTTTGCTCGACGAACCCCAGGTTCTACTTCAAGCATTCTCAGGACTACTTCAAAATTTCTCTAAGTCCAGCTTTATGCTTCGGTCGACAAATTATTTTCTGAGCTCGACGAACTTGGACCTCAAGTTCACAGCTTCTCAGGTCGACGAATGCTAAATCTGTACTCGACGATTTTTTTGTGCTCAGAGAATCTGTGTCGACACTTAGGGCTTGTGTCAACACCAGGCGATTTGTGTCGACACCCAGGATTTCAGTCGATACCAGCTTGTGTCGACACCAGAGGTTTTGTGTCGACACCAAGACCAATCTGTCGACACCAGAGGAGTTGTGTCGACACCAAGACCAATCTGTCGACACCAGAGGAGTTGTGTCGACACCAAGACCAATCTGTCGACACCATTTTGTGTCGACACAGTTTTTCAGCAGATGCAGAGTATTTTGTCCAAGTCCAGAACTTTTCTCAGCTCGACGAACTCAGCTCAGCTCGACGAACTCAGCTCAGCTCGACGAACTCAGCCCAGCTCGACGAACTCAGCACAGCTCGACGAATTCAAGACTCTGTTCGACGAATTCTGTTCTTCGGTCGACGATTCCAGACTAGGTCTTCTTCTGTTCCCGTCTCATTTCATGGCGCTGATTCCTGTACAATTAATGACAGTTCTTCACAGAATACTACCGTTAGGATGCACAGTTAATTCTGGATTATTTCATGCCGTTTTCCCATGGAAACAGTTGGGAAAATAATTAATTGCTGCTTCCTTTCCAGGCCGTCTGTCATTACTGCTCGACATTCAAAAATTCGAAGGCTCTCCTTGACAGAGAGAGAGATATATACAGAAACTAGAAGAAATTGAACAAGTAGACAACACCAGAACATCTAGAACAGCATAGACAGTAATTCAGACAACACATGAAAAGGATTTCATTCTTGGCCCAGAGATAAATTGATCTAGAAGAAGAAGAAGAACATTACATCAATATCAAGAGTATTCTTCATCTGCTCAGGAGAACTTCAAAACAATACATTCATATCAGTTGCAAGAAGTTCCTGAAGAATCTCTCTGAACCTGGAAGTCTAGGTCTTTGAAGACCTATCACCCTGAAGCAGTGCTCCAGTTTTTCTTCCTGAACCGTTCTACATCTCAGGGGGAGCAAAACTGCTAAACAACATCCACAAGTCTTCTCATTTGACTTGAGAAAGAGAAGACCTCATCACTCTCTCACTCTACCTCTGTACAGGGTTTTAATTCCCTTCAAAATTATTCTGGTTACAAGTCTCCCACCAAAAGACTTGAGAGTTTAGTTTTTGGGAACCTGATCAAAACCCCATTGGTGTCAGGACACCTGATCAACCCCTTCCTGCAGTGGATTCCTACCAGGGTGGTAGAAGAGTGTGTAACAGTCCAAATTTCTGAAGCAGGAAATTTTTGGGTGACACAGCCTGGGACACGGGCGTGTCAGCGGACACAGCCTGCGACACGGGCGTGTCGCAGGGCGTGTCGAGGTTGTGTCGACGATCGGCCTTGGTGTCGACGATTTTTCGCTCGACGATGTGTCGAGAAGAGACACACGGCCCAGGACACGGGCGTGTCCAAGGCCGTGTCGTATGCTCGACGACTTTTACTCGACGATCGTCGAGTGTCGAGACATGAGTGTCGAGACGTGGGTGTCGAGTGTCGAGAAGTTGCACACGGCCTGTGACACGGGCGTGTCACAGGGCGTGTCAAGTCGGGTCGACGATCTCAGCCCTACGAAGCTTTTCGACAGGGCGTGTCTTTGTGTCGTGTCTGGGCACACGGCCTGGGACACGGGCGTGTCACAGGCCGTGTGAAGTCTCGGGATGTTTTGGGATTTTTTTCGCCCAGGTACACGGCCACAGACACGGGCGTGTTCGAAGGCGTGTTGGTGACACGGCCCATGACACGGGCGTGTCCCATGGGCGTGTCACTGGTTTGGATAGGTCGGTTGACCACCGCTTGAGGCACACGGCCTGGGACACGGCCGTGTCACAGGCCATGTCAGGTCAAATTTAGCTTTTCTGGCAGGTTTGTGGCCGTCCATTTCTTCAGCTAGGATCCAAGGGCTGAAACTGCTTTCCTCTGTTCCTAAAGGCCGAAACTGAGAACTTCTTCTCATTTTTCCTTGGCCTTGATCTTTCTTCAAGTTAAGAGAGAAAGAGGGAGAGAAAGGAGGAGGAAGAAGGGGAAGGGCTGCTGCTGGTGGTGCTGCGGTTTACCGATGAGAGTTCCGAAGCCGGCGTTGCGGAGGAAACGCTCTTGCGAGTCTTTCAAGCAAGCTTTGAGGTCATGGCACCGAAGCGGTCGTCAAGGGTAACGACTTTTCTTCCTAGCCATGTGAAGGCTTCCTTTTAACATATCTTGTGATTTCCCCCACTAAGAGGTGGCTGATTTTGGGAATCTTTGGGTGGATGTTTGACATCCCCTTTGTTAGCATATAGATCTGGAAATGGAGTACGGAATAGGCATGTTGTGTGAAGCCCATCTGGACAGGTTGGTCTAGATTGGTGATGTTGCATACGAACCGGAGAAGACTCCGTGATCACGTGTAGTTTAAGGAGTCTACGGGTTATGCCTGTGAAAAGGAGTAGCAGGAAGTACTGGGGTGGTAGCCCAGGAAAAAATAGCCATGTGATGTTTTTGGGTCCAACCTGTGAATGAGGCACAGGAAGTACTGGTGTGACCAGGAAAGACCCTTTGTGATGCTTGATGTCGTAGGGTGTCCACCTGTGAAGCGAGTAACAGGAAGTACTGGCAAGATAGCCAGGAAAGACCCCTGATATTTGTGTTTGTGCGGTGTCCACCTGTGGAGAGAGTCACAGGAAGTACTGGGAGGCCCAGGAAAGACCCGCTGTTGTGCTAAGATAATGGGTATAGCGAAATACCCAGGCTTGAATGCCAAGAACAGGATTGGTGAGACCGACCCGCGCCTTTGATATAGCCATGAGTACGCGGTACTCGGAGAAGGCAAGGCGATTTGAGCAACGGGGGTTGGAGGATCCGACCTGCGCTATGTCCGTCCGACGTGAGACCAAAAGGTGCGGTCTGTTGGAGCGCATAGCAAGAGTCTTCGGCCTGCACGCCATGACACAATGGGGGGCTACGGGCCATCCCGGTGTAGGAAGATTAACTCCGGCTGCATGCCATGGAGTAAATGCTCAAGAGATTTACCGTTGGGTTGTGACCCTAATACGGTGGTGGGCAAGAGCTTTGCCAGAACACCAAGAATGTGCCCTGAGTGCACGAACCGTTGGGCCGGGTGGCGAACGGTTGTGATGGCTTGTGTGCGTGAAAGCACATTTTGATGATATATTGTCATACTTGTGATTGAATATACTTGCAGGTAAGAATACCGCTGCCCCGAGAGAAGGGGTAGGGTCGTTATAATTTGGTCAGCTAAACGCTGACAGTTGCTTTTATTTGCCACCGTTGGGTGGATTGTCCCTGGACAGGTGCTGGAGAGCCGAGCAGGACGCATAGAGGTTGATATACCTGCTGTTGTTGCTGCTACTGTTGTGAGCCCTCGAAGGCTCTATGTTCTGTTGTGTATTTTCTTTTCGTGTGGCCGGCCTGCTCGCCAATTGTTTTAGGCCACTGTTTGAAAGCCATGTAAAGGCCCTAAGGCCAACTCTTTGTACTTGTTGTAAGACATTCCTATATTGTATAAAATGTGGAATTTTATGTTTGGACATTCATGAGGAGTTCCAGTTGTAGTCTAGGCTTCCGCTAGAATGATTTGTGATAGGTGCGATGCGCTACTCTGGTATCATCCTGTACCTTCACCGCCTGTTTTGTGATATATACTGTGGGGCCCCGGCCGGACCTTCTAGAATATACCATATGAACGGATGGGGTTGTTACATTTTTGGTATCGGTCGTCTTGGTCTTTCCCTCTCGAAGTCGTGGTCGACTTCTTTTGTGGGGTAGCGAGCACGTGTTTGTGCAAACCAAAGTCTACGAATGAACTCCTGAATGTCCATGATAGGATGTACATTTGTGTGTTTGTGGAACCTGTGTGTTCTTATTTTGTGTTGTTTGCTTGGGTACGACCGCTAATGTGTGTGTCTTGTCCACCTTTAGGTGACACGAAGTGGATCTGGGCCGTCTGAGCCCCAGCGTTCTGATGAAAGTACGGCACCAGCCGTGGTGCCTACACCTCCACCGTCTGCGGAACATGTGCGTTTAGTTGCGGAGGCCTTATTTACCATTATCCAAGGCCAGCCACTTAGGCAGGAACAAGCGGCTGTGAGGCCAAAACAGGTGGCGGCAAGGCCGGAACCTGTAGTGGATGTGGCTCCTCGAGCGGCTGAGAAGCAGCTAACGCGGTTTATGAGTTTCCATCCGCCTACGTTCTCGGGAGCGGGAACTCCGACGCAGGCTGAGGATTGGCTATCACGCGTCAAGCGAGTGATGACGGCGATTGGAACAGCGGAGCATCAGAAAGTTACTTTAGTTAACTTCTTGCTTGAAGGAGAAGCTCGATTGTGGTGGGATGAGATGGAGTTGCATCATTTGGCGGGTCATCCTTTAACCCAAGTATCCATGGAAGAATTCTCCAGACTCTTCCTAGCGAAGCACCTTCCTGCGGCTCAGCGGATAGCTATGGAAAATGAATTCCAACGGTTG
Organism: Platanthera guangdongensis; assembly: GCA_039583875.1. Lineage (NCBI taxonomy): Eukaryota > Viridiplantae > Streptophyta > Magnoliopsida > Asparagales > Orchidaceae > Platanthera > Platanthera guangdongensis. Next base: position 175,784,440 of record CM077161.1, read on the forward strand.
ACTCAAGGTGATGGCAGTGTTGACGCGTACCTTCATGAATTTACTCGCTTGGGGCGGTATGCGGGTTCTATATTTGCTGATGAATAGAGGAAGACCAACAGGTTCTATGAAGGACTGAGGGACGAGCTGAGGTTCCTTGTGTCAAGTTCTGTGAACCAAGGTTTCCAAGCGTTGGTTGATACTGCGAGCGCGCTGGAGAAGGATATGAAAAGGGTGCAAGGGAAGAGAGCCTTGGCGGTGTCACAACCGGAGTGGAAGGCTCCCCGATCGGGGAAACCATTTTATAAGAAGAGATGGGGCAAGAAGTCCAAGCCTAGTGGACAAGCTCCTTCATCCGTTGCAACGGGAGCAACGTCAGGGGCAACCTCCAAGTCAGATACTCGTATCTGCATCAATTGTGGCCGAATGGGGCATATTGCACGAGATTGTAGGATGCCGCCAAAGAGTGAAAAGAAGGCGGGAGCATCTTATGCAGAAAAAGGAAAGGCGGTGGTGGATTCCTCTGCCTCGCAGGCGCAACCCCGGGTGTACAATCTTGGCCTGCAAGAGGCCATCAAGCAGAGTGACGTGGTCACAGGTATGAGTTTAGTTTTGCATATGCTATTGTTTGTATGCTTTGCTTAGTACCCCTATGTTTGCGGTTTGTGTGTGTGACATGTTTGTCATAGGCTTTGTGATGATTCGGGACACGCTGGCGCGAGCACTGTTCGATACGGGTGCATCGCATTCTTTTCTGTCTAGTGAGTTTATTACGCGGCTTGGGATACCCAGTCGTGTAAAGATAGATAACGTCAGAGTGGTGTTGCCGAATGGCTGTTGGATGCTTGCGGATCAAGCTTGCGATGTGGCGGTTCAGTTAGGAAGTCGGGATTTTCATTTAACTGTATTTGTTTTGCCAATATCGGAATTCGACGTGATTTTTGGGATGGATTGGCTTGCGGAGCAACATGCTATGATTGATTGCCAGTCCAAAGAAATCACGTTGGGCCAGAATACCGAACAGGAGACAAAGTTCGCGGGTATGCGAGGAGTGGGCGGGACGTTGATGTCTGCACTCCAGGTAGTCAAGGCTGTTCGGAAGGGTGCGGAGTGTTACTTTGCACTTATTCAGGCTGTTGAGCCTAAGGCCAGTTTGTGCGAGGTTCCGATTGTGGCAATTTACAGATGTGTTTCCCACGGATCTCCCTGGGCTACCACCCCAGCGGGAGATTGACTTCACGATCGAGTTGGTGTCAGGTGCGAAACCTGTGGCCCGCTCGCCATATCGCGTTGCGCCAAAATAGATGGCGGAGTTGAAGGTTCAACTACAAGAAATGCTAGAGCAAGGTTATTTACGCCCAAGCATGTCACCTTGGAGCGCGCCTGTGCTTTTTGTAAAGAAGAAAGACGGTGGGTTGCGATTGTGTATCGATTATCGTGAACTGAATAAGCTGACCGAAAAAAATAAGTATCTGATACCCCGGATTGATGAGTTATTCGATCAGCTGGTGGGCTCGACCGTCTATTCGAAGTTGGACCTAAAGTCTGGTTATTACCAGTTAAGAATTCGGGAAGGTGACATTCCCAAAACCGCATTTGGAACGCGTTATGGGCACTATGATTTCACATTCATGCCATTTGGACTGTGTAATGCGCCCTCAGTGTTTATGGATCTGATGCACCGTATTTTTCGCGAGTACCTGGATCTATTTGTGATAGTGTTCATTGATGACATCCTGGTGTACTCGAAGTCCAAAGCTGAGCATGAGATTCACTTGCGGTTGGTGTTGAACACGTTGAGGCAAAATCAGCTCTATGCCAAGTTCTCGAAATGCGAGTTTTGGCTATCGTCAGTGGCATTTTTGGGCCATGTGGTGAGTGGAGCGGGCATTGCAGTGGATCCAGCGAAGATAAGGGCCATCCAGGAGTGGCCAATGTTGTCTTCCGTGGCCGAGGTCAGGAGTTTCCTTGGACTTGCGGGCTACTATAGAAGATTTGTGGAAAACTTCTCGCGGATCGCTTTGCCGCTCACCACATTGACGCGTAAAGATCAGAAGTTCGTTTGGACGCCAGAGTGCGCACGAGCTTTTGAAGAGCTGAAGATTCGGTTGACCACGGCGCCAGTATTGTCTTCGCCAAGTGGGACCGATGGATTTGTAATTTATAGTGATGCCTCAGGGAGCGGCTTAGGCTGCGTTCTTCTGCAGAGCGGAAAGGTGATTGCTTATGGCTCACGCCAGCTGAAGGTGCACGAGCGAAATTATCCCGTCCATGATTTGGAACTAGCGGCGGTGATTTTTGCACTCAAGTTGTGGCGACACTACCTTTATGGTGTGAAGGTGGAGATCTATACCGATCATAAGAGCCTAAAGTATCTTTTGGAGCAGAAAGACTTGAACATGCGACAACGAAGGTGGTTGGAGTTCCTTGGGGACTACACTTTCGAGATTCACTATACGCCCGGGAAGGGGAATGTTGTCGCGGATGCCTTGAGTCGGCGGGCTCCGGCTAGAGCGAATTGGTTACAAAGGCATGATAAACGTCTTATCCAGGAGTTGGAGGCGTTAGAGATCTATTGTGTTGACAAGAATTCCACTGCCACTGCATGTTTGAACTGGATCGAGGTGCAATGTGACCTTGCGGACCGAGTTCGACGGGCAACGGAGTTGGATGAAGATCTCTTACGCTATGTGAATGAAGGGCCAGAGGGCAAATTCACCTGAATTGACGGTCTTTTGCGAAAAGAGGGCCGTTTGTGCGCCCCAAATGTGGGGAAACTGAGGGAAGAATTGATGTATGAAGCGCACTTTACAAAGTATTCCATTCACCCCGGGAGCACAAAGATGTTCAACGATATGAAGAAGCTTTTCTGGTGGCCAGGGCTCAAGAAAGATGTTGCCCTTTATGTCTCCAAATGCCAAACATGTGCGATGGTGAAGGCAGAATGCCAAAAGCCGGGCGGTTATTTGAAGTCACTGTCGATCCCAGAGTGGAAATTTGATGATATTTCCATGGATTTTGTGCACGGGTTGCCAAGATCGCAGCGAGGAAATGATTCCATTTGGGTGATTGTTGACCGGCTAACGAAAGTGGCACATTTTCTCCCGAACAGGCGAGATGATTCAGTTGAAAGTTTGGCAAAGTTATATGTTGACCAGATTATACGACTTCACGGTATTCCTCGGAGCATCGTCAGTGATCGAGATGAGCGATTCACGTCAAATGATTGGCGGCAAGTTCACCGACTGTTGGGCACGAAGTTGACTTTCAGTACGGCCTTTCATCCCCAAACGGATGGCCAAACTGAACGTACCAACAGAACCATGGAGGACATGCTCCGAATGTACGCCCTTGACTTCGGAAATAGATGGGAAGATCATCTCTATATGGTCGAGTTTGCATATAATAACAGCTACCAGGCGAGCATTGAGATGGCACCATATGAAGCTTTATATGGAAGGAAGTGTCGTACTCCCTTGGCTTGGGTAGAAGCGGGCGAAGCTCGGTTTTTAAACCAAATGAGATTGATGAAGCAAACTCAACCATCCGGACTATTCGAGAGAGATTGCTTATTGCTCAAGATCGACAAGCAAAGTACTACAACGCCAAGCACCGGAACGTGGAATTTGCGGTTGGCGATTGGGTCTACTTGAAGATCAAGCCATTCAACGGTGTCTTCAGGATTCGACGATTGAAAAAGTTGAATCCAAGATATTTGGGTCCTTCTGAAGTGGTTGAGCGAGTTGGCGAAGCGGCTTATCGACTAGCTCTGTCGGCAGACTTGGGTGTATTACATGATGTATTTCACATCTCGGTGCTTCGGAAGGTCGTGAAAGATCCAGCTCAAGTGATCGCGGATGATCGTGTGCCGGTGGAGTATGGGCTAACAACGAGAGTTAGACCCATTCAGATCGAAGATCGAGCCGAGAAACAGTTGCGGAACAAGAATGTCGGCATGGTAAAAGTCCGCTGGGACAACTGCGGCCGTGAAGAACTGACATGGGAGCGTGAGCAAACCATGCGAGAAGAATTCCCTGAGTTGTTTTTGTAATATGGAGAGAGGATGTTGTAACATAAATTTTGTATGTTGTAACATTTTTCTTGTTGGTTACTGTTGCTTTTCCAGTATCTGAATTTCGAGGACGAAATTTTTTTTAGGAGGGGCGGATTGTAACAGTCCAAATTTCTGAAGCAGGAAATTTTTGGGTGACACGGCCTGGGACACGGGCGTGTCGCAGGGCGTGTCGAGGTTGTGTCGACGATCGGCCTTGGTGTCGAGGATTTTTCGCTCGACGATGTGTCGAGAAGAGACACACGGCCCAGGACACGGGCGTGTCCAAGGCCGTGTCGTATGCTCGACGACTTTTACTCGACGATCGTCGAGTGTCGAGACATGAGTGTCGAGACGTGGGTGTCGAGTGTCGAGAAGTTGCACACGGCCTGTGACACGGGCGTGTCACAGGTCGTGTCAAGTCGGGTCGACGATCTCAGCCCGACGAAGCTTTTCGACAGGGCGTGTCTTTGTGCCGTGTCTGGGCACACGGCCTGGGACACGGGCGTGTCACAGGCCGTGTGAAGTCTCAGGATGTTTTGGGATTTTTTTCGCCCAGGCACACGACCACAAACACGGGCGTGTTCAAAGGCGTGTTGGTGACACGGCCCATGACACGGGCGTGTCCCATGGGCGTGTCACTGGTTTGGATAGGTCGGTTGACCACCGCTTGAGGCACACGGCCTGGGACACGGCCGTGTCACAGGCCGTGTCAGGTCAAATTTAGCTTTTCTGGCAGGTTTGTGGCCGTCCATTTCTTCAGCTAGGATCCAAGGGCTGAAACTGCTTTCCTCTGTTCCTAAAGGCCGAAACTGAGAACTTCTTCTCATTTTTCCTTGGCCTTGATCTTTCTTCAAGTTAAGAGAGAAAGAGGGAGAGAAAGGAGGAGGAAGAAGGGGAAGGGCTGCTGGTGGTGGTGCTGCGGTTTACCGACGAGAGTTTCGAAGCCGGCGTTGCGGAGGAAACGCTCTTGCGAGTCTTTCAAGCAAGCTTTGAGGTCATGGCACCGAAGCGGTCGTCAAGGGTAACGACTTTTCTTCCTAGCAATGTGAAGGCTTCCTTTTAGCATATCTTGTGATTTCCCCCACCAAGAGGTGGCTGATTTTGGGAATCTTTGGGTGGATGTTTGACATCCCCTTTGTTAGCATATAGATCCGAAAATGGAGTACGGAATAGGCATGCTGTGTGAAGCCCATCTGGACAGGTTGGTCTAAATTGGTGATGTTGCATACGAACCACAGAAGACTCCGTGATCACGTGTAGTTTAAGGAGTCTACGGGTTATGCCTGCGAAAAGGAGTAGCAGGAAGTACTGGGGTGGTAGCCCAGGAAAAAATAGCCATGTGATGTTTTTGGGTCCAACCTGTGAATGAGGCACAGGAAGTACTAGTGTGACCAGGAAAGGCCCTTTGTGATGCTTGATGTCGTAGGGTGTCCACCTGTGAAGCGAGTAACAGGAAGTACTGGCATGATAGCTAGGAAAGACCCCTGACATTTGTGTTTGTGCGGTGTCCACCTGTGGAGAGAGTCACAGGAAGTACTGGGAGGCCCAGGAAAGACCCATTGTTGTGCTAAGATAATGGGTATAGCGAAATACCCAGGCTTGAATGCCAAGAACAGGATTGGTGAGACCGACCCGCGCCTTTGATATAGCCATGAGTACGCGGTACTCGGAGAAGGCAAGGCGATTTGAGCAATGGGGGGTGGAGGATCCGACCTGCGCTATGTCCGTCCGACATGAGACCAAAAGGTGCGGTCTGTTGGAGCGCATAGCAAGAGTCTTCGGCCTGCGCGCCATGACACAATGGGGGGCTACGGGCCATCCCGATGTAGGAAGACTAACTCCGGTTGCATGCCATGGAGTAAATGCTCAAGAGATTTACCGTTGGGTTGTGACCCTAATACGGTGGTGGGCAAGAGCTTTGCTAGAACACCAAGAATGTGCCCTGAGTGCACGAACCGTTGGGTCGGGTGGCGAATGGTTGTGATGGCTTGTGTGAGTGAAAGCACGTTTTGATGATATATTGCCATACTTGTGATTGAATATACTTGCAGGGAAGAATACCGCTGCCCCGAGAGAAGGGGTAGGGTCATTATAATTTGGTCAGCTAAACGCTAACCGTTGCTTTTATTTGCCACCGTTGGGTGGATTGTCCCTGGACAGGTGCTGGAGAGCCGAGCGGGACGCATAGAGGTTGATATACCTGCTGTTGTTGCTGCTACTGTTGTGAGCCCTCGAAGGCTCTATGTTCTGTTGTGTATTTTCTTTTCGTGTGGCCGGCCTGCGCGCCAATTATTTTAGGCTACTGTTTGAAAGCCATGTAAAGGCCCTAAGGCCAACTCTTTGTACTTGTTGTAAGACATTCCTATATTGTATAAAATGTGGAGTTTTATGTTTGGACATTCATGAGGAGTTCCAGTTGTAGTCTAGGCTTCCGCTAGAATGATTTGTGATAGGTGCGATGCGCTACTCTGGTATCATCCTGTACCTTCACCACCTGTTTTGTGATATATACTGTGGGGCCCCGGCCGGACCTTCTAGAATATACCATATGAACGAATGGGGTTGTTACAGAGTGGACTACCCAGATTTGGGGAACCACTATAAAATTCTTGTGTCGTCTGGTTGCTTTCTTTTCCTTTTTGTTTTTTGGCCTTGCTCTGTGATTGTGCTGTGTTTAGTCTTTTGCTGCTTTCTGATTTATTGTATTTGCTGCACACACACACAAAAATACAACAGCAGTTGTAAAAGTTTTAAAATCGCCATATACTCTATTTACCCCCCTCTAGAGTATATCAGATCTAACTGCACTTTCAATTGGTATCAGAGGGAGGTTGGTTAAACATACCATACCTGATTGGTTGTACAGGCTAACACCTGAACCCAAAGATCCCTTAGTTAGATCTCTTTGCTTTTATTCTGTTACTAGATTTTGTTCTCACATACATGGCCCAAAACAAGGATTATACAAGCATCAGACCTCCAGTGTGCAATCTTAACAAGTTTGCCATCTGGAAGGCAAGAATCAGATTATATATGAACTTCATTGATGAGGATATTTTCTCTGTCATCTCAACAGGTGTTCCTCCAGCTCCTACAACTTTTGCCAGCACATCAACTAATCTGAGTGCAGTACCACCTCCAGACAACACTGAAGCCTATAAGAAAGCCAAGATGGCTGATGCAAAGGCTATGAATATTCTGGCCCAAATAATGTCAGATGACATATTTCAGAAGGTGGCTGAGTGCATCTCAGCCAAGGCCATTTGGGACTCTCTCAATCAAATAGTAGCAGGCTCAGCTGATGAAAGAAAGGATAGAAGATCCAGTCTCATTTCTCTCTATGATAATTTCAAAAAGGATGAGACAGAATCAGTGGCTGAGATGTACAATAGGTTAAGTTCAATCATTAGTGAACTCAAGACTGTGGACAAAGACATCACCTTAACTGAGGTGAATGATAAGATACTGATGTGTTTCCCCAGTTCATGGGACTCCAGAATCTGGCCAATCAAAGAAGCCAGAAGCCTCAATGAGATCACAACAGAATCTCTGCTAGGCAAGCTGAAGTCATATGAGAAGCTTGTCAAATCAAGAGAGGCAGCAGAACAGAAGGTAACTACACCAGTTAGGAAGGAGCACAGCTTGGCCTTCAAAGCTTCTGAAGACAATGAAACATCTACCTCCAATGAAGAGTTAATGAGCCTCTTTGCCAAAAGATTCTACAAAATGGCAAGAAAGGATTTTAGAAGAAAATCATCCAGGCAGGATGATAAACCCAAATATGACAAGACACCAACTAAGGAGGTTGTGTGTTTTGGCTGCAGAAAGCCAGGGCACTATATTTCAGAATGCCCAGAAAATCAGAAAAAGGACAAGGGCAGAGACAAGGATTCCAGAAGAAAACAAAGCAGCAGATCCTCCTCCAACAAGTATAAAAGGAAGGATAAAGGATTTGTTGCTGAGTCCTGGAGTGACACAGAAGAAGAAACATCCTCCTCTAGCTCCAGTGAAGAAGAGGAAGAAGCCAGATCCAAGGAGGTGTGCCTAATGGCAATAGATGCCTCCAGAAGCAACTGTGGATCAGAAGAGGATTCTGAAGATGAAGATGCCTCAGACTCAGAGGCTGATCAGGTGATCTCTAGTTTTGATATCAATTCTGATTTGTTTAAAGTAGAATTTAAAACTATGTGCATGGATTTAATAAACTCAGAGAAAGAGATAAAAACCCTGAGAACTAGACTAGAAAATCTAGAATCTGTCAGCACAGAAAACAGAAAACTAACTGACCAATTGACTCTAGCTAATGAACAGATAATCAAATTAAAATCTGAATTATGTGAGACAAAACAACTTGAGCAATCTCTCAATGGGAGAAGCCTCAAGCTGATGGATATCACAAGCACAGTAAATGCCAGATTAAATGACAGGCTGGGCTTGGGTGCTTCATCAGGTTTACCCCCCATAATAAAGAATAATATACTTTCCACTCCCATAAAGTTTATCACTGCTAAAGGAAAAGAGAAACTAACTGAAAAACCCAGATCAGAAAACAAGTCAAATCCCTTAGACAATAGCAACAAAAAACAGAAGAAAGCTGTCAAAAACCAAGTTCAGCAAAATTCGTCGAACTTAGATCGACGAAATCCTGCAAGATTGTCGAACCCCGATCGACGAACGTTGAACGCAAACCTCAGAAATAATTATTCGTCTTACTGCGATCGACGAACTGTGTGTGGTTCGTCGAGCAGAGGTCGACGAACGTGGGATGCAGAAAATGACCATGGTCATTCTCTGAGTAGAGGTCGACGATCTCATCCCCATTCGTCGAACTCTGGTCGACGAACTTACAATAATTTGTCGATCCCAGAACGCCAAACATAAATAATTTCTCCTATAGAAATGTTAAAACAACTAACAAGACATTTAATCCAGTAGCTGATTGGATAATTCCACCTAGGAGATATCACCCACTAGGGTATAAGTCTCAACCTGCATTATCAGTCATTTCTAGTTTTTCTTTTCAACCAAACCAAGGACCCAAGGTAACCTGGGTCAAGAACAATTGAGCTTTATTTTCTGATGCAGGTACAGGTGAAGAACTGTCCAAGGATAAGTCAGACATGGTACCTGGACAGTGGCTGCTCCAAGCTCATGACTGGAAGCAAAGCAAATCTCACCAACTATAAATCCAAGCTAGGACCAAAGGTGATATTTGGAGACTCAAAGAGTGGTCAATCAGAAGGATATGGAAGAGTAAGCATTGGAGCAGTGACCTTCAAAAAGGTGACATATGTAAGAGGACTTAAACATAACCTTATATCCATAAGTCAATTATGTGATGAAGGTTATCAGGTACATTTCAACTCTACCTCTTGTTCTATTATAAATGATAAAAACCAAACTGTTTTAATTGGACTTAGACAAGGAAACATATATTTAGTAGATTTCATTTCTGCCACAACTGATATTTGTTTACTCAATATCTCTAGTAACCAAAATGAGCTATGACACAAAAGGCCAGGACATGTAAACCTTAAGAACATATCTAGGTTATCTAAAGACAACCTTGTTAGAGGTTTACCTTCTGGTCCCTACAAGAAGGAAAGCCTATGCAGGGCTTGTCAACTAGGCAAACAAACTAAAACTAGCTTCAAATCCATTAATAAAAGTGATTCACCTAGGATATTGTATCTGCTTCATGTGGATCTTTTTGGACCCATTACAGTACAAAGCCTAGGAGGGAAGTCTTACACCTTAGTTATTGTTGATGATTTCTCCAAATTCAGTTGGGTAGCCTTCCTGAGAGCTAAGTCAGATACATTCAAAGTTCTTACAGATTTTCTCAGGACCATACAGATTGAGTTCTCTACTCATGTTGCATTGATCAGAAGTGATCATGGCACAGAGTTTGAGTCTCTTCTTATGCATGAGTTCTGTGAGAAGGAAGGTATCAGGCAGTGCTTCTCAGCTCCTAGAACTCCCCAACAAAATGGGGTTGCTGAAAGGAAAAATAGGACACTCATTGAAGCTGCAAGTACATTATTAGCAGATGCCTACATGCCTCTATCCTTTTGGGCAGAAGTTGTAAACACAGCTAACTATGTCCTGAACAGATGTATTATACATAAACTAAAACACAAGACCCTCTATGAATTACTTAAAGAAAAGAAACCTAAAATCACTTACTTTAAAGTTTTTGGTTGCATATGTTACATCCACACTAATAACAAAAGATACATCAGAAAATTTGAGTCTAAGGCTGAAGAAGGGATTTTTCTAGGATATTCCCAAGTAAGCAAGGCCTATAGGGTTTTCAATAAATCATCCCTTAAAATTGAAGAATCTGTTCATGTGTCTTTTGATGAAGCTAACATGTCTTATAAGGAGAAAGACATTTCTACCAATAGTCCTTTGTAGGTTTCACCAATGTGTGAGTCTATGGATGGACTAAACCTTACCCAAGAGGTTCCAACTCATCCCACTCCACAGGCTGCTGAAGATAGTGAAGAAGAAATCCAAGAGGAAGTAACTGAACTTCCATCAACAGCCAGCACCATTCCTCAAGAGGAATTATTTGCAGAAGCTGTTGCTCAACCAACTCCACAAACTGATCTTGTCACACTTAGAGATCACCCCAGATCTCAAGTGATTGGGGACATTTCAGTTGGTGTACAGACAAGACATCGGCTCAATCAAGACTTGATGCATGCCTGTTTTCTCTCTCAAATTGAACCTCTCACCATCCATGAAGCTGAGCAAGATCCCCACTGGATTCTTGCAATGCAAGAGGAACTAAATCAGTTTGAGAGATGTAGAGTTTGAGATTTGGTTCCAAGACCCCATAACTACCCAGTTATTGGAACCAAATGGATCTACAGGAACAAATTAGATGCAGAAGGGAACATAGTAAGGAACAAGGCTAGACTGGTTGCCCAAGGATATAGGCAAGAAGAAGGAATAAACTATGACCAAACATTTGCCCCTGTTGCAAGGTTGGAGGCCATTAGAATATTCCTAGCCTATGCAGCATACAAAAAGTTCAAGGTATTCCAGATGGATGTCAAGAGTGTCTTTCTGAATGGTGTACTTCAAGAAGAGGTTTATGTAGAACAACCTCCAGGTTTTATCTCTCTAACTCAAGTATCTTATGTTTACAAGTTGCATAAAGCTCTCTATGGTTTAAAGCAAGCTCCAAGAGCTTGGTATGAGACCCTAGCTAGCTTTCTTTTAGAGCATACATTTACAAGAGGAACCATAGATAAAACCCTTTTCACTAGACATCATAAGGACCAAATCTTATTGGTACAAATATATGTGGATGACATTATTTTTGGGTCTACTGATCCCAAATTGTGCCAGAGGTTTGCTGACCTCATGCATTCCAAATTTGAGATGAGTAGCATGGGTGAGCTTTCCTACTTCCTTGGTCTCCAAGTGAAGCAGCTCCCTGATGGTATATTCCTCTCCCAATCTAAGTATGTCAAAGAGCTTATTAAAAAATTTGGGATGGGTGATGCTTCAGGAATGAAAACACCTATGGCTACAAATGATGTTGTGGACTCTGATGCAGCAGGGAAACCTGTAGATCAGAAACATTATAGGGCAATTGTTGGATCCCTATTATACTTAACAGCTAGCAGGCCTGACATAATGTTTGCCACATGTCTTTGTGATAGATTCTAAGTGAATCCTAAAGAATCTCATCTTATTTTTCTAAAAAGGATTTTGAGATATATAAAGAGTTGTCATAGTTTAGGACTCTGGTATCCTGCAGAGTCAGAATTTGAGTTAACTGGATACTCAGATGCTGACTATGCTGGATGTAGGGTGGACAGGAAAAGTACCTCTGGAACTTGCCAGTTCCTGGGTATGAGACTTATCTCTTGGTTTTGCAAAAAACAGACATCTGTGTCTACATCAACTACTGAGGCAGAGTACATGGCTGCTGGCAGCTGCTGTTCACAGATGCTATGGATACAAAACCAACTCCTAGATTATGGTATCAACTTAAATAATTCAACCTTATTTTGTGATAACACTAGTGCTATTGCTATATCACAGAATCCATTTCATCATTCTAGGACTAAACATATTGAAATAAGACATCATTTCATTAGAGATAATGTGGACAAAAAGAAAATTAACTTGATCCACATTCCTACTGATCTACAGAGAGCAGATATCTTCACCAAGCCCTTGGATGAGAAAACTCATCTGTTCTTTATAAATCAACTGGGAATGATTGATGGAGAAGAGTTAAATTAATTTTTGTCTGCATTCGACGAATTTTCCAGAGTTCGTCGAACGGAGTTCGACGAATTAGGGAAAGTTTGAGAGATTCTCGTCGAACGGAGATCGACGAATTCTCTGTGTGGAAACAATTTTCGTCGACTGGAGATCGACGAACCTTGTTTCAGAAACCATTTCGTCGAACGGTGTTCGACGAACTGTTTTCAATTCTTCTGAATGAGTTCGACGAACTACTCTCCTAAACCTTATTTCGTCGATCTCAGTTCGAAGATTTGTCTCTTTTTCGTGGAACGGAGCCTGTCGATTCATATTCTGAAAATCTTATATCTAGGTTTTCTTCGACCTCCGTCCCGCGCTTTCAGTTCATGTGCTCTTGATTGCCGTTTTCTCTGTAATTTTCCTTGCAGGTCATCAATGGCGATTCCTCCAGGAGCACTTGCAGCGATGAAGTTTGACGCAGCATTCTCAATGGACTTTGAGTCCTTCCAGCATTCCGATCCCATTTTTCTGTATATCCTTGAATTACTGGAAGAGCTGCATCTCAAGGACTTCATGACACGCAACATCAAGCTACACTCAACAGAGATAAGAGAATGGGTAAACTCTGCTACAATTTCTGAAGATGGAAATCTGACAGGAACAATTGGAAACACTGCCGTTTCTCTGTCCCCAGCAGTAATCTCTGAGATATTTGGTCTGATAAATGGGGAAGACAATTTGGAAATGGACGCTAAGGAATATGCTGATATGCTGAAAGTCACGGGTTTCTCTGGCAACAACCCTAATAAGCTTCTGAAGAAACAATTGTCCGCCGCTTATCAATTTTTGGCTGACATTGTCGGGAAAATTCTAATGGGCAAGCACTCGGCGCACGACTATATCACTCGGCATCAATTCCTGATCATCTGCGTAGTGCTCAACAAGCGACAGGTTGATTGGGGCATGGTCTTCTTTGACCTTATTAAGAAAAGGATTAGCAAGAAGGAAGTCTGCTACGGCAGAATCCTGGGGATTTTCCTCCAGGAAAAGGCCAGTGAATGTCTGGTCTCCCCGACCACATTCATCAACGCCAGCAAACGCCTCACCTGCGCCTTGTTTGGCAGATGGGAGAGGACAATCTCCAAACCCTCCAAGGGTTCCTCCTCCTCCATCAATGCTTCTGAGAGCACCAGGACCGTCAAGGTTACTCCCCACCCTGAATCTGAAGAGGTCTTTCCTCCTACCAAATCTCTTCCTACTCCTCCTGCACCTCAACTGACTCCTCCTCAACATCCATCTCCACCGCCTGATCTCACACATATGCCTACACCTCCACTTTCCCCCACTGAAACAAATATTCCCTCTCCTCCTCAATCCCCTCTTCCACCACACCTTTCCTCTATTCCCTCCTACACCATACCCACTGAACCACAACCTGTTCTACCTCCCCTATCCCCTCCACATATTCTTCCTTCCTCCTCTACTATTCTTTCTCCACCTATGGATTCTTCCACCATTTCCACCATCATATCTCTTCTGACTCCTCTTATTAAATCACTCATCACAGAGGCCATTACACCTCTGGTGAATTCCATTGATTCCTTATCTGCCAAAATCTCAGCTCTCTCTGCTGCCCCCTCTTCAATCAGGGGTCTGGCTCCAGGTTCTCCTGAACCCAGGCAGGGGGAGATGCTCCATGATGAAGCTGGTGCAGCAGCTGCAAAAGTGGATATAGTTGATACAGATACAGATACAGATAATACAGATATAGTTACAGATACAACAATAGATTTTATTCAATTCATGGAGACTGACAGTAGCTTTGATGAGTCAGTAGATTCAATAACAACTGCTGGTGATTTCCTTATAAATCCCACAGTTAACTTATCTGAGATTCTTCAGATGTTTGATCCTGTATATATGAAGCTTCCTTCAGTAGAAATTGCAAAGCCATATTTGGCTATTGTCCAGTATACCTCTCCAGCAAGTCCAGCAGTTGCCAGACAACTTTGTGCATCCTTTGCTGCTCCCTCTGCTGTTCCAACTCCTGTGTCTATCCCAGCAATCTGCCCTGTCCCAGATTTTGTCATGGATGATTCTCCCATTCCTGATCTGGATGAGCTCATTCTGGCAGACATTGAGGAAGAGAACAAGGCAGCAGCTGCAAGCTCCGTCTCTACTGTTGTTGTACCTTCACCCTCTGAACCTTCTATTCCTCCTCAAGACAAACCTCTTACCATTTCTGATGCCACTCTGAGGAAGCTGAATGCTTTGTATGATAACCCTCAGAGTTCAAATTCTGGTGATGATGATGATGATGAATCAGATGAGGAGGCTGCCAAAAAGAAAAAGAAGTTGCTCTCTAAGAAAAGGAAGGCTCCTCCTCCTCCTGCTCCCAAGCCTAATCCCACTGCAGACACTCCTTAATATATTCTGCATAATGTTGCTCCTTACAAAGGGATGCCTGCATGGATGTGGTTATCTAAGAACCAGCAAAAAGAGAGGAAGAGGAGTAGGAGATACTCTCCTCCCCCAGTTCATAGGTACAGAAAGGATCCCCCTCCTCCTCCTCCTCCACCAGCAGCAGGTGCCTCTGGCTCAAGCTCTCAAAGATCTACCCCTTTTCAAACCTATCAGAGACAAACAGGGAGATCCTCTAGTAGTAGTCAGCCAAGGCCACCATCTTCAAGCAGTCAACACCATCAACAACCACAGCAGCAGTCCCAGGAATCTAAGAAACAGGAAGCTGAAAGGCCCTATTCTCCTCCTGAAGATCCAGAAACAGCCAATACAGCCAGAATGGCAAGATTCCAAGAAATCATTGGCTTATCTCTAATCAACAAAGCTAAAGCTGAAGACAAGGACACAACAGGCTTAACCACTATGTCTCAGTACAAAAGAGATGAACTGAAAAGATTTGGGAAAGCAAACAAGCTCCTAAATGTTGATAAATACATGAATCTTCACCCAGAAGCAGTTGTCCCCAGAGCCACTTCACTGAACATTATATGGGCAGCTGACTTGACTATGACCAAGGCTGAAGCTTCAGATCCCAATAGGGAAATCATTTTCAAGAAGCCAGGAGAAAAAGCACCAGAAGTCAAGCCAAAACAGAAGAAATCAGAGAAGTAATGTTGTGTTTTCTTTTCATTTCTGCTTCTGTTTCAGTTTACACTTTTGCATTAAAACAAAACCAGTATGTATATATATATCTGTTGCATGTGTTGTAAATTCTCTGCCAGATATATCTCTTTATTTTGCTTTGTTTTTCTGTTTGTTCTTTGCTTGGAGTTTCTGTTAGTGACCTCACCCAAATAGGGGGAGATTGTTGGATCCCTAGTTGATTTGGGCTAGGTTCACTGACTTAGGATGTGACCCATCATGTATAGTCTGGGTCAAGTTTGTGTCTTAGAGTCTAGGACAGTCCTCTATCTTAACTTCAGATGGACCAGCCTTCTTCAAGACCTTCAGGAACTCCAGATCTATCAGATTTTCAGACTAAGTGAAATGAGTTCGACGTTCGTCGAACTCAGCTCAACGAAGGAAGTTGTGCGCTCGACGATCGTGAGATAATTCGCAGTACTGAGCTCGACGAACTTTGTTCTTTGCTCGACGAACCTCAGGTTCTACTTCAAGCATTCTCAGGACTACTTCAAAATTTCTCTAAGTCCAGCTTCATGCTTCGGTCGACGAATTATTTTCTGAGCTCGACGAACTTGGACCTCAAGTTCACAGCTTCTCAGGTCGACGAATGCTAAATCTGTACTCGACGAGTTTTTTTGTGCTCAGAGAATCTGTGTCGACACTTAGGGCTTGTGTCGACACCAGGCGATTTGTGTCGACACCCAGGATTTCAGTCGACACCAGCTTGTGTCGACACCAGAGGTTTTGTGTCGACACCAAGACCAATCTGTCGACACCAGAGGAGTTGTGTCGACACCAAGACCAATCTGTCGACACCAGAGGAGTTGTGTCGACACCAAGACCAATCTGTCGACACCATTTTGTGTCGACACAGTTTTTCAGCAGATGCAGAGTATTTTGTCCAAGTCCAGAACTTTTCTCAGCTCGACGAACTCAGCTCAGCTCGACGAACTCAGCTCAGCTCGACGAACTCAGCCCAGCTCGACGAACTCAGCGCAGCTCGACGAATTCAAGACTCTGTTCGACGAATTCTGTTCTTCGGTCGACGATTCCAGACTAGGTCTTCTTCCGTTCCCGTCTCATTTCATGACGCTGATTCCTGGACAATTAATGTCAGTTCTTCACAGAATACTACCGTTAGGATGCGCAGTTAATTCTGGATTATTTCATGTTGTTTTCCCATGGAAACAGTTGGGGAAATAATTAATTGCTGCTTCCTTTCCAGGCCGTCTGTCATTACTGCTCGACATTCAAAAATTCGAAGGCTCTCCTTGACAGAGAGAGAGAGAGAGATATACAGAAACTAGAAGAAATTGAACAAGTAGAAAACACCAGAACATCTAGAACAGCATAGACAATAATTCATACAACACAAGAAAAGGATTTCATTCTTGGCCCAGAGAGAAATTGATCTAGAAGAAGAAGAAGAACATTACATCAATATCAAGAGTCTTCTTCATCTGCTCAGGAGAACTTCAAAACAATACATTCATATTAGTTGCAAGAAGTTCCTGAAGAATCTATCTGGACTTGGAAGTCTAGGTCTTTGAAGACCTATCACCCTGAAGCAGTGCTCCAGTTTTTCTTCCTGAACCGTTCTACATCTCAGGGGGAGCAAAGCTGCTAAACAACATCCACAAGTCTTCTCATTTGACTTGAGAAAGAGAAGACCTCATCACCCTCTCACTCTACCTCTGTACAGGGTTTTAATTCCCTTCAAAATTATTCTGGTTACAAGTCTCCCACCAGAAGACTTGAGAGTTTGGTTTTTGGGAACCTGATCAAAACCTCATTGGTGCCAGGACACCTGATCAACCCCTTCCTACAGTGGATTCCTACCAGGGTGGTAGAAGAGTGGACTACCCAGATTTGGGGAACCACTATAAAATTCTTGTGTCGTCTGGTTTCTTTCTTTTCCTTTTTGTTTTTTGGCCTTGCTTTGTGATTGTGCTGTGTTTAGTCTTTTGCTGCTTTCTGATTTATTGTATTTGCTGCACACACGCACACACAAAAATACAACAGCAGTTGTAAAAGTTTTAAAATCGTCATATACTCTATTCACCTCCCCTCTAGAGTATATCAGATCTAACTGCACTTTCACATCCACATAGGTTTCAATGGCTTTCCTGTGCTCATCCAGCTTAATTTGCATAGCAACCATCAAAGCACTGTAATCTACAGTTGGAGTTGGCTGTAGTGCTGGATGTGGTGCTATGGTTTGCAATGCCTTCTTATAACTCTGGCTCCTTCTTTTAAATACTTGAAATTTCCTTTTCTTTGCCCTTGTAGCCTCCTCATCTTTAGAAGCAGATGTACTGGCTATCTCTACCCTCTCCCTAGGTAGCTCCTCAACAGCTTGGGGCTCCTCAGGCTCTTGCCTTGCAGGTTCTTCATCAAGTATTACCTGCTCCCCCTCAACTTGGGACTTCTCCCCCTCAGCAGCAGCACTTTTCTTGTCAAAGTCTGTTTGATCCAGATTGAGGAAAAGATCTTCCATTGTATATTCTTGTGGAGAATGAGCTGGAGAAACTCTTGGCTCATCTACCACTGGATCAGATACTACTTGAACTGTAACAGATGTGTCCTCCATGACAACATCTGGGAGTTGGCTATCAATCTGAGTTTGCTGATTAACATTATTTAAGGAATCAGACAAAATATTATCCTCTATAAGGAAATCTAAAGCATTAAACTCAGTGATTACCTCAAGGATGATGTGGGTGGCTTTTTCACTTTCAAGAGGAGTTGGCTCTTCCACCACTAGAGGCTCCCCCTGGATTTGATCCCGGTGTATGGGGCTAGCTGGTGGTACCTCCCCCTGCCTTTCTGCAGCATCTTGTTGAGCTGGAGACTTCCCAGCATTTCCTTCTACATCCTCAGCAGGAGTAAAGACAACTTGCTCTTCACTACCAGAGCTGCTAGATGAATCCTGAGCCACTGGGGCAGTCTTCTTCTTCTTCTTTTGGGGAGTTATTTTCTCTGGAGTAGACATCTCCTTAGTTAAAACTCTGTCCCACCTAGAGAATATCCTCATATCCATCTTTCTCATATGGTTGATCTTAGATCCAGAAGCTTGACTCATGACCTCTGGTATACTACTAGCAAGGTACAGACTAATTATCCTACCCAAATTGGGTTTCTTCAGACTCTCCTTAATCTTCTCAAAGACAACAACAGACCAATCTGTGTTCACTGTGAAGATTATCCTTGTCATAAGATTAAACATATGGGCTGAGACCCTGTCATGCCCTCCAAGCTTACTCAAGATCACTTTTCCAACAATTTCAGATAGAAATTTTCCCTGACTGTTCATGCCTTTCCTATTGAAAACTGATCCAATTTTCATCTTTGAATCCAGACCACACCATGTCAATGCTTCTCTGTTCTTAGAAGCAGTTACCTCATCCTCTTTTTTTGTCCTTGGCAGGTTTAGAACCTTTCTCAAACTTTTAGGTGATACCTTCACCTTTTCACCATGAACCCTAGACTTTATCTTGAGTCCAGATTCATCTACTTTAGCTCTATTCAGGAATTCCAGTACTTCTTTCTTCCAGATCTTAGTCGGCTCAGAAACAAGAAAATCTAACCCTGAGTTTGCGACTTGGGTTACCACATCCTTGATTTCTTGTTCTGCATCGTCAAACGCATGCCGCACCAGTTCGTAGCCTTCATTGACGTTCTCCTCGAGCTTTGGCGCCATTAGGGTTTGAAGAATTTGACTGGAGAGAAGAGAGGTGTCGACACACAAGTTTGGTCCCGAAGCTTTAGTGAGCGTGTCAACAGACAATGGAGAAATTCTATTTATACCTTTCTAGGTTTGAAGATGAAAGAGCGGGTTAACTAACTTAAATTGTGTCGACACTGTTGAAAAGTGTCGACACAGACTTATAATGTCTCGACACACTGTGTCGACACAAGTTTAGTCGACAGATTATATGTATCGACACTTGTTTATGTGTTGACACCACTCAGCTCGACACATATTCGAGACTTTACTTCACTAATTCTGAGTAAAGACTAAGTGTCGACACCACCTTGGATGTGTCGACACCTACTTATCATGTGTCGACACAAATTTTCTGAAGTGTCGACACCAACTTCCTAGATGTGTCGACACCTTTTCTCTGAAGTGTCGACACCAATTTTCTGTCGCGACACAGACAACTATGTGTGTCGACATTATTTTACTTAGTCATTTCTATAAACTTATTCTAAGTTTATCATACCTAGTTCAATTTTAAACCTATTGAACTTTGATTCTTCTAGGGGCTTAGTAAACATATCAGCTAGTTGATTATCAGTATTTACATATTCCAATGAAATATCTTCCTTTTCTACATGTTCCCTAAGAAAATGGTATTTTATTTAAATATGTTTAGTTCTACTATGGGAAACATGATTGTTTGCAATTGATATAACACTAGTAGAATCACAAAACAGTGGTGTTCTACTTACCTGAATTCCATAATCCTCAAGCTGATGTTGTATCCATAGAAGTTGAGCACAACAACTTCCTGCAGCCACATATTCTGATTCTGCAGTGGAGATAGCCACACTTGTTTGCTTTTTGCTACTCCATGAAATCAGTCTTCCACCTAGGAATTGATAGGTTCCAGATGTACTTTTTCTATCTTCTTTGCATCCTGCAAAATCTTCATCTGAATACCCTGTTAGTTCAAAGTCTCCATTCCTAGGGTACCAAAGGCCTAGATAAGGAGTGCCCTTTAGATATCTTAGTATTCTTTTGACTGCTGTCAAATGAGACTCTTTAGGGCATGCTTGGTACCTAGCACAGACACATGTAGCATACATGATATCTAGTCTACTTGTAGTCAAATAGAGAAGGGAGCCAACTATCCCTCTATACAAAGTCTCATCTACAGGTTTCCCTGCATCATCTTTGCTAAGAGACATACTTGACCCCATAAGAGTCTTCATGGTACTGGATGAATTCATACCATACTTCCTTATGAGTTCTAGGGTGAACTTAGATTGACATATGGATAATCCATTCTCAGTCTGTCTAACTTAGAGTCCCAAGAAGAACTTAAGTTCCCTCATACTACTCATCTCAAATTGTCCTTGCATTAGTTTTGCAAACTTTTTGCAAAGACTACTTTCAGTAGACCCAAATATGATGTCATCTACATATATTTGGACTAGTATTATCTTGCCTCTGGATTCCCTAAGGAATAGAGTCTTGTCTATTTCCCCCCTTGTGAACTTATTCTCAATGAGGAAACTAGACAGGGTTTCATACCAAGCCCCAGGGGCTTGTTTTAACCCATATAATGCCTTCCTAAGTCTATAGACATAATTAGGTTGAGTTGAATCAACAAAACCTGATGGCTGTTCCACATAGACTTCCTCTTTTAGATTACCATTCAGAAAGGCTGACTTTACATCCATTTGGTAAACTTTAAATCCTTGAAAGGTTGCATAGGCCAGGAACATCCCTATGGCTTCCAGTCTGGCTACTGGAGCAAAGGTTTGATCAAAGTCAATACCTTCTTCCTGCTTATACCCTTTAGCAACCAATCTTGCTTTGTTCTTAATGATGACTCCATGTTCATCCATTTTGTTCCTAAAGATCCACTTTGTCCTAATTATATTATGGTCTTTTGGTTTAGGAACAAGCTCCCAGACTTTGCACCTCTTGAACTGATTCAGCTCTTCTTGCATTGCCTCAATCCAATGAGAGTCTAGGATGGCTTCTTCAAACTTCTTTGGCTCTACTTGGGATAGAAAACTGGAGTAGAGTGCTGCATTCAGATTTCTGCTCCTTGTTTGTACCCCTTGTCTTAGATCACCAATGATTTGATCTGCTGGATGATCTCTTAGATGCCTATTAGCTTGAGGCATCCTTGCTTCAGGTTGAACTTCTTCAACTTCTTCATCTTGCTGTACTCCTTGGACTTCTTCTATATTAGGTATATGTAGTACTCCCCCTAGACAACAACCACTATCTTCTACTAGCTGTCTTGTAGTAGGTTCTTCTTCTATAGTGAGCTTGTTCATCTTCTTTGTTATACCTGTGGAGCTGCATATACTAATAAACAACTCATTGTTAATAAGTCTAGTTTCATCAAATACTACATGTACAGACTCTTCTACAACTTGAGATGACAAGTTGTAGACTCTATAAGCCTTACTATTGTTGCTGTACCCAACAAAGATCCCCTCTTGGGACTTGGCAGCAAACTTAGTCAAGTAAGACTTTCCATTGTTAAGTATAAAGCACTTACAACCAATGATCCTGAAATAGGATAGATTTGATTTTCTACCTTTCACAATCTCATAGGGGGTCTTGTTGTGGCTTTTAGTAATGGTAGCCCTATTAATTACATGACATGCAGTATTAACTGCCTCAGCCCAGAAATATTCTGGTAGAGATGTATCACTTAATATGGTTCTACCAGCCTCAATCAAGGTTCTATTTTTCCTCTCAGCAATGCCGTTTTGCTGAGGTGTTCTTGGTGAAGAAAACTCCTGAAATATCCCAAATTCTTCACATAGTTTTGTCATACCATCAGACTGAAATTCAGTACCATGGTCACTTCTTATCTTGACCACTGTACTGTTTAGTTCATTCTGAATTTGTTTGACAAAGCTATAGAAGATACTATGTGTTTCAGATTTCTGTCTAAGAAAGAACACCCAGGAAAACCTTGAGTAGTCATCTACAACTACAAAGGTATAGACCTTCCTACCTAGGTTGTGAACTGGCATAGGACCAAAGAGATCCATATGCAAGAGGTATAAACACCTCACAGCATCTTTGTTTTCAATGCTACTAAAGGTGGATCTAGTCTGCTTGCCCTTTTGACAAGCTGAGCATATTCCATCTTTAATACACTTAACTTGAGGACCATTCCTCACTAACTCTTTACTATAGAGTTTGCCAATTGTCTTGTAATTGAGATGTGCTAGCCTCTTGTGCCATTTGTCACAATGAGAAACTTTCTCATCTGCTACAAGACACACTGGAGAACCATTGTTCTCAACCATAATGTCTAGACAGTAGACATTTCTTTTTCTATAACCTGTCAAAATGATCTCTTGATCATTTGACCTCCTGATATGACACCCATCTTTGACAAATGATATGTCATATCCTACATCACTCAATTGACTTATACTAATAAAGTTATGTTTCAAACCTTTAACATAAGCCACTTGAGTAATAGTTATATGGGAGCTAGAAATGTTACCAAAACTCTTGATGATTCCTTTTTCAGAACCACCAAAGGTGACTTTTGGACCATCCTTGATGGGTGTGTAGTCCTTTAGCAATCCCCTTGTTCCAGTCATATGCCTGGAACATCCACTGTCCAAGTACCATATTGGGGCATGGCCACTTGGACTTACCTGCAAAACAAATTAGTGAACCTTAGAACCCAAAGAATTCTTGGGTCCTTGGTACTGGTTAGTTTGCTTCCTAACAAAGCTACCTGCAGGTTTTCCAACAGGCAGTTTGCCACTCACTTTGGCACTTGCATTGTGCCAACAGTCCATGGCAAAGTGGCCTACCTTGCCACATCACCAACACTCAAACCAATTGTACATTTGCTTAGGTACATTCTTAGCTGTTTTATCTACAGCTGTCTTGTTGAGAGCTGGGGCTTTGCCCTTGGACTTGGACTGAACAGTCCTAGCTGGTTTAGTAAACTCCAGTCCAGCTTTACCTTTTTGATGAACAAATTCATCAATTAAGGGTAGAACTGACTTTGGTTTAGAAAACCTAGCAACTAAATCTCTTTCCTTCTGAAGACTAATCTCCAGACTTTTGATTTGATCATTCTTATATGTTATAGTCCCCATCTGAATCACAGTTATGTACTTCAGTCTGGCTATCTCATTAAGTTTTTGATCAAACAACTTCTCATAATCAGTTGCAGCCACGTTGAGACTTGCAATCTCCTTAGCTTGACTCTTGGCCAAGGATTTGCATTTCTTAAATGCTTGCAACAGAACTTTATATTCATCTATCAATTGATGAATATCCTTTTCAGACTCAGATGCACTCTCATCACTTGATGATGATGAATCTGATTCTGAACTAGCGCAAGAAATTGAACTGAAAGAACAATTTTGTACCTTACTAGGTCCAGGCTGCTCCTGGATTTTGTCACTTTCTGTCAATGCCATCAGTCCTTAACACTGACTGTCCTCTTGTTCATATATAAAGTTCATGATCTGGATGAACTCTTCTTCTTCTTCCTCAGCAAACAGTCCCATGTATGCTTCAGCATCTGACTCAGTTTCTGAAGAAGATATGTCTGACAGGCTCTTATCTTTTTTGGCAACAAAAGACTTTTCCTTCTTGCCCTTGAATTGAGTCTTTTTCTTATCATTAGAATCCTTCCTTTTCTCTGGACAGTCTGCAATAACATGTCCTTGTCTGTTACAGCAATAGCAAACAATTTTTGATAGAGTTGCTTTGCTAGACTTGGTCTTTTTCCTGTCTTTCTTTGATGACTTTTTGTTCTGATAATAGTCATCTTTTCCCTGTGAAGTAGATGACTTTGTCCTCCACTGTTTCTTCTTTAAGAACTTCTGAAAGTGTCTTGTGAAGGCAGCAAAGTTCTCATCACTTTCACTGCTTTCAGACTTTCTGCTTGCTGACTCATCTGACTCAATTTCAGCTACCTTTGGAGGTGGTGAAGGAGACTTACTTCTGTATTTTCTGGGGGCATCTGTTTTAAATGTCACTGTCCTTTCCTTATGTTCACTTCTTGTAGTCTTCTCCTCTTCTTTCCTCACCATCAATTGCATTTCATAGGATAGCAATTTTCCAAACAAAGTTGGAGGAGGAATTTCTACTAACTTTGTCATTTCCCTTATGACACAGATCTTGGTGTCCCAATCTTTTGTAAGGGACCTTAAGAACTTATCATTAAGCTCATAATTACTGAACTCTCTGTCATATGACATTAGCTCATTCACAATCCTATAGAACTTCTTATAGCATTCAGTTATGCTATCAGATCTACCTTGCCTGAAACTTTCATATTCCTGATTTAATAAGGACTTTCTTTCCTGCCTCACTTCTTCAGAACCCTCCATGTACACAATAAGAGTATCCCACATCTCCTTAGATGTCTTACAGTATATCAAATTCTGAAAGGTAGTATCATCTATAGCACTCACAATGATATTCTGAGCCCTCTTGTCCATTGTGGCTAGAACTATCTCATCCTTTGTCATTTCAGAGAAATCCTTAGGTGTTCTCTGATTTGAATCTAGGACTGAAACCTTCATGGGCACATATGACCCTTCTTTAACTGTGATGTAAATTCTAGGGTCTGAGGCTTCCATAAATAGTCTCACCCTTTCGTTCCAGATGCCAAAGATTTCTTTTCTGCAAATGGGTAGTTTCATGGATCCCAATTCCTTATGATTCTCAGTGGAACCCATGGTTCTCGATTTTCTTGATTCTGTAATTTTACTTAGATTGAATCTGCCAACAGGATCTACTCAGACAGTTATGTCCCTTTTTGAGTAACCTGCCTCTGATACCACTTGAAAGATATTGTACATACTCACCTAGAGGGGGGGGGGTGAATATGTAACTTAAATCTTTTTAACTTTTTAGGCAGAATTCAGATTATATCACAGAGTTCTAGTTACTTTATCACAGTACACAAGCAGCAATCACAGAATTACACAAGCACACAGTAGACACACAGATTTATAGTGGTTCCCCAAGGTTTGGGTACATCCACTTTCCCCCTTCGCCTATCTAGTAGTGTACTAGATTCGGCCAAACTCCTCCACTATCTCAGATCCTCAGATATTACACTCAGAACCTTAACCGGGTTCCTACAGCTCAGGCCCAAGGCCCTACAACTCAGTCTTCTCCAAAGACCTACACTCAGCTTTTTCACAAAGCCTACACTCAGCCACAGCAGGCCTACACTCAGCCACAACAGGCCTACACTCAGAGATACAAATCTCCTACACTCAGGCACACAGGCACTACACTCAGCCTTTATAATTACAGGCTTACAAACTCAGATCCCTAAGGATCCTACAAGATAATATGAATACAAAATGTAAACCCTACAACTCAGTGAAAAGAGAGAAGAGTTGTGAGTTTCTTGATGAGTTCTTGGAAGAACTCAGCTGAGATCAAACTGACTTGGCTTTCTTCAAAGCTTTTTGAATGTAGAACACAATAAGATTGATCTCCTCTGCAGTTGATCCTTGATCTCTACTACTTAAGATTCAGAACAAAATCTGAACCCTTCTTCTCAGCCTAGTTCCAATGGCTGTCTTCTTGGATGGAGCTCTCTCCCTCCCTCCAACTTCTTAGATCTTCACTAGATTCTTCAATGAATAGTTAGATCTTCTTTGTATTACTTGATCACTTGAACCACTGTTGAATCATCTTTTCTGTAGACAGTATAAGCCTATATATATATGCCTTCTTCATGGTAACCGGCTGGTCCGGTTCATAACTGATTTCTGACAATTCTGACAGGTGCAGTAGACCGGCTGGAATGGCAGCTATCAAGTCATCCAGTCAGTTCTTGAAAATTCTGTAACTGTCTGAAGGTGTCGAGACTGTCTGTCTTTAAGTGTCGACACTTATAGACCAAGTGTCGACACAAGTTGACTAAGTGTTGACACTAGCCTACAAGGTGTCGACACAACTCCTTGTGTTGTAGAATTCACTTCTCGACACAGCTTCTTCATAATGTGTCGACACTGATATTGAGTGTTGACACAACACTTTGTTCTTCAGCACTTTGTTGAATTCTTCTAAGTGTCGACACAACTCCTTTGTGTCGACACATCTTCATGTGTTGAACTTGTTAAGTTTCGACACTTCTTCTTGGTGTCGACACAAGCCTTCAGTGTTGATACTTGCTGAGTGTCGACACAGCTCCTTGTGTCGACACATTCTTCTTCTGTTGAGACTCTGCCTGAGTGCCGACACAACTCCTTAGTGTCGACACTTGTACTTAGAATTTTGTTGAACTTTGCTAAGTGTCGACACAGCTACTTGTGTCGACACTTTCTTCAAGTGTTGAGTCTTCTGCTGAGTGTCGACACATTCTTTCTTGTGTCGACACTTTCTTCAAGTGTTGACTCTTCTGTTGAGTGTCGACACATTCTTTATTATGTCGACACTTTCTTCAAGTGTTGACTCTTCTGCTGAGTGTCGACACATTCTTTATTATGTCGACACTTATACTTAGATTCTGTTGACTTTAGCTGAGTGTCGACACAGCCTCCAAGTGTCGACACTTTCTGATGTAGACACAGTTCCTCTGGGTGTCGACACAACTGCTAAGTGTCGACACTGCTTCACTGGACTTTTCTTCATTGAGTGTCGACACAGCTCCTTGTGTCGACACTTTCTGTCTGGTGTCGACTCTGCATCCCTGGTGTCGACACAATGACTCCAAGTGTCGACACTGCTTGCCTGGGTGTCGACACAAGTCTTCTTAAGTGTCGACACTTTCCCTCTGGGTGTCGACACATGGACTTAGAAACTTTTTCATCTTCCCTGCAAATACTTAACCTGCACAAGTAAACTCAACATACATCAAATACATTTTGATGTATATCATTGAGTAGGGTGAGGCTTCTTCAAATCAGGTACATTTAAACCAATGTACCCAACACAACCACTGAAGGTGCTCAGAACGGATAGGGGTGGGGAGTACACCTCTAGGCTGTTTGACGAGTACTGTAAGCAATGAGAGATCTCTCATCAGCTAACGACGGCATACTCGCCTCAGCGGAATGGCGTGGCAGAAAGAAAGAACTTCACCATCATGAATATGGCAAGGAGAATGGTGAAAGGCAAGGGGTTGCCGAAGAAGTTCTGGGCGGAAGCGGTGCAGGTAGCAGTGTACGTGCTGAACCGTTGTCCAACTAAGAGTGTGAAGTTCAAGACTCCATTTGAAGCTTGGAGTGGGTGGAAGCCCAGTGTGAAGCACCAAAGGGTTTTCGGGTGTGTGGCTTATGCCCACGTCCCGGACCAGAGGAGGAAGAAGCTGGATGACCGAAGAGAGAAGTGTATCTTTGTAGGCTACGCTCGTGCGAGCAAAGCTTACAAGTTGTATAACCCGGTGACAGAGAAGGCCATCATCTCAAGGGATGTGGTGTTTGAAGAAGGAAGCAGCTAGAGCTGGGATGAAGCAACGAGAGGCATCAAGGGGATGTTCTACGAGGATGATGAGGAGGATGGTGGAGAAGAGGCTGAAGCCGAGATGGGTGGAGTTGAGCCACCATCACCACCTAGCAGAGGTTCAGGGGGAGCTCTCACCCCTTACTCAAGTGGAGCAAGTACAAGTGGTGGCAGCTCAGGTGGAGCTAGTACCAGCGGAAGTAAAGATAACCGTCCTCAACCTCGGATGAGGAGGTTGGATGATATCTATGAGGATACGGCACCGGTACTTAACAATTTTTCTTTATACTGTCTATTTGCAGATGTTGAGCCGTGCTCTTATGAAGAAGCCGCAAAAGAAAAAACTTGGAGAAAGGCGATGGATGTGGAGATCGCCTCCATCAAGAAGAATGACACTTGGAAGCTGGTGGATCCACCTGCAGGCCACAAGCCCCTCAGGGTGAAATGTGTCTATAAATTGAAGATGAACAAAGATGGGGGCGTGAAGAAGCACAAGGCGCGGCTAGTCGTAAAGGGCTACCGACAAGTCCAAGGAGTGGACTATGGTGAAGTCTTCGCCCCAGTGGCGCGGATAGACACTATCCGGTTGATCATCGCTCTGGCTGCCCATCATGGATGGAAGATCATGCAGATGGATGTGGTATCTGCCTACCTGAATGGCTACCTGGAGGAGGATGTGTACATCGAGCAGCCTCCAGGTTATGTGGTGAAGGGACAGGAGAGAAAAGTCTACAAGCTGGACAAGGCTTTGTACGGGCTGAAGCAAGGAGCTCGAGCCTGGAATGGGAGAATAGATGCTTACCTGCAGAAGCATGGCTACAAGAAGAACCCTCATGAATATGCCCTCTACACGAAGGTTGAGAAGAATGGCAACATGATGATAGTGTGTCTCTATGTGGATGATATGATCTTCACAGGGAATAATACTGCGATGTATGAAGAGTTCCGGGGAATGATGAAGAGAGAGTTCGAGATGACGGACTTGGGAGAGCTCAACTATTTTTTGGGGGTGGAGGTAAAGCAGAGTGAAGATGAGATCTTCATCTCACAGAAAAAGTATGCGGAGGAGATCCTGAAGAAGTTTAGAATGGAGAACAGCATGCCTATCTCTACCCCTGCCGACCCTGGTTTGAAGTTGAGCAGGGAGTCAAAAGAAGGAGCAGTGGACTCCATTTTATTCAAAAGTTTGGCGGGGAGTCTACGCTACTTGACCTTCACCCGACCGGACATCATGTACGCAGTCGGAGTGGTAAGCAGACACATGGAGGAGCCAAAGGAGGATCATTTCACAGCCGCAAAGAGAATCCTGAGATACATAAACGGGACAAGAGGTCATGGACTGAAATACTCTAAGGGCAAGAAGCTGAAGCTGGTTGGGTACTCAGATAGTGATTATGGTGGAGATGTCAATGACCGGAAGAGCACTTCCGGGTACGCTTTCAATATGGGAACGGGTGTGTTCTCATGGAGTTCAAAGAAGCAGTCAACGATCGCCCTATCATCTTGTGAGGCAGAGTACATCGCAGCGGCGGCCTGTACCTGCCAGGCCATTTGGCTAAGGAATCTCCTGCAGGAGTTGCATCATGAAGTGGATGGGCCTATGACCATGTTTGTGGACAACATGTTAGCCATCCAGCTCGCGAAGAACCCGATCCTGCATGGGAGGAGCAAGCACATCGAGACAAGGTATCATTTCCTCCGTGAACAAGTGGAGCAGAAGACTGTAGAGGTGGTGTATTGCCCCACCAGAGAGCAGGTTGCGGACATCTTCACTAAGACATTGAAAGTAGAGACGTTCCTGAAATTGAAAAGCAAACTCGGCATGATCTGCCAAGTTTGAGGGGGAGTGTGTTGGATTTGGTTTTTGTTTGACCAAGTCAAACTCATGTTTTGATATATTTATGTGTTAATGAATAGGAGAGATAGTATGTAATGAATAAGAGAGAGGTTGCATTAAATGGGTAGGTGAGAAGTTGTATTTATTAGGAGAGAGACTTTGCTTATTTTCTTTTGCCTATATAAAGGCCCTTTGTAGTTCTTTTTAAGATTGATGAAATAGAGAGATAAACTCCCCAATTCCTTTTTCCTATCTTAGAGAGAGAAAGAGAGCGCCGCAGCGCTAAGGGGTGTCCGAGCGGTTTGTTTCCTAACCGCACAAGCCGAAGTGCGAGCAGACCGGCGAAGTCTGCCGAGCGAGCAGAGAAGTGCAGCTCGCGAGAGGGAACTCGCTGGGATACTCGCCAAGCGAGTAGGGGCTCGTTGGCGTCGTGGTCACGCGAGTAGACGGGTCTAGCCGCGAGTGAGGTGCGGTCTCGCCTGGTGGTCTAGGCGCGAGGTGCTGTAGGCGAGCTCGCTTGGTTGATTCGCGCGTGTAGGCGGGAGCTCGCCCGCGCGAGTTGGTACTCGCCCAGTAGGAGGGAGGTCGCGCGGTTTGTGGTGACGGTCTCGGTTTTAGTGTTGAATTGTGGTGGCAAGTGAAGTTGTTTGAGGAGTTGGGATTGAGCGGGAACCCATACACGTTTCCAACACTTTTGACAGATTTTTGTAAATTCATTTTGATAGATTTATTTTTGAAGATAACTTTTCACCACTTTTTCTTTCAAACAGCTAAATTTTTTTTTTCAGAACAATACTGAGATATCTGCGTTTCCAAATAGTTTTATTGATTTTCCCATCATGACTTACTGTTGTCCAAAAAGCGCCCACTAATGCAGTAATCATCCGAGGTGTAATCGTCTCGGCAACCGCTGCCATCACGGTCATCACCACCGCCATCGCCGCGTCGCCGCCATCGCCGTGATCGCCGCTGCCATTGTTGCTGTCATCGCCGTGGTAATCGCCTCCATCGCCACCAGCACCGCCGCCATCGCCGTCATCGCCGCCGCCATCGCCATCATCGTCGCCGTCATCGTCGCCGCCATCGCTACTATAGATTTGAACAGTTGTGGTCGCAATGTTGAATTTGTTCTAAACTCATGTGCATGACTTTTTGTGGAAAAAAATTATTTCGGGCTTACAAATGGTCTTTTTATGACGATGTTTTACCTTAACTAGTACAACATATGTTACAAATGTTTGTATGGGTGAGAATGTTGTATCCAATGACCGTGTTTTCCTCTTCATATTGGATGAAGTTGCTGTGAAGGATTGGTGAAAGCGAAGATTCAAAATGCATCAATTTACGGATATCAAAAACTTGACTTATGAATAATAATTTGATTTGCGAATATAAATTTAACAAATGTGTTTTGTGGATAGTCAAAATTACAGTTCGGATAACAATCATAGATGGGAACAGGAGAATCCATGCACGTTTTAAATTTCAAAGGAAACAAAATTTCAATTTCTCATCTAATATTTAATAATATTAAGAAACAAAAAAAACAGTAATTCGTTATTTAATAATTATTATAATACAAAGGAACACAATTTCAATTTCTCCACTAATTTAATCAAATATAAATATATGACGTTGATATTAATACCGCATTTTGGCTTTTCGCACTAGCGGCTAATCACAAACATAGTTTTATGAAGTTGACTACATGCAAACAGTTTTCTATTAACAAGCATTCTTTTAGGAAGTAGGCTTTCCGCAATTATTATGTCATTCTTCATAAAACTTAAAGATACTGAAAGATCAACAACTTTATGCTCTTCTTTTCTCCATTTCTTTCAGAAACAAAAATATCAGTTAGAATCCGTCAACCCATTAGTTCATCTCAAAACCCAGGTATTGAGATGAAGGGTGTCGGAGTACATGAACACAAATGAGAGAAGTCTGCAGGCGGTGTGAGATTAACCCCAATCACAGGACCGCGGGGATATTCCGCCACAAGGGGGCCCACCGGGGTCAACACCCAGACCTGGAACGCGATGAGAAAGCCAAATACGCGGTCCCACACACACGTGTCCTGCTGAATAATCTCAACAATATCGAACCCACCACCCTTACTTTCAGAATCTTTTACTAACAAAAATTAGATAAAAATATTTTTTCTAATGCATGGGGGGGGAGATGATTATGAGAGCAACAATGACTTAGATGAAGATTGGGCATGACAGCTGCATGAAAGAGGTATAAAAGTTGGGGAAGTTTTAGGCCTCTGACAGTGAAGCACTGATCAGTGGACGTAGGCGGCGGTGGAGATTTCGGAGGAGTCTGCGACGATCTTTACGCCGTCGACGTTTGCTTCAGGGGATGATGATACATGCATAGGATGAAAGATTTAACAGTGGGACAAAGTAAGTGCAATGCTAATATGCTATTATGAATTTAAAAAATCTAAATAAATCAGCGGCTGCTAAAACAAGAGAAATAACAAAAGCGATTACAAAAGTGACGAACCTCGTAATTATTTATTTTTTGTTTGAAGCCTGCTGGAAGGAAGCCGGGCCATGAATATAAAAAATCCCCACAATGGCCGTATCCAAATTCTTCTCTTATCGCCGCCCCTCCAGTCGTCCCGCTCATTTATCCTCTGCTCACCCTCGGCCAGCAATTTGATCGCTGGCAATGGCGGAGAACGAAGAACCTCTTCTCCCGCCGGTGTACTACGACGGCTGCCCCGGCTGCGAGGTCGAGCAGTGGAAGGACAACAACCGGCGTGTTCCTTTCGGAATCTTCATCCATATTTGGTTCATCACCCTTTGCGGAGGTAATCTCCCGATTGCTTTGATGCGATCTCAGTCCCATGTCGATTGAGCTTTCTTGACCTCACGAATGCGTTTTGTCTGAATGGTACTGCATGTAGTGAGTTATAGCTTGTTCTTGTTGTTTATGTACATTTTAATGGCGCGATCGAATCAGTCACGATTTGAACTCATTTTCTTATTCTTTTTCTCTGCTGTTCGAGTTGAAACTCCGTGTGCTACTCCTGTTTCAATGGGATTTCTCGACACCATCGTTTCCGATCTGCATCGAGCTTTCGAATCGTAGTTCTTTCTCCGATTTCTCCCTCAATCTATTAAACCCGCCGTTTTAAAACGTACTGGGTTTATCTCCAGCTTCCATTTCAATTGAATCTGGTGATTTTGACTTCCCAAGTGTTTTTTGCATAGTGAATTTTCTTCTAGTTTTTCAGCTTACTGCAGTAACATTTGGAATCTCCTCGTTTTGTATTTTAATGTAGTGGAGTTGAATTATCGTCTTGTTTCCTGTAGCATGTATAGTTAAGCAGTTTCCATGAATGAAGTTTCCCTGTCGCTCTCGTTGATTCGAGGTAACGGTAGAAACAACGAGGATCTCTTGAATGATTTCCAACCTGCAACGAACATTCTATTCTTGTAGTGGATGAAAATTAAATAGAGTTCATGTTTTCTGTTCTCCTTGATTGAAAGTATTTAGCAGATAGTAAAATTATCCAATCCTTTTTTTATTGAGAAATTGAATATGGAAATATTAGAGATTGCTATATTAATTTTACTGATGTAGCATTCTGGGTTGAGTAAGACAATACAATGATGACTGATCCAACAAGGTTCACTTAAGAGAGGTAGCAATGCAAATGTTCACCATGAGTTGTGAGTGTTGTGGAAGCTGTCAAAAGGCTGTCCAGCAGAACCCTGCTAATACTGTTCATGGTAGCTACAAAAACACTCAGGCTACCATTCGTGGGAAAACCCGATGTGCAATCAAGTGCTACTTGTCAGTAGTATATCAGTAAAAACTTAAGCCTAAAGGTGCTACCAACCTACAGAAGCCCCTTGAGAATAAGACCCATGAGAATAACCCCCTTGAGAATAACCCCCATGAGAATAACCAAATAACTCCCATAGTGCTTGTGGCAGCGAATACCTCAAAAGGAGATGGATAAAAGTTTTGATGATAATCAATCTGCCTCAAGGAGCAACTATTACAACCATATCCATAGCAGATGCTGATTTGGTTAGATGGCATTCAATAGATTAAATAGTGGTGGACTTCTCGATTTGGAGAATTTTTCTCCTCTATCAAGACAGTTGATTTAGTCAATCTCGTATGAAGTATATTGTTGGTTTTTTTTTAATTTTAAAACCATATACTGGCATATAAATAGATGCCTAGATGAGAGGAAGAAGATGCGATTTCTCTACCCCTTTCTTGCAAAATCACTTCTACCGATTTAGGGCTTTCTTTGATCTAGATTGAGATTGGAGTAGAGTGAGATCCCACCATCTCTTTGATTCCAAGGAAAGATACATGCTTGTCTTTTTTTATTTTCCGTAAACTCTTTTATCCAAAACAAAGAACCTTGCCTCCCTCCATCGAATCATCAGCACAAGTGATCTATTTTAGATTGCTTGGTATCAGAGCTAGTTCGAAACCAGCAAAGTTCAAGAGCCTTTGCTCTGTGGTTTATGGCCCTCATAAAAGAAGAGCACAAAAAGACGAGGGTGTTGGGATATAACGCGGAAACTATCCCCTAGGCACAACCAAATATTTACAGGGTGTATAAGAACATATAAATCTGAACAAACTCTGCAAACATAAATTAATGTAACTGCAATAATAAACCATGAATAAATGTACCGACGTCCGTTACAGAAAACACCGCGGAGGAGCCGGACTCGCTCGATCCGCGGGAGAGAGAATAATCTGGACTGCAATCAGCTAGCACAACGGACGCACAAGATTCACCGAGAACCTTCGTCGTCGGATGACGATCAAACCACCCGCCACCAACGGAGAAACACGGTCGAGGCCAACTGCACTCACGCACGCCATCGACGCCAAGCCGCACCACCGGAGAAAACCACCATCAAGGCCACTGCACTCCCGCAAGCCTTCGTCGCCATGTCCGCATCGCCGGAGAGAAACTCCGTCAAGGCCACTGCACCACCGCAAGCCTTCGCCGCCACGCCCGCACCGCCTCATCTACTCCAAGACCGGTAGAGATCCTCTCCTCCAAGACCGGTGGCTATTTCCTCCAAAGCCGGTGGATACGTCGAGAGTCCCTCACGAGAGGAATGCTTCGCCGCCATCGCACGGTGTTGCACCAACTGCAACCACCGGCGGCATCCAACAGGGGTCTCCCACCCCTTACGACACCAAGAGTGAGATGGCGGCGGCGGCGGCGGCTCCTCTCTCCAACGCAAGCAAGGCGTCTCCTCACGTCAATAGAAGAATAGGTTTTCTCCCAGGGCTGTACTTCTTCTCCCAGGCGGGCTGCATTTATATATCTCTGCCTCAAAAACCATAAATATATATATGTTATGTGTGACCCATGAATGACGTGATTTAATATTCAAGCAATTCAATCATGAGAGTGATTCTCTCTCTCTAAAATGAAATCGATATATACTGATTTTCTTCCTTTGTTGGAATTTCCAATTCATGCCCTCATTCACTCTCCTACCATTCATGATGTTTCCCCAAAAAGGAAATACTGGATATGTTTTGGATCCGAATCCGAACCAAAAACATAACAATCACCACCTTGGTTCGGAATTCGGAGCCACCATCTGCACGAAACATCCACTTCACACATCAACAACTGCACCAAGCAACTCTGCACGTAGCACCGCCTCAGCCCGAGGCATTAGCCGACCAGCTCCAGTCGACTCATTTCTGCTCGGGCTCAACCCGTGAACATCGTCGCAACCAGGTCGTAGAAACTGACTCCCATAACCGGAGTCCCAGAAGGACGATCCTCTGCACCACCACGACAATCCACCATGTTGGCCGCATAAATCATGAGCATACCACCATACGTCGTGGTCCCCATCAGCCGGTACAAACTACCGCGCTACACAGCTCTCCTGAGCATAGTACGTCCTCACTCCACCATAAGGACTCCACCTCGGGACACCCAACTGTAGCCACCTGAATCCAATCCGCTCAGTGATGACAAACATCCTACTGTCAGAGTCGCTCAGACTCTTAGTGACTGTGAGGACAACATCACTCTGCACCCTGATCCAGCTGTCACTCAGTCCGCAACCTAGCCTCGAGGCCTTTTTGCACGCTGTGAACTAGCACTCCTGTGTGACTGCACTATCTGCAATGGTAAAAATACCATACCCTCCTTTGGCCCAGATCGAAATCGTACTTCACTCAATCCCTTGCCAAACTGCCTCACCATACCCATCCGTTGCTGCCAAGATGTGACCGCCCTCAGGAGTAGGACCCACTAACATCTGTCTGGATAGCACTGCGATCGTGTTCTCCACTAGCTCCACTGTATCCTTCTCATACAAGAGCATTGTCACTAAGGCCGAAAAAAAAAGTGAGCGAGGTAAGAGTGAAACGGGTCTTCACGTCTCCCTCCGTCTCTGCAACAGCTGCCTCTAACTGACACAGAAACCGTCTGATCACACATCATGTACCCACAGATAATATTCTCCCTGTAACATATCCGCTGTTATCATGACCTTCTCATGCAGTACCACCTGTCATAGGTCAAATCCGTCACTATCGCACTTCTTCAAAAAACTGTCCAGATTCACGTTCTTCCCTATCATGGTTGTCCTACGGCACGATTAGGAGACCTGATTAATTCAAAAGTCGGATTTGAAAAGATGGGGAGCGGACCTAGTCGTCACCCACCGCAGTCAAATCGTTCCTCGAATGTCCAATCAATCGCCTACAGAACCTGGCTCTGATACCACTTGTTGGGATATAACGCGAAAACTATCCCCTAGGCACAACCAAATATTTACAGGGTGTACAAAAACATATAAATCTGAACAAACTCTGCAAACATAAATTAATGTAACTGCAATAATAAACCATGAAGAAATGTACCGACGTCCGTTACAGAAAACACCGCGGAGGAGCCGGACTCGCTCGATCCGCGGGAGAGAGAATAATCTGGACTGCAATCCGCTAGCACAGCGGACGCACAAGATTCACCGAGAACCTTCGTCGCCGGATGACGACCAAACCACCCGCCACCAACGGAGAAACACGGTCGTGATCTCCACTAGCTCCACTGTATCCTTCTCATACAAGAGCATTGTCACTAAGGCCGGGAAAAAAAAGTGAGCGAGGTAAGAGTGAAACGGGTCTTCACGTCTCCCTCCGTCTCTGCAACAGCTGCCTCTAACTGACACAGAAACCGTCTGATCACACATCATGTACCCACAGATAATATTCTCCCAGTAACATATCCGCTGTTATCATGACCTTCTCATGCAATACCACCTGTCATAGGTCAAATCCGTCACTGTCGCACTTCTTCAAAAACACTGTCCAGATTCACGTTCTTCCCTATCATGGTTGTCCTACGGCACGATTAGGAGACCTGATTAATTTAAAGGTCGGATTTGAAAAGATGGGGAGCGGACCTAGTCGTCACCCACCACAGTCAAATCGTTCCTCGAATGTCCAATCAATCGCCTACAGAACCTGACTCTGATACCACTTGTTGGGATATAACGCGAGAACTATCCCCTAGGCACAACCAAATATTTACAGGGTGTACAAGAACATATAAATCTGAACAAACTCTGCAAACATAAATTAATGTAACTGCAATAATAAACCATGAAGAAATGTACCGACGTCCGTTACAGAAAACACCGCGGAGGAGCCGGACTCGCTCGATCCGCGGGAGAGAGAATAATCTGGACTGCAATCCGCTAGCACAGCGAACGCACAAGATTCACCTTGAACCTTCGTCGTCGGATGACGACCAAACCACCCGCCACCAACGGAGAAACACGGTCGAGGCCAACTGCACTCACGCACGCCATCGACGCCAAGCCGCACCACCGGAGAAAACCACCATCAAGGCCACTGCACTCCCGCAAGCCTTCGTCGCCATGTCCGCATCGCCGGAGAGAAACTCCGTCAAGGCCACTGCACCACCGCAAGCCTTCGTCGCCACGCCCGCACCGCCTCATCTACTCCAAGACCGGTAGAGATCCTCTCCTCCAAGACCGGTGGCTATTTCCTCCAAAGCCGGTGGATACGTCGAGAGTCCCTCACGAGAGGAATGCTTCGCCGCCATCCCACGGTGTTGCACCAACTGCAACCACCGGCGGCATCCAACAGGGGTCTCCCACCCCTTACGACACCAAGAGTGAGATGGCGGCGGCGGCGGCTCCTCTCTCCAACGCAAGCAAGGCGTCTCCTCACGTCAATAGAAGAATAGGTTTTCTCCCAGGGCTGTACATCTTCTCCCAGGTGGGCTGCATTTATATATCTCTGCCTCAAAAATCATAAATATATATATGTTATGTGTGACCCATGAATGACGTGATTTAATATTCAAGCAATTCAAGCAGGAGAGTGATTCTCTCTCTCTAAAAGGAAATCAATATATGCTGATTTTCTTCATTTCTTGGAATTTCCAATTCATGCCCTCATTCACTCTCCTAGCATTCATGATGTTTCCCCAAAAAGGAAATACTGGATATGTTTTGGATCCGAATCCGAACCAAAAACATAACAGAGGGAACCTATAGAAAGCCCCCTAGGCAAAGCTACCATAGATGGATGCAACAAAAGCTGACAATGGACAATGAAGGGGGATCGTCCCCCAATTATGTCACCGAGGTTAGCCTGTTTTGGGGTAGTGAAGCCTAGGCAAAACAACTCCTTTTCGGATGGCAAACTTTGTTGTGCAATTGGCACCGGCCCGCAAGTACGGAACTCGTCGCGGACAATAGCAACGTAAGCAAAATATTTGAACAAATAATGACGCGCACCAAACAAACAAAAAACACGAGATTCCAAAACACCACAAACACAAGAGATTTACGTGGTTTGGAGTTAAGCTCCTACATTCACGGGGAGAGCGCGCCGGATCCACTAATCAAAAAATATCCAATTACAACACAGACACTCAACGATCCGCAAAGGATCGACACTAACCTAGAATAGGAATGAACAGAACAACAAAAATAAGAGAGAGGGAAGAAAACTCCCCTATGCCGGCCACAAGAAATGGCCAATCGGAGCCTGGAACTGAATTTGATCGCCGCCGGAGGAATCTGCACCCAGCCACCGCCGTGAGCCCCCTCTCCTCCCTTGATACAGCCGGCCAAGCCGCTGTCACACGCTGGAGATGAACCCGATGCGCCGCTGGTGCCCAAAATCGGGTAACCCGATTATCCCTCCGCCACACGCCGCCGCCCTCCGGCCAAGAAAGCCGCTGCCCTCTTCAAGATGAAGGAACCGCAGCCTTATGCCCTTTTTCACCGCCGGAGTTGCCGCCGCCGCTGGATCGCTGGAGCCGCCGGAGATGCACGCCTTGATCGGTATCCCAATCCTTGCCGAAGAAGAACCGCCGGCCCAAAATTAGGTCCTATGCCTGCCGGAGATGAAGAGCCGGCCCAAGATCGGCCCTATGCCCGCCGATCGTCGCCGGAGAAGAAGCGCCAGAAGCCGATCGTCTCTCTCGATCTCCCGATCTCCCGATCCGCCATTCGATCGCGTCCCGAAGCACTGACGCCGCCGCTCCTTCCCGATGCCGCCGCAGATCCTTGCCGGAGAAGAAGCCCTAGGAACCGCCGACGGATCGCTCTTCTTCCTCCCGAAGCCGCCTCTCCTCCGCTCCTCTCGCTCGTTTTATTTCTTTCGCCCGATTTCTGATTAGGTTTTCTCTAATTTTAGATCGAGATCCCTGGATCTATGCAAATGAACACACACACATATATATATATATAGCAACAATGGGTTCAGCCCAAGGCCAAACCAAGAGCAAACCGAACCGGTCCAGCTGGACCGGTCCAGTTGAGCATCAAAACAACAATCTCCACCTTGATGCTCCAAGAACACTAATACTGCCTATAACACACAGACCCTACTGGCGACTACAAGCCCCCTCTTCCTGGGGCCGACACGATCAACATGCATCAGTTTGAGTCAAGTCAAACTTGACTCGCCTCACTGATTTCTCCCGCATGCTCGCAACGCATTCCTCCGTAGGAATCTCCCGCAACATCACGCCTCCACCTCGAGCGAACTCCCTCAACTCCCGGTGACGCACGTCGACGTGCTTCGTCCTTGCACGATAGACCGGGTCTACTGCAAGACGAATCGCACTCGAACTCTCACTGTGCAACTCCACCTTCTCCTGAGTGATCCTAAGTTCTTCGGTGAGACCTCTGAGCCTGATGGCTCCTCTCACGGTGTCTGGGTACTCCTGAGATGACTCTCTACCCGTCTCCTCTACGGCTGCGAAGATTCTACCTCCGCCAAGGTCCTCTCTCCGTGCACACGCCCTTGCCACAAATCTTGTCCCGCTCCTCCGCTGGTCCTTCCTAGCTTTTCGCTGAGAACGATCTCTGTTCTTTAAAGCTCTATCGAAGGAATCGCGATCTGAGGAGATCGCCTGAAATGCATACGCTACCGTATCCTGTAGCTCGAGAGACGGTCTGACCTCTCTCCTCGCATTTTCCCTGGCAATCGTGGTGCCAATCAGTCTATAGAGCGATCCGGAACGCTCTCCTCTCAAGACTGTCTGTGTGTCTCTCCTGACCTCCAAATACCCACTGCTACTGGTATAAGAATACCCGACAGCCTCTAGAGTGCCTAGAGAAAGCAAGCTCTTCCTCAACTCGGGCACATACCGAACGTCGGTGAGGATCCTAACCACTCCATCGAACATCCTAATCCTGATGCTCCCGACTCCAGATATCTCGCACTCTGACCGGTTCCCCATCCGAACACGACCACCTCCACAGTGCCTAATACTGGAGAACCATTCAATGTTCGGGCACATGTGGAACGAACATCTTGTATCCATGATCCAGGAATCTGTGGTCCCGACCACGTCGCGACTTTGTGAAACGTGTAGAACGTCATCATCACTCACGCACTCGGATGCCACTGCAGCCTGCTGAGGCACAGATCCTTTGCCCTTGAGTTTCCTCACTGGGCAGTTGGCCTTCCAATGCCCCTTCTCCTTGCAGTAATAACACCTACCCCTGAACCTAGGTCGATCATCCTCCTTGCCTCCCCCTCTCGATCTTCCTCGGGATGGGTCTCTGCTCTTCACGAGCAGACCCTCGCTTGCACTCGATCCGGAACTGCTCCTCTTCTCATTAGAAAGAAGCATCGTCACCACTTCCTCCATCTTAAGGGTATCCTTCCATACAAGATGGTGGTGACTAAATGATCGAACGACCTCGGGAGTGAGGACAAGAGGAGAAGAGCCTGGTCTTCCTCCTCGACCTTCACATCCATGCTGCGCAACTGAGATACCAACTTGTTGAACACTTTCAAGTGATCCAACAGTTGCGCGCCATCGGACATCCTCAAGCTGTACAAAACTTCGAGGTGAAATGAGGTGTAGGAATGAACTGAATCTCACATTGAATTAAAGAGAAAGTTGCTGGTCTTAAGTAATAATTCCTATCATAGGCGCCTTTTCAAAGCAATTGATGGAGTTATGTTGGAAACTCCAAAGTTAAGCGTGCTCCGGTGGGAGTAGTTCTGGGATGGGTGTTCTCTTGGGAAGTGTTCGTAGGCAACTTGTAGAAAAGAGCAAAACAGTGCACCCTTCAGTCCCATTCCATTTATCTTGACGGTAAAGGCAAGTTTTCCTTGCGATGGTGTTGTCACCAGGGGTAGTGGCTCAATCTGGTAGGTTTGAGTTCAGAGGAAATACTACCAAAAAATAAATTTGACATGATATACCACCTTTGTATTTTTCGTAGTCTTTTCATTATGCACCATTTTTTGATCAAGCTTCTATGGCTTGGAAGAGAGGTGTCGTAGGATGGTCCTATGTGATAGGAAAATAATGAGTAAACTTTACATACAACTATACACATCCCATGATTTTTTACTTGCAATAAATTTTCTTTATAACTCAATTACGAATAATAAACCATAGTAATTAAAGCATACCGGAAAGGAAACAAGAGTGAGTATAAATGCAAGAAGACTCGAAATCAAATTACTAAGTAAATAAGAGTGTACAACGCTTCAAAAATTTTGAAGACAACGATTACTAATTGCTATTCTTTGAGTGGGAAATTCACGAACAATTAAAAATAAAATAAATGACAACAAGATGAAAACTTAAACAACTAGGCAATAGAGGGTTTGGAGAGGATCTCCGGAGGTGGGGGCAAGTAGAAGCGCTGAAATTCGGACTCCCAGTGAAGCTTTGAAC
The DNA here is from genome assembly GCA_039583875.1 of Platanthera guangdongensis. Classification (NCBI taxonomy): domain Eukaryota; kingdom Viridiplantae; phylum Streptophyta; class Magnoliopsida; order Asparagales; family Orchidaceae; genus Platanthera; species Platanthera guangdongensis. Next base: position 175,826,036 of record CM077161.1, read on the forward strand.
CGCTGTACGACATTCAGGATGCTTGGAAACTGTACAAGAAGTGCTGGATTCAGCCCGGAGTTGCTGAAGTTGGCTGTCCTGGAACCAGGACGGCAACCTGGACTTTGCTGGGCTGCTGTTTGGCAACTGGAAGCAGCCCTCTTGGAGGCTGAAGATTGTTGGGGTGGTACAGGAATAGGGGCTGGCAGCAGTTTATCTCTTCCTGGACAGGAGGAAACTGGGCCTGGAGGTTTACCAAGAGTGGCCAGCTGACGGGGAGATTGAAAGGCTCAGTTTGGAGAAGTGGGCAGTGGATCCACGTGAACAGTAAAGCTCCGTTTGGCGCAGCATTTTCTCCCCAGTGAGTTCGGACAAAAACTCCATTATAGGATGTATGTTTGGCACGACAGTAGTTATGTCCGCCACCCAAAAAAAATAGTTTTGAACAAAAAATTGGATGAAGTTCCTTAGGTAAGGATGGGGGGTCATGAACGGTGGTTCATAACCATTACGTTCGCGACCACCATCACTATGCCAAACAGAGCCTAAATGGGCTTAATGGGGGATGTGGGGCAATTGGAGGAGGGGAGAAAATTTAGGAGAGGTGGGCCATGGGCCTTATTTTTAGGAAGTTGAGATAGTGGGGTAGTGGATGAGGTAGTTAGGGTAGTTATGAGGTAGTGGGGTGGCGGTTGGCAGAGGTGGTCGCCGGATAGGCCACCAGTGGTGGTGGCCGGAGGTTTTTTCCGCTATCGCCGGAAAACAAAAAATGAAGGGAACTTTAGGGATGATGGTGGAGGTTTGCCAGAGGTGGTTGGTGAAGGCTCTTCGGTGATCTCCGGAGACCGAAAATGGAGGGGGGGGGGGATGAGCTGTTTTGGAGGTGTTTGGGGCGGGGAATGTTGGGTTGTTGGCCGGTGGTCGGCGGGGTAATTTTGGGCTGCCAGAGGGAGGTGGTGGTGGGAGGGAAAGGGGGTTGTCGGCTAGTGGAAGGGAGGATAGGATGTGGGGTCTGGTTGGGGGGTGATGAGAAGGGGGTTGGCCGACCAAGTAGAAAGAGGAGGGCAGGGATAATAATTCCAAGCTTCGCACCTAAATTTCCAGCTTCAGCACTGGCTGATTGAAAGGAGCAATTTCTTTTTTACTCCAACTTTCAATACCTCTAATATGAGCCCTCTACTCCTATTTATAGACTACGGGGCCATCATGGACAGTCATGATTCTTTAATCATGACGGACCTTAAAATACAAGAAAATAAAAATCACTGTTACGGGCTAACTCGGCGTCCCGGTCGGACCAGAATAAACTGGACCGCCTTAGCTCTCGGGACGGCCGAGCGCGCACACAATCAATAAAGATTGAGAGTTGACACAAGAGATTTTAACGTGGAAAACCCCTCAACTGGGTAAAAAACAACGTGACCGGATCTGTGCCGATCAAAGTCCACTATCAGGTTGCGGTTACAATATGTTTGGATAATCGAGGGCGACATGTCGCTCCTCGTTACAATTTGGAGGTGAGAGAGAATTTCTGACTCGCAATGGGCAACAGGCTGTGCCGAGGGAGTGCTAGATGCTAACTTGGTGGCTGATGCGCTTGAGCGCTGGTGATTGTCGTCTTCTTCCTTTCTCTGCGCACTTGGGGACTTGGACGTTCCTCCGGCTCGTAGGCGACTTGAAGATGACCCGAGGGAGGAGTTTGACAGAGCTCTGGCATGAGAAAGAAGAAGACTCCGGGAGCGAAAAAAAGGTCCGAAATGAGGAGGTCTGGGGCTCATTTTATAGCCTCCAGGAGGTGGTTATGGTGGCCCCCCCACTAACTTGGTGGTTAGTGGGTGGTTACCTGTAGATCGGACGACGATGGATGCTTTGTAGCGATCGGACGACGATGGATGCTCTGTAGCGATCGGACGGTGATCATCCTGCAAGCGATGATGGCGGTCGGCGGCGTGCGGCGACGGGCGGGTGGCGGCGGCGGGCGACGGCGGCAGACGACGACGGGCGGCGGCCAGCGGCGGCGGTCGGCATCGACCGACAACGTTAGTTGTTGAATAGGAGGTCCCCATACTTTTTCCTATTGCGGTGGAGATCATGGGGAGTGGGTTGACCGGTCAAATTCATGATCTCCGTAATATGAGAAATTATGGGAGGAGTGGTTAAATGCACACCCAAGCCTATAAATGGGGCTTCATCCTCATCAATTGCCCCCCAAATCCTTTGTTGTCGGAGGTTGGCACGAGCGAGAGAACAAGGATTTTCCCCCATTCTCTTCGACCGTGACGACAACGAGTGGAAGACCAAAAACATCGGGGAGCGGCGCCCGACGAGGCCAGGCAAAAATATGTTAAAAGATTTTTGAGGGAGAGAAGAGACATCGAGAGGGTGCGCCAGCGTGGCGGCGGCCAGCGTGCGGGCACGCGAGGTGGCGGCCGCAGTGCTGTGCGCGCGCGCACTGCGCGCACGTGCTGCGCACCGGGCCGCGTGCGCGTGCTTGTTTGCGCGCATGCATCGGGCCGCGCGCGTGCGGGTGCGCGTGCGTGCCGGAATGTGCGCGTGCTAATGTGCTTGCGCGGGCGTGCTCTTGCTCCACGGGGTCCGTAGGTTTTATGCCTTGCGCGTGCACACGCTCGGGGGCGCCCCTTGACTTACTTCAAGGGGTCCTACCCTTTAATTTTACCGTACGAGGCATGTTTTCATACTGCATCTGACTTTTCCTTTCTGGTGACAGGGCTTGAAGCGTACCGCAAGACCACTGCGTCTGCGCTCCTCTCTTATCGAGGACTAGATCGTCATTTGGAGAAAGAAATTCGGGCTGCCTGCTGATTTAGAAGTGAAAATTCTGCATGCCGAGGAGAGAGTGCAAAATCCCCCCCGAGGCTGGCTGACGGTCTGCGAGAGTACTTTGAGGTCTGGCTTCCGGTTCCCGGCTTGCGAGGAAGTGATCAAGATCTTGAAATTTTGCGAGGTGCCGATCTCCCAGTTCATCCCGTTGGGAGTAGTGCGCCTTATGAGCATGATTGTTTTCTTCTGTGAGCATGACATGAGACTTTCTTTGGAATGCTTCTGAGAGTTGTGCGATGTCCGCTCCGATGGTGGGGAGCGTGTGGAGATTTGTAGCAACAAGAGTTGACTCGACTTTGAGGCTCAGATAGACCATCGTCATGGGAACACCCTTTTCAGATACTTCAGGAACCCTTGGGGCTTACCAGAGGTGTGGAATTCGCTCCCCGATCGTTGTCGCCGCCAGAAGGGGAAGGAGCGGGAATTTTCTCCGTTGCTGGGGTTTTCGGAGCCCCGTGAATTGGCCAATCGCCTGTTCAGTATCTTCTCATTTGTGGAGGAGAAGCGCTTGCTGAAGTGCGGCATTTCTACTGTTTCTGGGCGGACCGCTGAGACGTCTTTGGGTGGTAGTCGGAAACGGAAGACCATCGTAGCTTCCCGAGGTGGCGGGAGCGCGGTGCCTTGTTCGTCTTCTTCGAGTGATGATTCTCCTTCCGATGGCCGTGGCGGTTTGCCTCCCGAGGTGCAGGTGCTTGGTTCGTCTGCCCCCCAGTCTTCTCCTGCGGAGGCGGCGGCTCCGAGGCTATCTTCTTCTTTGAAGGCGATGGATGAAGTGGTAAGCACTCTTGTTTGTGTGAAATTTTCATTTTTCATCTTGTGACGCTAATTTTCATTTTCCTTTGTGCAGATTGAGACTCAGACACATACTGTCGTTACTTGGAACGACCACTTTGTGAGCCTGAAGGACGGGTATTTGGCCCTTGAGGAGAATCTCAGGTTGACGACGAGCTCACTTGCCTCCGCGAGGGCGGAGCATGACCGTGACGTTTCACGATTCCGTCGGATAGGGTCTGGGCTGGAGTTCGAGTTTGAGGATGCACGCGTGACATTGGAGGTAGAGAAGACACTGGTGGAGAGGACCACCCAGATGCTGAAACATTCCCAAGAGGAAACCACCAGCTTAGAAACTCGGCTTCGGGCGGCGAGGGCCCAAGTGGAGATGCTATCTTCTGAGAGCCGCGTGTCAGAGTTGAAGGCCGCTGGACTTGCGGGATACTTGCAGTCGTTGGACTACATGCGAGACCGTAGCCTGATTGTGGAGGAGGTGCGTGACGAGATCTGGTCCAAGGAGGTGAAGCCTCAAGTGGAAGATGCCCGTGAGTTAGCCCTCAGGCGTGGAGCGGCGAAGGCTTTCCGACTTGTCGGCCGGCGCCTAGGATGCGACACCTCTGACTCTAGCTTTAATGACGTTTCTGAGGATGAGCGCTCTGATGTTGATGCTGCTGATGAGTAGCGGCCTCATGTTTTTGTATTTGTGTGTTTTGTATTCTTCCTCCAGCTATCTGTGTCGTGTGTTATTTTTACTTAGCAGTTGTAGTGGGCACTCTTATGCGCCGATCTGTATGACATCGTTGTTTTTTATGTCATTTAGTTGTTTTGTTTTCCCTTTGTCTCTTTTGAGTACTGTTTTTGCAAGTTTGGCTTGCGGGAGAGTGTGGGCGAAGCATTTCACGCGAAAAAGATTTGCAACTTCGGTTGCACAGTTCCATCCTGCGGCTTAGTTTGCACGGTTATAGCTCGCGGCTTAGTTTGCACGGTTCTAACCCGCGACTTTGTTTGCGTGGTTCTAGCCCGCGACTTTGTTTGCACGGTTCTAGCCCGCGACTTTGTTTGCGCGAGTTGTAATCATGGTTTTGCCGTGAGGGGGGCAGGCCCCCACGGGGAGTTTGCACGAGTCGGGCTCGCGACTTAGTTTGCGCGGGTTGTAATCGCGGCTTTGCCGTGAGGGGGGCAGGCCCCCACGGGGAGTTTGCACGAGTCGGGTTCGCGGCTTAGTTTGCGCGGGTTGTAATCGCAACTTTGCCGTGAGCGGGGCAGGCCCCTACAGGGAGTTTGCTGTGAGGAGCGCGCTGCACGAAGACAATTGCTGTAAGAAGCGCGCTGCCTTAGGGCAGTTGCTGTGGGGAGCGCGCTGCACGGAGGCAGTTGCTGTAAGAAGCGTGCTGCCCGAAGACAGTTGCTGTGAGGAGCGCGCTGCACGGAGACAGTTGCTGTGTGGAGCGCGTTGCACAGAGGCAATTGTTGTAAGGAGCGCGCTGCACGGTGGCAGTTGCTGTAAGAAGCGCACTGTCCGAGGGCAGTTGCTGTAGGGAGCGCGCTGCACAGTGACAGTTGCTGTAAGAAGCGCGCTGCCCGAGGGCAGTTGCTGTGGGTAGCGTGCTGCACGGAGACAGTTGCTGTAAGAAGCGCGCTGCCTGAAGGCAGTTGCTGTGAGGAGCGCGCTGCACGGAGACAGTTGCTGTGTGGAGCGCGTTGCACAGAGGCAATTGTTGTAAGGAGCGCGCTGCACGGTGGCAGTTGCTGTAAGAAGCGCACTGTCCGAGGGCAGTTGCTGTGGGGAGCGCGCTGCATAGTGACAGTTGTTGTAAGAAGCGCGCTGCCCGAGGGCAGTTGCTATGGGTAGCGCGCTGCACGGAGGCAGTTGCTGTAAGAAGCGCGCTGCCTGAAGGCAGTTGCTGTGAAGAGCGGGCTGCACGGAGGCAGTTGCTGTGAGCAGCGCGTTGCACGAGCGCAGTTGTTGTGGGTAGCGCGCTGCACGGAGGCAGTTGCTGTAAGAAGGGCGCTTCCCGAAGACAGTTGCTGTGAGGAGCGCGCTGCACGAAGGAAGTTGCTGTAAGGAGCGCGCTACCTGAAGGCAGTTGCTGTGAGGAGCGCGCTGCACGGAGGCAGTTGCTGTGAGGAGCGCGCTGCACTGTGACAGTTGTTGTAAGAAGCGCGCTGCTAGAGGACAGTTGCTGTGGGGAGAGCGCTGCACGGATGCAGTTGTTGTAAGAAGCGCGCTGTCCGAAGGCAGTTACTGTGAAGAGCGCACTGTACGGAGGCAATTGCTGTAAGAAGCGCGCTAGCTGAGGGCAGTTGTTGTGGGGAGCGCGCTGTACGGAGGCAGTTGTTGTAAGAAGCGTGCTGCCCGAAGGCAGTTGCTGTGAGGAGCGCGCTGCATGAAGGCAGTTGCTGTGAGGAGCGCGCTGCACGGAGGCAGTTGCTGTGAGGAGCGCGCTACACGGAGGCAGTTGCTGTAAGAAGCGCGCTGCCCGAAAGCAGTTGCTGTGATGAGCCAGGATTTGTGCTGCGAGGGGGGGGGGGCCTTGGCAGAGTGGTCGGCGAGTATGAATGTCCCGTTGGTCGGCTTGCCAGTATTCTTCTACGATCACCTCCCGAATCTCTTCCTGGGTGAACCTCTCGAGTGGGGGAAGTCGGGCCTCGTCTTCCCCGTTGTGGCGGTGTCGCCCAGTTTCAGTTCCTCCCTGAGTCGGGTGAGTGGAGCTGGCGACGTCAGAATATTCTTCGGGTGCCTCTTGTCTTGGAGCTTCTTGCGCCATACCATGTTTTGACTGTGGCGGATTAAATGGTGCTAGAGGAGGAGCAGGGGGCGCTCCCAGATTCCTGAGCAGAGCAAGCATTTCAGTTTGCTGTTCCTCCATTTGTCGAACTCGCCCCTCGAGGGTGGTGACTAGCGCGAAAGCGGCCTCTGCGGTCAATGACACGTCCACCAAAGAGTGAGAGCGTGCTAGTTCAGTGTGTCCTTCTGGGACGGATCCTTCAGCTGTGCGGACGCTTCTTTTCGCCATTGAAGCGGAGCTTGGATGTTGTAGAGGAGGAAAGTCTTGACTTCTGAAGGATGTTGGGAATCGTGGTTCCCACAGACGGCGCCAAACTGTTGCGGGCTAACTCGGCGTCCTGGTCGGACCGGAATAAACTGGACCGCCTTAGCTCTCGGGACGGCCGAGCGCGCACATAGTCAATGAAGATTGAGAGTTGACACAAGAAGTTTTAACTTGGAAAAATCCCTTAACTGGATAAAAAACCACGTGACCGGATCTATGCCGATCAAAATCCACTATCAGGTTGCGGTTGCAATATGTTTAGAGAATCGAGGGCGACAGACCGCTTCTCGTTACAACTTGGAGGTGAAAGAGAATTTCTGACTCGCAACGGGCAACAGGCTGCGCCGAGGGAGTGCTAGATGCTAACTTGGTGGCTGGTGCGCTTGAGCGCTGGTGATGGTCGTCTTCTTCCTTTCTCCGGGCACTTGGGGACTTGAACGTTCCTCCGGCTCGTACGCGGCTTGAAGATGACCTGAGGGAGGAGTTCGACAGTGCTCTGGCCTGAGGAAGAAGAAGACTCCGGGAGCGAAAAAAGGTCCGAAATGAGGAGGCCTGAGACTCTTTTTATAGCCTCCAGGAGGTGGTTATGGTGGACCCCCCACTAACTTGGTGGTTATTGGGTGGTTATCTGTAGATCAGACGACGATGGATGCTTTGTAGCGATCGGACGGTGGCCATCCTGCAAGCGACGATGGCGGCGGGCGGCGACAGCGGGCGGTGACGGCGGTAGTTTTTGAATAGGACACCCACCTGATTTTTCCTATTGTGGTGGAGATCATGAGGAGTGGGTTGACTGGTCAAACCCATGATCTCCGTAATAGGAGAAATTATGGGGGGAGTGGTTAAATGCACACCCAAGCCTATAAATGAGGCTTCATCCCCATCAATCACAAAATACAAAAAAACAACTAAAATTCTCGTATTGTTGATCCGCATAAAATGAACAGTTCCGATCATCGTGTAAGTTGATGTGTGTCACGATCCTCATCAAGACGGACTGCAAATTCTCCTTCTCCCTCATTGCATCTTTTCATAAGGTTTGTAGGGCTTGGAAGAGGGGAATTATGAATATTCACACTTAGTGGGACGATAATAATTTCTATTGTTTGTAAAAAAGAAGTTATTCAAGCTTCCAGAACATTGCAAATATGGATAATTAGTACCTAAATCTTGGCACTTATATCAAGCTTTTTTTAAACCTTCACAGTTATGCCAAGGTTTTACAAAAAACGCACATGATGCCAGACTTTAAAACCATAGCATAAATAATTCTTGACATGTATGCCAGGTTTTTTATAAAATCCTAACATGCATGCCTGATTTTTATGAAAAATCTTGTAGGTATGCCGGAGATTTTATGAAAACCTTAGTGTAATGCTAGTGTTTCTTATTGTCCTTTTTATCCCCCAAGGTTTTGAGAAATTTAAGGATTTGTACAAGCCCTAAACATTGTAGTCCTTTGTCATAAAAAATTTGCAGAATGTGTGTGTGTTTATATATGTACATATATTTATTTATTTATATTTATATTCCTAGAAAGGATTGTGATGGTGAGAATGATCATTGATCACTATCCTAGTGACCGCATTAACACGCCCTAATTGCTATCTTCTTTCAGCATCAAACTCCATTATATTCTTCTTCTTAATTTTATTTTCATTCTATGACTTGCAGTTTTATTAGTCAATTGTCTATTCTTTCTTACCTGGAGCCTAATTCTGAACCTACATTTTATTGCAGCCTTACCGATATCATCCTTGTTCCCATTCTTGTACTTCATGGTATGTGTAACTAAGCTTGTTTAAACCCTTGAATTTATATGTTCTCTTACCATATTCTGAGCTGTATTTGGATCACTTGAAATGCAGTGCTCTAGTTTTTTCTTGCACCTGTGTTAAGTTCCTTTGAACAGTTTTTATTTCAGTTATTATTTGTTGAAGAATGCTATGTGCTATTTTAGGATAAAGACATTTGTATATCCAGAAAGTTAATATGTTGTTCAGTTTTAAATCTCTGTTCCCTTTCCGTGTTATACAAATTCTTAGGCTTTCATGCATTTCCTTGTTTATCATGTCATTTAATAAATGTCAACTTATTTCTATTTCTTCTTGGAGAGTTTCAGCTGTTACTCTACTTTGTAGTTCCTGCTTCTACATGAACTTTGCATCTAGCAACTAGATTAAATTATTTAATCCCTATATATCTTAGAATCAGAATCTTTTCAAGAGATAAATACAATTGTTGCGCCCAAACTCGACGCCTCGGTCGGACTGGACTAACCTGGACTGTCTTAGCTCACGGAGTGGTCGAGCGCAAACACAGTCAATGAGAGAGAGATTATGCACACGATATTTTGACGTGCAAAACTCCTCAACCGGGTGAAAATCCACGCGATCGGATCTGTACCGGTCGAACTCTACTATCTGCTTGCGGTTATAACTTGCTTGAAGAATCGAGGACGACATACCGCTTCTCGTTACACTTTGGAGATGAGATAGAGAGTTTCTTAGGCTCATGTTGGGCAACAGGCTGCTCCGTAAGAGTCTACTTGTGAGACGTTGCGGGCGAACGAGCACTTGTTGTAGTAGGAATTTCCTTCTTGCCACGTACTTTAAGACTTAGACAGATTTTTGATGGAGCGGTGGTGGCTCGAAAGTGGCTCGTAGGAGGAATCCGACAGGGCTTTGACATGAGGAGGAAAAAAGCAGAGGAGAGAAAGATGAGAAATGAGGAGGCTCGAGGGCCTTTTTATAGCCTCCACGATGTGCTTACAGTGTTATGTGACTATCCGCACACCATAACCACCAATATCATAATTTTAAGTATAGCTTAGGACGAATATTATTCGTATATTTAATTTTATTAAGTGCAGGCCCCCACTAAAAACATGTCCCCCCCACTACTGGTGGTGGTTACACGGGTTGTTACTTACACATCGGATGATCAGACGACAAGGAAGGTTCCCAAAAAGGGCAAAAAGGGTGCTGACCGCCACCTCAAGGGTGGCCGGCCCCGGCGAAGATGGCGGGCTGCCGATACGGCGCTGGCCGGGGGTGCAACCGACCGACTGGAGAGGGTCGGCCGGCCGCGCACACTGGGCGCGGCCCCGACGCCGGCCGAAAAGTGCGGTACCGGCTGAGCACACCCCGCCGGGGGGGGGGGGGGGGCGCAGCCGGCCATGTTCGACACCTCCCGCGAAGGCCGCGGGAGGGAAGGCTTCCGCCGGCCGGGGTGGCCGGCAGGATCACCGCGCCTCGCGACCGTGGGTGCTTGGTCACGAAGTGCGGCCCCTCGGCCGGCCGGAAGCTGGGCCGGATAGAGCCGGTCCACCGGCGGCGGGAGAGATGGGTTGGCCTCCCGGGCCGGCCTCAGTGGCCGGCCCCGGGCGGTTCGGAGAACGGGATCCCGCGCGGATCGCGCGCGATCGTGCGCGCGATGGTTCCCCCATGATCTCCATTTTAGATGATGAGATCATGGGGAGTGGGCTAATCGCACCCCAACAAAACTATAAATGGACTTGTCCCCATCAATTGCCCCCCGGAATCCTCGATGTTAGAGACCGTTTGAGAATAACGAAGATTTCTTCTTATTCTACGAGGGATTCTTCCGGTGGCGATAATGGTGATGGCGATCAGAGAGGTACCAGAGAAGGCGAATGGTAGCTCTTCGCAAGCGAAGGTAAGTCTTAAAGAAGACGAAAAACGGTGAACGTGCACGAATGATGGAGGCCGAAATGCGAAGCCGACGAGCAGAATCCTCTGATACGGGGATGGGCTCGCCAGCTAAGACGCCCCCTAACACAGGCTTCCTCGGGGGCGGGTGCTCCCCTCGGGAGCGCACCTTGGGTCCGCGCCAACGTGCGCGCACCCTGGTGCGCAGGCACACGCACCTCTGCGCGCGCGCTGCTGGGTGCGTTCCATGCGCACTACTGGGTGCGTGCGACACCCCATTGCTTGCATGAGCGCTCATGCTCCCTTTTAGAGTCGGGTCGTTGGTTGTGCACGGTTTGCGTGTGGATTGTGTGCGTGCGTATGCGAGTCTGCTTGCGTACAATTTGTGCGGTTTTTGTCTTCCCGTGCCGGGATTGCAGCTGTCGGGTGCTCAACTGAGCACCTGCTACTTGACCGATTTTATCTAACCTTTGATTTTATTTTCAGACTTCGAAGCGTCCTACGAGGCTTATGCGGCTGCACTCTACGCTCACTACTGAGCAAGTTGCAGTTTGGAGGAAAATATACGGGTTACTTGCCGATCTTGATGTGAAGATGCCTCATGCTGAAGAGAGGTTTCAGAACCCACCTAGGGGTTGGGTGACAATTTGCGAGACGACGTTGAGGTCTGGCTTCCGCTTTCCACCGTGCGAGTAGGTGGTGGACATTTTGAAGTTTTGCGGCGTCCCGATATCCCAGTTCACTCTGCTAGGGATGACTTGCATCATGGGGCTGATAGCTTTCTTCAGGGAGTATGACTCAAGATTATCTTTGGAGTTATTCAGAGATTGGTGCGATGTCCGTGTTGACGGTGGCGACCGTGTCGAGATTTGCAGCAATAAAAGTTGGCTTGACTTTGAGACCCGGACGGATCGTCGTCATGAGAACACCTTGTTTGGATATGTCAGAAACTCTTAGGGCTTGCCTGAGCTCTGGAATTCCTTGTCCGATCGTTGCCGGCATCAGAGAGGGCGAGAGCAGAACTTTACTCCAATACTGAGTTTTTCAAATTCTCGGTGAGTTGACGAACCGCTTATTCATTATTTCTTTATTTGTGGAAGAGAAGCGTCTGTCCCAATGTGGCCTTTCAGTTGATACTGAGCGTGCTGCGGTCGCGCCACTAGTTCGCAAGAGGAAGCTTGTTTTGAGGAGTAGTTGTGATGCTGCCGCGAAGTTGCAAAATTTGCCAAGCCGAAGAGAGGACCTGATTGAGGAGGCCCAGTGTGACGAGCCTACTCCAGTTGATTCAGATCTCAAGGTGATAGAGATGTCTGCCCCCCGAGTCCCCGGTACAGAGGCTACTGCCCCCCGAGTGTCTTCTTCTTTGAAGACAATGAGTGACGTGGTAAGTGAATCTTTCATCTTTCTTCTTTTGAACTAATTACTTTGCACTATTTTAACCATTTGTTTGGCGTTTGCAGATCGAAGCTCAGGCTCATATAACGTTTACGTGGAACAATCATTATGTGAGCTTGAATGACAGATACTTGGCTCTTCAGAAGAAGCTTCGGGCTGCGGATGCTTCACTTGCTGCCTCCAGAGAGGAGCTAGATTGAGAGGTATCCCGATTTCGACGGATTGGGTCGGAGTTGAATTCGGAGCTGCAGGAAGCTCGTGCATCGTTACAGATAGAGAAGTCCTTCGGTGGAGAAGACTGTGCAGACGTTAAAGACTGCTCAGGAGGAGAGTACCAGCTTGAGGGTAGAGTTGGAGACTTCCAGGGCTGAGATAGCACGTCTTTCTTCAAAAGACCGGGTACTTGAGATGAAGGCTGCCGAACTTGAGGAGTATAGAGATTCCTTAGATTATATGCGCGATCGCGATTTACTTTCTGATGAGGTCCGTGAGGACGCTTGGTCCAGAGAGGTTGAGCCTCATATAGAGGATGTCTGCGAGGTTGCGCTTAGAGATAGGGTGTCGAAGGCTTTTCGCCTAGTAGCGGAGCGTTTGAAGTGTGACGTCTCGTGCCTCAGCTTTAATGACATTTCTGATGATGAAGGAGGTGACCCCTGAGCCTGATGTATAAGCAGTCGGTGAGTAGCGGTTTGCGTTTTTATCTTTGTATGCTTGTATACATTTTTTTTCTTGTTGAGTCTGATGTATGTTTGTCATCGCCCTTTGGTGATTTTGTGCAGTGCATTTGCGCATATATTGATATGATAGTACTTTTGGTGATTTTGTGTAGTGCATTTGCGCATATATTGATATGATAGTACTGTTCTCGTTCTTCTTGCCTTTGTTGTATGGATCCCGGTAGCCGGCGGAAACATAAACTTGTGACAATGTCGGAGAATGTGGTGACTCAATCCGAGAGTCAGAGTATGTAAGGATTCGATCCGACTGCGGGGCCGAGCCTGACCATGAGAGGATTGCCGGAGAATGTAAGTATTTGATCCGGGTGTTGGAGAATGTAAGGATTCGATCCGACTGCGTGACCGCGAGGGGGGCGGGCCCTGACAATGGCTGGGCGTTGGTCTGCAGTAATGACAGAGAATGTAATGATTCAATCCGATCGTCAGAGAATGTAATGATTCAATCTGATCGCCGGAGAATGTAATGATTCGATCCGGTTGCGTGACCTAGCCTGAGTGTGAGTTGCTTGCCGAAGAATGTAAGTATTCGATCCGGAGAGTGACCTAGCCTGACCGAAGAGTTGGCTTCTAGAGAATGTAAAGATTCGATCCGGAAGTGACCGAGCTTGGTCGGGAGTTGGTCTTCGGAGAATGTGAGTATTCGATCCGGGGAGTGACCTAACCTGACCGAAGAGTTGGCTTCCGGAGAATGTAAAGATTCGATCCGAAAATGACCGAGCCTGGTCGAGAGTTACTCTTACATTCGATCCAGGGAGTGCCTAGCCTGGCCGAAGAAGTCTCGAGAATAAGGAAAACACAATGCAATATGATCAAATTAAAGATAGTTTGCGCGAGTCGTGGCTCTCGACTTTTACATCATACAAAGTAGGAAACAGAAAATCAAAATACAAGAAAAACAATTAAAAAAATAAGGATAAGGATAATGTTGAGTTCTTGATCGACGGTGGGTCTTCCTCTCCTAATGAGAGCTTCCCGGTTCAATAGCGGCTTTGCTACGCATATCGACGTCATTGACATCAAAGGTGATTGCTACTTTCGGCAGAGTCTGCTTTAAGTAGTAAGCGCGAGCTGCTTCCTGGTTCCTGCGAACGACCCCTATGCCTCCTGGGGTCGGGAACTTCATGGATAAGTGAGGAATTGACGGAATTGCTCCAAAAACAGACTGGACCAGCCTTCCGAAGATGACGCATTCTGCTTGTCTCTTCCTTGGCGCGGTCCTTGCTGACCTTGCGCTTGTCCTTGCAGAAACCTTCCAAGGAGTCCTTGGCGGACAAGGCGCTCGATTTTATTCTTTAGTCCGGAACACTCCTCGGTAGTGTGACCAGTCGTACGGTGAAACTCGCAGTATTTCGACTGGTCACTGCTCTTACCAGATCCGCTAAATAGTAGGTCACTTCTTGGGTTCGGTGGCGGCACTCTCGGTTGTTGGAATGCTGAATCATCCTGAATTGCATATAACACATTTGTCCGAGTGGTATTGAGTGAAGTGTATTCTCGGGGCGGTTGCTGACCCCTATCCCTTGGCAAGTCTCGACGACGATTGTCATTTCGGTGCTCTTCCGGGCGTCATTCCTCTTGTCTTACAGGGTCCTGCTCCTACCCCCTCTTCCTCTTCTGTCCTCCTTCAAACTGCTGACGGTGTGCTTTGATAGCCTCATCGGCTGCTATCTGGGCTTCGACCCGATGGACAAGGTCTGGATAGCTAGGCACGGTTTCCCTTATAAGTGCCGAATAAAAACCGCTTGGGCGGAGTCCTCCGAGGAAGACGCCCCTGAGAAGTTCGGGGTTAACCCCCGAAATTTGCTGTGCTTCTGAAGTGAAACGACGAAAGAAGTCTTTGGGGAATTCTCTCTCATTCTGCCAGATCCCTGAAAGGTACGAGTGATCCCGAACGATTCTACAGTTGGCCACAAACTGTTCTGAAAATTGTTGAGCTAATTCTGCAAAGTTGAAGATGGATCCCTCCCGAAGAGAATGAAACCAGGTGCGGGCCTGACCCTTCAAAGTGGCTGGGAACACTTGACATAACAACTGATCTGGGGCGCTAAAAATCCTCATTATGGTGAGGAAATGGTTGACATGTTCGAGCTGATCCTCTGTTCTGTCGAATGTCTCGATGTTAGGGAGCTTGAAGCCATGCGAGACTGGATGAGCTAGAACCCGGGGGCGAGTGGGGAGCCCTGGCGGAGAGGGCGGCGCGCAAAGATATCCCATCGTCCAAGTTGTCCGTACTTTTGGGCAATCACCTCAAGTATCTCCTTGCGGGTGAGCCTTTCACCCAGTGGCGCACTGGCTACTTCTTCCAGATGATGCTGGTGGCCGTCTCCAGCGCCCCGATTAGTGGGGTGCGTGGAACTGGCGACGTCAGAAAATTCTTCATATTCATTTTCCTAATGGGGGGCTTGATGAGGCAGAACGTGATCCTGAGCCTGAGGCGGGGGATTAATCAACGCGGGAGGCTGAGGAGGAGCTGCAATATTCTGGAGGAGGGTTAACATCTCGACCTGACGCTCCTCCATTTGTTGTATGCGCCCTTCCAAAGCGGCTACGGGCGGGAGAGCGGCCTCACCGCCGAGAGTCGTATTGACGAGCGAGTGGGAGGGAGCCGGCTCAACGCGCCCTCCAGGAGGTGATCCATTGGTGGTTCAGGTGCTCCTTCTGGACATGGGAGCTAGTCTCGAGTACCGCTGTGTAGAGAGTACTGTCTTCTAAATCTTTAGAGGATGCTGTGGCCAAACTCGACGCCCCGGTCGGACCGGACTAACCTGGACCGTCTTAGCTCACGGAGCGGTCGAGAACGCACACAGTTAATGAGAGAGATTATGCACACGATATTTTGACGTGGAAAAACTCCTCAACCGGGTAAAAAGCCACGCGACCGGATCTGTGCCGGTCAAACTCACTATCTGCTTGCGGTTACAACTTGCTTGAAGAATCAGCTCTGTATTGCATAGGGGGTTAAACCCTTCCATAGCAGGATTAGACCAAACTTGAGTGTATTGCATAGGAGGTGCATACAACTATGAACTTTCAAAAGGTTGCTCTGCATGCTCTGAACCTGCAATAGGGTGCTTTGACAGTGAGAATTGGCCGGATTAGCGGCCGGCGCCGGATTAGCGGCCGGCGCCGGATTAGCGGCCGGCGCCGGATTAGCGGCCGGCGCCGGATTAGCGGCCCGGCGCCGGATTAGCGGCCGGCGCCGGATTAGCGGCCGGCGCCGGATTAGCGGCCGGCGCCGGATTAGCGGCCGGCGCCGGATTAGCGGCCGGCGCCGGATTAGCGGCCGGCGCCGGATTAGCGCCCGGCGCCGGATTAGCGCCCGGCGCCGGATTAGCGCCCGGCGCCGGATTCGGGCGCCGGATTAGCGCCCGGCGCCGGATTAGCGCCCGGCGCCGGATTAGCGCCCGGCGCCAATCGCGCCGGATTAGCGCCCGGCGCCAATCGGGCGCCGGATTAGCGCCCAGCGGCCAACGCCGGGCCACGTCGGATGTGTCGCCCCGCTGCGGCCGGCCGGCCCTCTCCGGCCGACTGGCCGACTCCCGGCCGACGTCGTGCTGGCGGCCCGCCATCTTCGCCGGGGCCGGCCACCCTTGAGGAGGTGGTGGTCGGCCGCCTCTCTTGCCCTCCTTGGGCGCCTTCCCCGCTGTCCGATCGTTCCACCACAATCGCGACCATCCGGTGCGTGAGTGGCCACCCCCCGATGCCGGCCGCCGGGCGCAAATCCGGCGCCTACACGAACGGAAGGGACGACCGGCTGAGCACACCCCGCCGGGGTGGGGGGCAGCCGACTGCGTCCGACACCTCCCGCGGAGGCCATGTGATGGAAGGCTCCCGCCAGCCGGGGTTGCCGCGAGATTACCGCGCCTCGCAGCCGCAGGTGCTTGCTCACGAGGTGCGGCCCCCCGGCCGGCCGGAAGCTGGGCCGGCTAGGGACGACCCGCCGGCTGCGAGAGAGAGGGGCAGGCCTTGGGGGCCGGCCCTGGGAGATCCGGAGGATGGGATCCCGCGCGCGGATCGCGCGTGATCGCGCGTGTCGATCGCGCGTGCGGCGGTTCCCCCATGATCTCCGTTTTAGATGATGGGATCATGGGAATTGGGCTAACCGCACCCCAACAAAGCTATAAATGGACTTGTACCCATCAAAAATTATTTCCAAAATGCCTTACATCTACAGGACTCGTTCTTGTATAGATCTCATGGACACACCCAAAAATGACTATTAATTACCAATAATAAAGACCCCTAATAAATACAACTCTTGATATTCTTACATTAACAACATTAAAGACTCGACTTAATTTCCTAATAATAATAACCCACAATCATGACATGACATATTGCTGAGTTGACTCCTAGTATTCATTTGTGATTAATGTGGGGTCCTCATGCATTATGATGGCGAATCTGATCTCATCTTTTGTTTGGAGTGTATGTGTATCAATACCTACCCCTTAAAAACTGTTATTCATCTCAAGATAGTGTAAAGAAGATGATTATGCGTGGTGGTTAGGAGTTGTCCTGGATCTGAGTGTGGTCTTGAGTATCATGCATGCCCATGTGCATTCCCGCTTAAGTAGGGTCTTGACACAGATATCTTCGTAGTATTACTCACAAGTGAAAAACTCCGCTCGGATGTGTTAGAGGGTCTTGTGGACCCCTTCATGTTCTCGACCGTGAGTGTCCTCCAAAACTGTGGTAACAAGGGAAGACGCTAGATCCATGTTCAACCGGTTCTAATAGAAGATGAGACCCACATGTGTAGTCCAAAAGGGGGAACGGAGGCCCTCGCCATTGCGGTGGAGCAACTCAGATAAAGCAGGGGAAGTCTGGATCACTTGACGTAAGGTGGAGAGAAGTACGGCGGCGGGGGCAGTAAATGGCAAAAAAAATACCCTCGACCGGATGCTCTCGACAAGACAGGGAGTCGACGGCCCGGTTCAAGACCACCACCTTGTACTTCATGCAAAAATCGAAACAAAGGAGTTTGTTAATCCAACATTGTTGTGCCACGATACTTAGGCGTTGTTCGAGAAGAAATTTCAAGTTGAAATGGTCGGTGTGGATCACAATGGTATGTCCCCAAAGGTAGGGCCGCCAATGCTGGACCACCTTTGTGAGGCCGGTCAACTTCTGCTTATATGTCGGTAACTTCTGATGGCAGAGGGCTACTTTTTTGCTGAAATAAGCATTGGACTGACTCTCTTGTTGCAAGACGACCACTCTACCTTGGCCTGAGGCATCACATTCGACTTGAAACTCCAGGGAGAAATTCAAAAGACGTGACCGGACAAATCAAGGCCTGTTGGAGCTTTTGAAAGGCCTTAGTAGCTGTTTCTACCTAAACGAAGACATTCTTCCACAGGAGGGCCAGCAACGGTTCAACAATGACGATGTAACCCTGAATGAACCCGCGATAGTAACCAGCAAGGCCAAGAAATCTGCGGAGGTTGTACGGTGTCTGCGGGGCAGGTCAAGCAGTCACACATTGTATTTTATCAGGGTCGATCGAGACCCCTGGCATGCACTACATGACCCAAGTAAGCCACACTATCCGTGCTGAACTTCATGGAATTAAGAACGAGGCAGTGTTGACAAAGCAGCTGGAGGACTGTGTGAAGATGCTTCAAGTGATCTTCCCAGGTCTCACTATACACCAGAATCTCGTCAAAAACACTAGTACAGTTTTATGCGGTAGGGCCGTAGGGGTTGGAATACCTTATTCATTAAGGCTTGGAAGGTGAAGGGGACATTCGTGGGCCCGAATGACATTACCAAGAATTCAAAGTGGTCGTGATGGGTCCTGAATTCCTCCTTCTCCACATCGGCAGACTCCATGCGCATCTGATGATAAGTAGAGTACAAGTCCAACTTGGAGAAGAAGCTCCACTAGTATGGAAATTTTACTTGACTATTTTGGCATTCAGTTCCTTGTAATGCACGCAAAAACGTCATGTGCCGTCCTCTTTGTACATCAAAAGGACCGACAAGAGAAAGGAGAGACACTGCGCTGAATGTTCCCCTGTTGAAGCATAGCGTTATATTATTGCTCAATTTCATCCTTCTGGAGGAAAGGGTAACAATATGGCCATACGATCACGGGCGTCGTGCCCAACACGAGATATATATGGTGGTCCTAGCTGTGTACCGGGGTAAGCCCAGTTAATGGTGTAAATGTGTCGTTGAATTCCTGTGGGAGTTAGTGGAGATCGGGTGAAATCCCTTCCGGGTAGCTGCGTGAGCCGAGTGCGGAGTCCCCTGCATAAGGAAGGAAGAGATCTTAGTTGTCGGTGAGTGTCCGCGCAACTCGATCAGCTGAGAGCCTTGTGCTAGCGCATAATGAGAGTTGATATCCCAAATCAGGGGCTTGAAGTTCGTAGCAAGTGAACACCCAACACCACCCTAAACCCCTGAAGATCCACAACGAGGAGGTCGACCTGGGAGTGGCGGTACTCCACCTTGATAGGGACGTGACGATAGATGTTCGAACACTCCATCTGGTTGTCGTTGGCCACTGGCACATGCATACAACTATGGGGCGTCACTGGGAGGCGCAGGAGTGCGGCAGCTGCCTGGTTAATCATGCTGTGAGTACTACCCGAATCCATGGGTGTGAGTAAGGTTTGATCCCTCAGGGTGACGAGCATCTGGATTGCATGACCATCCCGAGGGCCCAAAATGGCATGAAGGGCTGTGTTTGCATCGTCATCTTCACCATTAGATGGGTTGTCCATTTCCACCCAAAAGAGATGCTTGCGCCGATGTCCTGGCCCGAATGGGTCGTCACACTTGAAACAGAGGCCCTTAGTGCGGAGATCGACTATCTTGGAGATGGAGAATCTGTGACGAAAGGGGGGGGGGGCTCTAATCGCCCCCTGGAAGAGCTAGGGTGTGGCAGTGGCCCTGTCTCCGAAGGGTCCCGCCATATCCAATTGGCCACCATAGGGCCAATCTAAGAGTAGATGTTTCTCACAAACTCGTGCGAGACTCATTGCGGTCATGAGGTCTGGTGGAGCTTGGAATTCCACGTCGTGTCGTAAGCGCTCATGTAGGTCTGCCGTGATGATGAGAACCTATTGCTCGGGACTCACCGAAGGAGCACGAGTCGATAAGACTTGGACCACTCCAAGTACCAATCAACGAGTTTAATCTTCTTGAGGGCGATGAGAGGATTGCCCTGCATTGGAGGGCCGAAGTACTAGAGGCCTTGCAGTGATTGCACGTCAAATGCTTTCGTTTCCGTTTCTGTTGAGTATACTAGAGTTGACCGGGGCCCATGAGGTGAAAGGAGGCGACGTCTAGCCTGCCCTCCCATGGTGTTCGTTGGTTGGTAAAGAAGAGTTCACAATGGTGGCCCATGCAAGGGGCTACTCGCGGCCTTAAAAAATGGAAAATTTTTATTTTGACATTGTGAGGAATGTCACTCCCCTCTTACCGCAGGCTAGCCGATTCGTTGCGTTTGTGGCTGGGCGTGGGCCGAGGGAGGAGCCAGAAGTAGGGTGCTGCGGAAATTGCATGGTGCCGAGTCGGGCGTTGAGGGAATCCATCTTCCTATTGTTGGTGTCCATCATGGCCTGAAACATTTTGATGACCTGGTTCAAGGTGCGGCCCCCTCCTCCATAGAAGCGGCATGGTGTAGGTATAAGCATAGAATGGGAAGAAGCCCCAGGTTCTTGTCTAGGTCGGCGCAAGAATAGGGCACGGGTGTCGCTGAAACAGACGACCTGATCGGTGCAATGTAGCTCGGCATGCCCAGAAAGAAGCCAGACGGGATGGCGACGTCATCGACGGCCTGGTTTCGCTCTGATATCAAATTTTTGTGACTTGTGAGCTCTCGCTTGAGATCGGGTGTTAGGGCGTACGAGGGAGAAGCCTTGCATGGGATTGAAGTTTCCCTTCTTTGAGCCTGGAGGAGATTTGTTGGTTGAGTAGGCTGATCAAGAAGGGGAGCGGGCGGATGGGAGCCAGTGCGTAACAGAGTTGGAGATGAGAGCTCGGCGAAGCCTCGACTTGCAGGGGAAAAGTTCTCTATGCATGTCTGATGGATCAGAAAAGGGAAGGAAAGAGGGAAAGAGGGAAAGAGAGAGAGAGAAAGGAGAGAAAGAAAGGAGAGAGAAAGGAGAATTGGAATACTAACTTGGCTGCTTTGCAATAGTCCAAACCCCCCTTAGCAAGGAGGTCCAACATAGTTCAAGAGCCCTTTTATGGACCCACATGCTACGGACCCGCACTGGGGCGTCACCTGCCACCGCTGTCGCTAGATGACAAACGCGGACTAGGGGAAGGCAACATCACTTTACCGTTGCGGAATATATATTGTTGCTATTTTATTTTATTTCTCGTTTCTTTTTATGTCACGCTTTTTTATTTATTGTCACACCTTTTATTTGGGGAACTTAAATAGACTAGTACATTTTTTTCTTTCCTCTTTAATTTTTATCAATGAGAAAGACAAGCAATTATTATCAAAAAGTCCGCCTCTTTAATTTCTCCTCTTTTTTATTTCCCTAAAAGTATCGCCAAACCCTAAGAACCTGCCGCTCAATCGCACGCTGCGCCCTCCATACAGTTCGTCGATACTCACGATCTCACCAGATCCCCCTCCTTTAAGCTTCTACCATAGGTTCCCGCGAATCTAAGAAGAGACTCCAATTTCCTTCTCAATTTCGACCTCTCGCGACTACGAACGAGGTTCCAAACCGGGCCTCCTATCATCTTGGTATCAAAACCACGAGTCGCCATTGCGGCCTCTTCCTCCCCTCCACGCTCTGTCTGCCCATCAGCTCCGCCACGCTCGAGCGTGATTTCTGCGACTCGCTCGCCCAAACCATGAGCCCGATCGACGACTCAACAACTGTGACCTTCCACCGACGTTTGACTGTCCATTCCTACACCCAGATACACCCGACCTTCTCTTCGGGGCCATTTCGAAGGAGTCCTCTTTTTTCGGGCAGCATCGACCTACTCTCTACACCACCAAGTGCATTCCGTTTGCCTCCACCTCCGTCCATGGAAGATCACCATGTCTTCGCGTCCCAGATGAGTGAGATGTTTGACAAATTGATGAAAAAACATTCAAATTCTCTCGTTGCCCTCACAACCCGCATCGACCGCAAGCGTTCCTCTCCATAACCGCCCCGGGCACCCTGCAATTACTCTCATATCGAGGTACCAGTCAACCACCAACTGGCTTACCCTCCCATTGTCCAGAAAGTATTGGCGTTCCCCGCTATGTCAAGATGGACTTTCTAATTTTCGACAGTCACGAAGAAACCTTGACTTGGCTAACCCGCCGTGAACAGTTTTTTATGAATCACCGCACACCATGGAATGACTGGCTCAATGTCGCCTCCTTTTATTTGATGGGCTCAACTCAGCTCACGGTGCGGCGATCTAAATCCCACATCAACTATTTTGAAGCGGGCTAAGGGCTACTTCGAGATAGATCGAGTGGTTTAAATCCACCACATGGGTGTTTTGGCATACCTCGAGAAGATTCCCAGGGTGATAGCTTGGTTAGTACCCCAATTCCTACGAGAGTTGCGGGGTTTCCTGGGCCTGATGAGCTACTATCGGCGGCTAAATCACGATTGCGGCCCCCTAATGACTCTAATGAAGAAGCATGCATTCTTCTAGGGCGTTCGTGCCGCCCAGGCCTTCTGGGCCCTCCAATTGGCCATGATCACCGCCCTAGTCCTCTGCCTGCCCAACTTCACACCGGAGTTCCTCATCGATTGTGACGCATCGAGACAGGGTTGTGGAGCGATGCTATAGCAGGCAGGCCACCCAATCACCTTTTCAGCCGTAAGACAACAACTCACCATCAGAAACTACCAGCTTATGAGCTCGAGCTGGTTGGCTTAGCCAAGGCGGTGCAGCATTAGCGGCCATACTTATGGGGGGGGGGGGCTTTTCTGAGCCGCATTGACCATTTCAGCCTCAAGTACCTACTCGAGCAGCGCCTTAACACCGTTCTACAACAACGTCGATTGAGCAAACTTTTGGGTTTCGACTTCACTGTGGAGTACAAGACCGGCGCCTTAGACCGTGCATTCGACACTCTTTCTCGCCTTGACCAGGAGGACAGTCTACTTTGTTCCATATTCTTGCCCACCACTGTGATCCTCCTTCAACTGCATCAGGAGTCCCAAGACTCTCTGATTCTCATGGAACTCAGTCAGCGGATTGCCGAAGGGCGCATTCCGGCTCACTCGACAGTGCAAGAGGGCTTAATGCGTTAGAAGGGGCGGTGTACTTTCCTTTTCCATCCCCTCATTTACGAAATAGTGGAGAACCCACACCTTTGGTCACGAAGGAGT
Organism: Platanthera guangdongensis; assembly: GCA_039583875.1. Lineage (NCBI taxonomy): Eukaryota > Viridiplantae > Streptophyta > Magnoliopsida > Asparagales > Orchidaceae > Platanthera > Platanthera guangdongensis. The sequence goes on from CM077161.1 coordinate 175,848,799, forward strand.
CTGCAAAACCTTTCAACGGATTCTTGCTCATTTCATTTGAAAGGGCCTATGGCGCAGTGTCCAGGATTTTGTTGCCACTTGCATAGTCTGTTAACGCCACAAAGTAGAGCATCTCCTTCTGGCCTGCCTTCTTCAGCCACTGCTGATCCCCACACAGATTTGAGCCGACATATCGATGGACTTCATCGAAGGCTTTCCTACCTCGCGTGGGAAGTCTATCCTCATGGTCATGGTCGAACGTTTTTCAAAGGGAGCACACTTCATTGTTATGCGCTGACCACCGACCGTAGAGGACGTTGCTCACGCCTTCTTCGCGGAGGTTTTCCTTCTCTGCGGCCTTTTCGAGGGCATTGTATCGGACCGGGGCAAGGTTTTCATCAGTAACTTTTGAAAGGAACTATTTACTCTATGTGGTACCAAACTTTCCTTCTTTTTTGCCTATCACCCACAGTCTGATGGTCAGGCGGAGGCTGTAAATTATACAGTGGAGATGCACTTGCGTTGCATCATTGGGGATCGAATTTAGTGTGGAGTACAAGGATGTCGCCTAGGTCCGTGCATCTGACGCTCCTTTTTACCGTGACCAACAGGATAGTCTACTTTGTTTCATATCCCTTCCCACCACCACGATCCTCCTTCTACTGCGTCTGGAAACTCAATACTCTTTGATTCTCATGGAGCTCAGTTGGCGGATTGTTGAAGGGCAACTTCCAGCTCACTCAACGGTGCAAGATGGCATAGTGTGTTAGATGGGGTGCGTGTACTTGCTTCTTCCCCCCTCATTTGTGAAATAGTGGAGAAAACCAACACCTTGTGTCACGAAGGAGTCTGCAAAACCCTTCAACATATTCTCACCGATTTCTTTTGAAAGGGTCTATGACACAGTGTCCAGGATTTTGTTGCCGCTTGTACAACCTGTCAACGCCAAATGGCAGAGAGCATCTCCTTCTGGCATGCCTTCAGCCACTTCTGATCGCAGATTTTGGTCGACATCTCGATGGACTTCATCGAGGTATTGCCTACCTCACTTTGGAAGTCTATCCTCATAGTCGTGGTTGACTATTTTTGAAGGGAACACACTTCATTGCCATGCGCAGACCACTGACAGCAGAGCGCGTTAGTTACCCTTGCCTTCTTCGCGAAGGTTTTCCATCTCCACGACCTTCCCGAGATCATTGTCTCGAACAGTGACAAGGTGTTCACGTGTAACTTCTGAAAGGAACTGTTTACTCTATGAGGCACCAAGCTTTCATTCTTCTCTGCCTACCACCCGCAGTCTGATGGCCAGATAGAGGCTGTCAATTGCACAATGGAGATGTACTTACATTGCATCATCGGGGATCGACCCAAGGATTGGGCCCGCTGGCTTCTGTAGGTGGAATATTGTTACAATACCTCCCAACATACCTCTTGCCACAGACAACACTCTTTCACCTGATTTACGGACGGGCCCCCCTTGCCTATTGGCCTACGAGTGCAGCACCGGCCTGGATGTCGTCAAAACTGCGAGCTTCAGAATCAGGACCAAATTGTCTCCCTAGCACGAGGGCACCTTCTTCAAGCCTAGGAGTGTATGGAGACTGCTACAATTGGGGCCATCGCTAGTATTTTCCCCGAGAGAATGGGTATGGCTCAGGCGCCGCCCTTACCATCATACCTCACGCGCCAGGACCCTATATGACAAGTTGAGACCAAAGTTCCATGGCTCATTCGAGATCCTAGCTCATTGGCGAGGTTGCGTACTGCCTCCAGCTTCCACCCGAAGCCCGCATTCATGAGATCTTCCACGTCTCCCAGCTCAAACAGTTTCATAGTCCAACCCCCTATACCCCCTTGGTGCACGACGCATCTCCCACCACAGCTAGATGACAAGCTTTAGGAAAAACTTAGTCGGGGAGGGAGATGTTACAAGCCCACACTAAGGCGTCACCTACCACCACCACCACTGTGGGACAACAAGCATTGAATAGGGGAGTGCGACATCACTTTACTGTTGCGGGATATCAATTGCTTCTATTTTATTTTTTGTCTAGTTTATTTATATACCGCGTTTTTTATTTCTTGTCGCGCCTTTTATTTTGGGGAACCTAAATAGACTTGTACATTTTTTATCCTTCCTCCTTAGGAAGGAATGGGGGAAATGAGAAAGACAAACAATTATTATCAAAAGTCTCTCTTTCTAATTTCTCCTCTCTCTATTTCTTTCCCTAAAAATCCCGCCAAGCCCTAAGAACCCGCAACTCAATCTCACACCCCCCTGCAGCCCGCCGATTCTCATGATCTCACTGGATTCCCCCTCCAAGCTTCTACCATAGGTTCCCGCAGATCTAAGAAGGGGAACTCCAATCTCCTCCTTGATTTTCATCTCTCACCGCCACGAACGAGGTCTCAATCCGGGGCACTTTTGGGACGTACTACAAGTGAGATAAATGATAAAAACGTGCAAGGTAAAAATACAATAAGATAAAATATGCAAGGTAAAAAATACGATAAGATGGTAACGATCACTCCTTGGTGATTTGTGCGCGACGTTGATGGGTGCATCATTGGCGTGGATCCATAACACATTGTAACTGTCATATGCATGATGTGAGTGGAGGCGAGTAGAGCATTTGTGCTTGTCATGGTTGCGGTAATAGACAATGTGGGACATGATTTTTCATAGTAAGGAGAGCAGTGGGCCTGGGAAACTGTTAGAGATATTAGTATTTTAGTATTATTGAGTTTAGTCTCACACCGCCTATCGGTGTTGGGTGTCTTGTTGTATTTCCTATATAATGCCACTTTGAGGAAGAATATATTGCACCAAGTATTTCTTTTCCATTCCTTTCTACATGGTATCTGAAATCAAAATAAATTATTTTACGCTTCCACCACTGTTCTCCCCCTTCCCCGACCCGTCCTTCTGCGACCACGACCTGCTAGGGCTCACAGAGATTGCTTTTCCCCTCGCTCCCATCCACAGAATGGTCGTCTGATTCCGGAGACGGGAGCGGGACATTCTCCCCTCGTCGATGGCTCAGTGGCCCGCTTCCGCCTGTACAGATTCTCCCGTCGTGCGCTGCTCCATCGTCATCGATCCTGTCGGCTACTTCTCCTAACGTCTTCATCGACTGCTTCCGCGTGCGTCATCGACTTAATCGACTGCTCCATCGTCATCGACTGATTCTCCCGTCGTGCCGCTGCTTCTCTCGTCGTGTCGCTGTCTTCTCCAGTCGACGATCCAGTTGATGCCGACGGCTCTGCTTCCGGGTGGCCGCTTCTTCCATCGACGTCTGCTCTCTCTTTGACGCCGACGCCCGCTTCTCTGCGCTACCGTGCTGCTTCTCTGCGCTGCTCCTTGCCGGCTGTGCACTTAGCTAGCTGCTGTTCTTTTTCGTTTGTTTCTCTCGTAGCTGCTATTTTTTTCTAAAGTTGTTTGTTGTTGTGTTTGTCTGCATCTCTATGCGTTTTCCGCCTTCTTGCACGTGATCTACGTGAGGGGGAGTGTACGTCACGGCCTCCAGGCGTAGTCTATGCCTTCATGCACGTATTTCATGTGAGGGGGAGTGTTTGTGATAACAATGACTCGGATGCCTCTTTCCCAACTCCTGCCTTAGTCAGACATGGCCTCCAGGTGTAGCCTATGTCTTCATGCACATGATCCATGTGAGGGGGAGTGTTTGTGATAACGGCCACTCGGATGCTTCTTTCCCGATTCCTGCCTTAGTCACACATGACCCCTAGGTTGATTTCGTCGGTTGTTTGTGTCTCCCCGCTTCTTTTCTTCGCTTTGTGGTAGGAATGGTTTGACATTTTTGGTTGACATAGTTTCTGCTTCGGGTGTATCCAGCGTGATCATGGTCGGTTTGTGGACCAACGTCGTGTGACCTTTGTCCGGTTGTAGTATCCCCGGTGACGCACGGTTGGGTCTCGGTGGCTGCTGTTTTGTCCCATAATGCCAACCTTCTTTTACCTTCTGTTTTATGTTGTGTTCAACCTGTAGGTTTCCCCTTCAGCTTGATGGGGAGTGTTACAAATATTAGTATTTTAGTATTATTGAGTTTAGTCCCACACCGCCTATCGGTGTTGGGTGTCTTGTTGTATTTCCTATATAATGCCCCTTTGAGGAAGAATATATTGCACCAAGTATTTCTTTTCCATTCCTTTCTACATAAACGAATGGTTACAATGGGTGATGTGGGGACGGACGTTGTGGCTGTCCTAGTGTTTAGGAAAAAGTGAGTTGGGATGCTTTGGTTGTTGGGAATAATGATTGTATTTGCTTAGTATGCAGGAAGGATTGTGAGTGTCATGCTAGCGTGGAGTGGGGGATTAGTTAATGTGAGTGTTAATCGTTGTGGCCTACTGTTTTTGGGAAGAGTGTGCTAAGGCTTTTGGGATATTGTGTGTAGGGAGGCGTGTAGGCTTGCTAAAAGGACACGACATGCATTGTAGTCATTAGGCGGGATGTGTTGAGAAAGCTGGGTGCATGGAGGGGGTAAGAGAAGGACACATCTTGATGGGGCGTAGAGAACAATGCTTCTATAGGAGGATGAGGAGGGAGTGACAACCATGGTTGTGATGCCTTGATGGTGATGAAGGTTGGGATGTTGGTGAGCGCGAGTGCTAGGAAGATGGGAAACTATGGTGACGAAGGCCAGTGGGCGCGCTCATTGGTGTTGGTGAGGCGCGGGAAAGAGGTGGAGTTGGACATGCGAGAGTAGGGTTGTTTAAAATGCAAGATTTGGTGACAGTGCCTTGGGGGTCTTAGAGCATGGGTTTGAAAGGGTATGATGTGTGTAGTTCGTAGTTGGCGAGGGCATGTGGAGAGCGGGAAGGATCACTACAGGTGAGTCAGCTGGGTTGTATACGGTATCAACGGTGGTCGAAACATGAGATTGGGGGTGTTGACTAGGAAATGAAAGGCCGCAGGATGCCCAACTAAAGTGGATGTTGGGTTTGGGTGCTAGGAAGTATTCATAGGTTAGAGGGGGATGCATTGATGGCGACACAGGGTTTGTTTTGACGGGAGCATGCAGTTGGGATTGAGGTGGTTTGCAACACCGAAGGATTGCTAATGTTGGGGGGAAATGCCAAGGTGCTCCTCATTGTAACAAAGGAGTCTACTGTGGGTGCCCTACAGGTCTGCAGACCAGTGAACCCAACCCATCTCCACGGATTTGATTGGTCTCGACCGCTAATTCCAATGACAGGTTGTTGTGGTCGGGGCTTGAATCCCAGATCTCCTAGAGAAGGGAGCTCTAAACTGGTCCTCATCACCAATTATGCGGCCAATCAAATCTGTGGAGATGAGTTGGGGTGACTGGTTTGCAGACCTGTAGCGCACCCACAGCAGACCAGGGCGTTACATGCCATCATGTTTTTGAGGGGAGCTATGTGCCAGAAACCTGCGACGATGATTTACTCGATGAAAAAGGTGCCGGTACCTAACGATTGCAAGGCAACAGGTTAGATTTGGCCAATTGGACCATTGTTACATAGTGAAATTTTTGCGAGGGGGAGGAAGAACACAAATGCACTAATTAAAAAAAATACAAAGTACTAACAAGAGACGAGCTTCTCTTTAACTCCCGGGAGCTGGTTCCCCTAAAGAGCTACTTTTACAGGAGAACTACACAATGATCTCCATGAGGCCTAACATCTACAAGACCCATCGTTATAAAGGCCTCATGGGCACACCTAAAATTAACTCCTAATTACTTATAATAAAGACTCCCGTGATAAGTACGACCCTTGAAAATCTTAATTTATCACATTGAAGACTCCACTTAACTAATAATCCATACTTATGATTCCTGAGATGCCTCTGATGTGAGCCCCCCTCTTCGACCTCGTGACTGGCGGAGGAGCTTTGGCGGCGAGGAGGACCTGCTGCGATCCGAACAGCGGGAGTCGGGGGTTGCGGCTAGGCCACACGGGTTTCTTTCCCGTGGGTTAGAGAGGGAGAGAGGGAAAAGGAAAATAAGAGAGAGAGAACTTTGGTTCTAATTTGCTTGCTTCCAAATAAGGCCTAATCGGCCAAATAAGTAGGTTCCAACGCGCCCCCATTTGAACTTACGACATATGGGCAAAATACTATTAAAATTAACACAACATAAATTTAAGATAACTGGCGTCGTCACGCCTCATAACATCACCGCCCCCGTCCGAAGACAGCTTGTCCTCAAGCTGGATCGAAGGGTATTCCAGTTTCTTCTCCACCCGTCGCGTCCTCGTTGGAAGGATCATCTACTTCGAGCAAAAATAAGCGTTTGCATCGATGTCCCGACGTGAAATGTTCATCAAAATCGTAGCACAAGCCTTTCTCGCGGCGCTCAGCCATTTTGGGGCGGGACAAATGGCGGCGGACTGTAGGCCGCGGTGGCCCTTTCCGGATTGGAGCCTTATTCGACAAACTGGCTAGAGAGTAGGCTCCCTGGTAGTATCAACGTCCCAAAGGAGGACGATCTAATAGCAGTCGCTGTTCGCAAGCCCTGGCGAGGCTCATAGCCGTGTTGAGATCACGCAGTAGTAGGAATTTGACATCCTAACGTAAACCGCTTATGAAGACCGGCGGTGAAGAGGGGAACTTGCTGCTCCGGTAAGACGAACGTTGCCCTAGATAACAAAATCTGGAATTGTTCTAAGTAGGTGTCGATGGAATCGTCTTGTTTGAGGTTCAAAAGGTCTCTGAGTGGGTTTCCTTATAGAGCAGGACCAAACCGCAGGGTGCAGGCCGCACTGAATTCCGCCCACGAAAGGTTGGGGCGTTCCCGCATAAGTTATGTGAACCACACTTGCGCCGACCCAAGTAAGTGGAAGGAGGCGATACTGACGCGTTCGTCATCTAGCGTGCGTTGGTTGGCAAAGAAAATGTCACAACAGGTAATCCAAGGAAGAGGATCTTCACGGCCCTCGTAAATAGGAAAATCCATCCTAATAGTTCGTGCGCAGGCGGGGTAGTCCACGCCTGTAGGAGCGACGAAGTCGACTCGGTTTGCCGAAGGGTGATCGGCTGTATGCAAAGACGGGGGAGAAGACACCCCTTGTCGAGCATTCAAACGTGCGTTGAGGGCATCCATTTTGGAGTTTTGAGTCGCGAACATGGTTTGGAAGAGTACCACGACCTGGGCTAGCGACGGAGCACCCTCAGCCATCGAGAATAGGGCTGGGAGGATAGTCGGTGGTGTTGGAAGCAGGCCGGCGAAGGAGAAGGGCCGCTGGGTAGTGGCCGCGGGGCTAGGAAGGCGGACGACAGCTGACGAAGGGCCGGTGTGGGTGCTGGGCCACGGATTTGTAGTCGAAGGTCTAGGAGGGTGTGTCGGAGTGGAGGAATTGCCGGAAGAAGAGCCGGTTAGGTTGCTTGGCCGTTGTGTTTGTGTGGAGGAACTGGGAGGGCGTACTGGAGCGGAAGAATCGCTGGAGATGGAGAGGCCGGCGGTTGGCTCTGATACCAGTTTGGTGTGAGCCCCCTCTTTGACCTCGTGACTGGCGGAGGAGGACCGACTGCGATCCGAACCGCGGGAGTCGGGGGTTGCGGCTAGGGCATGCGGGTTTCTTTCCCATGGGTTAGAGAGAGAGGGAAAAGGAAAATAAGAGAGAGAACTTTGGTTCTAATTTGCTTGCTTCCAAACAAGGCCTAACAGGCCAAATAAATAGGTTCCAACGCGCTCTTCGGTTGGGCTTATGACATATGAGCAAAATACTATTAAAATTAACACAACATAAATTTAAGATAACTGGCGTCGTCACGTCTCATCCTTGTATTCCTTCATGATTAATGTCGCCATCTCTGCGTGCCATAATGTGGAATCTTATCTCGTCTCTTGATTGGAGTGTACGCATATCAATAGACTTATAACCCATCATATATCTGATTTTACACTATTGAATTAGAAAATCATTTTCATCATAAATGCATTTAACCTCTCCAATTTGATTCAAACAGATCAGGGATTTGCATGTAGCCAAAAGAGTTGAAGACATTGGTTTTTATGCTGGCTTCGTGGGTGAGTATTTGAATTCATTTTGTTATTCTACTATCATATGTTCCAGATATGTTTCACATAGATCAACACGGTATCGTTTGTGCTCTTCATCGACTTCGATTTTTGGTTATCTATATTGAAGGTTCCTCATTTATGCTGGGAAGGGCTTTGACATCGGTATTCTGGGGAATCATAGCTGACCGTTATGGAAGAAAACCTGTTATAATTATAGGAATTATCGTAGTGTGAGTATTAATTTATATTTCAATTAACATTACCACGCTTCTAATAATCTGTTAGCTTTTTTTTGTTAAAAATTATTTTTAGATAGTATGAATGGTATTACTTTGTTTTCTCTGATTCGTTCATATAAAATTCATTTGTGTTGATGTTTCAGGGTGATATTTAACACATTATTTGGTCTAAGCACTAGTTATACTATGGCAATTGTGACAAGATTTCTTCTTGGATCATTGAATGGCTTGCTTGGCCCGATAAAGGTTTGTGGTCCATTTTAATATGTTAGAATTCGTTACTTTAACATTGTAAACTTTCTAGATGGATGGAATTTATATTCATAGCTGTAGCACTATTACATGGATATAGGCTTATTCTGTGGAAGTCTCTCGTCCAGAATATCAAGCCTTGGGGATATCACTTGTAAGAATCTTTTTGTTTTTCGATATAGTTGTACTTTGGATATTTACACTTTCCTTGTGTTAGAAAAGCCCATGTAAATGGCCCATTATTGAGCCCATGTTTTATTCTTTTCCCTCCTCTCTTATTAGTCCCACATCTTGTATAGGATTTCCTCTCTCCTTTTCTCTCTTATATATTTGTATTCTCTCCTTGTATTTAGTGATATAAGAAGTACATACAAGTTTCGAGCTCTTTCTACACTTTTCATCTCCGTGGTTCCACCCTCCTCCTCGGACTTCTTATAGCCTCCTCTCTCTGTCCCGTGGGGTCCACTTCTCACTGCTGTTCTAATTCAGTCCGCTGCGAGCTCCTCCAGTTCGCTGCGGGCTTTCTTCCCCTGCTCTGCTTCTCTCCTACCTTGCGAGCTTCTACCCCAGTCCAGACCGAGCTCTCTTCTCGCTCGCGGTCTCTTGGTCTATCCCGCCGCGGACTGCTCCTAACCGCTGCGGGCTCTCTTCTCGCGTGCTGTGATTTTCCTTCTTGCGGGCTGCTCCAATCCGCTGTGGCCTATCTCAAATCGCGCCTTGCGGCCTGCCCTTTCTAATCGCCGCAAACTGCTCCTCCTCGCATTTTGCTCTAGTTGCCGCGACCTGCCCTTCGGGGTTCTTGCTTCAGTCTGCTGCTGCTGGCCGCATGTTCTGCTTCCTCTCCCCGCAATGGCTTCCAGCGACTCAACTGCGGCTAGCACCTCTACAGACCGCCCGACACCTATTCCTGAAATCCGTGATGAGTTGCGGATTACAACAATTTCCCTCTCCGGGAAGAAGAATTTTATCCCTTGAGTTCATTCTGTTCGCCGGGTTGTTCAGGCCAAGGGCCTTTTGCCTCACCTCACTCAGGCTCCTCCTTCTCCTTACCGACGACTGGCTCCGCAATGATGGCCGTGTTCAGACATGGCTCCTCAATTCCCTCGATGGCGAACCTTATCAGATGGCCATGTATCACGAAACGGCCAAAGCTATGTGAGATGAACTGCATTCCCTGTACTCAGGTAAAGACAGTCTCCAGCATCTCTATGACATCCTCACCGATCTTCTGGCTCTCGACACGGGGGTGGGGGGTGGCTTCGGACATGACCTCTTTTGTCGCTCGTGCAAAGACTCTCGCTGAGGCCTGGATACAACATCAACCATCTACCAATGACCATGCTACTCAGCGTGCTCAGAAGGAGGCCGTCTGCGTTTCCATCGTGATGGCTCGTCTCCCGCCTCACCTTCAGAATATTCGCACCCAGATTCTTGCTTCCTCCACTATACCCTCCTTATCTGATGTATGCTCCATGCTCCTTCGTGTTTCACCTCCTCCGGATACTACTGCGTCTCCGCCCTCGGCCCTTATTCAGCAGACCATTCCTCCCTTACTGCCCCCACCTACCTTCGTTCGTGGTGGACGTTCGGGATCTCGGGGCCGCGGGCGCGGTGGTCGGGGTCGGCCGACTTGTTCCTACTGCGGAAAGGACGACCACTATGCGACGACCTGCTACAAGAAGATTGGTTATCCTCCTCGTCCGACAACCTCGGTTGCTGCGGACACATCCTCTGCCGCTCCTTCTGACCTTGAGGATGTTCGTCTCCAGCTCCAGCAACTCCAAGGGCTGCTCAACCCACCCTCTGCCTCCATCGCCACCGCCTCCAACGCAGGTACTGCTTGTTTATCCACTAGTCCGCGATGGATCATGGACTCGGGTGTCACTCATCATATTACCTCGCAACGGCCACCCAAGTACACAGATTCTCCACATCCGAAGTGTATCACCGTGGCAAATGGGGAGACGGTTCCAGTCTCCGGCTCGGCTGACCTTTTACTCAACCCATCGATCTCCCTTCGCTCGGCTCTTCGTGTTCCGAGCTCCCCGTTCAATTTACTTTCTGTTGGTTGCCTTACTAATGATCTAAATTGCTCTGTCATATTCACCCCCTCTTCATTCTCATACAGGATCAGCGGATGCAGACTACCATTGGTAAAGACACACTGCAGAGCGGACTCTATCTTCTCGATGACTATCCTACTGTCCTATCTTTTGTCTCCTCCGGTGAGTGGCATCGACGTCTTGGCCACGCTCCTCTCCCGGTGCTCCAGCGGGCTCTTCCTGATGTATCCATTCATCATTTTCAGTACGAGTCTTGTATCTTCGGCAAGCAGCCGCGTTCTTCTTTTCCTGCACATTGTACCCGGAGCACTGCTCCTTTTGATTTAGTGCATTCAGACATTTGGGGACTTTATAAAGTTACTAGTATTTCTGGTTATCGCTATTTTATCACGTTTATTGATAACTACTCTCGCACAACGTGACTTTACTTACTCCGTGATCGTATCAAGCTTCCCCGTGTTTTTCGGGCCTTTGTCCTTGAAAACCGTACGCAATTCCACACCACCCTCAAAACATTACGCACCAATAATGCTCGCGAATACACTAGCCACGACTTTGCGTCCTTGTGCTCTGAATTCGGGATTCTTCATCAAACATCATGTGCTTACACACCCCAGCAAAACGGCGTTGCCGAACGGAAGAACCGACACTTGCTTGATGTTGCCCGCTCTCTCATGCTTCAAATACATGTTCCCAAAAGTTACTAGAACTTTGCGGTCTCTACTGCGTGCTTCCTGATCAACCGTCTCCCTTCCTCCGTCCTCCACTATGCTACTCCGTTTAGCCTACTATTTCCCTCTACTCCGGCTTTCCCTCTCCTGCCTCGGGTTTTTGGCTCCACTTGCTACGTCCACCGCCTGGGTCCGTCCTCGGACAAGTTGGAACCCCAGACAGCTAAACATGTCTTCGTCGGTTATTCGCGTACGCATAAAGGCTATGTATGTTACTCTCCCTCTACCCGCAAGGTCTCCGTTTCTGCCGATGTTACCTTCTGGGAAGATCAACCGTTCTTCTCTGCTCCTTTACCCACTCCTTTCACGTCGAAACCTCTACCACCACTTATCCCACGACCTGTTATCCCCGTTACTACACCTCTGCCACTGGTACCACCTGCTCCGACTCCTGCCCCCTCCAGGCCACCTGTTATCCATGTCTACTCTCGCCGCCCGTCCGACTCCGTTGCCTCTCTGCAGTCAGCCTCTACTTCGGCTACTCCGCGCCCTGCTGACAAGGTACCTGCCTCCACTGCTCATCCCCTGACAAACTGTGTCTCCTTGCATCGCCTCTCCCCTCACCTCCACACATTTGCTACTTCTCTTTCCTCGATTTCGGTTCCTAACTCTGTGCAGGAGGCGCTACAACATCCTGGATGGCGGGCCGCCATGGAAGAGGAAATGGCTGCTCTCTGGGCCAACCAGACATGGACTCTTGTACCCCTTCCTCCGGGTCAGACACCGGTTGGGTGTAAATGGGTATATGTTATCAAACATGTTGCTGACGGAACGATTGACCTCCTGAAATCTCTTTTGGTGGCTCGTGGCTTCACCCAACAACAGGGGCTCGACTATGAAGAAACCTTTTCTCCGGTTGCTAAACTCAACACCGTTCGAGTCCTCATCTCCGTGGCTGTCCATCGTCGGTGGCCCTTACTCCAACTAATATTAAGAATGCCTTTCTGAATGACGATCTCCAAGAAACGGTGTATATGCAGCAACCTCGCGGGTTTGAGACCACGGGGGAATCTCAGGTCTGTCGTCTTATGAAGGCTCTGTATGGTCTCAAACAATCCCCACGGGCGTGGTTTGACAAATTCAGTAAGGCCCTTCGGGAGGTTGACTTTACTCGCAGCTCGGCAGACTTCTCGCTATTCACTCGTCACCGAACAACGGGAACGGTTCTTCTGTTTGTATATATTGACGATATCATAATTACAGGAGACGACTCGAAAGGAATACAGGAGGTCAAACTACACTTGGGCACAGTTTTTCAAACAAAAGATCTGGGACCCATTCGGTACTTCTTGGGTATTGAGGTTGCCAGACGGCCAGACGGTCTCGTCCTCTCTCAGCGGAAGTATTGCCTCGACCTCCTTCGGGATGCTGGCTATTCAGGTTGTAAGCCGATTGACACCCCAATGGATGCAAATCACAAGTTGTGCGCTCAGACATCTGACTCAGATCTCCTACTCCAAAATCCAGAATACTATTGTCGTCTCGTTGGAAAATTGATCTACCTCACGGTAACCAGACCAGATATTTCCTTCGTTGTTGGTATTGTCAGTCGGTACATGCATACCCCTCTAAGATCTCATCTTCAGGCTGTTGAACGCATTCTCAGATACCTTAAAACGGCTCCTGGTCAAGGTCTGATTTACAAAACCTCATCTTCAGCTCCAACTTTGGTGGCTTATTCCGATGCTGATTATGCTGGTTCCCTTGATGATCGACGGTCAACCAGTGGCTTTTGCACATATCTTGGAGGGCATTTGATTACCTGGAGAAGCAAGAAACAAGCGGTCGTTGCTCGATCATCAGCTGAGGCAGAATACCGAGCAATGACGTCGGTGGTTTCTGAACTAACTTGGCTTGAAGGTCTTCTTACCGATCTGGGTGTAAAGCTCCCTTCCCCAGCTCTCCTCCTTTGTGACAGCCAGGCTGCCAAACATATAGCCAAGAATCCGGTATTCCACGAGAGAACAAAATATATTGAAGTCGACTGTCACTTCATCCGGGAAAAGGTTCAAATGAAGAAACTCGACTTGAAGCATGTTCCAGGGACAAAACAAGTTGCGGATGTCCTCACAAAGGATCTTTCCAGTACCCTCTTCTATCGGTGCTTGTCCAAGCTTGGCGCATACGATTTGCGCTCCAGCTTGCGGGGGAGTGTTAGAAAAACCCATGTAAAAGGCCCATTATTGGGCCCATGTTTTATTCTTTTCCCTCCTCTTATTAGTCTCACATCTTGTATAGGATTTCCTCTCTCCTTTTCTCTCCTATATATTTGTATTCTCTCCTTGTATTTAGTGATATAAGAAGTACATACAAGTTTCGAGCTCTTTCTACACCTTGCATAATTTAGACTGAAGTACTAATTAAGATGAAGACTAAAGTACTAATTAAGATGACTATCTTTGCAGGTTAGCACAGCATGGGGCATGGGTCTGGTGGTTGGTCCTTCAATTGGAGGTGCTCTTGCCCAGGTAAACAGTGATATTATATATTGCTATTTCCGGCATCCATTCTAACATGTGAACGTGCTAGGACTGTGAATAAACCTCAGGTAAACAATGATTTGAACATCCCTGTATTGTTTCTAAGATATGACGTTGCCGAGACTGTGATTCGGTGCTCATTTAATTCAACCATGAAGTTGCTTGGACTTAATTTTATTAAATTTATTTGAACCAACAATAATCCACATGCATTTTTGCATCTACCAACTGACATTAAAGTATTGGGAAAAAAGTTCATTGTGATTTGAATTCGAAGTTGTAATCATCACAATAAAAAGATGAACAGGATTTACAATTCTTCTAGATTTATCCTACTATGATGGTTACAGTCCTTCAGTTAAACATATTGGGCATATGCAAACATGTATTTATTGATCTGAAAGATCGCTTCTACTCCTTCAAAAAAAGGTAATGTTACAATATCATCACATTTTTTAATAATATAGGACTATATTGATCAAAGTTTTTGTTGTAGAAACACCTCTCCATGCTTTTGATAAGCACCAAATGTCCAGAGGAACAAGTAATCCAAACGCAATACAACAGTAACTGGAATGATGTAAACAAATGCCAAATGCCTTACCGGAATATTGTAAACAAAAAACAGGGAAGACAATGTTCCAACACAGAATCCAGACAAACAACCACACATGACATACACCAGCCCTAATAGACAATCCCTAAACAGGCAGCAACCGAGCAACTAGAACACCCTCCTCGCTGCTATCGCACTCCAACAAACCACAACATAAAAACATAAAGAAGATACAACCCTAACTTGCCTTATATACTTGGCATTATAAGACCAAAATACCCCATCCAAAATATTAAAATTACCCACTCCCTTCCCGCCTAACCTCCCGCACGCATCAACTACCCTCTCCTCGACAACATCCTTGTCGTCAAGGATGGAACTGTGGGAAACGCCTTTGCATCATCTCCAAATCCTCCCACGTCGCCTCCTCGGTCGTGCCTTGTGCCCACTGGATAAGTAATTGCGTCACCACCTTGCCGTTCCTGGGAACAATGCGGCGGTTTAACACTGCAATTGGCTCGATCATCAGGTTACCCTCGTGATTAACTGCTGACAGAAGTGGAAAGGTCCGTGCTGGCAGGTCTCCATGGTGCTCCCGCAGTTGCGATACATGAAACGTATGATGACTCTTTGCTCCCTCGGGAAGGTCTAGCTGGTATGCAACTGACCCTATTCTTTCCACCACTTGAAACAGACCGAAAAATTTAGGAGCTAGTTTGTGGCGGCCGCCTTTTCGGAAGGAAGTTTGCTTGTAGGGTTGTAGGCGGACATACACCCACGAGCCCACCTCCAATGTTCGTTCCCTGCACTTCTTATTCGTCATTACTTGCATGTGGTTTTGGGCTGCTGCAAGATTAACCTTCAAAATCTGGATAACTTGTTCGCGTGCTGCCAAGGACCGATCCACTTCTTCCATTTCCGCAAGGCCGAGGCTATAGGTCGCATGTATCAGCGGTGCTTGCCCGTAAACCACCTCATAGGGAGTCATCTTGATTGCATTTTGGTACGTTGTATTGTACTACCATTCTACCAAGGGTAGTCAATGAACCCAATTCCTCGGCCTCTCAAAGCACATACATCGTAAATAGTTTTCCAAGCACCGATTCACCACTTCAGTCTGACCATCGATTTGGGGGTGGGGTGCGGTAGATAATTTCAGCTGAACTTGCAACACCCGAGAAAGTTCCTACCAGAACTGGCTCACAAAGGTGGTGTCCCGGTCACTGACGATCGACTCCGGCATCCCGTGCAATCTGAAAATGGAGTCCAAAAACACTTGAGCTACACTTTCGACCGTATACGGGTGGGATATGGCCATAAAGTGCGCTTGCTTACTAAGGCGATCAACGACCACCAATATCGTTGTTTTGCCATTACTCTTAAGAAGCCCCTCGACAAAATCCAATGATATTTCTTGCCAAATCCTATCCGGTATCGGAAGGGGTTGGAGCAGCCCCATCGTTTTCCAATTATCCGGCTTGCACTGCTAGCATATGGCGCAGCATTGGATGTATTCGTAAATCTCAACCTTCATTTTTTCTTCCAAAAAAAACAACTTGCTTAGGCGATAATATGTCGATGTTATACTTGAATGTCCGCCCCATGTACTATCGTGATACATTTGTAGCAATTTTAGCTTAATGAAAGCATTGTCACCGACCACCAACCACCCTTTCCTCTTCAGTAATCCCCTCTCCCAATGGTACCTCGGCAAACAGGTGTTGTTCGCTGTTTTCCGAGCGATAATGTGATGAATTTTGGGGCCTCGTTGCCACGAGTCTTTAAGTTGCCGCAGGAAATCCGAGGTAACCATGACTAAGGCGCATAACTTCCATCCCTTTCCTTCTGGATAGTGCGTCGGCGCACAGATTTTCCTTCCCTTGCTCGTACTGGATAGTGTAGTTGTATCCCAACAACTTGAACTAGTATTTTTGTTGCCGTCACTACTGTGTCGCTTGCACCACTGCAAGTAGTTTCTTCTCATAGACCGAGAGCATTGAGTTCTTTTTGCCCAATGCCTTACTAAAATAGGCCACTAGTCAGCCATTCTGTAAGAGAACCGCCCCTATCCCCTTATCGGAGGCGTCTAATTCTACCATGAACGTCTTGGTGAAATCGGGTAAGCATAGCACGGGTGGTTGGGACACGACCGTCTTGAGCTGGGTAAATGCTTGTTCCGCTTCTTCTGTCCACTGTAGCCGAGATGATTTGAGCAACTCCGTTAGCGGCTTAGCGATGCCGTCGTAGCTTTGAATAAACCTCCGGTAATATCCGGTGAGGCCTAAGAAGCCCCGCACCTGCTTCACCATCTTCGGTGTTGGCCACTCCAACATAGCCCGAATCTTCTCCGGATCCGTGGCCATTCCTTCGTGTGAGATGATATGGGCCAAATATGTTGCCCAAAGCTACACTTACTCCGCTTGAGAAATAAGTTGTGTTGGCGTAGTGTCTCCAATGCAAAGGTGAGATGCTCCATGTGCTCCTGCCAAGATTTACTAAAATCAATATGTCATCGAAAAAGACTGAGATGAATTTCCGAAGTTGGTCCCGGAAGATCTTGTTCATTAGGCTCTGCAATGTCGACGACGCTTTGGTCAATCCAAAAGGCATGACCAAAAATCGTAGTGGCCATGGTAAGTTCGAAAGGCCGTTTTGTAAATGTCCTCTTCCGCCATTCAGACCTGATGATAGCCCGCCTGCATTTCCAACTTGGAGAAGAAAACGGCCCGTGCACTTCAGCCATGAGTTCTTCAATGATGGGGATCAGAAACTTGTCTTTCACTGTTTGTAAGTTGAGTTGGCGGTAATCAATGCAAAGGCTCCACGTTCCGTCACCTTTTTGAACGAATACCACCGATGATGCATAGGGGCTGCAACTCGGTCTAATGATTCCCGTGCATAGCATCTCGTCCACGATCTTCTCTATCTCATCTTTTTGCAGCGGCGTGTAGCGGTAGGGTCTCTGATTGATAGCCCCTTGCCCCTCGGTCAGGGGAATGTGATGGACATGTTGTCGATGCTTTGGTAACCCAGAGGGTTTGTTGAAAGTGACGCAGAAAGCTGCCAGCACTCCCTCTAATTGTCTAGCCTCTTCTGGTGGATTGACCTCCACTGTTTCAGTGTCCTGATCGAGCTCCAACTGCGTAGCCAAAATTTCTCCTTTGTCTTCGCCGGAGAACAGGTCTTGAACCTTGCGAACGGTGCATAGGGACAACATTTTCAATTTCCCCCTTTCACGATCATCTTCTCCAAACTATGCAACTTCATCCATGTCCCTGACATTGTCCTTGTTCCCCTTAACGAGATTTTTCGGCCTTGACTTGTGAAGTCCATGCGGAGGTTGCCAAAGTCCCAATTTATCACCCCCAACTTACTCAACCATTGCACCACTAAAACCACCTCACACCCCCTTGCATTCCCCAAGTGAATCCTGCCACTTTGTTAGAGTTGGATACCCTCCTCCCATCCGCTATGGCTACGTTGAAGGGAGGTATCAGAGCTAAGTGACAATGTAACCGGCGAGCCGCGCCCTCATCCACAAAATTGTGCGTACTTCCCGAATCAATCAGAATTTGAATAATGTGCCCTTGATAGGAAATCGTTAACTTCATGGTATGGTATTGGGTGATGCCCATAAGTGCATGTACTGATAGATGTAGAACCGCCTCTATGTCCCCGTATTCCTGTATTGCTTCGGTATAATCTTCGTTGGGTGGATCCGTATCAGTGTCTTCGTCGTCTAAGAGTAGCTCTAGGCCGTAAGACCTCCCCTTCACCAAACAACGGTGGTCCGGTGTGTACTTGCTATCACACCAAAAACAAAGACCTTTAGAGCACTTGTCCGCCATTTCTGCTGATGTCAGCTGCCTGTTGTTGCCTTGGTTGTCGTGGGAGTGAACCGGTAGTCGGGTCGAAAGTGGTTTGGTTGTGGATACCCTTTTCTCTTCCGCCAAACTTGTTTTAACTATGCTGGAAAATTTACATCGTTGCGAGGATGCTGTCCGACGCTCCTCCATCCGGGCCAGAGCAAAAACTTCCTGAAGGGTCTTCGGCTGGAACATGCGGATGACATATCTGATTTCATCCTTAATTCCGGCGATGCAAAAACTCATGGTGTATTCCTCAGTGACATTCACCTGATGTAGGAGGATGTCGAACCCATCCAAGAACGCTTGCACCATGCCCTTTTGTTTCAGATTTTTCAATTCCTCCATTGGGTCGTCGAAGAGGACCGAGCCAGGGAGAGGTGCAAATGCGTCGATCCAGGGAGAGGTGCAAATGCGTCGATCGGCCGAAACAGAAGGTTGGCTCACGGCCTCACGCGGAAAATGGACCAGACCCCGATCAGAAACCGAAAGTGCTAAAATTTGCACGGGATTAGGAGCACCGACGATGAGGGCGGGCGGTGCGGCAGGTCAGACCAAATTGATACGTTCTCGGGAAATCCCGGAGAGGAATCTGGCAAGGGGGAGGGCTGGCGGTGCAGAGTGAGAGGAAGGAGGAGAGAATAAGAGGAAAGGTTAGGGAGCAACCCTAATTCTCATACATCAAAACATGACCCAAAAGAGTACAACTGCACCTCTTATAAGCGCGGGGTGTGACAAAATAAGAAACACAACATAAAGGAAAAAAATAAATGCGCACAATCAAATAGGAAATAACGAAATAGGAAATAATTAAAACGTCATGCTGGCGCAGCGTCTTCAGTCTCTCCTCCTGCAGACGGACCCGTCGTCGTCTTCCTCCGCATGCGGCCCCGCCATGGTGTCTCCTCAGAGTGTGCGTGTCCCGTCGGCATGCACAATCGTAACACAACCACACAGGACATACACCAGCTCTAATGGACAATCCCTGAACAGGCGGCAACCGAGCAACTAGAACACCTTCCTCGCTGCTTCGCACTCCAGCAAACCACAACATAAAAACATAAAGAAGATACAACCCTAACTTGCCTTATATATTTGGCATTACAAGACCAAAATACCCCTCTGAAAATATTAAAATTACCCACTCCATTCCCGCCTAATCTCCGGCACACATCAACTACCCTCTCCTCGACAACATCCCTGTCCTCAAGGATGGAATTGTGGGAAATGCCTTTGAATCGTCTCCAGATCCTCCCACGTCACCTCCTCGGCCATGCCTTGTGCCCACATATCAATACATCCTGAATATTGGTTGTAAGACCAATAGAACGGGAGACACACTCTCTGATAGTTAGACTCGAGTGCTCTTATGGCTATCTTACAACCTATCTGGTAGGTGGCATCATCCAATAGGACGTTGAGGCTTACCTAGAACTGCAAGGTATTTTGAATGGTGTATGCGCCATCCCTGCAATGCACCCACCCTTCTCTCTCACCAAAGGCTAATCGCATCGGGATAAATTCATCATCTTCTCGCCTTCGATGTGCATAGTGGGGCTTCTTAAGGAGTTTCATACGAAGTCTACAGTCGGACACATCAGTGCCTTACACACCTTTTGTCGATTGGCCTCCACACTCTACTGGAGGGGAATGTTGCGATGCATGGATGACTTTGTAGTTGCGTGCTTGGCGTGTCAACGCTCCAAGTATGAATCCACCTTTCCAGGGGGTTTGCTGCAACCCCTACATGTGCCAAAGCTGAAATTTATGACCTCGCGTTAGACTTTATTACGCGCTTGCCCAAGTCATCCGTTTTCAGTTGTCGATCGACTATCAAAGGATGGACATTTCATACCCCTCTGTCATCTATCCATTGTTCCTACAATAACATATGCTTTTATTGAGTGACCACGACCCGATTTTATTTGTATCATCTGGCAGGAATTATTTAAACTCCAAGGAACATAACTCTGAATGAATCACAATTTACTATCTGCAGACTGATAGACAATCATAGATTCTGAACTTATGCTTGGATACTTATTTTCGATAGTGACTAGAATAATGGCTCAGCTGGGTGACGTTTTCCTATAATACATCCTTTACTATGATGTTGGAACAATCCCTTTTCATGTTATGTATGGTCGGACACCTCCCACGGTGTTACAACGCCTTTTGGTTGAATGCCACGTGGAATCTCTTCAAGCTCAACTCTGGGACCGTGATGCTGCTTCTGTGCCAACCAAGGTTGTCAGGATCGAGATCCTAGATAAAATCATTTTGAGGTAGGATCGGATCTGATAGTATGGTCAGATCAAGGATCGCTTTACAAAATCAGGATCGGTTTACAAAATTTGGATCGTAGAATCGTACGATCCTATGATCTGGATCGCGATCCTGACAAACTTGGTGCCAACTTAAATTCTACCTACATCACAGTTAGTAGAAGATGCCCAAACTTGCAAGTAAGCGCTGATAGGAAGTTCCTTTTTAGGCGGGGGACGCGGTTTTGGTCAAGCTCCAACCTTATTGTCAATACTTTGCGACTGTGGGACTCCACCCAAAGCTTTCTACATGTTTACTGGGGCCTTCACTATCGAGGCATGCATTGGTGAGATGACCTATGGTTGCACATTTCAGCGTAGAGACAGATCAATCTGGCTTTCTTGTCTCGCAACTCAAGTCGTGGGAGATCACCTTGTTGAGGGCATATTGTTAGCCCACATGGCTACAAACAACATGTTGGTTTATGAACCCAACTCCATTCTTGATGGTGGCTCAAATATCTGTTGTCCACGGCTTAGAAGCACCGCCCACCGCCAGAAACAATGTCGTTGGACCGTAAGTGTTTCGCAAGTAATGTCCCGAGTTTTGCCTTGTGGATAAACACATTTTTCAAAAAGGACCATTGCTATGGAGAAGGGGGACGACCAATGCAAATGTGAAACTGAAGTGGGCACATGACAAGTCTACTATAGATGGACGACAACAACGAACCCAGGGGGACCATCGGGCACCAATACCTACTGAGGCATCACCATCTGTTTTATTTCAGCATTTTAATTAATTGTGTGGTAATTCCATCAGCTTATTTTTCGATATCCCCTTATTGTTTGGCCTATATATATAGGGTTATTTACCGGGACCTCCCCTTGAAGTTTGCATAATTACAATTTGCACCCCTCCACTTTTGAAATTACAAAAACCTCCTCTCAATGTTTACATTTCATAACATCCATGCACAAAAGTATCCCCTTGGAGTAAATCTTCAAGGGGTCTTTTTGTGCATAGATGTAATGAAATGTAAACATTGAGGGGAGGTAATTGTAATTTTGAAAGTTAGAGGTGCAAGCTATAATTACACAAACTTCAAGGGGAGGTCCTTGGTAAATAACCCTATATATGTAACAACAATATTATGTTTTGGGTATTTAAATGCGGAGCCTAGGGCAGGCTAATGATTCCTTGGATTTCTTTTCTCTTCTATCCCCCCCAACCTGCGACCCCCTGTGCTCTAGAGTCGCCACAAACGATCCCCTTGTGTGCTAGAAGTAACAGAGTAAGAAGAGCTAGTCGGCTAGAGCAGACACATTTGGATTGTGCAGATACTTTAGGAGGATTCAAATTGTTGTTGACTTGCAGTCGACAAATATGGTAGCTGGTTGATTTGGGGAAGAACATGAGCAAAATGTGCATCAAATGCTTTATATGGATGCACTAACGTTGACCCAGCGAGTGAGGTTGTACAAGGAGTCTGGCGATGTTGAGAGAGTTGGATCTTGGTGGTGTTGAGGAACTTGGATCCAAGCAATGTTGAGGGCGCTGGATTCGACGATGTTGAGGGCGCCTATGTTGCACCGACACCGACACACGACACGCAATACGACACGACATGACTCGCGACTCGTAAATTCTCAAAAAATATCATATTTCGACACGCTGAGACACACATATTAAATATTTATTTTTTATAATTATGAAAATCCTAAGACATTTAACAAAAAATTAAAAATGAACAAATAACAAATATTCAAATAAACCAAGACATGTTTAAATATTACTAATCAAATATTCAAATGCAAAACTTAACCAAATGTCAAAAAATGATAGAACACTAACACATTACCTCTTCTTATAGTTTTTTCACCTCAAATAGATCACTGCTTAAGACTTTTACACACTTTCCAATTCCTTTTCCACCAATGATTAACAAATGTGTTTTCACTTTTTTATATGAACTTATAAACTTTTTTCACAAAAATTGCACTTCCAAGACAATTGCCTTCTGCCTCACCGTGAGTAGCTAGCTTAGGGACACACATGTCCGATTGAGAGGGACACGTGTGTCCGATTGAGCGGGACACGCGAGTCCCGCGTGAGCCAGCGTGTCGGACTTCCGACACGAGTGTCGGAGAGTGTCGGAGAGTCAGACGAGTGTCGGAGAGTCTGACACCGACACGCTGTGCATTTTGAAGTGTCGGTGCTTCATAGGAGGGCGCTGAATCATGGTGACCGAGCTAGCGGCTAGGGGAGAAGGCATGGTAAGACCTGTTGATAGACACTGGAAATAGATGATTGCTAAAATACGAAAGAGATACAAATTCAATAGACAAGCTTGGATCACCACTATTGAAGGTTGGTTCTCTTTAAGAGTTCCTCTTCAAGGAGATATTACATAAAACTCGCAAGATACCTATTGTTCACACTAGACTCCATTATATAGGGAAGGAACTAAAGTTATGTGCAAAAAATATTTAAATGTCGATATGATGGAAAAATGCATAAAACATGCTCGTGTGTAACAGTAGAACAATTCATGTTTGGACCCTGTTGTGGCGAAAACCTTGTTAACTAAATACAACTTTCTTGTGTTTGAGCTGTCACAGATTTTTGTTGCAAAATACTTAAGATATTTCTTGCGACGTTAATCAATTCCTATAATGACTGAAATTCTTATTTAAACTATGAAATTGTCTGTTTCTGGCCAATCAGTTAACAGTATCACCGTTAACAGATGAGAAAGTAATTATTCCACATATACAGTGGACATTTTCCTTGTTATTGTGTCATGTGTTCTTTTCTGCATTGGTGCGTTGCTCAATAGTTTGTTCCACTCTTTAGTTTTCTGCTTAATTCATAACCTTATGTTTTCTTATAGCTTTTAAAATTTCCAGGTTGCTTAGTAAGCATTCAAAATTATTAATCACTACACCTTATAATTACCCTTTTCAATTTTATATGCTGATTTACTCCTTTTGTTCTAAACAAAATTCTATCTTTTTAGCCTGCAGACAAATTTCCTAATCTATTTCCCAAAGACTCCTTTTTGGGACGGTATCTATCAATGCCACACAAAGAATCCTTATAACAATCATGCTTTTTCCTGGCTAACTTATTCACAACATTGTTTTGCAGGTTTCCGTACTTCTTGCCATGCCTTGTAATATCTATTTTTGCAGCTGTTGTATTAGGAACATGCTACTGGCTTCCAGTGAGTTTTATTGCTTAATTTAAAATTTTGCTTATTGTTTTATTTTAAAAAGACTAAAAAGAAATCATGGAAAATATAAAATACTCAATGTACGTCTGGGAAACATGCATATTCTACATCTCCATTGAGAACATAATTTCTTTTCACGAGTCCCCTTCCAGTCAGCAATCACTATTTATACTCCACCTGAATGAGATTAACATAATCAACAGGGAATATCTATTATGGAGAAGTATTAAATTTTTTGAAATGTATCTTGTTAAATTATTTTCATGTAAATAGCGTTCATATTTTAAGATAAAATTGAATCTTCCGTCCTTTATTAGGGTTTAATTGGAGTTGATTTGCAGGTCTAAAAAACTGAGAATGTAGGCCTACAAAATTGAGCATGTAGGTCTTTCAATTTTATTCTACTATTTGATGCAGCCATGCAGGGTAGGGGGACCGACTCGGGGTGGATACTCTAAATGCAATTCTATATGCGGTGAAATGTAATGCCATTGCAGAAAGTGGTTCGCTCAAAAATTGCAACAATAATTAATTATTTTAAGAAACAAACAATCACAAAATTTTAATCAAAGAGAGCAAGTTTCAATCCCACCAAACAATCGAGGCCCAAATATATCAAGCGTGAACAGAATCGGCCCTGCAATTCATATGAGGACTGTAGAAATGGAGAAAGCCAACCTTGTATATATGTCCACTTGGTACAAATACAAAGAATGAGTACATATATATAGATGAGAGAAAGAGGGAGAAAAGTCCTATACACAATGTGGGACTAAAGAGAGGAGAGAAAAAACAATAAATGCTCTACAAATGGGCCTAGTTTAAGTGAGCTTTTCCAACACTCCCCCGCAAGCTGGAGCGTATAGGTCATATGTACCCAGCTTGGACAAACACTGGTAGAACAGGGTGCTTGATAAGGCCTTTGTGAGGATGTCGACAACTTGATCAGTTCCTGGAACATGCTTTAATTCAAGTTTCTTCAATTGAACCTTCTCACGAACAAAGTGACAGTCAACCTCGATATGTTTTGTGCGCTCATGAAACACCGGATTCTTTGCGATGTGTATGGCGGCTTGACTATCACAAAATAGAACAGCAGAGGAGGGGAGTTTTACTCCTAGATCAGTAAGGAGACTTTCAAGCCATGTGAGTTCTGAGACAACCGAGGCCATCGATCGGTATTCAGCTTCTGCAGAGGAACGGGCTACCACAGTCTGTTTCTTACTCTTCCATGTAATAAGATGACCACCAAAATAAGTACAGAACCCACTAGTTGACCTTCGATCGTCTAGGGAACCCGCATAGTCGGCATCAGAATAGGCAACCAATGCAGGAGCAGAGTCAGAGGTTTTGTACACCAGCCCTTGACCCGGAGCTCCCTTAAGGTATTGAAGAATCCGTTCAACCGCTTGAAGATGAGAAGCCCGGGGGGCATGCATGAACCGACTGACAACCCCAACTGCAAACGATATATCCGGCCTCGTGACTGTTAGATAGATCAACTTGCCCACAAGGCGTCGATAGTATTCCGGGTTCGGAAGCAGCAAATCGTCATCCGAAGCATGAGCGCATAGTTTGTGATTTGCCTCCATCGGGGTACAAGCTGGCTTGCAACCAGACTGACCAGCATCTTTGAGAAGATCGAGACAGTACTTTCGTTGGGAGAGCACCAACCCGTCCGGCCGCCGGGCAATCTCGAGACCCAGGAAGTAGCGAAGGTTCCCCAGGTCTTTAGTTTGAAAAACAGTGCTCAGATGTTGTTTGACGTCTTGAATCCCCTTTGAGTCATCCCAGTGAGAAGGATGTCATCAACATAAACCAACAGAAGGACGGTGCCAGTGGCACGGTGTCGGGTAAAAAGGGAGAAATCTGCAGAACTCCGAGTGAACCCCATGTCCGAACCACCTTGCTAAACTTGTCAAATCACGCCCGAGGGGACTGTTTGAGACCATAAATTGACTTTTTGAGAAGACAAACCCGAGACTCCCCCGTGGTCTCAAACCCGGGCGGTTGGCGCATGTAGACGGTTTCCTGAAGGTCACCATTTAAAAAGACGTTCTTGATGTCGAGCTGATGAAGGGGCCAGTGGCGGTGCACCGCGACGGAGAGAAGAACGCGGACAGTGTTGAGCTTGGCCACCGGAGAGAAGGTTTCCTCATAATCGAGGCCCTCCTGTTGTGTGAAGCCACGGGCCACAAGACGGGCCTTCAGTCGGGCAATAGTGCCATCCGGAGCATGCTTGATGACGAACACCCATTTACACCCAATAGGGTGTTGACCGGGAGGTAAGGGAACCAAGACCCAGGTCTGGTTGGCCCAGAGGGCCGTCATTTCCTCGTCCATGGCAGCCCGCCAGCCAGGATGGTGAAGCGCCTCCTGCAAAGAGTTAGAGATCGAAACAGAGGATAATGAGGTGGCAAAGTGAAGAAGAGAGGGAGAAAGGCGATGGAGAGAGACGTAATTCGCCATTGGATGAGCGGTAGAGACGGGAGCCGGAGCAGCAGGGAGCAGAGCACCAGAGGGCGAAGCCGACTGCAGAGGGGCTACGGGATGAGGAGAGCGACGAGAGTAGACCCAGATAACCGGGGGTGGTGGACGGAGAGGAGGTAGGGAAGGCAGAGAGGATGAGGAGTGAGGAGCAGGAATGACAGGACGAACGACGGGAGCTGGACTCAGAGCGACATCGAGAGCAGGGAAGAAGGGAATATCTTCACGAAAAGTCACGTCAGCCGAGACAGTAACCTTGCGGGTAGCAGGCGAATAACAGACATAACCCTTCTGAGTGCGCGAGTACCCCACAAAGATATGCTTGGTGGCACGAGGGTCCAATTTGTCTGTGGAGGGACCGAGGCGGTGAACGTAGCAGGTACACCCAAACACTCGGGGAGGAACGGGAAAAGGGGAGTTGTGGGAAAGAGGAGGCTGAAGGGAGTAGCATACTGGAGGACGGAAGACGGGAGACGGTTGATGAGGAAGCAAGTCGTGGAGAGCGCGTAGTGCCAGTATGGTTTGAGAACCTGCATTTGAAGCATAAGGGAGCGAGCGACATCAAGAAGGTGACGATTCTTGCGCTCGACGACACCATTCTGTTGTGGGGTGTACGGACACGAGGTTTGGTGAAGAATGCTGAACTCAGAGCAGAGAGTGGCAAAGGTATGGCTGGTGTACTCCCGCGCATTGTCAGTACAAATAGTGCGAATAGGCGCAGAGAACTGAGTGCGAGTCTCAAGTATGAAAACCCGGAATACGCGGGGAAGTTCAGAGCGATCCCGAAGGAGATATAACCACGTCATGCGAGAGTAATCATCAATAAAAGTAAGAAAATACCGATAGCCAGAAATACTAGTAAATTTGTACGGACCCCATATATCGGAGTGTACTAAAATAAAAGGAGCGGAGCTCCGAGTACAATGAGGAGGAAATGATGAACGGGGCTGTTTGCCCAAAATACATGTGTCGCAGCGAAAAGCAGGGAGAGTAACATCAGGAAGAGCCTTCCGGAGGACTGGAAGAGGAGCATGTCCCAGACGGCGATGCCAATCCAAGAGGAGATAGAGGCGAGGACAGTGGGAGAGTCGTCAAGAAGATAGAGCCCATTCTGCAGCCGTCCTCTACCAATGATAGTCCGCGTCTGCTGATCCTGTATGAGAAAAGAAGAAGAAGTAAATGTCACGGAGTAATTAGAATCAGTAGTAAGACGACCAACAGAGAGTAAATTGAAAGGAGAGCCGGAACATGTAGAGCCGAGCGCAGGAGGAGAGAAGAGGTGAGAGAAATATCAGCACATCCAGAGACTGGAACCGATGTCTCATTAGCGACAGTAATGTACTTTGGGTGAGGTGAAGACAAGTACTGAGGTGGCCTAACAGAGGTGATATGATGAGTGGCACCAGAATCAAGGATCCAGCGCGTGCCAGAGGATAGGCAGGCGATACCTTCATTAAAGATAGAGGCAGCAGAGGCAACCGAGGCAGGCGGACGGCTGAGCAAGCCATGAAGATGCTGGAGCTGAAGACGAACCTCGTCGAGATCAGTACGAGAGGAGGCAGAGTCGGTAGTAGCAGCAGAGGCATGCGGACGAGGAGGTCGGCCATGTTTGCGATAGCAGGTGGCCTCAAGATGGCCATCTTTACCGCAGAACGAGCACTTAAGCC
The DNA here is from genome assembly GCA_039583875.1 of Platanthera guangdongensis. Lineage (NCBI taxonomy): Eukaryota > Viridiplantae > Streptophyta > Magnoliopsida > Asparagales > Orchidaceae > Platanthera > Platanthera guangdongensis. The sequence continues at coordinate 175,876,625 of CM077161.1, forward strand.
TAGATCGGCCACCGCGACCCCGGCCTCGAGAGTCAGAGCGGCCACCACGGGCAGAAGGGGGAAGAGGCAATAAGGGAGCTGGTGCCTGTTGAACAAGGGCCGGAGAAGGAAGTCCGGGAACATCCGGAGGCGGGGAGACTTTGAGAAGCATTGAGCACACATCGGAAAAAGATGGTGTAACGGTAGAGGAGAGGATGTGAGCCCGGACACTGTGAAGATGAGGTGGTACCCGGGCCATCATCATGGCGATACCCACAGCTTCCTTTTGGGTACGTTGAGCAGCGAGATCTAAAGTGGGAGGCTGATGATGGATCCAAGCCTCAACCAGAGACCGGCCTGAGCAACAAAGGACGTCAGGTCGGTTGCGCCACCGCTATCAAGGGCCTGGAGAGCAGTGATGATATCATATAGATGGTGGAGACTATCCTTGCCAGAGTAGAGGGTGTGGAGCTCGTCCCACATGCCTTTGGCCGTCTCATGATACATGGCCAGGCGATAAGATTCGCCATCAAGAGAGTTGAGAAGCCAAGTCTGCACACGTCCATCATTGCGTAACCATTCCTCAGTAGGGACACCGATAACGGTTTGAGTCAAGTGATGAAGGAACCCCTTTGACTGAAGGACACGGCGAACCGAGTGTGCCCATTCCACAAAGTTCTTCTTGCCAGTGAGCGAAATTGTAGTGATCCAAAGCTCGTCGCGGACTTCCTGGAGAGAGGCCGGGCGTTCAGGAGGAGGAACTGCCGTGCCGACTGAGTCCGCAGATGTAGACATGGGGGCGACCTGGATGAGGTCGCGGCGAGCTGGAGGAGGCCGCGGCGAGCTGGAGGAGACCGCGGCGGACTGGAGGCGGCAGCTAGAGGAAGCGAAAGACAGCGGACTGGATGAGGTCGCGGCGAGCTGGAGGAGGTCGCGGCGAGCTGGAGGAGACCGCGGCGGACTGGAGGAGGCCGCGGTGAGCACAGACGCTCAGCAAGGAGCGGGCCAAGAGAGGCCGCGGCGGATTGAAGAGGCCGAGGCGGATTGGATCAGATCGCGGCGGACTGGAGCGAGCTGAGAAGAGAGGACAAGCCGGGGAAGCAAGAGAGCGACAGCAGCGGGCTGGACCAGTCCGCAAGACTGAAAGAACGCAGAGAGGCGAGCCCGCGGCAGACAGGGAAAAGAACTTGGCCGCCTGAAGAGGAAGGAGAGCAGCCGCAAGCAGGGGAGAAGTGCGGACAGAAGGAGGCCGCTGCGCTTACGGCGGACGAAGGAGACCAAGAAGAGGAGGCGAACCCTGAGTTCGCAGCGGACAGAAGGAGACCGAGGGATTGAGGTCGCCGAGGTTGCGCCGGACAAGAAGAGGCCGCAGCGGACAAGGGGAAGCAGTGGACCCCACAGGATGGCTATAAAGAGGGGGCCAGAGGAGGAAGGAAGAGGAGGGAAGAGAAGTGGTTCCACGGGAGGAGAGGAAGCGTCTGGACAAGGGAGGCCGCAGGTGTGATGCGACTAGAAGTTGCAGACGACACACACACGCAGGCCGCAGAGATCGCAGGCCGCAGGGCGGACAGGAAAGGGAGTCCGCAGGAGTCCGGAACCTCGCTTTGATACCATGTAGAAAGTAGAATAGGAAAATGGAAAGTGCAATCTTATTCTTCCACAAAGGGGCTTTATATAGGAACTACAACATGACTCACAACACTGATAGGCGGTGTGAGACTAAAACATAATAACACTAAAATATTAATATCTTAACATGTGGAAAGTAGAAATAGGAAATGGAAAGTGCAATCTTATTCTTCCACAAAGGGGCTTTATATAGGAACTACAACATGACTCACAACACCGATAGGCGGTGTGGGACTAAACATAATAACACTAAATATTAATATCTCTAACACTCCCCCTCAAGCTGAAGGGGAAGCCTACAACTTGGACACAACATAAAATAAAGGGTAAAAGAAGGAAGGCAGCGTGGGACAAAGCAACAGCCACCGAGGCCCCAACCACGTGTCACCGGGGATACTTCAACCGGGCAAGAGCCACACGACGTTGGTCCGCAAACCGACCATGACAACGCTGGATACACTCGGAGCGGAAACAAGATCAACCATGCAAGACCAAACCAACCCTACCAAATCCAGAGAAAACGACGAGGAGACACAAACAACCTATGAAATCAACCTAGGGGTCATGTGTGACTAAGGCAGGAGTCGGGAAAGAAGTATCCGAGTCGCACATGATCACAAACACTCCCCTCACGGGGATCATGTGCAAGAAGACATAGGTTATACCTAGGGCCGGGTGTGACTCAGGCAGGAGTCGGGGAAAGAAGCATCCGAGTCGCCGATATCACAACACTCCCCTCACGTGGAATACGTGCATGAAGGTATAGACTACGCCTAGGGGCCGTGACGTACACTCCCCTCACGTAGATCACGTGCAAGAAGGCGGAAACCATAGGACGCAACACAACAACCACAAACAACAACTTAAAAAAAACAGTAAATGTTTAAACCTACAGGCAGGTGAAGAGGAGCAGCAGCCGCACGGAGAAGACGCAGCTGCAGCAGCAGCGGGCCGGAGAAGCAGCGGCAGACGGAGAAGAAGTGCTGCAACAGCAGCTCGCCGGAGAAGAAGAAAGCAGCAGCAGAGCAGCAACGACAAGAGAGGAAGCAGCACTAGGCAGCGCCGGAGAAGAGACAGGAGCTGCAGCGCAGCAATCCAGAGAAGAAGCAGCTGCAGCGCAACAATCCAGAGAAGAAGCTGGGCTGCAGCTGCAGGAGGTCGGAGAAGAAGCAGCGGCAGAGCCGCAAGCTGGAGAAGGGTTGACGGGCTGGAGAAGAAGAAATCGGAGAAGAAGAAATCGGAGAAGAGAAACGGAGAAGCCGTCGGGGCCATTGATGTCGAGAGGAAGCAGAGAAGAGGCGCCGGGAAATGTCGTTGATGTCGCACAGGAAGCAGTCGACGGCGAGTCGAAGCGGAAGCAGGAGAAGCATCCGACGTCGCAAGCAGAAGCAGGTCAGGGCAGCGAGGCGGAATCGAAGCCGCTGGGAACGAAGAGGTCGTCGATGTTGCAGAAGAGAGGCCCGCTCCGTCATGGAATCAAGGGGCGATCCCGAGCCGGGGAGCAGGGCCGTGAATCACCCGTCGAGCCTAGCAGGGAGCGGAAAATGGAAGCACGGATCGGGACGGGCGGGATTAGGTCGGGACGAGAGTGGGGGTAGCTGGGAAAAAATTTTAGTCTCAGAATATTAGGCTCTGATACCATATAGAAATGGAAGAAAGCCAACCTGTATATATGTCACTTGGTACAAATACAAAGAAGGAGTACATTAATATAGATGAGAGAAAGAGGAGAAAAGTCCTATACACAATGTGGGACTAAAGAGAGGAGAGAAAACAATAAATGCTCTACCAAATGGGCCTAGTTAAGTGGGCTTTTCCAACATATGAGGACCAATACTAATAGCAAACAATAAAAACATCATCAAATATATGGTTCAAGTACTCACAATAGAAAATAATAACTACATACCACAATTTACGTGTGCTGGCGGCGGCAATAGCGGGTGTGGAGGGCATCCAAGGTCACAGCAAATGGTGGAATGCGCCGGGAGTGGAGTTCGGAATTGATGGAGGCCTGGGAAGGGTTTGAAGTGGTTGTTAGAGGGGAGAAAGGCTACAAGAAGGGCTCACAATGGGGTTGGGAGTAACAGACGGGCTAGGTACCGGAGCAGGGATAAAGGCGGGAGAGAGGAGTCGGGTTTGAGGTTGATGAAGGGGAGTCGGGAGTGGCGCGGCGGATTGTGGCAGGCGGACAGGGTTCAGCGTCGTCGGGTTTGATAGGGAACATCGACGGCTAAGAATACGAAAGGGGAAGGGGGTTGCTGCTGTAGGGTAGTGCGGGATGGATGGGGGAGGAGGAGGCGGAGGGGTGACAGAGGCAGTGGAGTGGGGAGCACGGGATGTCGGCAAGGAAGAGGGTTGGGGCTTACTGTGGCTGGACGGGGAGAGGAGGGAGGCGGAGGTGGCGCTCCCAGGAGTCGCATCTGGGACGGGTAACCTTCTGGCGTCGCACCAGAAGAACAGAGGATCGGCGTTTGCACAATCTTGCAAAACCTTCGATGATCCCCTCCGTGAATCGTCTGTCTTTAAATAAAACCTAAACAATAACTGCACATTAAAACTGAAAAATCAAATAAATCTACCTGAATCGGACGACTCACACTGTCTGGACCGATCGGGGGGGGGGGGCAAATACAACTCAAAATATAAAAAACCATATATGAACTCGACTTGACCATCGGGACACAACCACAGACTCTGATCATCCATCTGGGTAGCGGACCACCGGCTCTTTCGGGAATACACCTGTGTCGGTCGTGGCGCGCCATCAACTTCCCCAAACTTGAAAGCACTCATCTCCGGTGAGTGAAGATGGTCGTACTCGATGTGTAGCCACATGGCGAGTTTCTCGAGCTCCTCTGAAGAAATCTAAGTAGCATCGTGTAGAGACCGACTGCTCCAACTGACAAGTTAGCGCACAATATCTCGCTCGCTCGCGGTGTAGAAGTCGTGTGACACAATCTGTAGGTTATGTACATAAAAATCTAAAAAATAAAATGTGTAAATCGAACAAATCAATCTATGGCTTAAACAAGTGTCTAAGATGTGCTATATGAAATTTGACTAAATGGTAAAGAGCTTTGGATTTTAGTCCAATCTCTCCGACAAATGTTTTTATCACCATTCAATGTCAAATTAAACAGTCATTATATGTCTATATGTGAGTGTCATGTTGATTTTGGGGTCGAATCTTGTTACAGTGAAGAATATTAAATCCACTTTCGCAAAAGAATTTGACATGAAAGACCTTAGTCTCATGGATAGCCTATTATGTATGAATGTTAGAGTTGACAAGGGTCAAGTTACTCTTAGCCAGACTCATTATATAAAGTAACTTCTTTCTACCTGGGGATATAAAGATTATAGGCCAATAGAGACACCCTTTGATCATAATGTTAGGTTGAGTCCTATTGTGGAAACCAACATTGACTAAGTGAAATATTCGAAAATAATTAGTAGTCTAATGTACGCTACAAGTTGTACTAAACCAGACATTGCCTTCTCAGTTGGCATGCTGAACCGTTTTACCGGTAGTCCAGGCAAAGAGCATCGAGATGCTCTAGACAGTTTGATGAGATACCTGAGAGGTACTAAAGATCATGCTCTGTGCTACGCTGGTCACCCTCCTATTATGAATAGATACTCTGATGTCTCGTGGTGTTCAGAAGTTAGGAACAAACAGTCTACCAGTGAATATATATTCACTTTGGGTGAAGCTGCTATTACTTGAAAATTTAAAAGATAGACCTGTATAACTTTATCATCCATGAAAGCCGAGTTGTTTGTCTTAGCTTCGGCTGGTGAATAGACATATTGAATCAGGAAGTTGATTTTAGATATTCCCTTGTTTAGGTTATAAGTTAATTAATTGAGTTTGTATTATGATAATCAAACAACAGTTCAAGTCGTTAAGAATGCTCTTTATAATACTAAGAGGAGACATGTACGAGTAAGACATGCTTTATTGAATTATCTGAAAGACCAAAGAATTATCACTTTGATCGATGTACGTTCGAAGGATAACCTGGTTGATCCATTGACGAAAGTAATGCCCAAAGACCGATTAATCAAAATAGTGGGGGAAATGAGACTAAAGACGATTTAGTTCCTTAGTTCAAGGTTAGACGATTTAGTTCAGCCTTAGTGCAAATGTTTTAATTTTTCAGATTTTCTTTGTCAAAGCAAGCATGTTGTGCTCCGTTGATGCTCTTGGTTGCTTAATACGGATCTGGTGAGTTGTTTCATTCCAAATCTGATGTTAATAACTTCATTTGGATTCGTCTAACTTACCTTGGAGGAGAGTGGTATTCCAAATTTAATAACACGATCAGACTCGGTTTGACTTTTCATTTGTTAATTGGTTTTATTCCAAATTTGATAATTTTCAGTTAACTTTAGAAGGATAGTAACCGTGACATTTCATATTGGAACACAGATATAACTGCGGTGTCCAAAAGTTCATAAGATCGTTTTATTGGAAATAGATAATGGATTCTGAGATAGAATCTATAATACTCTGTGTATGTGTCCTTCTAGCTAATTATAAAGTATTGCGTTCTTACAGTAGAACTAGATACGTGTTTCAAATGTCTGAATTCATTTTTAAATGAAATTCTCTGTTGAAAATTATAAGCGATGTTGTTAATGGAGGAGCACTTGATGTTTGGGATTCTGATGAGAATGCCCTACCATACATCTGCGGATGATGACAGCTAGAGTGTCATTTGGTTTCTATTTTATCCCTGGTTAGAGCATTGTTTATCTCTTTTGAACACTTGTTGATTAGACTATTTCTGTTCTTTTGTTGATCATTAGCCACTAGGTATGTTGAACTTATGCTATGATCGTACTTTAGACTGCTATGTGATGTTGTTGAGATTTTGTTTATTCTTATACGAGCACATTTTTCTTTAAGTCTAATATGTTTAACAAGTGTGAGACATAGTTGCGAATGATTCACGTTTGGTTGAACATTGCATAAACCACCCAATCTGACGTCGGGTTTGCGGCGGACATAGGAGCAGATTGTTAGATATTTAATTATCTGTCTGCGCGTGTCGAGACCGACTCGGAGTTACTTAATGTGTTTCGTGTCATCCTAGGGTTAGACTCTACATCAGAGGTACTCTATATGTCTATTCCAAACTTGATAGGTCATACATAGAATACCTCGAGCGGAGCCGCCTCAACACATTTAACATTCATGATTCCCATTTTGGAGTAATCATTATCGAGATTGCTTCAGATTGTGGCAATGTGGTTTGGTTTCTCGTTAAAAAAGGCAAATTAATAAGGGCACGACTAAGGGGTAGAAACCTCAACTATTGTTAGGAAGCAGGCCCAATACCTAGGGAGGAGGAATGGTGGGTAATGGAAGCTCGCGTGGACTATTTCTTTAATTTAAGGAGGCGTATGTTAGTGGGGAGGTGGGGCATGACTACAAGTGGGGGTTGAGGCTGGTAAGGGGCTCACAGTTTGGGGAATTAGGGGAAAATAGGGGTATTTTCTAATTATCAGTTATAGTGGGAGAGCATTAAATGGCGGTAGTTGGGATAATGGGGGTTATATAGGATGTTATAATTAAAGTAATGGGGGTAATGGTTACTAGATGGTTATAGGAAGTTAAGGGGTGGAGTGGTGGTGGCCGGAGGTGGTGGTTGTGATGGACAAAGATGATGACGGTGGTAGCTGGAGGTGGTGGTGGTTGGAAATGGAAAATGGAGGGGAATTGAGAGGCCGGACGAGGTGGGGAAGTGGGAAGGGTTTTTCCATCGTCACACTTGGATTTCTGGCATGGATGATCAAAAGGAGTGATTTCTCTCAAACATTCAATGCCTTCTAAATGAGCATTTATTGACTAAGGAGCCTCCACAGACTGTCATAATTCTCTGATCACAACGCCCTCCAAAGTACATTAAAATAAGATTCAGAAAAATACAATAGAACTAAAATTCATGAATCACCGATCCACACAAAATGAACGGCTCTAAACATCATGTAGACACTACCGTGACACGATCCCCATCAAATTTCCTATTGACGTCTCACGGTCCTCGAGTTTCACATGCTTCCGGTGGAAGATAATTGATGTATATATTAGACCTAGAAAATGAGGAAACCTCAATAAGGGTAAACATGTACTTAAGTCCACTGTGGATCGCATAGTTGGGTCGGATCAGGTATGCTTCTTAACTGATCTAATAGCCATCTGATTGTTTGCATATCAGATAAATTAGCTTGAGCAATATTACCCTTAACAATGCTCATTTCATTTAATGAAATTGCTTCTCTTTTTTCTTTTGTAGGAAACCTTGCACAAGCATCATCAGAGTAAACCTTCTTCTGTGATAACTGAAGGGCTTGAGGGTTCTTTTCATGGAACTGAAGTAAAGATAGATTTGGAAGAATTTGAAGGAAATGATGCAAAAAACTCCAATGAAAATTTACTTATGAATTGGCCATTAATGTCATCAGTTATTGTGTATTGTGTATTTTCTCTTCATGATATGGCATACACTGAGGTACTTTTCTTCATTCATTTTCTTTAATGTTCCTTACCTGCTTTGCTGTTGTTATTTTTCCCATGGTGCTGCACCAGCGCACTCTTTCGTATGCTCATTGTATTTATGCTTTTAGGAAATTAAAGAATGTAATATTGTGTTGGTTCTGAGTTTCTAAGATCAGGAAAGTCACTTGTGGCCACTTAATTAAAACTATTTCTGGGAATGTAAATTTTAGATTTTGATTGCTTTTGAAATATAGCTATATATAGAAATACGGAGATGTTTATGCTAAGGTTTGCAATCTCTGAAGCTTATTCTTTCACTTCTAAGGCTTCAGTAAATTAAAAAAAATCATATGCTAATATTGTTGCTTTGGGGTTCCAACTTCTTAAATTTCACCCTTTTTGTCTATGTTGAGATAGCTATAATAATGTTACAATTTATACATTCGATTAACGAGTTAATGCTAATTTGGATTCAGTTCTATAGATGAATTTTTCTACATATACTGTTCATCTGACCTTTTCATAGTTAGGTTCTTTAGATTGAACTTCTGGATTTATTTTCCAGATTTTTCCTTTGTGGGCTGAGAGTGACAGGACATATGGAGGACTTGGTGTTTCTTCTCAATTTGTTGGTGAAGTGCTTGCAATTTCAGGTAATACTTTTCAACAGCTTAATTGCGAGTGTACCATCCTTTTTACTCGACCCCTCAATGTCCCTTCAACAAACTGTTCAAGCTTATAAGTCACTGAAGAAAATTGGTTGGAAAATTTTATCTAGTGTGTTTCTTTTCTTTCTTTCTTTCCACAATTAACTATTAAGCACAACTTTTGGGCAGTGGCAATTGCTTTTAATATATGCCAGATGCAGTGCCAAAGGTAGTGGAAAAATTGATGTTTCTTAACCCTATACTATAGGGATATGCATTAGTGCTTAATGGGAGACCTAGAAATGTATTAGAATTTCAATTATTTTAATTTGTTTTCATTTTTGTTTTTTCAACTTTTTCAGATCTAGGTGAATGACCCCAAAACATTAGGATTTCATGATGTTCAAAGAAATTCCACAATCATGATATCTGAAAAAATTAGCATTTATTTGAATGTTTACATTTTTCTAAAGTTAATTAACTTTTGATTTAATTGTGTTACGGACGGTGTTACGGACTGTTCACGCGTATCATGTTACGAGATATTACGGACTTCGTATTATGTTACGAGTTGTTATGAGATGTTACTGCGTATTATTTTATCCTTATTATTATGTTTGTCTTATTAGAGTTGTAAGCCTATATAAGGCATGGGTATTGTATGTGTTGGGGAATGAAATGAAGTTCTAGTTTCTTGTCCCTTGTAGTGAGATAACTGGTGGCTCTCTCCTCCAATGAGCAACCCCGCCTAGGCAGCCGCGGTTCCGGCTCCACGGTATCTCCGCCATACCCCGCATCTCCACCTCCGGCCACCATTCCGACGAGTACCACCGTTACGGAAGTAGGCCCTTAACAACTTGGTATCAGAGGGATCTCGGTCTTTTTTTTTCCGCCGACGCACGTCACACAACCACCCTGAGTGCCACGACGAACACAGCCCTGCTCATTCCGTCGCCAAAACCACCGCCGCAAAGACACAGTGCACTCCTCTGCCACCGTCTCCGCAGACAGCGTCCAGAACAGCCGTCCCCGACGAGCTTGTGAGTCGTGCCACCTCCGTCAATCCAGCGACGCACGCCGAGGTCCTTCCTCACTACCATCGTCTTCGCAGACAGCGTCGAGAACATCCGCCCTCGTCGAGCTCGTGCGCCGCACCACCTCCGTCAATCCAGCGACGCACGCCGAGGTTGTGGCCCCGACATTTTCCGCCAATCCAGCGACGCACGCCGCCCTGCATTCATTCCTCCTCGAGCCCTGGCAGAAACTCCAGCAGTCTTTACGCGTGCCTCTACTCATTTCGAGCCCCGCGCCTTCCATCCCTAGCGTACAGAGAAGAACAAAAAAAATCCGCCTCTGATTGTTAGGTTTCATCGAGCCCACCCCGCCCATACCTCTAGCTATTAAATTTCCTTTACTCCTGTGGACCCCACCACTATTCTCTTCCCCACTATTATTTATTTAGCAGCTGCCTTCTAATTCCATCCGCTATTAAATTTCCCCGCCCCCATTTCTAAATTCCCTCAGCCCTAGTGACTGCTCAGTCCTTCTCTTTTGGTGTCATTAATTGTACCAATATTGGGCGTCACCGCGGTGCTCGCGGCCACTCTCACTTATTCGAGTCGGCGCACTTCGACCGCCCGGTCGCCCGCTCCTCTTCTCACTCCTCCTCCCGCACTATGGGCGACTCGTCGGACCAACTAAGTCAGATTATGACCATGCTGTAGACCATCATGGCGCAACAAGCAGCGCACGCTGCCAACGCGGACCGTCATCAGGAGGCCATTATTGCGCTCTCCAAGCGCATCGATGATCTGTCTACTGCCCCCACACACGATCATGCCAGCAGCAGTCAGTCACAATCACTTCTCCGCACTGCCCGCCTCTAACCGTTCACGTGCCGCCTCCACCAGTCCTCGCGCACCCCGACGCAATGATTGTACCATGCTATACCGGATTGGAATTTCCAACCTATGATGGGAAAATGGATCCCTTGAGTTGGTTCACCAAGTGCGAGCAATTCTTCGGCCACCAGCAAACTCCAGCAGCAGATCGAGTCCATTTAGCATCTTTCCACATGCTCGACTCCGCTGTTTTATGGGCTTCTCGACTTCTCACCGACCGACCGAATCTGATTTGGGACGACTTCAAGGGACTCTTCAACTTGCGTTTCAGACCTCCTATCTGAAGTAACTCCCTCGGCGCACTCACATCTGTTCGTCAAACTGGTACCGTGGACGAGTATCTAGAACAATTTCAGCTTCTCTTAGTGCATGTCCCTCTTGCCCCGGATATGCAGGTTGGCATTTTCACCGCGGGACTTCGCGAGCGACTGCAACTAGATGTTGAGTTTGCGGCCCCTCCAGACTTAGTGTTTGTTATGAGTCTGGCGCGGCTCTACGATCGTCGCCTCTAGCTAGCACATGGTGCTTACCCGCCCCCCACCAACATCGTCCCACAGAGCCGGATCGAGGGTCCTCCACCTCCACCAATCCGCCGATTATCTTGTGCTGAGATGCTGCAACGACGCGCCCAGGGACTATGATGCAAATTTTTTTTACTTCACAATTTCTAAGTCTAAAATGAAATTAATAGGGCACGACAATTAACTATTCCACAATATCCCTTGCTAACTTAAATGAAGAATGAACGGAGAGGAATGGTTAGGACGAGCTCGTGCTACATGGGAATGAAACATCCTTGCTGAAATAATTCATAATAAATGTAAACACAGAAGATTGGGGGAATGGGAAAGGAGAGATCTCACCGAGGGCCTCCGCAGGAGCTTTCGATTCTTTGCTGCGCGGTCACAGTAAGTGGACGGAGAAGTGGGAGGGAAGCTATGGAGAAGGGGGGGTTCCGGTGGTGGAATGCAGTGGAGAGGGTGGAAGGGCTCGGGAGGTTGGGGGTTTGGCAGGAAATGAAATAGGCGGTCGGGTTAGGAGGGGATGGAGGTGGAGGAAACGTCAAGGGAGTTGAAGTAGGGTTGCAGGTAGGCGGTAAATCTGGGGTTTGGTGAAAAACGGGAGGGAAAAAATGGCTTATGGCGGAGCTGATAAGGAGGAACGGTGGAGGCGAAGCTTTGGCGAGGTTGACGTAGCAGACAGCGGGCGGGGCTGCTGCGGAGGAACGGAGGCGGCGAGACTCGGCTCTGGATCGACGAACAGGCGGACGAGATCGACCACGAGCTTGCGGCGGAATCGTCGAACAGGCGAACGGGCGTGCGGCGGGATATCACCGAGAGAGTGAAAACTCAATCTCGATTATTTACTCCACACCAATTAGGGCATCCAGCAAGTGGCTTTATATAGCCCCATTCCCCCATGTAATAAGGAAAAAATGATTATTTTTTGTTTGCAAATTTTCAGCAAGAATATTCAAACAAAATCAAATAACGACGACGACCCGCCCACCCATTCCAAATCGGACCAATCCACTCAGGGTCACGCGAGGTGGTCAGTCTCACGTGCCGGGCCACAATACAAGAAATTTAAACTTACATGTCCATGACGGAAGATAAATAAGCAACAACACAAACAGTTTATCTGCAACAGTAAATAAGCAAAGAAAATAAAAACGAGGCGGCACTAGAGTGTCGGCAACAGGATCACATCAGTTCCCCCGGGGTTGAGAGAACTCGACTCCAGCGAGACTGGGCTGGTGGCAGCAACGAACAGATCTGGACGTCGACGCTGGAGCTCTCTGGCATTGATCCAACTGTTATCCAAGATGTCCCTTCCCCGCCAAGTAACCAAGTAACGCTGGTAAGCACCTACACGAGTCTGGAACTCCCAAACATCAAGCACCTGATCAATTTCCTCCGTGGTAGGTGTGAAGGTCGGTTGAAAGCCCGCGGTCGTCCCGGGCTCCAAGGTAGGTGGTGGCACTGGCGCGGACGGTGGAGTACCATGGAAAGAGGACAGGTCCGCCACATTGAAAATCGGAGATGTCCCGAATTCCAAGGGCAGGTCAATAAGATAGGCATTCTCTCCCAACCGCTTCCTTACCTGAAAAGGACCGAAACAACGCTGTCGAATCTTGTGGTAAGTCCCACTGGGAAACCTTTCCTTTCTAAAGTGTACCAGCACCCAATCACCTTCCGAAAAAGACACATCGCGCCGATGGTTATCAGCGCTATCCTTGTATTTTTCGGATGTCACCTGCAACTTATTATGAATAGATTCATGCAAAGATTTTAAGTTTTCAATCCAAGTAGTAGCATCAAAAGAAATGCGCTCGTAGGAAGGTAAAGAATGACAATCAAGGTAATGGGGAATAGGGAAGCCATACACAATCTCGAAAGGGGGCTTTTCGGTGGAGCGATTGATGGTGCTGTTGTATGCAAATTCGGCTTGAGCTAACGCTAGATCCCACTGCTTGGGGTGTTCTCCGGCTAGACATCTCAATAAATTACCGAAACTTTGGTTGACCACCTCAGTTTGCCCATCAGTCTGGGGGTGGTACGCACTACTAAAATTCAATTTCGTGCCCAGTTTTCGCCATAAGGTTTTCCAAAAATAGCCCATGAATCGAGTGTCCCTATCGGAAGTGAAAGTGTGTAGGACCCCATGGAGTCGAACCACCTCTCGAAAGAAGAGATGGGCCACGTGTGCGGCATCGGAGGTTTTCCGGCAAGATATAAAGTGCGCCATTTTTGAGAATCTATCAACAACTACGAACACAGAGTCAATTCCTCGCGCGGCCGTTGGGAAACTGCTAACAAAGTCCATGGAGACCTCGTCCCATGGCCGCTCAGGAATGGGCAGCGGCGTGTACAATCCAGTGTTCTGGGACTGTCCCTTAAACATTTGGCACGTTTGGCAGGTACGAACGTGGCTGATAACATCCTGTCTCATGCGTGGCCAATAATAACGCGAGGTCGCTAAATCTAGCAATTTGGCTTGTCCGACATGTCCTCCTAACCCGGCCGAGTGCAACTCGGCGAGCAAGGCCTCGCGTAATGGGCCCTAGCAGATGCATAATCTGGTGCCCCTAAATAGGTACCCCTCGCTCACGCAGAAATGTCCCGTCGGGTCCGCCCCATGCGGCTGACACTCTGCCCACACAGCACAAAAATCGGGATCAGTGGCGTACAACTCCTGAGAGTCCAAGTCAGTCAGACGAGGGCGTAGAGTTCCTAAAAGATGCGCTCATCGACTGAGGGCATCAGCGACTCTATTGGTGACCCCTGGCTTATGTCGGATGTGAAAGGTGTACTCCTACAGAAAGGCGGCCCATTTGGCGTGGCGCCGGACCTCCTTCTGGAAGTTCAGACAACGCAACGCCTCATGATCCGTATTCAACACGAACTCGCGTTGTATCAAGTAATGTCGCCAATGACGGAGAGCCTGTACGATGGCGAAAAACTCAAGATCGTAGGTCAAATATCTCGTTTTTGCGTCGTTCAGCTTCTCACTATAAAATGCTACAGGTCGGCCCTCCTGACTCAATACCGCCCCGATACCGACATGTGAAGCGTCGCAATCTACTTCGAAAACCTTTTCAAAATCAGGCAGGGCCAGAACAGGAGCGCTAGACATCTTCTCCTTCATAAGGAGGAATGTCTGCTCTGCCTCGGCCGTCCATACGAATTGCCCCTTGCGGAGGCAATCTGTGATGGGTGCGATGTGGGTGCTAAAGTTGCGTATAAAACGACGATAGAACGAAGCTAGGCCATGAAACCCACGTGCCTCGGTGAAGTTCCTGGGGGTGGGCCAGGACTCTATCGCGTGGATCTTTTCCGGGTCCACCTTGATGCCCTCGGAGGAGACGATGTAACCCAAAAAGGTGAGACTACTAGTGAGAAAGGTGCATTTTTTTAAGTTGATGCTCAAGCGGTGTTCTCTTAAGATCTGCAGGACCTGACGAAGATGTCTGAGGTGTTGATCAGGGTCGAGGCTGTAGATAAGGATGTCGTCAAAGTAGACAACTACACAGGTCCCCATCAGGGGTCTAAGGACTTGGGTCATCAATCTCATAAAGGTGCTGGGAGCGTTGGACAAGCCAAAAGGCATGACCAACCACTCATACAATCTCTCCCTCGTTTTGAAAGCCGTCTTCCATTCATCTCCAGGTCGAATCCGGATCTGATGATAACCACTCTGGAGATCAATATTCAAAAAAATCCTCGCCCCACTCAGCATGTTGAGCATGTCGTCTAACCGGGGAATCGGAAAACGGTACTTGACGGTAATCTTGTTGATAGCGCGGTTGTCTACACACATACGCCAAGTCCCGTCCTTCTTGGGAACAAGAAGGGCAGGAATAGCGCATGGACTAAGACTTTCCCTCACATGTCCCTTCTGGAGAAGCTCGGATACCTGTCTCCTGAGCTCCTCGTGCTCTCTCGGGCTCATACGGTAATGCGGTAGGTGGGGCAGGCTTGCACCTGGGACTAAATCGATGCAGTGCTGGATGTCCCTCAGCGGTGGAAGCCGGTCGGGTAACTCGTCCGGGGTAAGGTCGCCAAACTCGGTGATCAGAGGTCGAACGACCGCAGGGATTTCCACAGAGGTGGTAGGGGACTCCAGACCGACTAAGACATAGGCGACGGTACCCTCACGCATCTCGTGACAAAACTGTCGCTCTGTCAAAACATGCAGACGGGCGGATATGCCATGGTGGTGAGCGTGGTCGTGGAAATAGGAGCCCCAGTGGGCGCCACCGGGGGGCAAGTCGTTGTGGAACAAGTACGTTCTTCTGGAGAAGGACCGTCTTACGACCGCGATGGTCGAAGGAATAAGAGTTCTTTCGCCCGTCATGGATGGTGTTACGGTCATATTTCCACGGACGCCCCAAGAGAATATGACAGACATCGAGGGGTGCAACATCGCACCACACCGAGTCAGAATAGGCAGGACCAATGGTGAACGCCACGAGACATTGATGTGATATGACCATCGTGGTGCCACTAGTCACCCAGGATAACTCATATGGGTGCTCCAGTTTCTGAGTCTGGAGGTTTAATTTCTCTACCATGCGCTGGGAGACGAAATTTTCCATGCTCCCGCTGTCAACGATAATAGAACAGTAGTGCTCCTGGATGCGAGCGGTGGTGCGAAAGATATTATGCCGCACCCAAGCGTCATCAGTGGTAGCTCTCGGAGTAAGCAAGCTATGTTGTAGGACACAAACCAAGTGTTCTGGCTGCTCGCCCTCTACCTCACACGCTCCCTCAAGGAGGTCCTCTGTCTCTCCGACTAAATCGCTCTCCCAGATCCCATACTCCGGATCTCGTCCATCGTCAGCCTCAACAACCGCGGTAAACTGTCGTCTCGGACACTCAGAGGATTTATGTCCTGGCTCCATACATTTGAAACAACGAAAGATCGGTTTAGTGGTGACAACCTCCTTCCCTTTTACAGAATTCGAGGAGGGGTCAGCATGGGTAGGGGCTGGCAACGCGGGTCTGACACTAGAAGGTAGACCAGAGGTGGGTGACATAGCCGCCCTGGTGGTTGATGTCGAAGAGGAAGAGTAATGAGTTCTATCAGTCAACTTCGGCCCAGATGTACTCTTCTGGAGAGCCTCCACTCGGAGGCACGACTGGAGATCTCCCCCAAGTCTCGGAAATCGTGCACCTCCAGCTGGTCTCGTATCGCGTATAGCAGCCCATTCAGATAGCGGGCCACGACCATATGATCTTCCTCCTTCGGATCTAAACGTGATTGGAGGACCAGGAACTCGTTCGTGTATTCGTCGATGGTTTGCTTATCCTGTCGAAGGTTGTGATACCTTCGATACAAGGTTTGCATGAAATCGGCTGGGACATACCTCTTCTTGAGTTGAACTTTGAACTCAACCCATGTGGTGACAGGAGGTTGCCCCATAGTGTACCGCATCCGCTCAACTTGCCCCCACCAAGTGAGTGCGGGGCCTTTCAGTTTCAGGGTGGCATATTCCACCTGTTGGTGGACAGGGGTGCGCTTCCAACTGAGGAATCGCTCAAGTTGCTCGCACCAGTCAAGACACACCTCTTGTTCGAGTGTGCCCTCAAAATCCCCAACATCCAATTTGATACCCGCATCCCACCTAGGTGGATGCCCGTGTTCGTGATGAACTGGTTGGGGTTCTAGTGTAGGAGGTGTCAGCGATCCTGCTGGAGGAGTAGGGGGTTGTGCAGGAGGACCCCCTAAGTGGTATCGAGCCTCCAGGTTGTTAACTGACGTGCGCAACCCTAACATGACTTGATTTGTGTCTCTCACCGATAGCGAAAGTGTGGTGATGACCGTCATAATCTCTTCCATACGCTTACTCAGATCTCCCAAATTTCCCTCTAGGTGCTCCACTCGTAATTCCATGGACAAACTTGAAAAACCCGTAAACTCAGAAATTAGGAAGTGAAAAATTCGCTCGGCTATCCCACAATACAAGTGAGATATCCCAGCAGCCACACCAAATTGATGCATTTTTTTACTTCACAATTTCTAAGTCTAAAATGAAATTAATAGGGCACGACAATTAACTATTCCACAATATGCCTTGCTAACTCAAATGAAGAACGAACAGAGAGGAATGGTTAGGACGAGCACGTGCTACATGGGAATGAAACATCCTTGCTGAAATAATTCATAATAAATGCAAACACAGAAGATTGGGGGAAGGGGAAAGGAGAGATCTCACCGAGGGCCTCCGCAGGAGCTTTCGATTCTTCGCGGCGCGGTCACAGTAGGTGGACGGAGAAGTGGGAGGGAAGCTATGGAGAAGGGGGGGTTCTGGTGGTGGAATGCAGTGGACAGGGTGGAAGGGCTCGGGAGGTTGGGGGTTTGGCAGGAAATGAAATAGGCGGCCGGGTTAGGAGGGGATGGAGGTGGAGGAAACGTCAAGGGAGTTGAAGTAGGGTTGCAGGTAGGCGGTAAGTCTGGGGTTTGGTGAAAAACGGGAGGGGAAAAAACGGCGGATGGCGGAGCTGCTAAGGAGGAACGGTGGAGGCGAAGCTTTGGCGAGGTCGACGTAGTAGGCGGCGGGCGGGGCTGCTGCGGAGGAACGGAGGCGGCGAGACTCGGCGCTGGATCGACGAACAGGCGGACGAGATCTACCACGGGCTTGCGGCGGAATCGTCGAACAGGCGAACGGGCGTGCGGCGGGATATCACCGAGAGAGTGAAAACTCAATCTCGATTATTTACTCCACACCAATTAGGGCATACAGCAAGTGGCTTTATATGGCCCCATTCCCCCATGTAATAAGGAAAAAAATGATTATGATTTTTTGTTTGCAAATTTTCAGCAAGGATATTCAAACAAAATCAAATAGCGACGACGACCCGCCCACCCATTCCAAACCGGACCAATCCACTCAGGGTCACGCGAGGTGGTCAGTCTCACGTGCCGGGCCACAATACAAGAAATTTAAACATACATGTCCATGACGGAAGATAAATAAGCGACAACACAAACAATTTATCTGCAACAGTAAATAAGCAAAGAAAATAAAAACCAGGCGGCACTAGAGTGCCGGCGACAGGATCACATCAGACTATGTTTTAATTGCGATGAGCAGTACACTCGCGGTCACAGGTGCACCCGGCTCTTCTACCTACATGTCGAGGACTCTGACGACAAGGGCATCAGATAGAGTTTGTGGGCAAACTCTTTTTGGGGAACAGATGAGATGTTACGGACGGTGTTACAGACTGTTCACGCATATTATGTTACGAGATATTACGGACTTCGTATTATGTTACGAGTTGTTATGAGATGTTACTGCGTATTATTTTATCCTTATTATTATGTTTGTCTTATTAGAGTTGTAAGCCTATATAAAGGCATGGGTATTGTATGTGTTGGGGAATGA
The DNA here is from genome assembly GCA_039583875.1 of Platanthera guangdongensis. Lineage (NCBI taxonomy): Eukaryota > Viridiplantae > Streptophyta > Magnoliopsida > Asparagales > Orchidaceae > Platanthera > Platanthera guangdongensis. The sequence continues at coordinate 175,895,180 of CM077161.1, forward strand.
AATGAAGTTCTAGTTTCTTGTCCCTTGTAGTGAGATAACTGGTGGCTCTCTCCTCCAATGAGCAACCCCGCCTAGGCAGCCGCGGTTCCGGCTCCACGGTATCTCCGCCATACCCCGCATCTCCACCTCCGGCCACCATTCCGACGAGTACCACCGTTACGGAAGTAGGCCCTTAACAAATTGTAAGTCTTAAACCCACCCAGGTCAACTTTTATGGATTGCAGAATTCACACACTATCAAGCTCAACCCTTGAGTATGTATTATTAAATCCAATTATTGATCGGTTGAGGTGGTGATATGTATTCATGTACCTTAGGAAAGAGAATTCACTAAAATGAAGCATATATAAGTTAATATTTTTCCTGTCTTGTTTCTAAGCTAATAAGTATTTCATGATGCTATGGTTTGCATATTTATGCACAAATGAAATTTCTATTTATGATTGTGGTTGTCTTTTGCCATTGATCTCGTGTCTATTTGTTTTTGAGTTTATTTGACGCTTTCGGTTTCTAAATATTTGAACTATGCTCAATATTTGATCTTTCAAACTTCTCAATTGGATCGATTTTATCTTTGTGATCAACCATTAAAATTTTGACATAATAGCGAGCCATATGGAATTGCTACGTATCATAATATGGTGCCATATGAAAGTTCTTTTCTCCTCTTTGAAAGAAAATGTCGTCATCTAACATCAGTTCATTGTATCTTTATATCTTTGAAATAGTGAGCACACTGTACTTGTTCATCAATTTGCATTCCATATTTTTTTAACAAATATGTAATCGATTATGGATTTCAGGTTTTAGTCTTCTTGCATTTCAACTTTTTGTTTATCCACCAGTGGAGAAACTTGTTGGGCATATCAATTTATTCCGTGCAGCAGCGGTATGAAGTTCTTTTAGTGCATAAATTATTTGTTAATAGGTTTGTTGTTTGACTGACTTGTGATGCTTTATATTTCTGATTGCAGCTGTTAGCTATACCATTAAATGCAGCATATCCCTTTATCGCTAAGCTATCAGGTCCTGAACTTTCAATCATGGTGAACTGTGCTTCATTGATGAAAACTGTTTTCTCTGTAAGTAGCATTATAATAAAAAAGTTTTGCAACTAGAATCACATATGATATTGTCACAATATCTAGTTATCAATGAAAACAGTCATTCTGATGTCCAAAAAGTTGCTTCACTTTTTAATTGTTAGAATATTTACGTATTATAGAAATACAATGGATTATGTTCATGTAGTTGAACCATTCTCGGCAAAGAACTAGAACTTAAGAGCTATATATATGATCCGTCTTTAATAAATTGTGTTACGGGTCCAAATGTTACGGAACTACACGACGACGAGCCACCATGACAAGTCTACACGCGCCGGACGCGTATATGCAAGGGCCCACCGAGTCCGCTGAGAATATTTAATAATAAATAGATTGCTATGTTTGTTGACGCATTTTTAGTATTTCCAGTTTTCCTAATTTCAGTATTTCCTAATTTTCAGTATTTCTTAATTTCAGTATTTCCTTTTATATTCGCTACTCGTCACTATAAGAAGGCGGATGGACCTTGTAATTTTTATCTTGTAATGTATGAAGGTTTTTAAGGTTGCTCCCTAATTTTGTCTCTTCTCGTACTCCTTCATTCTCGCCCACCCCCCGCCGGTCCTTCCCCTTGTCGGATTCCTCCTGGAATTTATCCGTGATCGTATCAATTGGTCCGACCTGCCGCACCGCCCGCTCCCACCGCCGGTGCTCGAGTTTGCCTAAGGAATTCAGAAATCTATCTCCTTGGTCCACTGACCCTTACAACACTCGATCCCCGCCGACCAGCATCATCGCGACATATCCCTGTTTCCGCGACCGGATCGGCCCTCCAGCAACCGGATCGGCCCGCTCCACCTCCTCCAGCAACCGGATTGTCCTCCGACGTCCTTTTCGCACTCGATCCGTCCCGATCTGCCACAAAGCCTCCAACAACCGGCTGATCCAGCCGCGCCCCAACCCCGTCGCTACAGCCCTCCGGATCTTTCGCCGCCTAAGGCCTCTGTTCTGCATCGTTCTCTTCTCGGCGCCTGGCCCCGCTATGCTCCAGGTATCGACCGTTCTTCGCTCGTGCCGCAGGGCTTCTGTCAGCCAGATTTGCTTTCCCTTATGTTGCTGCAGGAAGGCCGTCGCCTCGGGCCTCTGTTCCACTGTGCCGACCGTTGTGCCGCCACGGACATCGCCGACATCACATCCAGCCTACATCCTGGGCAACATGGCCACCGCCCAATCCGCCGCTCCCGGGCTGTTGTTCTTGCTGTCGCCGACCACCAACCCTCGGCTAGATTTCTCTGACCTAGCTGCACATATCCTGACCACATGCGCCTCTCTCCACGCCAAAGTCGATCGTCTTCTCGTGTACCACGGACGGGCTTCTGCAACCCCCGACGAGGTTCCCTGCCCTAAGCCGTCTCCACCACGGCTGCCTCCAGCACCATGCGAAAGTTTTTTGGCCATGCCACCTCTCTCCACGTCGCTAATGCACCACCTCTTTCTACGGTGGTCGTCCCTCCACTGCTTCCACCGGCCGCATCACCGCCTCTTCTGCCGCCCCGTCCGGTAAACTCGCCGCCCCCTCTACCGGCTCTTACTCCACCGGCTCCAGTCTTGCCACCCCCTCCGATCATCTCACTGTCTCCTCTCCCGGCTCTCTCTCTGTCGGCCCCTGCCCTGCCGCTTCCACCGGCCTCATCTTCGCCTCTTCTGCCACCTCGTGCCCTGCCGCTTTTAGGCATTTTCTCTCTACTAGATAGCCTTCTGGTATCTAAATCACTCGTGTCTACAGGCTCAGTGTCAGAGTTACGTTGTCCTAGCTCAACTAAAGGCTCAGTACTAGTGGCTGGCAGACCTGGCAGTGTCAGGTTCTTGTCCTTAAGGAACCTATCCTCAAAGAAGACAGCGTCTCTTGATTCTATTACAGTATTAGTGGAGAGATCCAGAAACCTGTCTGCAGCACTATCATCTGCACATCCCAGGTAGACGCAGGTATTAGTCCTGAGTCCAATCTTAGCTCTTCTAGAGTCTGATATCCTAACATAAGCGATACAGCCCCAGGTTTTAAGATTGTCAAATTTAGGAGGCCTCTTAAATTAAAGCTCGTAGGGTGTCTTAGTCAACTTTGTATGGGAAACTTTATTAATAATGTGATTTGACGTGAGTACGACTTCACCCCAATAGGCCGCAGACATGCCATCAGTCAAAAACATAGAATTCAACATTTCTGTTAAAGTTCTGTTTTTCCTTTCACCGATGTCGTTGGATTGTGGGGAATATGAAGCGGTGGTTTCATGGATTATGCCATTGCTGGCAAGGAAATCTCTGAACTCCCCCGAGACGTATTCTCCTCCTCTATCACTTCTTAGCCTTTTTATTTTCATGTCAAGTTGATTTTCAACCCTATTTTTGAAAATAAGGAATTTTTCAAAAGCTTCATCTTTGGATTTAAGAAGGTAAATGTGGCTAAATATAGAGTAATTGTCGATAAATGTTATTAGATACTTCCGATCTCCTCTTGTGACAAACTTTTGTAGTCACAAATATCAAAATGTATTAACTCTAGCAATTGTGTTCTCCTAGAAACCTAACTAAAAGGTGTTCTAGTTATCTTGGTTTGAGCACAAATTTCACATTTTTCAAATTTGGTTTTTGTGTCGAGGGGTATGTTGTGAGTTCTAGCTAGCAGGAGAAGTTTTCTATAATTGACGTGTCCTAGTCTTGCATGTAAAGTCTTAGGATCTATCAGATTTGAGCTAACCTGATTTACTACTTCGTGCGCTTGACTCAGCCTATACATCCCATTAACGACATATGTGCAGCCAAAGTAATGTGAGTGAACCATTATGGTTACCCGACCACCACTAATGTTAAAAGACATACCCGCATCGCACAACAGACTAATCGAAATTAAATTAGCAGCTAATGTCGGTATAAATTTAACATTTTTCAAAGTTAGAGTCTTACCTGAGGAGAGAGTCAGGGTAGCGTTGCCGACCTTCAGCACGTCAGCTACAACTCCATTCGTAATAGTAACAGTCTCTTCCACCTCTTTTGCATCCTCCAGAAGCTTTGGATTGTGACAGATGTGGCAGGTAGCACCTGAGTCGAGTCACCACTCTGAACTGGCTGTCCCGTTACCGACCATGGCAACAAAGTTGGTAGGCGCAGTCTGATAAACCATGTTGGCTTGATTATCAGTCCTTGATGTGCTGGATTCGCCCCGTTTGGGTTGTCGGCACTCGGAGGCGCAGTGACCCAACTTATTGCAGTTGTAGCACTTATCTTTGAATTTCTTCTTTATCTGTTTGCTGGTGGTAGCAACTGCGGGTGCACTGGTCGGTGGGCGAGTCTTTCTAGGCTTAGGCTTCCGCTTAGGATGCGTGATCATGTTAGCAGTAGAGGACTGCTTGCTGATCGTCTCTATAACGTGCTTAGTCTGGTTCTCATCCTCAATGCAGATGAAGCGCTTGAGGTCTTTAAGACTCACCTGCGTCTTCTTCCGGTACATCTTAGTCTTGAAGGAATACCAGGCCGAGGGCAATTTGAAAATGATCGCCCCTGCAACAAATCCATCTGGCAGAGGGATGTTCTCACTGTTGAGCTTGTCCACCAGATTTTCGAACTCAGCAACCTGTGGCAGGATTTCTCTTTCCTCAGTGAAGGTGAATGTCATAAACTTGTCCACCAGGTGCGTCTTGGACATGTTCTCCTCCTCCTTGAATTGCTCCTCTAAGGCTTCCCAGATCTCTTTGGCCCTTTGCATCTTGTCGTACGTCTCTGCAAGCCTGTTGGAGAGGCAATTCAGGATTTAGTCTTCGGATCCAATCCAAGGAAATTGTTTTGCTCCTCCAAGCGGCAATGCTCCGCGCAAGCAAGAGATCCCACGACAAACCTCTGACTTTGACCCGCAAGCAGAAGATGGGAATCCTCCAAGGTCAGAGTAAGAAATTTCACTGCTACAACACCCAAACCAACTGGATCTGAATTGATTTTGACAGGGTTTATCCAGGCAAACTTTTTTTTTTCGAACACCTCCACTTAGGCACAGATAGACCAACCACACAGGACTGGTTTGATCCCTTGGCAGATCCGGCAGCATCGGGTTCCGACAAGATCAACAACACAAAGAGTTGATCTCTCCTTTGCACAGAGACAGTGAGGGAGAAGCAAATCGGCGAGCAGCGGCACAAAAACAACGAGCGACGTTTGCTTTTCCTCCTTCTGATCGACAACAACCAGACGACTAGATCTGCGCAGAGAAGTTTCCGACAGGCTCCTCCTTCCACGCGACCGGCTTCCTTCTTCGATCGAGCGGCGAAAAATGCCACAGGAAAATCGCAGCGGTAGGAGAACGACGAACTCGCCGAAGCACTGTTTTCTCCTTCTTCACGATCGGACACCAGAACGTTTCCTTATTTCTTGGTGATCGGGAACGACGGAGAAAGCTCGACAGGCGGCGGAAACCTGGATCGGGAAAGACGATCTTCTCCTTCGATCTGATCGGCGACGGCTACGGGAGCGGGAGATTGAGCGGGGCTCGTTTCGTTTTTCCCGATCGACGAAAGCAGCGGCGGGACTCTTCTTCACGATCGGCAAGGCGATGGCGAAGCGCAGAAAATCGCGAAGGGGAATGTCGGCTGCAGGAGCGAGGATCGGTCACGGAGACGGAGCAGGGCTAGGGCAAACAAAAGAAACCTTCGAGAATGTTAGAGCGCTCGAAGCATCCGCGTGACCATCAAGTTTGGAATGGCCTCCCCGTTGCCCCCCGGCAGGGGTATTTTATCTTGTTAAGTAGAGGTTGAACACAAGTTCTAATTATAACTCCTTAAGCAGGCATTAAAATGCAGAATTCTTACTTCATGGCCTTGAACAATAGCTCTCTGTATCTCAAGCTAAGCAAATATGCCAATTCTAATGCAAGTGGCTATACTTTTTTAATATATGCTTGGCTTAGTGATAAATACATTAGGACCATAAATTGTTGCCATAATTGTTCTGCAAATCCATACATTATATTACTTCTGTTCTCAGCAAATGATTTTTTTTTGAATAATTCAAAAACTTGAATCCCATTTTTACTAGTTGACTGTAGCAATAAATCTCATGTGTTTTAATTGTTTTTTCTTTATTAATACTTGTTATCAGACTGCAATCGTTACTGGATTGTTCATTTTGCAAAACAATGCGGTGGTAAGATCTTTTTTTTTTCAGAATGTCTATTAGCAACTTTGATGACGAGTTGAGACAGTGATCTAATTTGTCAAAGTGCGAATACTTTTTTTCATATGGATATTACAGGCACAACACCAAAGAGGAGCTGCTAATGGCATTTCAATGACTGGTCAATCTATTTTTAAAGCTATTGGTCCTGCTGCTGGAGGTGCCATGTAAGTAATAGATTTTTCTGCATAATTTGCACATGCAGATGGAATTTTGCTCTATGATAAATGCCAAAGTCGATTACTCAATATTTAAAGTTTATTCATGCTTTTTCTTATGCATCAGTATAATCTACTGGTAGAAAATCCATAATATCTTTATATATATATCATATATCATATTTCAATTCTTCAGTAATTGGATTATTTTTGTCTTTCAACAATCTCTGTGAGTTCATTGTCCATTCTCATCTAAAGTCGACGGCTTGTTTCTACTTGTTGATTGCTTGGGAACTGTATAGCACCCAGACTCCTTAGATTTTCCCTCGTCCGCCACTTTACACCCAAGGTTTTTTTTTTAAATAAATTTTTTGAAGAAAGTGCATGGACCTGGGTCATATAAACAATATAGCCATTGGTGAGATTTTGCACTAAATGTGATGCAAAACGGATGCAGTGAGTGGTGTGCAATTGTGCCTTAAGGGAACATTAATAATTTGATGTTAATGTAGTGATATCAGGAATTCAAAAAGGATGCAATATTCATGCAGTTGTCCAATGGTTTATTACAAATAATTCTGAAATTAATATTAAAATTCGCAAAACTTCACACTGGTGATTATACCTTAGAAACATAAACAAGATATAATTGAATTTAAGAAGAAAGTGCTTCAATCAAATGTGCAGCAAATGAATCTTTCAAGTAGGACTAAAATTCTGCAAATTTTTCCAATTTCAGATCCCAAATTGTATGTTTTCAACAAGTAATCAACGTAAAGCGATAAAGACTAAACATTAAAACTCACACAAGAAATATAGGCCCAGAAGACAAGAACGGTGACTGATTTGGGACTGGACAATGAGCCGGTCATGACCCAATGCAGATTTTAGGACTGGTCGGGTCTATGGGTGGGCTGTGAGGGGTTGCAGCATATGATATGGCTGCAGGAATTGGAATTTTACTGTGCAGGAAACTAGGGAATGAGATTTTTGGCTTAGGCGAGTTGCTGGAATAGGGATATTGAGGTATGACTTGACTCCTGGAGGGACTGGGGTGCACGGAGAGTATAATGGATCTGAAATACTATTTTCTGGAGAGTTTTGGCAGTGGGAAAAGGCTATATGAATGCTGGAATAAATTCCTGAGCTGGAAATTTGACCCCAGCAGAGACCGAGAGTGGATATTGGGAGGGGGAAGGGGATATAGTCGTCTGGGAAGTGCGGAGGTGCATCAAAATGTGTCCGGGAGGGGAGCTCGTAGGTTTTTGGACTGCTGGGAGGGAATTCAGTGGGGAGTAACTTTACGGTTGTGCATGCCGATGAGACACGCACACGCGATGAGACACCGTGACGAGTCCATACGTGGAGGAAAACGATGACGGGTCTGTCTGGAGGAGGAGAGACCGAAGACGCGTTGCCGACATGATTATCTTAATTGCATTCTGTTATGTGTACGCTTTATTATTCACACTGCTTTTTTGTTATCCACACCTCACACTTATAAGGGGTTGTGTTATACTCTTTTTCATTATGCTTGGATGTATGAGATTTATGGTTGCTCCCGAGATTTTCTTCTTGTTCCCTCCTCCTTCCTCTCCCTCACGCCCGCCGGCCCTCCCCTTTAAGGCTCGGCCCTCCACTGGGCTCAGTGGCTCCGCCAATCCAACCCGTGCCTCTTCTGGCCCGAGCTCAAGCAGGAGATGATCCGGCGTTATGACATCCGTTATTCCGGCTCCAACGCAATTGAACGTCTTTGCGGCGTCCGCCAGACAGCCGACCTGGATGACTCTGTTGATGAGTTCGTCGCCCTGGTCTACCACGTCTCCGGATTACCACCCGATCATTACATGGCTTCTTCATGCATGGTCTACTGCCACATATCCGCTCTCATCTCCGCACGCACCACTCCCACACAGTTTCCGACGCCATGGACTTGGCGCGTCTGGTGGAAGCCGACCTCTCTCCTCGGCCACATGCTCCTACGACCAACCACCATCAGCCTCGACCACCTTGGCGACCACCAGCCACGGCTCCTCCACCGCAGCCACCTCCTTGGGGAAACCGATCAGGCCGCCCACCGGCCCTTCAGCACATCTCGAACAGTGATTACAATGAACTTCACGGCAAGAGTCTCCGTTTTCGGTTTCGTCAACCCTACTCCCCCAACCATGAGTACTCCGTGAAAGAGTTTAACGCCATCATCGACGACGTAGACCTTGAGGTTACCCTGACTGACTTTTAGTCTTTGGAGCTCTAAACATGGGATACACCTATCGACCCCAGTGCGGCTACGATCCACCACCTGGAGTTATCTTGTGCCTCGACGAGAGGGATCTCCGCCCAGCAAACCAGACAACTCTCGGGCACGCTGTGGAATTGCCCGAACATCATCATGGTGGACAACGACGCAAGCCACAACCTCATCTATGAGCGCTTGGTGCAGTAGCTCCGTCTTCCCTCGGTTTCCTCTTTGGATGTTGCGGTCCGCCTGGGCTATGGGCGCCGCCGACCGACTCGGGGTCGTTGCACTGTCGTGCCTCTCCGTGGGATCATGTTCTGTGACCGTGGACTTCTACTCATTCGGCCTAGGCGATATCGACGCCATTTTTGGGGTGGATTGGCTTTGTACGCTCGGCGTTATACACGTTAATTGGGCGACTATGACCATGCAGTTCCACCTCGGGGGCTAGCCATATCGCCTCGACGGTGACTCCGCTCTTCGGTCTCCCTCTGCACAATCTAGCGGACCACGAATGTTGGCCTCTCCGCGGGGCTGTGGGCCCTCTTGGGCCTGTTCAATGTGCCTTTCCATTCCCCGACGGACCACCAAGAGCTTTCTACTGCACTCGTTGACGTCACCCAGCCTCCGACAGGATTTCCACCAGCCCGGCTGACCGATCTAGCCAATTCCCTCCATCCTAGGACCACAGTAACCTCGACGTAGTCATTCCGTTCTGACCATGGGCGGAAGGATGAGATCGAGCCTCTGATGCAGGGGATGCTGATGGGGGCCTTACTCGTTCTGGTGCAAGCCTATTTTCTAGCCTGGTTCTTCTTGTCTGGATGAAAGACGGCAGTTGACGTCGTACTATCCAGCCAAAATACTTGATCGCCACTACCACCTTCAGAAGGACTCTGGATCGCAGGAGGTCCCTTTTGCTGGGTGTTACCGTCTGGAGGTCGAAGCTACGTGGCTGCCTAGGATCACTTCTGTCACCAGTCCTCCGACTACTGCCTTAGAAACAAGGCATATTTTCCAGACGACGACATTGTTATGGTTGCACATGCCGACGAGACACGCACACGCCGATGAGACACTGTGTCGAGTCTATACACGGAGGAAGATGATGACGGACTATCTGGAGGAGGAGAGCCTGAAGGCACGCCGCTTGGATGTATGAGATTTAGGGTTGCTCACTAGATTTTCTTCTCGCTCCCTCCTTCCTCTCCCTCACCACCACCGGCCCTTCCCCTTGTCAGATTCATCTCTGGGATCATATCAGTTACAGTCAAGGTTGTCAGGATCGAGATCCTAGGTAGGATTGTTTTTTGGTTAGATCCGATCGGAACGAGAATCGTAAGATTCTACAAAAATCATAAATTAATACTTAAAATATGAAAATGGATTTTGTATCATTCAATTACGCACAATTAACTCACAAAAATCTATAAAACTAATAAACATTTGAGTACTTATATTGAAAATAGGCTAATGAACAACTAAACCCATAAATAACATCGTTCTAAGTTCTAACTATAAATTTTATATAAGTAAACATAAAGTTCACCCCACGACAAACGATCAAATAATAGTTTATATTCGTCGGACCAACACAAAACCGCTATTATAAATCCTTGACAGCTACAGCAGTCATATCATCATCATCAAGTTCTACATTCTCTGCTTTGTCATCATCACCACTGTCGTTATGATTATCATCTCATTCAGCTTCACTAATATACTCGTCAGCATCAAGTTCACTGCGCCTTTTGGTGAGATCATATACTCTGCCTAAAATAAAAAGGCTTTAATGATGATACATAATATGGTTGAATAACTTTGCATTTTCAAATAAAATAATATCAAACTTACATTCTTCTGTTACTGCTGCAATGGATTCTTCAACATTCCTTCCCGCACTATCATCACTATAGGTTTCTTGTGGCGCTGTTTTTTTATGTAGGCACACTACAAGGATCGCTAGGATCGTGATCCTACGATGCAAGAGCGTGATCCTGCATGCGATACACAGGAATCCGATCCAGGGAACAATCCGGATCAGTTTTAAAATTCCGGATCGTAGGATCGTGCGATCCTATGATCCGGAATGCGATCCTGACAACGTTGGTTACAATCCTGAATTGGACTTGTACATGAATGGGAAGGGCAGTTGGGTGGTGTTCTGTAGTGAATGAGAAGGGCCGGCTATGGGAATGTAGTGGAGGTGTTGGTTAGCTGCTGTGTGGGGTCCAGAAATTGAGGGATGTGTGCTCCGTTGGTTGCTTAGGAGGAGAGGTATGTAAGTGTGGAAAGAGGGAAGACAATTAATTGCCAGTGACGTGGGAAAGTTGCAGGGAAACGTGCAGTAATTTCTTTGATTATGCAGTTACAGCAGTAAATAAAACACTTATTGTAGGTTGTGTAGGTGTTGCTGGGTTGAAACAGGGAAAAGAATACGGGGATGGCTAGTAATTGCTTCTATGCAGCAGTTATGTATGGTCATCTTCATGTGTGGGAAGATAGTTATGGGTGGTGGAAAGATAGTTACCTTGGCTTTGAGACCAAGAATCCACGGAATCGAAACTGTAGAAACCGCAAGAGCCTAGAAATTCTCTTCAAATTCTATTTATAGATATAGAATCCACTACATACGACTTCGATCGTCCGGAACATAAAACTACTAAATATAAATAAAATACAAAATCACATAAAAATATGTTGTCGTCATCATTCTGAACGCGACTACCACTCATGTTGGAATATGCATTCTGCATCTCTTGATTTGAGAATAACAAATACTGTTATGTATTTAATCTAGATTTTGTGTGTTTATAGTGTGCAGGACATACAGGTACAAACTTGCATTGAAAGTAGATAAAAGACGGATTTCGTGCTCTGAATTGAGCACTACCGCGGGGCGATAACTGCTACCGCTGACAGTAGAGTTGACTACCGAATGACAGCTGGCAAATTGCATTTGATTGCATGGATTGGTGGGAGCGAAGTCTATCTTTAGCATGTCTTACTGCGACGCGATAACACTATCGCCAGGCGGTAACTATATAGTAATCCCGAAAATCAGCAGATGATTTAAGCAACGGAAGGAGCAAGAAATCCTATTTTGGAGGAATCGAATTGGACGCTAACGCGGCGCGTTAGTCATACCGCGACGCGATAACTGTTGTGCAAAACAAGAAATCTGCTTCCTTTCATGGACTAGAAGAGGCGCAAAACTCATTATTTATGTGGTACCGCGGTGCAGTAAGTCATACATCCGGCGGTAGCTCGCAAAGCTATAAATAGAGTCGTTTCGCTCTCTTTTCAGATCGACGACGAAAGACGACTCTGAACCAATTTCGTAAAGACTCTTGTGCACTCTCTTTCCAGACGTCCTATGGCTTCCCTATTACTATATTGAAGAATCATAAGAGATTTTGAAGGCGCTTCTCCACAACGCTTATTCTACGTGAAGCACGAACACAAGAACAACAACAATCTCTTGTGTGTCTTTGTCATCGCCTTCAGATCTGATATATGGAATCTTTGTATCTTTTTCATCTTGTATTTTCTTTTTGTTACTCTTTTGTTGAGTGAAGAAATTCGTCGGTGGTTGGTGACTAGGTCCGTAAGCGACTTAGGGGGAATTCGTCTGCGGTTGGCGACTAGGTCCGAGTAAGGATTAGAGAGTAATTCGCCTTGTGTTAGGCGACAAGATCTAGGGAGTAGGTCTAGGGGTCTAGGGAGAGATAGGCTATGACCAACAGGTCCATAGGGAGAAGGGTCGTATAAAAATCCCTAGAGTAAAATTCATTGCCTTTGATTTCTAGCATTATTGAAATCAAATTTTGTATTCTAAAGGTTACAACAAAACTCAAGGCTTTATCCCACTTTAGTGGGGTCGGCTATATGGATCCTTTGTCGCCATTGTGCCCTATCTTTTGTCATAATCTCACTAATGCCTAAGTACATCATGTCTTTCCTTATAGTTTCATTTCAAGTCTTTATTGGTCTACTCATCCCCCGTTTAACATGCCTAGTGACTAGACTCTCACAACGCCTAATAGGTTCCTCTAATGGTCTCCTTTGTACGTGTCCAAACCATCTTAGTTGAGCTTCTCGCTTCTTCTATGCAATTGGTGCTACTCCTATCTTATCCCTAATACACTCATTCCTAATTTTATCCAGTCTCGTGTGTCAACACATCCACCTAAGCATTCTCATCTCCGCAACTCCCATTTTTTTCTCATGTACACAATTCATTGCCCAACACTCGAACCATAGAGCATCGCTGGTCTAATTACAATACGGTAAAATTTGCCCTTAAGTTTTAATGGTACTTTACGATCACATATGATCCCTGACGCGCCTCTCCACTTCAACCAACCCGCTTGGATTCTATGTGCCACATCTTTATTAATACCTCCATCTTTTTGAATGATCGATCCAAGATATTTAAAACACTCACTACGGGAAATACTTGATCACCCAACTTAATAATGAAGTCGTTCATCCCTCTTGCACTGCTAAATTTAAGCTCCATATACTCCGTATTTGCCATGCTCAACCTAAAACTCTTCTTTTCTAAAGTGTCTCGTCAAGATTCAAGTTTTACGTTTACACCCTCCCGCGTCTCATCGACCAAAATGATATCATCCGCAAACAATAAACACTAAGGTATTGCTTGTTGGATATGTCTGGTGAGCTCATCTAAGATAATTGTAAAGAGATAAGGGCTTAAAGCTCCATAAGATCTCTCTTGGAACTCTACCATAAGCCTTCTTAAGATCGATAAACAGTATATGCAAATCTTATTTACTTTCTCGGTAGTTGTCAATGAATTTCCTCAAGAGATGTATAGCTTCCACGGTCGACCGCCCTGGCATCAATCCAAATTGATTCGTCGAGATGTTAGTCTCTCGTCTTACTCGTCATTCTATTACTCGTTCTCATAGTTTCATGGTAAGACTTCTCAATTTACTTCCTCTGAAATTAACATAGTTTTGTATATTTCATTTGTTCTTAAATAAAGGTACCCAGATAGTTTTTCTTCATTGGTCTAACATCCCCTTTGACTTCAATATATTATTGAAAAAATATGTAAGTCACAAAATTCTTTCATTCTCTAGACATTTTCATACTTCGATGGGTATATCTCATGGCCAAACCTCCTTTCCATTTTTCATCTTCTTTAGAGCATCATTTATCTCTGATACTTGAATTTTATGATAAAATGTTATGCTCCAATACTCATCTGATTTACTTAACTTTTTCAAGTTCAATTCATTATCTTTTGTTTCATTATAAAGTTTATAAAAGTATATAAACGTTGTTGAAATAAAATCATGCTTCATTATAGAGTTGTATTCTAAAGGTTGTTGAAATAAAATCATGTTTCTTGTTTTAATTCATTAAATATGTTATTTCAAGCTTTTGTTGATGTTTATTTTCAATATTTGGATCTAATTTTTTAGTTGTAAAATAAAAAGCAAAGTTTTTATAAAGGTTGTTGAAATAAAATTATGCTTCATTATAGAGTTGTATCTTAAAGGTTGTTGAAATAAAATCATGTTTCTTGTTTTACTTCATTAATAATTTTATTTCAAACTTTTGCAGATGTTTATTTTCAATATTTGAATCTAATTTTTGAGTTGAAAACAAGATTTGCATATTTTGTTTATTGATCTTGAGAAGGCTTATAATAGAGTTCCAAGAGAGATCTTATGGGGAGTCTTAGAAAAGAAAGGTGTAAATGTATCATATATTGACATAATCAAAGATATGTATACAAATTCAGTGACAACGGTGAGGAGATCTGGAGGATTAACACAGGAATTCTCTATTACTGTTGGATTACATCAAGGTTCAACTTTAAGCCCTTATATCTTTACCCTTATCTTAGATGAGCTCACCAGACATATCCAACAAGCAATACCTTGGTGTTTATTGTTTGCGGATGATATCGTTTTGATTGATGAGACGCGCAAGGGTGTCGACGCAAAACTTGAATATTGGCGAGATACTTTAGAAAAGAAGGGTTTTAGGTTGAGCAGGGCAAAGACGGAGTATATGGAGCTTAAATTTAGCAGTACAAGAAGGACAGATGACTTCTTTATTAAGTTGGGTGATCAAGATATTTCCCGTAGTGTTTTAAATATCTTGGATCGATAGTTCAAAAAGATGGAGGTATTGATAAAGATGTGACACATAGAATCCAAGCGGGCTGGTTAAAGTTGAGCGCGTGTCAGGGATCTTATGTGATCGTAAAGTACCAGTAAAACTTAAGGACATGTTTTACCGTACTGCAATTAGACCCGCGATGCTCTATGGTTCTGAGTATTGGGCAGTGAATTGTGTACATGAGCAAAAAATGGAAGTTGCGGAGATGAGAATGCTTAGTTGGATGTGTCGACACACGAGATTGGATATAATTAGGAATTGTTAGAAGACATAAGGAAAAATGATGTAAAAGCCCATTTATAGACCCCTTTCCTCCTCCTTTAGTCCCACATCTATTGTATAGGATTCTTCCTTCATCCCTTCTCCTATATACTTGTATTCTCGTTTGTATTTAATTAATGAAAAAGTATCTACAAGGTTTTCCTATTGCTTTCTACATGGTATCAGAGGAAACCGGTCTGGCATGTGCCTAACTGCTTGGTTCTCTGCTTCCCTAACCGCTCGGTCCTTCTGTTTAACCGGGCGGCTTGGTCCTTCCTCTTATCGCTCGGTTTGCGGCTTCTCTACTTTTCTACTCGCCACCTTCTTCTCTCCCGTGGATCCAGCTCCTCCGCTATTTTATAGCCTTCCTCTCTCTTGCTCGTGGACCCCACTTTCATACCATTAGTGTTATAACCGCTTGTTTTTTCGGCCTGTTCGCTACTCTCTTCTTCTCGCCGGCCTCATCCTCTCTTTGTCGCTCTGCCGATTTTCCGCTCTGTCGTCTTGCTGCTCACTGCGGTCTCTTTATCCGCACGATCTGTTCTTCCGGATTGCCGGATTGCCGACTTCTCTCCGTCGCGGCCTCCTTCTCTGTTCTTTCTCGCATCTTTACTCCCTGCTCTCCGCGACTTCACTTATTCGCCGCGACTTCTCTTCTATTCTCGCAGCAAGGTTTTCCTTACCCGTTGCGAGCTCCGCATCTTGGTCGCAGCATCATCCTTTGCCGCTAGTGTGCTCACCGTGACCAATGCGGACTTCTCGCGCGGCTTCTTCCCTTGACTAGTCTTTGCGGCTTCCATTCTCGCACGGACTTCTCTTAGCCGTTGCGGCTTCTCTGCCCGCTGCGGGCTCCGCCTCTTGGTCGCGGGCTCTTGACCGCTGGTGTGTTGACACCGAGACCGGGCGACTTCCCTTCTCTGCCCCGCTTTCTTTAGGTTACGGTTTGTCTCTTCTCGAGCGGCTTATTCTCACCGCTGCGGATTGTTCTCGCCGCTGCTTCTTCTCGCACTACTGCCTCTTCTCGCGCGGCTTCCCTTTCTCGCGCGGTTTTTTCTCGCCGCTGCGACTTGTTATCGTCGTTGTTTGTTCTCTCGCGGCTGCATATTCTCGCTGTTCTTAGTGCTTCCTCTGAAGTAGCCGTTGGATCTGTCTGGCAAGCCGCGTGCCTTCTTCTCACCCGGTTTCCATGGCTAGTCGCTGCTAAGGATTATGGCTTCTGCCTCCACCACTGCTGATGATATTGCTGCGTTGCGTGCTCAACTCCATCAGCTTCAAAAGGTGGTTCGTCGCTCCTCTGGCTCCGTGGCCTCGATCTTCCAGGAAGGTATATTGTGGCTCTCACACAGCTCTCACTGGATTGTGGACTCGGGTGCAATAAATCATCTCTCTCCGCAGCAGCCGCCCAAATACTTAGATATTGCTTACCCCCAGCACATCACCGTGGCCAATGGTGACAGGATCCCGGTTTCTGGCGTTGCTCACCTACCTCTTACTCCTCTCTCCTTATCTTCGGTTCTTCATGTTCTGGGTTCTCCTTTTAATCTCCTTTTTGTTAGCCGTCGTTGCCGTCAGTGACTGATGTGAGTGTTTTATAGAGAGACTCTTTTGTAGCCCCTTTGGGCATGTACTCTGATATTTTAGAAGCCTTGGTTGCTTCTTAATTTGATGTACTGTTTGGGACTTATATACTATTGTGTTTTGACTTCTGATTTTTATACTCTTTATGTTGGGTTGGCATGAATGATATGATTAGCCGACAGGATTGACGTCTTGTAGTACAGGTTGGCCTGTGCGCTAACGCTACCGCAAGACAGCTGTTCTGGGCATAAGTCCTCTCATGCCGTGTTTTGTGTTCCGGGAGGAGGGTCTTACAAATGGTATCAGAGGGAGGTCGAAAATTGCTAAGTCCAAATTCATCGAGTAAGTAGCTCTTACTCGACAAATCGTCGAGTATTATATCCTTCTCGACGAATCGTCGTGATTCGTCGAGTCCACTCAAAGCCATCCATAGTCCGGCACTTCCCAAGTTCAAATCGTCGAGTATAATATTCTTACTCGACGAATCGTCGAGTGGTGTCGAGTTCACTCAACGCACTCAACGCCACCGTTCTCCGAATAATCCAAGTAAAAAGCGTTGAGTGGCGTCGAGTGCACTCAACGCACTCGACGCCTTTTGGCTAATGGTGTTGAGTCTGTTCGACTAATTCCCAGTTCGACGAATTAACCTCAGATCGACGAATTAGCGTTCGACGAATTTAGCGTTCGACGAATTTACCTCAGTTCGACGAATTAGGGCTCGACGAATTTACCTCAGTTCGACGAATCAGCGCTCGACGAATTTAGCGTTCGACGAATTAACCTCAGTCTATGTCGTTAAGTGCACTTATTTTGTGGTGCGGGATCGACTAACGCAGAATATACTTGTTAGAGGGCGACTGTCTAACGGGCTATATCTTCTTGATGTTCCTCCCACTTCTCTCACTACTGTCTCCACCACTGATTGACGTCATCGTCTTAGGCATGCCCCTCTTCCAATTCTCAAGAAAGCTCTTCCTACTATCTCTCTTAAAGAGTTCTTTTGTGAATCATGTATTTTTGGCAAACAACACCATGTCTCTTTTTCTACTTCCTATACCCGGAGCGATGCTCCTTTATCCTTAGTTCACTCCGATATCTGGGGGCCCTATAAGGTCCCTAGTATTTTGGGAATCGATACTTTGTTACCTTTATCGATGATTACTCACGGGTAACCTGGTTTTATTTACTTCGTGATCGTACCGAACTCCCAACCACGTTCTTTACATTTCTTACGGAAAACTCGCTCTCAGTTCTCTACCTGTGTCAAAATTCTTCGTACAGACAATGCTCGAGAATATACTGGCTGCACCTTCTCCAATTTATGTGTTGAGTTCGGTATTATATATCAGACTTCATGTGCATACACCGCTCAACAAAATGGCATCACGGAAAGAAAAAATCGCCACCTTCTTGATGAGTCTAGATTTCTTATGATCCAAATGCAGGTTCCTTCCCTTTATTGGAACTTTGTCGTCTCTACTACTTGTCACCTCATCAACCGCATGCCTTCGTCTGTTCTCAACTTTGTGGCACCCATTACTCTCCTTTACCCATCCACGAATCTCTTCTCTCTCACTTCTCGTGTGTTTGGGTGTACCTGTTATGTCGATCATGTTGGTCCTTCCAATGACAAGCTAGCCACTCGTACTACCAGAGCTATGTTTGTTGGGTACTCCCACACTCAGAAGGGATATGTCTGCTTTAATCCTATCACTGGAAAGGTGGTTGTGTCTGCTGATGTCTCCTTTCATGAGGACCAACCATATCGCGTCAGTCCTTCTGATCTCCTTCTTCCTCCTCTGCTACCTCGACCAATCATTCCTGTAATGTCTCCGCTTCCACCACTTCTCTCTACTCCTCTTATGCTTCTGATTCCTACACCACCAATACCCTCCAAACCTCCTATCATTGGAGTTTACACTCGTCGTCCTCCTCGTCCAGCTGCCCAGCCACAACTTCCCTCTACCGGTGTGATCTCGCGGCCTGTTGATCCGGCCTACTCATCGACGGCCCATCCCTTGGCCAATTATGTCTCTCTACATCGGCTCTTTTCCACCTCTGCTTACCTTTGCTCTCTCTCTCCTCTATCTCTATGCTTGACTCTGTGCAGGAAGCTCTCCAACGTCCGGCATGGCGTGCTGCCATGGATGAAGAAATGACTGCTCTGTGGGATAACCATACTTTGGGATCTTGTGTCTCCTCCTCCTGACCACAGTTGTGTTAGCTGCAAGTGGATCTTTACTATCAAACATGTCGCGGATAGGACAGTTGATCGCTTAAAGGCTCGGCTTGTAGCACGAGGTTTTATTCAACAGTACGAGCTTGATTATGAGAAAACGCTCTCCCCAGTCGCGAAATTAAATACGGTTCGGCTCTTGCTCTCCTTAACTGTTCATCGCCACTGCCCCTCCACCAGTTGGATGTCAAGAATGCATTTTTGAATGACGACCTTCTTGAAACTGTCTATATGCAACAACCGCCCGGGTTTGAGACCACTGGGGAGTCTCGTGTTTGTTTACTTCTCAAATCCATTTACGGTCTCAAACAGTCTCTACGGACGTGGTTTGACAAATTCAGCAAGGTTGTTTGTGAGGTTGGCTTCAAACAAAGCTCGGCAAATTCCTATCTTTTCACTAGTCACCAATCAACGGGGACTATAATACTTCTGGTTTATGTGGACGATATTCTGATCACTGGTGATGACTCCGCTGGGATACAACATATTAAGCAGCATTTAAATTCTATCTTTCAAATCAAAGATCTGGGAAATCTTCGATATTTTTTTGTACTAGAGGTAGCACGACGACTTGATGGCCTTGTCTTATCCCAGCGTAAGTATTGCATTGACCTTCTGAAAGATGCTGGTCTCTCGGGTTGCAAACCAGCGGAAACCCCGATGGAAGTCAACCATAAGTTGTGTGCTCAGGGATCTGAGGTTGACTCTCTACTTCCAAATCCAGAATACTATCGTCGTCTTGTGGGAAAACTGATATACCTAACCGTTACGAGACCAGATATATCATTTGCGGTTGGAGTGGTTAGTCGGTTCATGCATACCCCACGGGCTTCTCACCATCAGGCAGTGGAACGGATTCTCAGATATCTAAAGACTACTCCAGGGCAAGGACTTGTGTATAAGTGATGCAGGACGGCGCGTAGGGTTTAAGCGCCTGTCGGCTTTTCTAGGAAACCCTAAATGCCACAAAATATGATTTTTTTCTTAAAACAAAAGATTTCAGTGGGCATTGCACGAAGTTTTATGAAATTAAACAACGTAATTTTGTAAAACACGAAATTCACTGCGTTATTAGAAAAATGAATTTTCTTAAATAATGGTTCAATTTACATCCGGAGAAGGAAGCTCGCAACTTCGTTCCGTTCCTTTTGTCGCAGCAAAACGGAAATCGTGAACTCCAAATACGTTTCTGTTTGGAGTTCTCGACGCTGACAAAATTCGGCGAAAACCCAGCAATGAGTCTAAAAATCCTAAGAGAAAATGCAGACATACGCAAAGAAAAGAATAAAAATAATTACCCACGGAAAGATGCGTCTTTCCGTATCCGGAGTTGATAGCGATCACGTGAGTAACTTCTCGTCACCTTCGATCTCCGCTCCGAGGTCAGTCGCTATTGCATACGAGCACCAAGGAATTAAATCGCTCCCTCACACAAGGTGGTTCCACGGAATCACTCCTTAAGTAAGAAAGCCACAAACTAACAACCTAAATTCACTCGCTCTCACACTCAGTGGTGGTCCCACGTAATCTCAAACTCTTGCGGTGGATCCACGAGATCTCTAAGCTCAAGAGAAATGAATTCCCCACTACTAATCCTAAATCACTCCATTCGCAAACACTAACATAAAAAAATTGGCTCCACGGGAAGAACTCACGGAGGCACTTCTCACGCACAGTAACCCCAATTTCTACAGTAACCTAAATGTCCCTATTCATTAACTTTAGACTTTACAACACTATTCCAGCCACTGTTCATCTTCTTCACAAGAAACAGCGGCAGCACAGGAATTCAAGCTCCATATTTCAGCATTCACAGAACTCAAAGGAAACCATTTCCTAACCTACAACACTCACACGGAATCAAGGCATCACGCAGCAATTTCAACATTCATTAATCACCTACGGAAATCAATCTAACACAGGACTCAAAGAAATCGTCCACCCGAGTTACTCGGGAATCCAAAACGCAAGCAGCAACAACTCTCATATATTTCAACAGATCAACCTCCCAAAACGATTACGGAGAGCCCTTTATATAGGGTTTCAAAAAAAACACAAAGAAAATGGGGAACCTCCACGAAATCTGGGACCGGCGGAAGCTTGAAATGAGCGGCCATGGCGGACTGAATAGGTACGATAACTGCCTGGACGAGGCGTCGTGGAGGTACGAACTACCTGTGGTTGTCGGCGGAGGCCTCTGAGGCTGGATCGTGCTCCGTAGAAGAAGGATCGTGGATGGTGGGTTGCTGGAAGCCCTAAATCTGCGGCTTTTGCATTTCTCTCGGGCCGAACGGGAAGATGAACAGGAGACTGGACCCGGAAAAACAAAAGACGGCTGCTGGCAAACCGGGGAAGAGCTGAACCAGGATCGGTGGGGGGTTTTAACCTTTAACACACTTTTATATGTATATATATATATATTTATATATATACACATATTTTCATACATAAATTTTAAAAATTAATAAAATACAAAATTGTAAATTAATAAAAATACAATAAATTGGACAAATTAAATTGTCATGAATTAGGGCCGGTAAAGATTCAGTCGGGTGCGACGTCGGGCACTTTTACGTTGACCTGACCTAGGTTGACCTCCACCAACTCTCCCCCTCTCGAAATCACTCATCTCTGGTGAGTGCTCCAAGTGGTAGTACTGGAGGAGATCATCATCTTTTCCAACGAACCAAAGATCTCTAGAAACCATCATCAATAGTGGTCACTGTCCAAAATGTGCTCGAGAACTGGAATAGAATAATCTCCTGGTGTCCATGCTCAACCTGAAACTGGCAGTGAAAATAGAAGGAACTACGATGAAAGTGTCAGTAGCAGAATGAATGTAGGCATGTCTTGAATGTGGCTCCTCACTCTCACTCACCAACCCAGAAGAAACAAATGGAGGAGAAGACGATGGAAATTCTAAAGACTCATGCGAGTAATCGTAGAATTAAGTCAGATCGGCTACGTCAAAAACAGGATTTGCTCCCCAAACGGAAGGCATCTCAAGTTCATACGCATTTTGCCCAATCCGATTTACCACTCGAAAGGGTCCAGTTCTACAGTCAGCAAACTTCTTTATGGTACCCGAAGATAACCGTTTCCGGATTTAGCCGAACCATAACCAAGACATTCATTTTAAAACTAGTAGCTCTTTTATGTTTTTTTTTTAAAAAAATTGAGTTGCATAAAAATCATAAATACTATGCATTTTTCCGCTCAAAATATTTTATGCATATCATGCAAATGCAATAAAGGAACTACTAATACGACTAGCACCACAAATCGATGATTTCAGATATCAAGAGCAACTCCTGAGAGAGGTACATGATCAGGATACTCGGAGGGTGGTTCATAAAAGAATTCATCGTGGGGGCGATGAACACTCAAGTGTAAACCAGAGACAACAATGACCAAATGTGTCAACATGGTCTGCAAATTGTCTCTGCAAGTGTGCGTGACAAGACATAACTTCAACGAATCAGTGAGTGCACCCTCAAACTCGACTGTGTCACTAAAGATGGAAACATCCCAAATATGCGGTGAACCCATAAGTTTTCCATCTGGGTGTTCACCAGGAGGGGTATAATAAAATTCGTCGCAAATGCGACGCGTGCAAATATAGGCCCCAACAACATATGGAGTGCTCTTAGATAAATGCGAAGTGTGAAAATCGTAAATAATGTGCTAAGGGAAAGTGAGACATTAGGAGGCTCACCAGGTGGGACATAGAAAAACTCATCGTAAATACGATGGTCAGCAAGTGGTACGTCCCATAACTCATCTAGCGTGCGAATCATCTGATGGCTATGCCCCAGCACTATCAACATCAAGTGAGACAATGGAGCAGGTATCCATGTCTTAAAATTCACAAGTGTACTATTTAGATAAAGCTCATCCACACAAAGACGAGGTGGCTCATCTGGAGGCTCAATAGGAGGGTCGTCAAATGACCCATCAGTCAAGTGATGGTCCTCCAGAAATGAACCATCAGAAGGGGTCATACTCCCAGATAGGGTAGGGGTGACTACCTCGAGATCACTACTAAGCTCTCGACTTCCGATCGTAATGTCACTCGGTGCGCCATCAGATGTGGTGATATGACTCGATGCGTCATCGGGTGTGGTGATATGACTCGGTGCACCATCAGGTGAAGTGTGCAAGGAATCTATACTCAAATGAGAGCTAGTAGATATAGAATCAAGGGAGGGTTCACTAAGTGGAGCAGACCCGCATGGGGGTTGACGCCACACATCTTGTATAAGAATATCAGACGGAGTGGGTGATGTCTCCCTACTGTGGGCAGTGGAATGCCCTTGTGGACCCTTAATGTCTATCATCATGTTTGTCCTCGGAACACTAGAAGGATCACTAGGTGGGGTGTACTTTCGACGATAGTGATATCTATATGGTTCGTGAGTGTAATCGCGACAATCGTCCATATCATAAACATGTCGTGCTCGTGGATGATCATAAGTCCTACGAACGTGTAATGGTGGTCGCACATATGCAGTCTTGGGCTCCTCATATAAAGGTGACGTATAATATCAAAAACAGGCGTCATACAGAACTCTATCCTCATAGTATGGTGTCGAAGAACCAATACGATCCACTCGAGTATGAGGATAATAACGACGATAGTCATCGCACTGGTCGTCTCTAGCATAATGAGAACGTGTTGGTGGGTCAACACGATCTCTGGCAGTGATATACTGTGATCGAGGATAATCATCAAAGTGTCGTAACGATCTCCTTGATGGATCTCTATAGGAGTTAGTGTAAGTGGATTCGTGATCCTCAAATAAAAGATTCCTCCTAAAGGTAGACGTTTCCACATAGTGATGAGGAACCTCGTAATGTGCACGGACAGAATGCTCATATCGAATTCGATGCGACATTGACTCATGAGGGGGTATTTCTAAACTACTCACCCTACCTCTAAGGTTTTCTAACCTTTCACGCATCTGACATGTACTCTCAGTTAATGCCGTCATTTGGTAAGCGAAAGGTATAAACCACTGGGTGGTTCTTCCCCTTCGTTCCCTTGGCTCGATTGACCACGCTCAATTCGACGGATTCTATCATTATGCTGATTCATGCAAATAAAAAAATTAAATGCAAGATATGATTATGCAATTAAAAAAATTTTTTTAAACAAAATGTTATGCGGGTTCCTATTCTACGCAGGGTGGATCCCAAAACTTGGAAAAATTTCGGAACCTCCCTCTGATACCAATTTGATGCAAGACGGCGCGTAGGGTTTACGCGCCTGTCGGCTTTTCTAGGAAACCCTAAATCCAACAAAATATGATTTTTTTTCTTAAAAAAAAGATTTCATCGGGCGTTGCACGAAGTTTTATGAAATTAAACAACGTAATTTTGTAAAGCACGAAATTCACTACATTGTTAGAAAAATGAATTTTCTTAAATAATGGTTCGATTTACATCCGGTGAAGGAAGCTCGCAACTTCGTTCTGTTCCCTTTGTCGCTGCAAAACGGAAATCGTGAACTTCAAATACGTTTCCGTTTGTAGTTCTCGACGTAACGTTCGCTGACAAAATTCGGCGAAAACTCAGCAATGAGTCTAAAAATCCTAAGAGAAAATGTAGACACACGCAAAGAAAAGAATAAAAATAATTACCCACGGAAAGATGCGTCTTTCCGTATCCGGAGTCGATGGCGATCACGCGAGAAACTTCTCGTCACCTTCGATCTCCGCTCCGAGGTCAGCCGCTATTGCATACGGGCACCAAGGAATTAAATCGCTCCCTCACACGAGGTGGTTCCACGGAATCACTCCTAAAGTAAGAAAGCCACAAACTAACAACTTAAATTCACTCGCTCTCACACTCAGTGGTGGTCCCACGTAATCTCAAACTCTTGCGGTGGATCCACGAGATCTCTAAGCTCAAGAGAAATGAATTCCCCACTACTAATCCTAAATCACTCCATTCGCAAACACTAACATAAAAAATTGGCTCCACGGGAAGAACTCACGGAGGCACTTCTCACGCACAGTAACCCCAATTTCTACAGTAACCTAAATGTCCTTATTCATTAACTTTATACTTTACAACACTATTCCAGCCACTGTTCATCTTCTTCACAAGAAATAACGGCAGCACAGGAATTCAAGCTCCATATTTCAGCATTCACAGAACTCAAAGGAAACCATTTCCTAACCTACTGCACTCACACGGAATCAAGGCATCACGCAACAATGTAAACATTCATTAATCACCTACGGAAATCAATCTAACACAGGACTCAAAGAAATCGTCCACCCGAGTCACTCGGGAATCCAAAACGCAAGCAGCAGCAACACTCATATATTTCAACAGATCAACCTCCCAAAACGATTACAGAGAGCCCTTTATATAGGGTTTCAAAAAAAACACAAAGAAAATGGGGAACCTCCACGAAATCTGGGACCGGCGGAAGCTTGAAATGAGCGGCCATGGCGGACTGAATAGGTACGATAACTGCCTGGACGAGGCGTCGTGGAGGTACGAACTACCCGTGGTTGTCGGCGGAGGCCTCTGAGGCTGGATCGTGCTCCGTAGAAGAAGGATCGTGGATGGTGGGTTGCTGGAAGCCCTAAATTTGCGGCTTTTGCATTTCTCTCGGGCCGAACGGGAAGATGAACAGGAGACTGGACCCGGAAAAACAAAAGGCGGCTGCTGGCAAACCGGGGAAGAGCTGAACCGGGATCGGTGGGGGGTTTTAACCTTTAACACACTTTTATATGTATATATATATTTATATATATACACATATTTTCATACATAAATTTTAAAATTTAATAAAATACAAAATTGTAAATTAATAAAAATACAATAAATTGGACAAATTAAATTGTCATGAATTAGGGCCGATAAAGATTCGGTCGGGTGCGACGTTGGGCACTTTTGCGTTGACCTGACCTAGGTTGACCTCCACCAATAAGTCATCTTCCTCCCTTTCTCTTATTCCATACTTTGATGCAGACTATGCGAGCCCGTTGGATGATCGACGTTCAACTACTGGTTTTTGTACTTACTTTGGAGGAAATCTTATCACATGGCGGAGTAAAAAGCAGACCGTGGTTGCTCGCTCGTCTGCTGAGGCTGAGTACCGTGCGATAGCAGTCGTTACATCAGAACTAACCTGCCTGGAAAGTCTTCTAATGGATTTGAGAGTTAAATTGTCCTCGCTATCGATGTTGTTTTGTGACAGTCGAGTTGCAATACATATTGCGAAGATTCTCGTGTTCTATGAGCGGACTAAACACATTGAGGTTGATTGTCACGTTGTTCGGGAAAAGGTTCAATCAAATGTGCTAAAGCTTGAACATGTTCCTGCATCTGGGCAAGTTGCTGACATCCTTACCAAGGCTTTACCTCGCAAATTGTATTACCAGTTCTTGTCCAATCTTGGTGCCTACAACTCGTACGCTCCAGCTTGCGGGGGAGTGTTAGAAGACATAAGAAAAAATGATGTAAAGGCCCATTTATAGGCCCCTTTCCTCCTCCTTTAGTCCCACATCTATTGTATAGGATTCGTCCTTCATCCCTTCTCCTATATACTTGTATTCTCTCTTGTATTTAATTAATGAAGAAGTATCTACAAGGTTTGCCCATTGCTTTCTACAGGAATGAAAGTATCAGGGATAAGACAGGAGTAGCACCAATTTCAGAGAAGATGCGAGAAACACGTCTAAGATGGTTTGGACACGTACAAAGGAGACCATTAGAGGCACCTGTTAGTCGTTGTGAGAGTCTAGTCACTAGGCATGTTAGACGAGGGAGGGGTAGACCAATAAAGACTTGGAATGAAACTATATAGAAAGACATGATGCACTTAGGCATTAGTGAGATTATGACAAAAGATATGACACAATGACGACAAAGGATCCATATAGCCGACCCCACTATAGTGGGATAAAGGCTTGAGTGTTGTTGTTGTAAAATAAAAAAGTAAAGTTTTTATAAAATCCTTATTCACGCCCCCCCCCCCTCCTGTAAGGGCGTGTGACGACCCAACCACTAAGACCGTCCATCAGACGGTGCTAACTCTGTCTCCCGTGTAATTAGTGACGACGCGCCACGATCGACTCACATTTATTTCTGCAGGAGGCGGTGATCCATTGTCTGGATGGACGATTAGAGTCTGTTGTTACGTCCGGATGTTCGAATCGAGTCATTTTCATATTTTGTGTTTTTTATTTTGAGGTGTATTTTGCCCCGATCGGTCCAAAATATTATTAGCCGTTCGATCTGGGTGGTTGGTTTGTCTTGTGTGGTTACTAGCGGTTTGGGGGTTCTAGGGTTATAAAAAGGAGGCGCCAGTTGTGTGGGAGATATCATGAGTTTGGAGAAAACAAAACGAACCCTACGGTCAAGCGGTACGACGCCGTCATTCTCTCCTCCTTCTGGTGCGACGCCGGTAAGCCTCTCCTTCTCCTCCTTCCCCATCCAGTTCCCATCTCCGCTCATCTCTATCCGCCTCGGCCGGTCCTTTACTCCCGCCGCTCTCCCTCCAGGCTTCTCGTTCCCGTACGCCGATCCACCGCCTGAAGCCGCCTTTCCCGCTCCCTCCCTGCTACCACCCTCAAAAAACCCGTGCATCCACCTCCTCCTTGTGCATCCACTCCCCACCGCCGGACTTCCTAAAACCCTTCCCCACTGCTCTCACCATCAACTCCACTGTAAGCCTCCGTCCATACCGCCAGATTAACTCACCATCAACACCCTTCCCTCTGTCTCCCTCTACTTCCCATTCCCCTGCCCTGTTACCTCCTCGACAATCCCACCCTAACCTCATTTCCCCACCCACCAGCTTAATTCCTTCCATAAAGCAGTACAAGTTCCTCATTTCATTTCATTTCTTTCATCGTGGATCCACTACAATTCCGTCGGCCCTAATGCTACCGCAACTTTGGGAGCCTTTCCACACCCTTCATCGCCGCCGCTTGCATGTGTAAAGTGTGGTATACAGTTTTATCTTTTATTGTTGTTTATTTGGCACTTATACTGTGTAGTGGTTTGTTTTATCGCTATTAGTATTATTCGTCATATGATTTGCAGGGCTTCTTCCGCGCACGCTCAAAATTAATTGTGTCTCATTTGAATTGTGAACACTGCTTGTTTAATTAAATCAAAGTTTGTCAAAGTTTGTGCGCCTACTAATTTTGTATAATAATTAATTACTTGTTGTAATTTTAGCAGACTACTTGTGCACTAGCATTATACGTCATTGCATATAGGGCTGCATTTAGCGAGTCCACCCACGTGTCTGCTTTACCACTGCATCAAGTAGACTTAGGGTGTTCAAATAAGGGTCAGCCTGCCCGTAAAATGTGACCCCCATCAATATGCCATGTTGGCAGGCAAAGAGTGTATTTTTATGTAATTCCATATGACTCCAACCTGTTCCATTACTTTGGGAAAATGTGTTGTGGCAGTGACTGGGTTCGGGCAAAGAGTGTCTTGGCATACCTTTAAATGTTTATTGAACATTATGAAGTACTAATTTTTCAGATTTTCCAGAATTTGTCTGAGATTATTGAACATAATTTATGTAACGTACCAAATCTTGGATACAAGGAAAAAGTGAGTGCTTTACATCAAGTATATGTATGTGTGTGTGTGTATATATATACAAGCAGTCGTGCACGGGGTACCCCGTGCGGGCAACATTCGTCGTGAGTGCGACATTTGTCAAGGGTGCACCATATGTCGAGGGGACGACATTTGGCTGAGGCGGCAACATTGGTCGTGGGTGCGACATTTGTCGAGGGGGCGACATTTGTCGTGGGAGCGACATTTATCTTGGGGGCGACATTTGTCGTGGGAGCGACATTCGTTCTCAAAATCTACCATATGTCGAACAGGGTGACTAAATCAGACTGAATCATTTTTGTCGTCTGCGAGTTGGGTGATCTTCGACCGCATCTATAAGAAGAGTTCTCAAAGTATAAGAAGAAATGACTAAAAAGACCACTCAAGATCCGGCCCAAATAAATAAAAAGGAGGGGAGAGCTCTTGGGTGGTCTTCGGACTCATCTAGGCGGGCTTCGCCCGCCTCCGCACGGGCTTCGCCCGCCTCCGCACGGGCTTCGCTCGTGCTATATGTGTCGCTGCGGGCTACGCCCGCAACATATACATATGAGTACTCAAAATGACCGTAAAAAAATCTAAATCACGTTTATATTTTTTACTTTGTAAAAAAACATATGTTTTCACATACAAAAAGACCCAAATAAATGAAAAGGAGAGTTGATTATATGAGGGGTATTTAGGGAATAAATGTTACACCATTATGGAGGGTATTTTGGGCATCCAAATGTTACACCATGTTTTTTTGCTCTTTGCTTATAGTATAAAGATATACACACATGTATATATATATATATACACACATGTATATAACTATATATATATACATGTATATGTATATGTATATCTATATATATATATATCTATACTCTTTAGCATACCTTTAAAAATGAGAGGAGATTAACAAGGTTGACTCGAGAGAAGAGACTTCTTTCCATTCATCATATCTTTTTATACTCTTAAGGATCTTTTTATAGTCTTGTATATTCAATTACAAATTAATATAATGCATTAGTGCCTAAGTTCTAGTTTCATTCGCATGGCTTAGTTTTATTTGCTTGAAATAACTAAAGCTGACATTTTCTTTTAACAGATTCTCGTGGACACAGAAACGGCGAAATGCTTCCTTCCTTCCAGGTACTAATTAACTACATTCAGTATGTTCCTAATGATTTCTAATATTTTAGAGTATTGCTGTACTCTCCAAAGTTGATTCTTTTTTTTTATGGATTTTATGGTTTTTTGCCTCAAGTTTATATGACTGGATAAAAATTGAAGGCACTAGCGTGTTTGATTTACGGGCATTCCGTTTGTAATAATAATGTCTTAGACCAGCCAGATATGATACCGCGATATTCACTATGTTTAGACTGAGAAAACAAAATTGGAATCTATGCATACAGCTTTAGACCATTTTCTTTGTGCGTAAAGAGGCTTAATATCTATATTAAGTAGACAAAGGTATATGAATTTCACAGTATGAGATATTAGTCTCAGCATGCTCCCCTAAGTGTAGAGTGTTTAGCCCTAGGCATGTGTTGAAGCCAAAATTGACCTCTGTGGAGTTCGGGGTCCCTGAAAGGGGTGACCTCACACCTACTACACTCGAGAGAACGTCACGGACCGGAGACTTAGGAGACTATGAACAGACACTCGGCTCTAGCACGGAGGTCCCACCTCACACCCGGAAGGCTACCTGAGCTCTTCCCCTCCCTTACCAAAGGGCTAGGCTAGGCGCCTTGGAGAGCTCTCTCCACTCTACCAAGAAGGAGCTAAGGGAGGAGGAAGCTAAGGAAAAGATCCTCTCCAAGGCACCCAAGGGGGTCTATTTATAGTTTTTCCAAGTCCTGGAGGTAAAAAGACCGAAATACCCCTACGGCCAAAAGGCCTCGGGCCAATAGAGAATAGCCACGTCGGGGGGTAAAGGGGGAATTCCCCCCGAGGGCAAGAAGGTAAAACTGCAGGGGGGCAAGGGCGAGACCGCGGCCTCTGACCGGTCTCGCCCCGCCAGGCCGCCAAGCTAGAAGGGGCAGGGGCGAGACCCCGGCCCCCGGCCGGTCTCGCCCCACCAGGCCGCCAGGCTAGAAGGAGCAGGGGCGAGACCCCGGCCCCCGGCCGGTCTCGCCCCACCACGCCGCCAGGCTAGAAGGAGCAGGGGCGAGACCCCGGCCCCCGGCCGGTCTCGCCCCACCACGCCGCCAGGCTAGAAGGAGCAGGGGCGAGACCCCGGCCCCCGGCCGGTCTCGCCCCACCAGGCCGCCAAGCACCTATCGGGACGGGGGCTGGTGTTAGCCAACTTGGCGCACCCGCCCTTCAAAAGAGGGCCACTGGGGGGAGGTAGATTTTTCCTCCCCCTACTAGTATGTTTCCAAGCCAGGGCCAAAATTGGCCACCGAGAGTGCAAAATCTCTCAAAAGCTTAAAACTATACAGGGGCGAATACGGGGTTGTACAGCATGTAAACCCTCTTTTATTTAGTGATGCGAGAGTGTTGTTTGGTCTAGCCTTCTCAATGTTACCTATAGGCCGGGTATAGAGACGTGCACAAGAAATCGGCTCCATCTGTGGTGTTATTTATAAGAGGGCGTCATGTAACACCCCCCCCCCCTCAAATTCACGGGGGATCATACACCGAGAATTTGGAGAGAAGAAACTCGTGCTGAGCGCAAGTCTGGGGCTTAGTGAGCAAATCGGCAAGCTGGCGCTTGGTGGGAACATAATGAGGAACAAGAGCACCCTGAATGTGTTGATCACGAAGAAAGAAGGCATCCACACCAATGTGTTTGGAGAGCAAGTGCTTGGTTGGATTCAGGGTAATCTGGATGGCTCTGGTGTTGTCACAATAGAGAGTGGTAGGACCAAAAGGAGCAACTCCAAGATCAACAAGCAACCAACGAAGCCAGACAATATCCTCAGCTGTAGTGGTCATGGCATGGAGCTCTGCTTTTGTGCTAGAATGAAAAACATTGGTCTGCTTCTTGGATTTCCAGGCAATGAGTGAAGAGCCCAAGAAGAGACAATAACTAGTGACAGAACGACGATCAACAGGATCATTGACCCATGTAGCATAAGAATATGCTTGTAACTGGAGAGAACTGCTGCAGGCGTGGAATAGACCACGAGCTATAGTAGCACGAAAATATCGAAGAACGCTCAACAGGTGAGCATAATGAACTGTTGTGGGAGCACTCACAAACTGACTCAGCATATGAACAACAAAGGCAATGTCAAATCGAGTAATGGTGAGGTAAACCGGGCTCCCAACCAGATGACGGTACCGTGTTAGATCGGAAAGAGGAGAGCCCTCATCCGGACACAACTGAAGGTGAAGTTCCATGGGAGTAGCAGTTGTGCGAGTGTCAGACAGAGCATGACGGGTCAATAAGTCTGAAGTGTAGTGCTGCTGAGATAATTGGTAGCCAGTAGAAGTGGCAGAGAACTCAATGCCCAAGAAGTAACGCAGTATGCCAAGATCAGTCATCTAAAATTGCTACTGAAGGTGATGCTTGACAAACTCAAAATGGGAGGCATCGTCATCAGTAATAATCATGTCGTTCACATATAGCAGGAGAAGGGTCCGGCCCCATAATGAGGAGTAAACAAATAAAGCAGGATCATAGTGACTAGGTTGAAAATCAGTTGCAAGTACTGCTAAACTAAAACGCTCAAACCAGGCTCGAGGAGCCTGTTTGAGACCATAAAGTGCTTGACGGAGGCAATAGACAGGACCAGGAGTGGTAGAGAGGTCTGGGGGTGGAAGCATGTACACCTCGTGTTCTAAGTCAGCATAAGGAAAATCATTCTTCACATCCAGCTGAAACAAGGACCACTGACGGACAGCTGCGACGGCAATGAGGGTCCTGATGGTAGTCATGTGAGTCACATGAGCGAAGGTCTCATCATAGTCCCGACTGTGCTCCTGCTGAAAACCGCGTGCCACCAACCGGGTCTTGTATCTCTCCATTATGCCATTTGAGCAAGTCTTCACTTTGAAAACCCACTTACAGGTGATGGGGGTTGTATCAGCGGGTAAAGGAACTTGATCCCAAGTAGAAGTGTGCTCCAAAACACTCAACTCTTCAGACATGGCGGCCTGCCACTCAGGAATCACGACAGCCTCTCTATAAGTACTGAGCTCTGGAACACACAAGTAGCCACTGGAAGGGCTGATAGATCAAGAAGGTGGGTAGCAAGGTTGAGCCGATCTGGTGGGTGCCGATCACGAGTGGGGTAGCGTTGCGCTGAGGGATCATCCACAGGTAGCTCACTGTAAGAGACCGGATGCAGAGGGGAAGTGACTCATCTGTAGGACAAGACCGTCGAGCATAGTGTCGAGCAAAGTGCTGAGGAAAAGATGGGGCGCAAACCCGGATAGAAGGATCTGAAGACTGTGGGGATGCCTCAGGAAGAGCAAGGGATCGAATCTGAACAGGGAGGTCAGGAGACTGTGGAGATGACTCGAGAAAAAAGAACAGGAGACTGGAGACGGTGACCCTGGTGGAGACTGAGTGTGAGGTAACTCAGAGGAATGTGACAAAGACGGTGGTATGGAGAGAAAGAGAACTTCATCAACTGTAGTGGAAGTGTGAGTGGAGGAAGGAGACGAAGGCGAGGATGAAACAAAAAATTGGCGGTCTTCAACAAAAGTAACGTCTCGAGAGATACGGCCACGACGAGCTACAGGGTCATAACACCTATAACCCTTGTGCTCAAGACTATAACCAAGGAAAACACAAGCGGTGAACTGAGCAGATAGTTTGGTGCGCTCATGAGGAGGAAGAAGAGCATAGCATAAACAACCAAACACGCGTAAATGGTCATAAAGAGGAGGACGACCAAGCAGATGCTCACCGGGACTGCTACCTTGTAGGAAGGTGGATGACTGGAGGTTGATAAGATAGACAGCAGTGGATATGGCCTCAACCCAGAAGTGTGGAGGCACATGAGAGGCAATGAAGAGAGTACGAGTCATCTCAATGATATGACGATGCTTCCTTTTCGCAGTGTCATTCTGAGAATGTGCACCTGCACATGAGAGCTGAGGTAAAGTACCATGAGAGGCCAAAAGATCACAAAAAGCATGTGACGGATATTCCCCCCTCCCCCTGAATCAGAGCGAAACGTGTGGATAGATGTGGAGAACTGAGTACGCACCATGAAGACAAACTCAACGTAAATGCAAAAGAAATCGGTATGAGTACGCATCATATAAACCCATGTATAACGAGAGAAATCATCAACAAAAAATAACATAATAGCGATGACCACCTTTTGAAATAAAGGGGACAGGACCTCATACATCAGAATGAACTAAAGCTGAAGAAAAAGATGATCGAGACTCGCTGAATTGATATGAGAGCTGTAGCTATTTGCCAAGCTTACAACCCATACATGAGTGCGAGCGATCAACAGACACAACCTAAGAGACCCTGACGAATAAGTAGGATAGCAGAGCTCCACTGGGGTGGCCGAGACGATGATGCCACTGCGGAAAGCTGACCAACGAAAAACAAATAGGAGATGCAACGGGGAAAGCTGATAGCAAAGTGGGTGGGGGAAACCAGAGATGGTTGAGCACATAAATCCCGCTACGGCGATGACCGGTTCCAATGAGTGTCCCTGTGTGACGATCCTGCACATTACACAAATGTGCATCAAAAATAACAAGATAACTTTGAGAAGCAAGCTGACTAACTGATATGAGGTTCATGGAAATCTTAGGGACATAGCAACATGGGGAATGTGAAAACGGGTGGTATGTAGGGTACCACGACTATCAACGGACAAGGTGGTGTCATCGGGAATGATGACATGTAGGTCAGAAGAAACATACCGGCGGGAAGATAAGGGAACTGCATCAAAGGTCATATGAAAAGATGCACCAGAATCAAGTAACCAGAAAGCCTTAGTGATACCTGTAAAGGCAGATGCAATACAGCCGCTGAGTCGGTATGAGAAACGGAGGTATGACTGACAACAGGCGTCGACGAGGAGGGGCACAACTCTGAAAGAGTTGCTGAACTGGCTGTATAATCTGATCAAGAACAGAGGTAGGACTATCAGGAGCAAGTGGCAGGATATGAGCATCTCGATGTGGTGCCCCCTGCTGGCTCAAGGCACGTTGTAACTTACGACACTCCGAACGAATGTGTCCCAAATTGTGACAGTAGTCACAATGGGGAACACGGCGTTGTGATGGCCCAGAGCCCGATGGTGCACCTGAAAAGGTACTAGGTGAAGCTGCCGAAGACGGGCGATATGGAGCAGGTGCACTAAATCCAGGAGGAAGTGGCAAGACAAATGGATCAGGTACCGAGAAGTCGTGTTGAGGAGCAGCGAGAACTGAATGTGGCGAATAGGTAGAGTGCTTGCCCTATAAAGAGTGAAGGCGGGTCTTCTCAGCGACAACAACAGCAAGACAGTCACGCAGGGATGGTGGAGCAACTCGGTGCATCAACTTAGCACGAATAGACTCGAACTCAGATCGAAGACGCATGAGGAACTCATACATGCATAGGCGATCCCTCTACTCTGTAATAATAGTGCAACGAGCACAAGTGGAGCAATCAGAGGTAGACATCCTATCTAGCTAGCACCATAAATTAACGATCTCCATAAAGAAGGTCTGAATGGAGCGATCATGTTGATAGGCTGAAGCAAGCGTCTGCACCAAGGAGTATTTTTGTGCTTGGCTGGAAGGCAGATAAAGTTGATGTAGATGATCCCAGATCTCCCTGACAGTGGGAAAATCACTTACAACCATACGAATGGATATCTCAACAGATTGGCAAAGAATGACAATGATCCAAGTGTCATCATCATGCCATTTTTTTCAAATGTGTCCCACTAGTGATAGAAGGGGAGGACGCATTGGCAACGGGAATGGGTGTTGGAACCGGAGTGGAGCCATCAAGATGACACCGAAGTTGCAATCCACGAAGAAGCTCTCGAATCGTGAAAAATCAATCCTTGTAATTGGTCTCATTAAGGATGATGTCGAATTTCGGAAGGTAGAAATCTGAGATGAGGCCAATCAGACAAGCAGAGGCGGCTAGAGGAAAAGGGCCTCACAGGAAGAAAAAGGCGGCGCCGGAGAAACAACCCCTAGGGCGCCGAACAGGAAGACAACGACAACAAGGAAAAGAAACAGCAGTCGCGACTTCTGCAGCTTAGGGTATCTGGGTTCGATGAGAGCTTTCCCTGGCGCAGTCCGGATCGAAGAGAATAGTAGAGGAAGACGCAAACGGGATCAGGAGTTTAGGCAGTCGGTTTCGATCGCGGTCGGAAGGTCGCAGACAGGATAGTCTACGCAGACGGGATCAACAACAGTAGATGAAGACGGAGCAGATGTTGCTTTTGATTACGATCGGGAACGGTCGGCGCATGCAGACGGGATGGAGCCGCAGTCGGAGGATCGACAAAAACCTACTGCTCTGATACCATGTTACCTTTAGGCTGGGTTCAGAGACGTGCACAAGAAACCGATTCCATCTATGATGTTATATATAAGAGGGTATCATCTAACACTCAATACCATATTATAAATCATGCATCTATTAAATATAGTCCCATAACGAAAAATTTATTCAACCTTATGCACTTTATATAGATTTGCCCCCCTTCACCCTATAATCAATTTGTTTTAGGTTGGAGACATGGGTTCTAGCATGACATCAGAACACTCTGGGCCTGGCGCCTCACTCTTATGCCCCTCGTTTAAGAAGAAAAATTTTTATGTTAAAGCCGAATACATTACAATCTCCTCTTATAAACCCTCCAAACCTGTTATGTACTCAAATATACATTAACAATCTACTCATATATTTGTGGTATATAACGTTTACGTTTTGGAGTGCTGGAAAGTATAGAGTACTATATTTCAGACTTTAAACATTATACATAGAAGAAAAGCACAATTGAACATAAAGGAGTTTTGCATAAACATAGAAACAAACATCCAACATAAAGTACATTTCAGTAATAAAAGTCTGAAAATATAGTAAAAATGGATCAAACGTATAACAATTTTACTCAGAAAGTAGATCATCATCATCGATGTCAAAGTTTACTTTCTCTCTTTCATTTTCACCAGTATCTTACTCATTAATGATCATTATGTACCTTATCATCCGGTGTGGAATGATTTGGCACATCATTTGCAATATTATCAAGTGTGGAATGTGTTATGATCATTAATGTTTAGATTAACATTTACAATGATTTTCTACTCCTAGTTGAATAATGCTCAAATCAACTTACAATGAAAAGAAGTTAAGTCTTCAAATGTGGAATGACTAGCATTTAACCATCTTGAGTTTTCATCAAGAAATTATTTGGGATTTTCAGTATATTATTAGATGTTTGAATATTGCGACTATAAGTTATTATTATCAAAACATAAACAAATGAGGAAAATTTCATATTTCTATGAATTTTAATCTCATCTCTTCCAATGTTTTGATTGTGAGAGCTTTATTTAAGTTTTTTGTCAAAACATTTGCAATATTATCTTTTGACTTCACATCAAGCAGGGTCATAATCCATTGATTTATGAGGGAGGTCAAACAGACTTGTTTTATCCTTAGTTGTCTTCTTTTGTCATTGAACAAATTATTTGTAGTAATTATTTTAGTAACCTGATTGTCGCAGTAAACTGCAACAGAACTCAGTTTCAGGCTCGTCAGTGGAATGTCCATTACAAAATCTCTTATCCACTCTGCTTCTTCTTATGCTGAAGCTCGAGCATAAAGTTTAGATTTCATAGAAGAGAGTGCAATACATGATTGTCTCTTAAACTTTCAGGCTACACCTCTTCCTCCTAGTGTGAATATAAATCCACTAGTGTACTTGCTGACGTTTATTTCTGAGCACCATGATGCATCGGAATATCCTTGCAGGACTGGAGGATTATCATTATAACATAAAATATACTTTTGGGTGTGCTTTAAATATCTCATTAGCCTATTGAGGGCATTCCAATGGTCTTGGTCAGTATTACTAGTGAATATGTTTAACATGTCAACCATAAAGGCTATGTCAGGTCTGATGCAGACCATAATATATATGAGACTACCAATCAGTTTGTAATAATCTAACTGTCTAACCGCAGTTCCTTCATTGGGCTTTAAGCAGTTATTATAGTCGTATGGTATCTCTATTGTTCTACTTTCACTGTATCCTTACATATCCAACATGGATTTTATGTAGTGGCTTTGATTTAGGGAAATGTCATTTTTCTCAAAGTTTACTTGCATGTCTAGTATAGTTTCAGCTACACCTAGGTCTTTAATGTTATATTCTTTTATTAAATCTGACTTAACGTCATCCACTTTGGATTAGAGCTGATATCGAGTCGAGTTCAAGCGATTTTGGCTCGGCTCAAAATCGAAATTTTCGACTCGAACTCGACTCGAAATCGAAATTGATTTCGAGTCGAGTCGGCTCGATTCGAAATGACTCGATTCCGAGTCGGCTCGAAATCGAATCGGGTCGGCTCGAAATCAAATCAGGTCGGCTCGAAATCGAATCGGGTTGGCTCGAAATCGAATCAAATTGTTTCGAAATTGAGCAATTTTTCCTTTTATTCATAGTTTGCTCAAAATTAAATGGGGCAACTTATAAATTTAGCAAATGAAACATTTAAAGCATTCATTCTTTTTATTTAGCTTTAAATTTTATTATTTTTAATCTTAAAATAAGAATATATTAATAAATACATAATTTTTTTTAATTAATTCGAGTTGATTCGAATTATATTTCGAGCGATTCAGGGCTGGCTCGAAATCAGATTCGAGTCAAATTGAATCGACTCAAATTGAGTCGAATCAATTTTAACCGATTCCGATTCGGCTCAATTTTCGAACGATTTTCGAGCGACTGTCGAGTTTCGAATAATATGCTCAACACTACTTTGGATTGAACAGATCCTAGAATTAGCATATTATCTACATACAAGCATATTATATCGACTTTATTTGATTTATGACGTATATAAAGCTATTTATCAGAAATACTCAACATGAATCTCACGTCTTTTACACTATAGTAAAATCTCTAATGTTATAATTTTGGTGTTTGTTTTAGTCTGTATAGTGACTTAATTAACCTACAGACCTTATTTTCGTAACATTCTACTATGAAACATTCAGGTTGGTTCATGTAGATCTCTTCGGTCAGATCTTCATTCAAGAACGCGGTCTTAACATCCATTTGATGAACAATAAAATTCTCAATAGATGCAATGACAAGGAGGATACTAATGGTTGTTAGGTGACACACGGGTGGGTATACATCAAAATAATCTACTATGCTTACTTGTGTGAAACCTTTAGCCACCAAGCGTGTTTTATACTTAACTACGTTACTATTATGATTTAGTTTCTTTTTCAGAACTCACTTACACTCTATAGTTTTAGTTCCTTTTGACTTATCAACCAACGTGCAGGTGTTTTTCTGAAGCAAAAAAGTTCATCTCTTCATCAATTGCTTCTTTCCAAAGTAGTGAATCTCTTGATCTCTTCGCTTCCTTATAAGTGGATGGATCAGCCTCAACGTGGTAAGTGACAAAATTACTACCGAAGATTCTGGGAGTTCTCTCTCACAGAAGTCCTCCTAGACTCTAGGTCACTATTGTCTACTGGAACTGAATAGGAGGTGCTCGACACCGATTCAAGATCTTCTTTAGTAATAGTTGTTTGCATACCTGAGAGTGACAAGTTCTTATATTTAAGGAATTTATCTTTAAAAAATACTGCATCTCTAGATTCTATAATGATGTTATTGGAAATATCTAAGAATCTATCTGTAGCACTATCTTCGGCACAACTTAGGTAGATGCATATGTTGGTCATAGGTCCAATCTTCGACCTTCTTGGGTCAGAAACCCTAACATAGGTTATACAGTCTCAGGTCTTAGGTTTAGTTATGGTCAAGGGTCTCTTAAATCAAAGTTCGTAGGGTGTAACCTCTAACTTAGTATGAGAGACTTTATTCAGAATGTGGTTTGCAGTTAAAATTGTTTCTCCTCAATAAGCAGTAGGCATGACAGCAGTCAGGAGCATGGAGTTTAACATTTTTGTTAGTGTTCTATTCTTTCGCTCAGCTATACCATTTGATTGAGGTGAGTAAGGAGCAGTGGTTTCTGCTATGATTCCTTGAGGGACAAGGAAACACTTAAACTCACTGGACATGTATTCTCTTCTTCTATCACTTTAAAACTTTTGATTTTCATGTCAAGTTGGTTTTATACCTTGGTCAAAACTTTTTGAACACTTCATCTTTAGTTTTAAGAAGATAAATGTGACAGAACCTAGAGCAGTCATTTATAAAGGTGATCATATACTTCCTACCCTCTCTGGTGACAAAACTTTTAAAGTAATAGATGTCGGAATGTATAAGCCCTAGATGTATTGTCTCCTAGTAACCACGCTAAAAGGTTTCCTAGTGACCTTAATCCGAGCACAAACTTCACATTTCTCAAGTTGGTTTTTAGAGTCTAATGTAATCTGATGAGTTCTAGCTAGTTGGAATATTTTCCTATAGTTTATGTGTCCTGGTCTCTCATGTAGAGTCTTAGGACTGACTATGTTTAATTGAATGTGTTGAACTATTTTGTTTGCTAGACTTAGTCGGTATATTCTATTTTGGACGTATGCACATCCAAAATAATGTGAGTTGACTGACAGTGTTACTTTACCACTACAAAAATTGAAAGACATATCAGCATCACATAATAAAGCATAGACACTAAATTAGCAGCTAGTGCAGAAATAAATTTAATATTTTCCAAAATTAAATTTTTACCTGAGTAGAGCACCAAGGTAGCATTCGCAGCATGAGTCACCTTGGTCTCCCCTTCATTGCAGTTCTCCACGTTTTCCATAACTACTGTGACCTTAGAGAAAAGATTTTTGTCATTAGTCGCATGACAGGTAGCAGTGTTTTTCAGTTACCACTCAGAAGACCATAAGTTGCAGTATTTTGTGGGGTTTCCTCTTTTTTTTTCTTTAGTCTATTCATTTCAGACTTGAAGGTGAGGCGGCTTGCTTAAAGTCAATGTAAGGCGAGGATTCAGGGAATTCAGAAGGTAATCCCAGCAAAAATTCTCGTCTTTGCTCCACAGATATTCATGCACATCCTCTCGGATAGTGGCTAAATCGTTGACGCTGTGTGGTAAATCTCTTATTTTTCAAGTCAAGTTGAACGTGAAGTTTTCACCCATGGAAATCAATGTGATTTAAATACTGCAATTTAACTTTATCATAGGTGCTACGTTCTAACATAATTAAAGAACAAAGTCATTTGATTTACGCGTAGATGACAAAGTGTCTTCGGATCCAATCAAGTAAAGAGATTTTGCTCCTCTCCGGCTGAACACGATCGCCGGAGACTAGACCCGACCAACAATGCCCTCCTTCATTAAATTTTCTGGTAACCGGAAAGCCTACTAGCAGTCAGCTTTGAAAATCACCCAAAAATCCTTCTTCTTTCTCAATTTGAAGATAGCTACGGGAGGGTCGCCAACAAATGAGATGAACATGGACTGGATCTCACAAAGAGATGAAGATCTAAAAATCTGGAGACCGGCAGAGACTGGCCAAGACTGGCCAAAACTTCTTCCCTGTTGGAAAAGCAGTAGCCGGGATGACCAAGACTTCGATGTCTAATAGAGTTGACTGTTGATTCTTGTCTCCTTGATCCAAGAGAATCAGCGAATCCTTGAATGGAAATCAAAGCCTTCATCCAGATCTAGAAGAGGCGAGATCTCCAATGAAATGGCATCAACAGATCTGACATGATGGAATCAAGATCCGGCGGTTTGGAATCATCTCTTCCATTGACTGCGTCAGGGACGAATCGGGTATGCTTCCGATTTTGGAAAAAATTGTAGGTGCGTTTCTCGCAGGTGAGCGACAGGTCTATCCCGTCGTTGGATGCAGAGCGAGTGTATCCAGCCGTTAGATATAGTTTTTTTCGTTGTGCTAGGACCGTTGGATGCAGAGCGAGTGTATCCAGGCCGTCTCGCGCACCTGCGAGAAACGCACCTACAATTTTCTCCCGATTTTGATTGGATTTTCCTCTAGCGATCTCGCAGGAATCTTCGACTGGTAGAAGCGAAACCTCCAGCAGCGGCGATCTGCCGTGATACCTCTCCGATCGGCAGCACGCAGAGGAAGAACAACATGATTTCCTTCTTTTTTCCGATTTCGCGAGAGATGGGATTCACATATGAACGGCACGCAGGGAAATCGACGGGAAAGCTTTCTGGATCACAGATGGCGACGGCGGAACGACCTCCTTCTATCGCAATCTGGCGCCGGGACGGGAAACGGGGCAGCGGCGGCAAATTGATTTTCCATGGCAGAGAATTCCTGCAGACGGCGGGAATGTTTTCCTGCACGCTGCGGGATGGCCTTCTCCTCTATCGAGCGCCGGCGGGACCAAAAATCAGAGCTTGATTTTCTCCTGATTTCGGCGTCTATTTT
Organism: Platanthera guangdongensis; assembly: GCA_039583875.1. Taxonomy (NCBI): domain Eukaryota; kingdom Viridiplantae; phylum Streptophyta; class Magnoliopsida; order Asparagales; family Orchidaceae; genus Platanthera; species Platanthera guangdongensis. The sequence continues at coordinate 175,937,151 of CM077161.1, forward strand.
TTTCTTTCACGCTCAGCGGCGGATCTACGAATCCTGACCGACGACAGCCTTTTTTTCTCTATTCCCGATCCCGGTCAAACAACGACGGGATTATTTTCTTGTCCCGACCGAAGACCAGCGGCGGCTGATGCCAGCGGCGTGAAAATTTTCATGGGAGATATTTGATGGCGGCGGCGGAAAGGATTTCATAGAAATGAGAACCACGGGGACGAGCGACTAGGGCAAAAAATTTTTAGATTGTTAGGTCGCTCCAAGCATCCTGGGCAGTGGTCAAAGTGGAACTACCTCCCCGTTGCCCCCAGCTTGGGTTTTATAGGCAAACCTTAGGTTTAATACGGGTATTGGATATCTCGGTATCCGAACCAGACCTGTTAGTCCTCCAAACCCGTTATGCACCCAATTATACATTAACAAGTTTTTGTCTACATTGTCTCTTGTTTTTTTTGTAATGCTACTAACTCGAGGAAATGTTGTTCATTAAAACGCAGGGAATCACATGGTTTTCTTCATCCTGAACGTTGTTGAATTTGTTGGACTCCTCATGAGCTTCAAGCCCTTTCTATCCTATTCGCCGCAGAAAAAAAGATAAACCCTAATACCGGCTTACTAATTCTCTTCCCGGAGCATCCCTAAAAGCTTAAACCCTAAAAGCCTGTGCAGAAAACTGTTGCAGATCAGCCTGTCATCAGTATAGCCCAGAAGATCAACAGTCTTGGAGCTGAAGAACACTGCCACCTTTATTTCTGCAATTTCGTAAAAATAATCGCCTTGTGTCATTTCTTTGTTGCTTTAATTCATGGGCTCTTGTGTATATCATCTAGTGTATAACATTGCACCAATTTTTCAATCATTTTTTTCATATATTTGTTAGGGTGACATGATTATTGCACTTTTGATAAAATTATTGAGCTGGTTGGCTGAATGAATAAGGTTGGGAGGAATTTCATCTTTGGTTACTTTCCTGTCACTTTACTGTTCTGTTTATACTTTTGGTTCCCTACACATGAATGCTCATATTTTATTCCAATACTTGCATATTTCTAAGGTAATTGTATTTATATTAATTTATGTGTATATGTATAATGAGTTTTTTACCAATGTTGGAGTTACTTTTTAAGGTATATTAATTAATATATATCAAATATTCAAGTAAATTTTAAGTGTTGGGCAGTGAATTATGTAAGTGAGCAAAAAAATGGGAGTTGCGGAGATAGAAATGCTTAGGGGGATGTGTGAGCACAAGACTGGATAAAATTTAGAATAAGACATGAGTGACACCAATTGTGGGAAGAGGCGAGAAACTTTATTAAGATGGTACTGACACGTGCAAATGAGACCAGATACCATTAGAGGCACTTGTTAGGCGTTGTGAGAGTTTAGGCACTAGGCATGTTAAATGGGGAGAGGTAGACAAACTATTAGGAAAGAAATAACGTACTAAAGCATTAGTGAGATAAAGGATTCATGTAGCTAACCGATAAAGGTTCGAGTGTTGTTGTATTCAAGTAAATTGTAAAGTTGTTTGTAAACAAATTTTTAAAAAGAAATAAGGGCATCCCCCCTCATTAGAGGCATCTAAAAAACTAAGATCCCATACCTCCTCGGCGAATACATTTCTAAGGAAAAAAAATCCTTTTAAGCATTTGATTTTCTTTAAACAAAAAAAAAACCAAGTCTTTATAGCGAATTCACTTTAAATCTAGATCTAATAAGGCTGTGTTTGGAAGAACTTATTTTCACCGGTCAAGCGGCATGACCGTTGAATCGGGACTTATTTAAGTCCGGATTCATGCGGTCATGACCGCTTGACGATGAAAAAAGTTCCCTCAAAAACTAAGTCTCCAATTATTTTCTACACCATCTTGGTGAATTTGGTCATTTAAGGGAAATGACTGAGAATCAAGCACACTGCGACGGAGGATCAATATTTTGTAAAGACTTAGGGCTAGTTTGGCAAGGACGGTCGGGATTACATAGATTTCTTCCCCACCGCCTGATCGCCCACACAGTTCCCGCGGTGCGGAAGAAAACCGTGGTGGCTAACGGCTGGGCGGAGCCCCACCGCCCGATCGTGGCCCCGCCAAACAGGTGGAAACCGCGGCCGGGCGGTTTCATCCTCCCGACCGGAGTGGACCCGCCCTGCCAAACGAACTCTTTCTCGACGACAAAACAATTTTTGTAGGAAAAGCCAGTCCCTCGCCAGACGTTGTGACAACAATAACACACTTACATTATCCTCTTGCTCCTTTTGAGGACTTGGCCAAATCTATGGCTCTTCCAATTGCCTTATTCAATGCAATCATTTCATTGAAGACAGCTCCATGATAACAGTGAATTTTGAGTTGTTATTGTGAACTTGTCTAAATTGTGTCAAATTTGCCAGGTTTTAAAAAAAACATTTATAAATCGGTCAATCATCAAGTCAATCATAATCATTCGATTTAATTGAAATCAATTTTATCCGTTCGATTATCTACATCTTTTTTATTTGAGCTCCTACACTTACTATGACGTGGTGTCCTAAGTTTATATTAGGGCATAGGATATCTTATAAAATAAAATTACGATTTTTTCCCTAAATTTAATGAAAAAGGAGGGTCATATGACCCAATTTTTAATTTCACAAAAATTGTCAATTGTGAAAATTGAATTCATGTCTCTCACTATGTCAAGCAAAAATGACAATCATCACATCATATAATTTTTGTTGAACAACATTCTACTACGTTTTATATATTCGTTTATAAATATGGGCCACCCTTGCCGAACGTCGCCCCCCCCCCCCCCCCCCCCCCGCCGAATATCCTTTCCTCCGCAAAAGGTTGTCTCTCCTGTCGAATGTCTCATCCCCGCCGAATATCACCACTTGTACGGAAAGGGGGCGTGCACTCGTATATATATCTAATTCTGATGTAATGGTCTGCATCACATGTTTCATCTTGGTCGCCCAATAAAAATTATGATCCTTTCTAAATTATGAACCGGACCTTAATTAAGGTCCGGTTCATGCGGTCGTAACCGCTTGACCGGCAAAAATAACTCCTCCCAAAAGGAGCCTAAGTAGACTTTATTTATTATTTATTACTGATGATTTATATGATCATGCTTGTCTTATTTAATTTTCATTAACCTCCTGCTTATGCACAAATGGATGTCCTTTTCCCTTTTTAGGGCCATTAATATTTTTATTTTTATATTTATATTCCTGATACATATATCATTAATATAAGTGATCTCTTTGTGGTTGAAATTGAAAGGTTTGTCATACTTTCATAATAGTAATTAATTAATTAATTATTATGTATTATAAATTATAAGTTTGGATTTCATTAGAATTTATAAGGCCCCTCCTTGTGATTGTTTCATACTATTGTTATTCTTATTGTCTACTTTAATCTTGCCTCAAAAAATAATATTATCATTAATGGTATCAAGATAAAAAAGAAATGTGATGCAGTGATCCAGAGCCGACCCGCTCTGTCGACCAGGCCTCGCACCTGGCCTAGCCAGAGGCCCACGTCTGGCGGCCCACTCTCGGGCCCACCAAGGCGTCACACCATGACGTCGCTTTTATCAGGCCCGCGGGCCGTACACCCCAACCCATCTCCGGGCTCAACCACAGGCGCACGGTAGGTTGTTGAGGACAGGTCTCGATCCCCTGACCTCCTTGATAAAGAGCTTTCAGGCAAGCTCTCATCAACCAACTGATCCGCGGATCAGTTGGTTGATGAGAGCTTGCCTGAAAGCTCTTTATCAAGGAGGTCAGGGGATCGAGACCTGTCCTCAACAACCTACCGTGCGCCTGTGGTTGAGCCCGGAGATGGGTTGGGGTGTACGGCCCGCGGGCCTGATAAAAGCGACGTCATGGTGTGACACCTTGGTGGGCCCGAGAGTGGGCCGCCAGACGTGGGCCTCTGGCTAGGCCAGGTGCGAGGCCTGGTCGACAGAGCGGGTCGGCTCTGGATCACTGCATCAAAATGTCTAAACAATTATTAACCCAGCATGTTCTATCTTAAGGCTATAAAATTTATGCTTCATTTGGCGCGATGTTTTTGCTACCGATGAGTTTAGACAAAAACCCACCGTCATAGATTGTATCTTTGGCATGACAATTGATAGGGTCACCCCTGAAATTTCTGGGTCCTACCGGGACGACCCGAACCAAGAACGCATGGGAAAAGCCGACCCAGTCAGACAAGACGCACTTGCAGAGCCAAACTCTACCGAGTTCCAGAAGCGCCTGAAAGGAGGGCCCAAAACCCGCACGTGCACAGCTGGACCTCACGGGTGCGTGCGGCCAGCAAGCGCGCAGCTTGCGCGTGCATTGCCACGCGGGCTGGCCGCGCGCGCCAGCCCGCGCGGTCGCACCCCATGTGCGCCACCACGCCCATAGCGCGCGTCGTCGGACCCGGCCGTCGCCAGCACCTCCGGACCGTTGCCACCTCCGACCGTTGCCGCCTCCGGGCACCCTGCCCGAGCCGCCCAAGCCGCTCGGGGGGCACTTCCATCGTTTTGCTAAACTTGGTGATCCAGGTGATCAAAATGGAGCGACGTCATTCGCCAGCACAAATTTCACTCTGGGGCAATTACCGACATATTCCTCCAAAAAACTATAAATATGCTCTCAGACCTTCATTTGAGGACAAACAACTTCAGAGGCTAGAGTGAGCTACGAGGTTTTTCGGCGAGATCGTGGACTTCCTCTGCTTAGGAATTTGCTTCGCTCCTCTTCTTGCTCAAAGGCTCCGTGGACTTAGAGATTTTCCCAGTCGTAACGCATCCATCAAGGTTCCGTGAATTTAGCCAAATTTTCAAGGCCGGAGCTCTTCAATCGAGGCTCTGAGGACTTAGCTTCATTTCATTATTTTATACTTTGCAATTGTAACGGAGTAGCGATCTGTCGCCCTCGAAGTCAAATCTCAGTCCCTATAAACTCGAGAGAACTAGTGGATTTTAGCTCGGCATAGATCCAACCACGAGATTTTTCACTCTTTTCGGGTTTCCCACGTCAAAAAAAAATCCTTTGTTATTTGATGTTGTTTACTTTGACTGTTTGTGCGCTCGGTCCAATTCCGAGCTAAGGCGGTCCGATTTCTCCAAACCAGAAAAAGATCGGGTGACCCGCAAGGCCGCAACAACAACAATTATGACCACCACCAAGAAAATAAAACTAGTTTTGAATATAAGAGTAAATGAAGTTCCTTAAGTGATTAGATCAAGCGTTCACCAACAACATTTCATAACCCTCGTTTCATGACCGCCACCCACCTGTCAAACTCAGCTCTAATCTTAGAATATATTTATATTTATACTATTCTAAAAAGATATATGGTGGTCTGTCAATAGCGTGAGTTTGAAAATAGGGGAAAAGTAGGTGGCCGTCGGATTTGACTGTTTTAATCCTCAATCGTTGGATCTTGGGCTGTAAATATCGAATTTGGTTTGCATATAAAAAAACCCCAACACTCTCTCTCCTAAAACCCGAACAGAAAAATCGCACCCCCCCCCCCCCCCGAAATTCGGCCTTCCCCACCGCCGGCGGCCTGACCGGCGACCCCCAGCAGGTTCGTCGGGAGCAGGCGAACCTGCCGGTGGTACTATGGCACGTGGTCGGGGGGCGGAGCCTGCCGGGGGTGGTGGGGCGGGCGGAGCCCGCTGTCGCCGGACAGGTACTGTGGCGTGTGGTCATCGGGGCGGAGGCCCGTGCCTTTCACTCGTATAAATATAAACAAGTAAAGTAACTCATCCAATAAATTTATAAAAGTATTTATTCCTTATTTTAAGAAATTTTAAATGATGCCTTGAGACATATGTCTTTCATATCAATATGTAGGGTTGTAACGGTTTGGTTTGCTTCGGTTTTTGATCAAAATCATTAACCGAACCACCCATGTGTGATTACAAAAATCTGAAACTGAGCCGAACCGTGAACACCATTGGAACCAAACCGAACTGTTCTGTTTGGTTCGGTTTGAGTGGTTCAATAAAAGAAAAGAAATTTGCTACTGATAACTGACAAGAGCAATACTAGCATTGATGAGTGTATTAATGTCAGACCAAGACATTGTCGAAGTTATCATCATAATGAAAAAAATCACCAACTGATTTTCTATCCTGATATATGTATAGACCTTATGTGGCTAATCGAGAATAATTTCTCCATTTGATCCTACTATAGAAAGAAAATGACACTGAATCATGAAGCTATCATACAATTAAAAATGTTAATGTTAAAAATAAATGAAAATTTTAATCGTAAAATAGTTGTGCTGTCAAGACTTAATAATATATTATACTCAGCATAAAATAGTAAAAATTAATAATTATATTGCTTATTTTTAATAAATTAGGCTTAGAGCTTATGAAATAAATTATTCATAATAAAATAAAATATAATTAAAGCTAATATGGTTTGGTTCGGTTTGACACTCTGAACCGTGAACCGAACCGAACCATACGGTTTTTCAAAAATTGGAACCGTGACCGAACCGTGGGCTACTAAAACCGAACTGAGTCATGCGGTTTGGTTTGATTCGGTTCGGTTAGGCGGTTTGGTTGGTTCCGGCTTACACGCCTATCTATAAGTTAGCAATCACGGTTAGAATTATATGAATAATCATACAAATATATTTTATTTAGGGTTTTGAGTTATATGAATAATCATGGCTCGAAGTAGATTCCTCCATAGCATATTCCAAGTAACTCCTCAACCGGGAGTTTAGTGGTTATGGGTATTTTGAATAGCTTTCTTTCTAAAGAACAATTTATATATATATATATAGGGTTATAATGTTATTTATCGTGATCTCCCCTCGAAGTTTATGTAACTACAACTTGCACATTTCTAACTTTTGAAGTTATAAATATCTCCCTTCAGTGTTTACATTTCGTAACATCCATGCACAAAAATATCTTGTGGTCATGAACGCGGTGGTTATGAACCGCCTTTCATTCACTTTTATATTTCAAACTAGTTTTCTTTTCTTGGTGGCAGTTATAATCATCGTCATATCAAACATACATTCTATGATGGTAACGTTTTTGTCCAAACTCACCGGAGCAAAAACGCAGCGCCAAACAAGGCGTCGGCATCGCGAAGGCCGGTCGGGCTCCGGCCTCACGGAGGCTGCCCGGGCGCTGGCTGGGCGGAGACCGCAGCCAAGCGCGGGGTGCACGGTCATGGGCGGTGCTTGCGGGGTGCGCGGTCGTGGGCGGTTCTTGCGGAGGCCGCGGCCGGACTGATGGTCGGCCGCGGGGCGGTTGGGATGGTGGAAGGATCGCACATGCGGTGGTTGGAGTGCGGATCGTGCGAGGATCGGGCGCGTAATCGCGCGCGGGGTGGTTTTTTCGATAACTCCCCACTTGTTTAGTGGGGGCATGGAAATTCCTGCTATCCGCAGTCCGGAATTCTTATAAATTGGGGAAGACTCCATTAGATATGTATATAATAAGGACAGGACGCTCCATCAAGTATGCATATGATAGCAGCAGGTAAGTGCTTCATTTTGCTTTTACTTTTGATTCTTCAATTTTGATCCACGGGATGTGTGTGCGCGCCACATATGAGAGACTATGGCTTAGTTTGGCGGGGTGGTGGGGCTTCCGCGAAAATCACCGCACCGCCCGACCGCCACCGTGGTGCGGTGGATTTCTGCAGAAATCCTGCGGCGGGGTGGAGCCCCACTGCCCCTCCGGCCTCCGCGCACATTCCTAGAATGCGCAGAGGTGGCGGGGCAGTGTGGTGCACGCGACCGGCACATATCCGCCCTACGAAACGAAGCCTATGAGTCGCGCGGACTAGGACCTAGGGGTTATAAATGACTCATAAAATCGGCTCGCTGGCTGGCGTAAGAAGAGGATGCATATGACAAAAAAAATTAGGTGAGTTACTCTTACCTAAAAATAGATGCTCAGTTAAAACTGACCGTTGATCTGATATCTTACGACTTATATAGTATTAAATACCGACTGTTGATCAGTATTTCGATCAATCATGTTATTTCTGCAGAAAATCAACGGTCAGTATTTAATATCACACATATTTGTAGATAAACCTTTGTTTCTATATGAGATTAACCCAGCTAAATGTTTTTTCAATCTGACAAGGCCTTCGACGTGTTCGTCGAAATGCGTGAGAGAGTAAAAACCCGTCTCCCTCACCGGAGAATCGGTCTAGTGTGGGAAATGCAGAGATGGAGCTTGGCTTGTATTTGCAGCAGAAGTGGGAGGAGAAAACAAGGAAGAAGGTAAGTAAGAGTGACAACCCATCCTTCCATCTATTCGCCCTTCTTTCCCTTCTCTCCGCCCTTTTTCATGCCCACATCCGTTTCTGATCATATTCGTCTACTGCCATTCCCGCAGAGACAAAGAAGAGCGCCAATTAGATCTCGTTGACGGCGAAGACGACGATTGATTTTGCTTCGGGAGATGGTGCCGGATTCGCAGCACAAGCGTCTGTATAAAATCTGGAAGGGAAATAATGTCAGACCTACTTTCTTTCTTTATGTTTTCTACTTCAGTATGTTTCTCATTCAATTCGAACGATTTTGTTTGGATTAGGAAGAAAAGCATGGATAGTTTAACTTTGCGATTAGGTTTTGTAGATCGAATTGTTCTTGTGCTTGGGAGGATGGGGATTTTGATGCGATTGTTGGTGGAGGGTAAGGATCGCCGGGATCTTCACTGTGAGGACTTGGCCTGGAACGGCCGTGGGCGGGGCAGCGACGGCGAGCCAAACGGGAGGGCACTGAGAGAGAGATAAAAGAGAACAACTCAATATTTCATTTCATAGATGATACTCAACTATTACAAATCCTCTATTTGTAGCGCTATTGTTGTAGCACATTTACTAATATGGTCACCAAAAACTATGCATTGTGACATCTAAAAGACGTACACATCAATATTCATAAAAAGGCATTCATCTTAACACGTAAAATGGTATTCATCATGGCCCCTAAAATGGTAGGGGTTGTGTCCGATTACCTGTATTTGTGTGTAATTGTTACCGTTAAGTTTGTTAAGCGTGCTGAAGTCGTGTGTAACCGCCGGCATGCGTGTAGTGTCATTGGTGGGCTTCATGGAGCCATTCCTGTAGCAAGAGGTTATATATAGGTCTCTTACGTATTAAGAAAACATATATGAAAAATTTGCTATTGTGCAACATCTCCCTCTCTATTCCCGTGAAGCTCCAACATGAGATTCATTTTGACACCTTTGTTTAGGCTCCTGCCGTAGGAGGACCACCCGAGTGGATTTATTCTCGAGGGATATCGGTGGTATCATAGTCGCTTTCCGGCTGACGTTTCCAACAATCATGGGTGAGCACAATACCGGGACTTAAGACCTGTGCAAAGAAGTGGAAAACATCAAACAGTCAATCCAGGAGATGGAAGTCAAACAGAGCACGACCATGGAGGAACTGCAATGTATGATTGTCATGCTTGCAGTTGATAGAGAGGAAACAGTCACGTCCTTCATGTTGCCGCCAGAGTAGAGACAAGTCCATCAAGGAACTTATTCCTTACCCACTTGTTTTGCCCGACTGGAGTTCCCAGATTCAATGGCGACTCTGTAAAAGAGTGGCTATACATAAGTGAACATTTTTTTGAGGTGGACGAGACGCCATAAACGCTGAAGGTAAAGCTTGATTCCAGAACTACACCCGAGCCAGGATTGCTCGAGCGGAGCTATCCTGGAATGAGTTCGCCATAGCAATTTTGGAGAGTTTGTCTCATCCATGTATTATGACCCTACGGGTGATCTTAAGGATCTTATACAGACCTCTTCAGTGCAACGATACCTCGACGAATTTGAAATGCTCATAATAAGGCATTCATTACTGAGGATTATGCTATCAGCCTTTTCTTAACAGGTTTGAGAAGAGATACTGCCTTGGCGGTGAGGATGCTTTTATCTTCCACCGTTCAAAAGCCTTACAGTCTCGCATGAATCCAGGAAGATCAATTTTCTTTGGGAGTTAAAAACGGGTCTCATCTTCACGGGGTTGCAAATGCTTCTCATAGCTTAATTGCCCCTCCTCAACCCTTGTCTGGAACCAACCAAGGTGCTAATTATAATAAGATTCCTACATGTCAAGCCCATAAGAAGCTAACACCCAGAGGAATGGAGGAGAGAAGAGCAAAGGGACTATGTTATTGGTGTGACGAACCATTCAGTAGAGGGCGCCGCTGAACAAGAAGGCACAACTTTATATCTTAGGAATGGAGATAGAGTTAGAAAAAGAAGAGGAAGAAGCAACCACCAGAGTACAAGAAGGAAAATTAGAAGGTCAAGGGCTTGCAATCCCCACAGGAACCTCTATCGGTACCACAAGTATCGATGCTTGCAATCACCTGGATCAATTACTTCCATACTATGAAGGTCAAGGGCTCACATCAGGGACAGATGACCTGCATCCTCATCGACACGGGCAATACTCACAATTCTTGAATGAGGGGACCACAAGCAGATTCAAATGCCAGTTATTTCCCATTCCATCATTCACAGTAGCAGTTGTTGATGGAAACAAACTACAAAGCCAACATGTCTGCAAAAATTTTCAATGGTGCCTGCATGGAATAAAATTTGAAGCTGATATCTTGTTGTTGGCATTGGGGGGTTGTGACATGGTGTTGTGAGTCCAATGGATGATCACCTTAGGTGTAATCCAGTGGGATTTCCTTAATTTAAAAATGGAATTCTCAGCTCACAATACAAAAATATCATCAAGAAAAAGTAGGCACTTGAGCAATGAACTGATGAGCCAGAAGAACATGAACAAAATCTTACAGACGGACCCCCGGATTTCCATGATGTCAGTTTGTTGGCAACAACTTGAGGTAACAAATTCCAACCGCCTTCTCAACGGCTACTGCTCATCCCTTCATGGGGAAGAAGATAAGAGGAGAAAACTATCCAACCTCATTCAGAAATTTGCATCTATTTTTTGAAAATCCCGCCTTTTACCCCTATCAGATAACATGATAATCATATACACCTCAAAGATCCAAGCCAATTTGTTAACACCAAACCTTATAGATATCTCTCAGTCAGAAATCGAGATTGAGAAAATTATTTCAGAAATGCTGAGTGCAGAAATCATTAGGCATAGCAAGAGTCTTTTTTACTCCCCAATACTGTTTGTAAAGAAGAAAATGGATCTTGGAGGATGTGTATTGACTATAGACATTTAAACAAGAACGCCATAAAATACAATTTCCCTATTCCAATTCTGGAGGAATTGTTGGATGAGCTAGAGGGGGCAAGGTTCTTTCCAAACTTAATTTAAGGTCTGGATATCCCCAAATGAGGATGGACCCAAATGAGGATGGACCTTCCTGACATTGAAAAAATGACCTTTAGATCCATTAGGGCCATTATAAATTCTTGGTTATACATTTTGGCTTAACCAATGGGCCATCAACCTTCCAAAGCCTAATGAATTATGTCTTTCATGATTACCTTTAAAATTTTATTTTAATGTTCTTTGCTGACATCCTAATCTATAACCCATCCTTGGATGAACACCTACTACATTTAGAAACCACCTTCCAAGTATTGCAAAAAGAACTATTTGTAAAAAAAAGGTAAAATGCCTCTTTGGAGTCCAGCAAGTGGAGTATTTAGGTAATACTATCTCAGGTCAAGGCCATGGAGCTTCAACAAATCCCCAGAAGATAAAAGACATGATCAATTGGCCAAGACCCACATCCTTGAAGCAACTAAGAGGATTTCTAGGCCAATTGGGCCCAAGATATGTGGCTCTCTCTGTTTATGAAAAGGAGTTGATGGACATAGTCCTGACCACCAAGAAGTGGAGGCACTATTTGATTGGGAACCAATTTGTAATCCACACCATCAGAGCTTCAGTTCCATGGAGCTTCAGTTCAGTTCCTGCATAGGATGCCTTATCCCGCAAGATACTCTTTCAAGGGCTCCCCAGACAAGATAAGGCAAAGAATATGAAGAAGAAAGGGAAAAGTGGGGAATGAAGACAAAGTGAAGATACTAATTTGTCATTTATTCCATGATAGAGACACAGTGGGGCATTCAGGAATTCATGCCAATTATAAGAAGATTAAACTAGTATTTTATTGGAGAAACATGAAGGAGTTCATTCATGGTTATATCGACAAATGTTCCATCTACCAACAATGCAAAATTGACACAAGCAAAGCCATGGGGCTCTTACAACCCATACCCATACCTGATAACATGTGGAAGGATATATCAATAGATTTTATTGAGGGACTCCCACATTGTCAAGGGTATGACACTATAAGTAGTAGTGAATAGATTGAGAAAATATCTTCATTTCCTTCCCATGAAACATCCTTGCACAGCCATCACCGTACCCCAAGAGTTCATGAATGGGATCTTTAAACTTCATGGAATGCCCCAACTCTATTGTGAGTGATATTGTATGCATTGTGACATCTAAAAAAAGTACACATCAATATTCATAAAAAGACATTCATCTTAACACGTAAAATGGTATTCATCATGGCCCCTAAAATTGTAGGGGTTGTGTCTGATTACCTGTATTTGTGTGTAATTGTTACCGTTAAGTTTGTTAAGCATGCTGAAGTCGTGTGTAACCGCCGGCATGCGTGTAGTGTCATTGGTGGGCTTCATGGAGCCATTCCTGTAGCAAGAGGTTATATATAGGTCTCTTACGTATTAAGAAAACATATATGAAAATTTTGCTATTGTGCAACATCTCCCTCTCTATTCCCGTGAAGCTCCAACATGAGATTCATTCTGACACCTTTGTTTAGGCTCCTGCCGTAGGAGGACCTCCACCCGAGTGGATTTATTCTCGAGGGATATCGGTGGTATCATAGTCGCTTTCCGGCTGACGTTTCCAACAATCATGGGTGAGCACAATACCGGGACTTAAGACCTGCGCATCGAAGTGGAAAACATCAAACAGTCAATCCAGGAGATGGAAGTCAAACAGAGCACGACCATGGAGGAACTGCAATGTATGATTGTCATGCTTGCAGTTGATAGAGAGGAAGCAGTCACGTCCTTCATGATGCCGCCAGAGTAGAGACAAGTCCATCAAGGAACTTATTCCTTACCCACTTGTTTTGCCCGACTGGAGTTCCCCAGATTCAATGGTGACTCTGTAAAAGAGTTGCTATACATAAGTGAACATTTTTTTGAGGTGGACGGGACGCCAGAAACGCTGAAGGTAAAGCCTGATTCCAGAACTACACCCGAGCCAGGATTGCTCGAGCGGAGCTATCCTGGAATGAGTTCGCCATAGCAATTTAGGAGAGTTTGTCTCATCCCTGTATTATGACCCTACGAGTGATCTTAAGGATCTTATACAGACCTCTTCAGTGCAATGATACCTCGACGAATTTGAAATGTTCATAATAAGGCATTCATTACCGAGGATTATGCTATCAGCCTTTTCTTAACAGGCTTGAGAAGAGATACTGCGTTGGCGGTGAGGATGCTTTTATCTTCCACCGTTCAGAAGCCTTACAGTCTCACACGAATCCAAGAAGAGCAATTTTCTTTGGGAGTTAAAAACGGGCCTCATCTTCAGGGGGTTGCAAATGCTTCTCATAGCTCAATTGCCCCTCCTTAACCCTTGTCTGGAACCAACCAAGGTGCTAATTATAATAAGATTCCTACATGTCAAGCCCATAAGAAGCTAACACCCTTAGGAATGGAGGAGAGAAGAGCAAAGGGACTATGTTATTGGTGTGACGAACCATTCAGTAGAGGGCACTGCTGAACAAGAAGGCACAACTTTATATCTTAGGAATGGAGATAGAGTTAGAAAAAGAAGAGGAAGAAGCAACCACCAGAGTACAAGAAGGAAAATTAGAAATCGACGGACCGCCATCCCCACAGGAACCTCCATCGGTACCACAAGTATCGATGCATGCAATCACCTGGATCAATTACTTCCATACTATGAAGGTCAAGGGCTCACATCAGGGACAGATGACCTGCATCCTCATCGACACGTGCGGTACTCACAATTTCTTGAATGAGGGGACCTCAAGCAGATTCAAATGCCAGTTATTTCCCATTCCATCATTCACAGTAGCAGTTGTTGATGGAAACAAATTACAAAGACAACATGTCTGCAAAAATTTTTAATGGTGCCTGCATGGAATAAAATTTGAAGTTGATATCCTGTTGTTGCCATTGGGGGGTTGTGACATGGTGTTGTGAGTCCAATGGCTGATCACCTTAGGTGTAATCCAGCAGGATTTCCTTAATTTAAAAATGGAATTCTCAGCTCACAATACAAAAACATCATTAAGAAAAAGTAGGCACTTGAGCAATGAACTGATGAGCCAGAAGAACATGAACAAAATCTTACAGAAGGACTCCCGGATTTCCATGATGTCAGTTTGTTGGCAACAACTTGAGGTAACAAATTCCAACCGCCTTCTCAACAGCTCCTACTCATCCCTTCATGGGGAAGAAGATAAGAGGAGAAAACTATCCAACCTCATTCAGAAATTTGCATCTATTTTTGGAAAATCCCGCCTATTTACCCTCTATCAGATCACACGATCATCATATACACTTCAAAGATCCAAGCCAATTTGTTAACACCAAACCTTATAGATATCCCTCAGTCCAAAAAATCGAGATTGAGAAAATTATTTCAGAAATGCTGAGTGCAGAACTCACTAGGCATAGCAAGAGTCTTTTTTACTCCCCAATAGTGTTTGCAAAGAAGAAAATGGATCTTGGAGGATGTGTATTGACTATAGACATTTAAACAAGAACACCATAAAATACAATTTCCCTATTCCAATTCTGGAGGAATTGTTGGATGAGCTAGAGGGGGCAAGGTTCTTTCCAAACTTAGTTTAAGGTCTGGATATCACCAAATGGGCATGGACCCAAATGAGGATGGACCTTCCTGACATTGAAAAAATGACCTTTAGATCCATGAGGGGCATTATAAATTCTTGGTTATACATTTTGGCTTAACCAATGGGCCATCAACCTTCCAAAGCCTAATGAATTATGTCTTTCATGATTACCTTTAAAATTTTATTTTAATGTTCTTTGATGACATCCTAATCTTAATCTATAACCCATCCTTGGATGAACACCTACTACATTTAGAAACCACCTTCCAAGTATTGCAAAAAGAAGAACTATTTGTAAAAAAAAAGGTAAAATGCCTCTTTGGAGTCCTGCAAGTGGAGTATTTAGGTCATACTATCTCAAGTCAAGGCCAAGGAGCTTCAACAAATCCCCAGAAGATAAAAGACATGATCAATTGGCCAAGACCCACATCCTTGAAGCAACTAACTATTTGTTTGAGCGTTTCGGTGCTCCGTTTTTAAACAAATGAACCTCCGGCGGCGTTTGGCCAACGAGCTCCCACACTCCTTGAAGCAAATGAAGCCTAAGAGGATTTCTAGGCCAATTGGGCCCAAGATATGCGGCTCTCTCTGTTTATGAAAAGGAGTTGATGGCCATAGTCCTGACCACCAAGAAGTGGAGGCACTATTTGATTGGGAACCAATTTGTAATCCACACCGACCATCAGAGCTTCAAGTTCCTGATGGAACAAGATATTTCAACTCCCCAACAACATAGGCATGTGGAAAAGCTCATGGGTTTTGATTACTTAATTCAGTACAAGAAGTGCGTAGAAAATATAACTGCAAATGTCTTATCCCGCAAGATAGAAGGAGGGTTATCCACTCTAAGCACCATTCAGACAAATTTGTTAGATAAGGTGAAGGGCTAATGTCATGGAGACAATGATGTGTAAAAGATTATTCAAACCAAGGAGAAGGATCCAACTCAACTACCTAAATACCAATGGACCCAAAAATTATGAAGAAGAAAGGGAAATTAGTTGTGGGGAATGAAGACAAAGTGAAGATACTAATTTGTCATTTATTCCATGATAGAGACACAGTGGGGCATTCAGGAATTCATGCCAATTATAAGAAGATTAAACTAGTATTTTATTGGAGAAACATGAAGGAGTTCATTCATGGTTATATCGACAAATGTTCCATCTACCAACAATGCAAAATTGACACAAGCAAAGCCATGGGGCTCTTACAACCCATACCCATACCTGATAACATGTGGAAGGATATATCAATAGATTTTATTGAGGGACTCCCACATTGTCAAGGGTATGACACTGTAAGTAGTAGTGAATAGATTGAGAAAATATCTTCATTTCCTTCCCATGAAACATCCTTGCACAGCCATCACCGTACCCCAAGAGTTCATGAATGGGATCTTTAAACTTCATGGAATGCCCCAACTCTATTGTGAGTGATATTGGGTATTTTTATTAGCACCTTTTGGCAAGAGTTATTTTAATTACAAGGGGGTGTAACTCAACACCTCAACGACATATCACCTTCAATCAGATGGCCAAACCGAGGTAGTCAATCAATTCCTAGAGAATTATTTGAGGTGTATGACCAATGATAAGCCCAAGAAATGGAGTCAATGGTTGCCCTTAGCAGAATGGTGGTATAATACCTCCTTCCACAGTGTCATCCTATCAATTCCCTATGAGGTTGTCTTTGGACAGTTACCCCCATTCCACACTCCATACATTCCAGAGTCTACAATGGTAAACAGTGTGGATAGAAGTTTAAAAGCCAGGGAAAGTGCTCTCAAGATGTTGAAGCATCACTTGCATCAAGCTCAAAACCGAATGAAGATAATGGCGGATAAGAAAAGAAAGTAAAGGGAGCTAGAGGTGGGGGACCTGGTTTGCATTAAGCTCCAACCTTACCGACAACTGAGCGAAGCTATCTATACTAAATTATCCCCAATTTTTTTGGACCTTTTCCCATAACTCACAAGGCAGGCAAGATGGCCTACAAGGTGCAGCTTTCAGTATCAGTAGAAAGTCACAATACATTTCACATATCCAGCTCAAGCAGCACATTGGTGAAGCACCCACAGAATCCAACATTCTAGAGTTTATATCTCAAGGACACATACTCACTGCATCAGAAGCATTAGTAGAACGAAGAATGATCAACGTCCATGGAAGAGCCATTCCCCAATTACTGATCAGATGGATCAATTCAAGCCCTGGAAGATTCCACGTGGAAAGACTACTACCACATCAAAGATTCTTATCCTACCTTTGATCCTTGAGGACAAGGCTTTCAAAGGAGGGAGTAATGATGTGTCTAACATCCTGAATTACCTGTATTTGCATCGTTATTAACTGTAATTGTAACCGTTAAGTCTGTTAAGCATGCTGAAGTCATGTGTAACTGCTGGAAGTTGTCCCCAGGCATGCATGTAGTGTTGTTGGTGGGCTTCATGGAGCCATTCCTGTAAGCAAGATGTTATATATATGCCTCATATCTATTAAGAAAACATATATGAAAATTTTGCTATTGTGCAATATTTCCTTCCCTTTTCCCTTGATGCTCCAACAGGAGATCCTTTTTGACACCTTTGTTCAGTTTTCGGCCTTAGGAGGTCCTCCGCCTGTGAGGACTCATTTTCTGAGGTTCTGGTAAATAACCCTATATATACGTTATATATATATATGAGAAGTAGAACTCACTCTCATGGAATGTAACATTCATAATATAAAGGTTTTTTGGGGGTGGCTGAGTGATAATGTTTATAGATTTTTTTTATTAATTTAGTATATGAGCACACACCTTACAACTCTAGGATCTAACATCCCTCTACGCTGGGGTACAATTATTAACCTCACACTTACCAATGTGACAGTGAAATTTATTTTAGTATTATATGAAACCACCATCATATTTTATTTATTTATGTATTTGAGTATTAAATATTTTAAATTGATAGTATTTCTACTTTTTTTATGAATTTTCTGCATTTTATCATTTTTTAAAGAAATTATGGACTAAGGTCTTTTCCAAGAAACAAAAAATATGTATGGAAAAAGACAAGCACTCTAATTGCTCGGAACCATGGGATTAGGAAACTATAAGATGGAAGTCCAGTTGACAAATAAATATATTAGAGATCAGTTAGAAGATCGGTTAACTTATCTCACATAATGCCAAATATAGTCTACTGAGTTACTGCAGTGTATCAGATATCATGTGGAGCGAGCTCATGTCATGCAAAGAATTATTCATTAAATAGTAAGGGAACGTTGTTTCATATAGGAAACTATTTTATTATAGAAATTTATGCAGATGCTGATTATGTAGGCTCGCAAGTTTGATGGTAGATCAAATGCGGGATAATGCATCGTTGTAGTGGTTGTCTTTTTTAACTTGGAGAAACAAAAAACAGAATGCAGTTGCCAATCTAGTGCTGAAGAAGAAAAAATCATGGCTATAGCCTATGGATAAAATTTATATTAGATAATTTTTGAATTCCCAAAGTAAGAACTATGAAGCTCTGAAGTTAGACAAGTAATCTATCAACATTGCACATGATCCTATCCAGCATGACAAAATAAAATATATTCAAGTTGATTTACACTTCATAGAAGAGAAGATAGAGAGGAAGTTGGTTCTGAATCCATATAGGTCAACTAGAAGTCAGTTAGCCAATGTTCTGAAGGGTTGTCAACAAGAAGGTTTCAAGAAATTATATTCGAGTTAGGAATATAAGACAACCACCACCAACTTGAGGGAAAACGCTTACATGCTTATTAATGTCTGTTGAACCTTGCCGACGGATCATCATCTGTCATTCATACTAATGTACATGGATAGATAGAGTTTTGGACAACTACTTTTATACTAATTAATGCCCATATACATATCTTTAATAACTTCAATAAAGTTTTTCCGGATAGATTTATGAAAAATTAAACTTTTGAGCTATTTAATTTATTGATTCATGTTTTTTTTCCAAAATCTATTTTGCTTTGTGCAATATCATGTTGAAAAAGGGAGCAATAAAATCTAATAAATAATCTGTTCAATTTGTTGATTTGTTTTTTTTCCTCCTCTCCCCATGGCTCACTCCTCATTAACACAACAGACAAACCACTCATTTTCCTTCTTCCTGCACCCTTCTCATTTCAATTCTCGTGTAGAAACAAATATTTTATCATCTCAAGTTTGTATGTAACATTATAATTTCATAGTTGTTGAAGAATGAAGAATCAAAATCCATAAAATAGTATTTTCCTTGTTCATTGTATTTGGCTCATGTTAAGGCCCATATAATCTTCTTTATTTATTAGTCTCACATTGTTTATTGGAGTTTGTTTGTAGTTTGTCTCCCTATATATATGGTGTTGTTGTACATGAAAATTAATGAAAAAATACATAAATTATATTAATTTTTTTCTCCTTTATCATGATATCAGAGCGATAATTCAATTCTAAAATATTTTTTTGGAATTACGCTCTTACTCCCGCCCAATTCTCTCCTGTCTGCTTTGACGTACTGACGGCCTCTTTACTCGAGACCGCATCTTTGTGTCACCCCCATTCATTTGTTTTCCCCCAACCCACCGCTTTTATAGCGTTCTCTCGCTGCCTCATCGGGACCCACCTGATTGTCGATTCCCGCGGCCTCTCGTGCTCTGACCGCTCTGGTCGCCAGTGCTCCCGCTTGCGCAGTCTCTGTGTTCCTAATACGCTTGTCGAGCTCCTTCTGACCGCATCTCCCGTTCGCAGAACGTCGCTTCTGTTCGAAAAGTTCTAGTACGCAGAAGCTCAACACCACCTCTGTCGAGTTCCTGCTGAGCTTCTTCTGACCGGAGCTCCTGTTCGCGGAAACGTTGCTTCTATTCGCCGAGTTCATGCCCGCAGAAGCTCAACCCCACCTCTCCCGAGCTTCCTCAGTTCGCAGAGCTCTATTCCTGCTCGACGAGCTACATCTGATCGCAGTTCCTGTTCGTAGCTCTCCATGTCTGTTCGTCGAGCTCTGATATGTCTAACTCCGTTTTTTCTCTGCCAATCCACTGCTGCGCTCCCTCTATCCGCATAGCTCTGATCCTGATCGATAAGCTCTTGGTTATTGCGGCCTTTGCGACCTATCCACATATGACCACAACTCGTATGTGCTCCTGCTCTGTGACCACCGCAATCCGCAACTACGACCTCTGCGGCCTTTCCTCCTGCGACAATCCCGCTTCCTGTTGAGCTTGCTGATCCCTCAGCCCGCGCCTGACTGTGCGGTGTGCTTGTCCATTGAACCGGTGCTTGTCCACTGTGTTCATGTGGTGTGTCGAGCTCCCTAGTCTCGCCGCTTGACCCAGGTCGCTTCTATGTTGCTTGTACTCGTTGATCATGTGCTCGCATCCTTGCGTGCTTCAACCCTTTGCTCGCCTTCTTGCAGGCTCGTTGTGCTCGTCCTCTAGTTCTAACGACTTGTCACCACCTCTGCTACTTCTGGTCGCTGTTGTTTGGACCTGATTCTCGCTGTTCTCCATGGGGACTCCAGCTTTGCTTCCTAGCTCTGCAGATCAAACTTCCTCAAGAGTTCCAGCGTTGAACTCGATATCTTGCGGGATGAACTTAAGCAGTTGCGGGAGCTGCTTACCTGCCCAACTAGCCCCATGGTCTCTCCCTTCCATACCAGCCTCACTTCTTGCCGTCGTGGCTCCTCTTGTATTATGGACTCCGGAGCCACCAATCATGTTTCTCCACAAAATCCCTCTCTCTACATGGATGCCCCTGCTCCCAAATTTATCATAGTTGCCAATGGCGCTACCACCCCTATCTATGGATGTAGAGATCTTGTTGTAACCCCTTCCTTTTCTTTACGTTTTGTTCTTCATGTCCCTGACTCGGACTTTAATCTTCTCTCTGTCAGTCTCCTTACTCAAGATCATGATTGTTCCATTGTTTTTACCTTGTATTCTTTTGTGGTGTAGGATCGACAAATGTGACATGTCATTGGTACCGGTCGACTTTCAAATGAGCTCTACACTTTGGACATTCCTGTCTTTGTGTTATCATTAGTTACTTCTGTTAACTGATATCATCGACTTGGTCATTCCCCTCTATCCTACGAAAGACTCTTCTTAATTTTCCGTTTTCTGAGTTTAATGTGAAACTTGCGTTTACGACAAGCAACATCAATCTACCTTCCCCCCTAATTGTTTTCGGATCTCTGCTCCCTTTTACTTGATTCACTCGGATATTTGGGGTCCATAAAACTGATAGTTTGTCTGGCTATCGGTACTTTTTGACTTTTATTGATGATCATTCTCGCGTCAACTAGTTATACTTCCTGTGTGATCGCTCTGAATTATTGTGATGCTTCTGCTCCTTCATCACTAAAACTCGTACTCAATTATCACGCATCATTAAAATTATTCGCACCGATAATGTCTGTGAGTATACCAGCTGCGAATTTCAAGGCACCTATAACCTCCCCGACATTCTCCATCAGACATCATGTGCCTATACACCGCAACAAAATGGTATCGTCGAGCGGAAGAACCGCCACCTTCTGGGGGTTGCTCACTCCCTTATGTTCCAAATGCACGTTCCAAAGCAATATTGGCACTTTGATATTACAACCGCATGATATTTAATTAATTGCATGTCATCGACCGTTCTTGATTTTTATATCCCCTTCTCCATTTTGTATCCTTCCACCAAACCTTTATCTCTCCTTCCTTGATTCTTTGGATGTACTTGTTCTGTTCATCATCTCGGACCTTATGTCGATAAATTGGCTCATCGTGCTACCAAGTACATCTTCGTTGGGTACTCTGGTACACAGGAAGGAAATGCGTGTTATTCTCCTACTACTTGGAAAATAATCACCTCTGCGGATATTACCTTCTTTGAGGATCAACCGTTCTACTCTGCACCTACTCCTGCTCTCTCTCCCAATGCTCTCCCACGTCCGGTTGTTCCCACTCGCAGTTCTTCTCCCTTGTCTCCTACCCCTCCTCTTCTGCCCTCTCTCCTCCCCTACTTCCTACACCTCCTGCGCTCCCCTCTACACCTCTACAAGTTTACACTCGTCGTTGTCCTCGGTCTAATGCCCTACGACCGTTGCCATATACTGATGTTGCTCCCCAAACAATTGATCTGCCTACGGCTCCCTCCCAGGATACGGGTTCTTCTACTGCTCAGCCCCCTCTCTCTAATTATTTTCTTTGAACCGCCTTTCTTCTCACCTTCGTTGTCCTCTGTTCCGACCTTGTCTTATGTGCAGGAGGCTCTTTAACATCCAGGGTGGCAGGCGGCAATAGATGAGGAAATGATAGCTCTGTGAGCCAATCACATATGGGATCTTGTTACCCTTCCTCCTGATCACTCTCTGGTTGGTTGTAAATGAGTTTTTACCGTCAAACATCACTATGATGGGACAATTGTGCGCCTTAAAGCTCGTCCTGTTGCTTGTAGCTTCACTCTGCATCATGACCTTGATTATGAAGAGGTGTTAACTCTTGTTGCCAAGCTCAATACCGTCCAAGTAGTAATTTCTCTAGCGGTACATAGACATTGACTATAACACCAACTCGATATAAAAATGTTTTTTTCTCAATGGCAATCTTATGGAAACGGTGTACATGCAACAACCTCCAGGTTATGAAACCACAGAGGAGTCTCTGGTGTGTCACCTCAAGCAATCTCTTTACGGTCTCAAACTGTCCCCACGAGCATGGTTTGGCAAATTCAGTCGAGTTGTTTGTGATATTGGTTTTACTCTGAGCTCTACCGACTTCTCCTTATTGATTCGTCGTTTTCCAACAGACATAATGATACTTTTTGTCTATGTTGATAATATCCTTCTAATAGGGGATAACATCCCGGATATCAATTTGGTCAAGAAGCATTTGGCCTCACAGTTTCAGACTAAAGATTTGAGTCATCTCCGATATTTCTTGGGTATCGAGGTTGCTCGTCACTCTGATGGTCTTGTCTTATCTCAACAAAAATACGGCATCGATCTTCTTCGCGATGCAGGTTATTCGAAGCCTGCTAGCACACCTATGCATGTCAATCACAAATTATGCGCTCATGTCTTCGACAATGAATTACCTCTTCCTAACCAGGAATATTACTGTCGTTTGGTTGACAAACTCATTTATCTCACTGTCACAAGACCGGATATATCCTTTGTTGTCGGTGTTGTCAGCCATTTTTATGCATGCCCCTCAGGACTCTCATCTCCAGGTCGTGCAATGTATTCTCAGGTATCTGAAGAATGCCCTTGGACAGGCTTGTGTATCAGCCTTCCTCTTCTCTTTCTCTCATTGTTTGCTCTGATGTTGATTATGTCGGCTCTCTCGATGATCGTCGCTCTATGATTGGATTCTGCACATATTTTGGTGGACATCTAGTCACCTGGCGAAGCAAAAGACAAACTGTCGTTGCACTCTCTTCTGTAGAGGCTGAGTAGCTCAATTGCTTCTGTTGTTTCTGAAGTTACATGGTTAGAGAGTCTTCTTTATGATTTGGGCGTCAAACCTCTTTCTCTAGCTGTCCTTTTTGACGCAGGACAAATTTATAGGCGGCGGGTAAACGGTGACCTAACCCTACATGTTACGCAAAGCCCAACGGATAAAATCACAATTGAATAATAAATAATATCATCACATGCAAAATACAAAGCAAAGCACAAATAATTTGTTAGGGCAAACAAGCTTAGGTTTCCCCCACGTGCAGGGCCAAAGCTAGAGCGCGCGACAAATAAATCCTGCAAATCACGATAATTATCTAACAAACATCTACCATACAAGAGATCCACAACAAGCATAAGATCCAATCAAATATAAATATGTTGAAAATAATAATCCAGTGCAACGAAATCTCACCAAATAGTGGGTTGACCAAGGCACTGAAGAATCTGAAGCCGGATATAAGTGTATGACGATCTGAGGTGGAATCAGTGGCGTGGAAACGATGTAGGTGGCTGTCCTCGGCGGCGGATCGTGGAATCAGGTCGGAAATGGATAGATCCGGCCACGTGAGGGTAGATCCGGACGGGGAAGGGTGGATCCAACAATATGAGATCGGATTCGGGATGAAAACTCCAGATCGAGGCTTATTCGGGAGGATGGCTTTGGGTGGTGGTTCCACGTAAGAGGCGGGGCTTGCGGCTAGGGTGACTATGCTGGTTGGGAAAAGCGGTGGTTGTAAAAGGGGAAAAAGTGGGCTGGTGGTGCTATCGGGAGGAGGGGGATTTGAGGGTGGCGTATGAGATGAGGGAGTCCGGCGGCTTGCTGGACTCGGATTCGGGGGGGCGGCGGTGGAGGGAATCTGAAGCAGCAGGCCACCTGCTTTGGGGAGCGAAAAAAACTATACTCTATGAATAGTTAATTCCATTTTTGAACAGTGCATATAATGAAAAGGGGATTTTTGAGCAGCAGTTTGGCGGCTGAGTTTGGGAGTCTTGGACGGCTGTAGGAGAGGGTTTGGGTGTGGGGAAAGAGCCTTAGGGTTAGGGCAAAACCTTGGGGAGGGAGATACAAGCCTAGGACTCGTCTCCTAGGGTTCCACGGATTCGGCACCATGGAGGGATCGCGGGAATCAGGGAATACTTTTCACCAAATTCTGCAATGACCTAAACCAGCCTTCTACAAGCCTATTTATAATGAAATAAAAGCTAGGGCATGTCACCTTTAACGTCTATGATTGGTCGGAGGTGGGGTCACCCAAATACATCAAAATACAATGCAAACTAATGAAGTAATATATCAAATCGATTCGCAACGCGAATCCGGACACATCTACAGAGTCCAATCGTCGATCTAGGCACGACATATATAGAAAGTCGTCAATTGGCCCCGAACGGGCCCAAAACTCGCCATCCACTGCAAGTCCTCGTTTATGCTTCGCATCAATCTCCTCAGCTTGAAAGAATTCATCTCATGATGAATAGGGTTTAGAATTCTCTCGTTGTATGTCAAGTAAAACTCGAAGAGATCCACCAAAAGCCGTCCAAGTGTCGTCAACGGAAGAGTGTCCTCGCCAATCAACTTCTCCCAACTGAAAAGTTATCTCCGGTGAATGGAGACGGCCGTACAGAAGTCGAAATCCAGGAGTGAGTCGATCAAGCTCTGCTGCAAGTATCCAGGTGTCATCAATGTTTGTAGTAGTAATGTACTGGCGGAGTCTGGTCTCTGAGATGCTCTCAACGCTCAACTCACAAGTGGTGGATCTCGGTGTGATCGGAGGCACCGTAGGTAGAACCAAAGAAGACGAGTCCCCAAGTGGGTCGGTGTCAGAAGTGGCTGAGTAGTGGTGTCCATCAGACGTATGTGGGCTATGAAGGTTGCAAGGCAACAGAAATGGAGGTGTAGGCGGCTGGAAGTCCTCATTGCTCGGGTCCACATACTTGCGAGGCTCGAAGTACGGCGTTATATCTTCAACACTAAATACCAGTTGGATACCCATACTTGCAGGGATATCAAGATCATAGGTGTTTGCTTCGATCTGTCTCATGATTATATAGGGATCCATTCGTCTAACGCTCAAGCTTTAGCAAGCCTCACATGGAGCCTCACAGCGCAGATTCTCATCATCGTATGCTCGCCTTCATGAAGTACCTTCTATTGCCAGTGAACATCCACATGTGACTTACAAAATTTATCATCATTATGGATTCTCCGTCGAACTGACTCATGACACACATGTAAACGATGAACAAACAACACAACAGTCTCATGCAAATGATTAAGAAACGACTTAACAAACTCATGCAATTGATGCAAATGATGCAAATGAAACATGACAGATACTACATGCTCTATATGAAAAAACCTAATAATGACCTGAAAATCTATCACAGGAGGTGGTCTATCAGGAGGCTCTCTCAGGGGGAGTGTAGAAAAACTCATCTCGTGTGTGCCGAGTGTTCTGGTGACTGTACGAGACATCTACACTCAAATACGAGCTCGTAACGAGCCAAATGTCTCTCAGGAAACGTAACACATCGGGGGGGATCACTAGGAGGCGTGTATGAAAAGTCATCGCGAATGAGATGACCATCTGAGTGAAAATCGTATACACAGACTAGAAGGCGTGACTATAGTGTGGGGAGTGTCCCCAAAAATAAAGGGCTCGTCTGGTGGGTCAGCAGATGGTGCATCCCAAAACTCGTCGAGAGTGCAATGTGTCAGCGTGTGGTGCCCTAAATATCGGATGCTCCACACAATATCCATCCTCTGGGGTGCGGTTAGGGGCGATAATGGAAGTGGCCTCAATAAATCGATAATCATACATGCGGGGCTCGCCTGAATCTCATCCTCACCAGGATGCGGTGGATCATCAAGAGGCTCAACTCGGGGTTCGTCATATAACTCATCACTAGGATCAAGGTCCTCCAGATGAGTACCATCGTAAGGGGTAGTGTCCTCGTGAATGGGTGACATAGCCACTACGAGATCAATAGCAGGCTCTGGGCTCTCGGTCGTGATGTGACTTAGGGTAATGAAAATGGGAGAGCGACATAGAACTATACTCAAGAATGAATCTGTGGGTGCGGTGTCAGGAAATGGGTATGTGGTTGAGGTGTTAATTAACCTGATGTTTGGCAGATGAAGAGGAGTGGGTGAGGGGCACAACACTACAGGCTCAATAGGCCGCTCAGACTCGCAGCTCGCTCTCAGTCAGGATCATAACAGACGGGTTAGAAATAAGAGATAGGTCACTCACTAGGCTACGCACCTCACTGGGGTGAGATCAATCCGCATCAGGTATCACTTTTGTCGTGGCTAACAAGACAGTGGTAGGCGTCGTGGTGACCTCAGTATGGGAAGGACTCGTACTTGCGAAGATCAAGGTGAGAATCTCATCGACCAGCTCTTGCGGATCTCAAAGACTGTTCATAATGAAGAGCGAGCTTGTATGTCTGCTCGAGGGACTTCGAGCTATGATAAACTACCTTAGTACGTATGTCAAATCGAAGTCCTGACCGAAATCGGGAAATGGTCATGGTTGGGTCCTCACGGATATCACTCCTCACCACTAACTCATCAAAACGGTCCATGTACTAAGCGACAGACATGGATCCTTCCTGAAGGGAAAAAAATTGGTCTGATCTAAAAGTCTATGTCTTGTGTCTGGTGATATGATATAAACGGTCTCGTTCGCGGGTCCTCTCAACACTAGACCAATATGTCTTTGTCTGATCTAAAAGTCTATGTTTCACAAACTTGACGCAATGCTCGCTGAATGCCTCAAAATGATCAAGATAATACTTCATATTCACGAGTCAATAACTGAAAGATTTGGGACTCGATGAGCCGTCAAAGGAAGTGGCAGCAGTACGAAACTGACTCTCAAGATCTCTCTCGGAATGACGATCCTCATAATAATTATCTCTAAGGTAATCGAGTCGAGTCGAAGGATCAACACGATCCGCTCGCATGCAAGGATAAGAACGACGACAATCATCATATTGATCGTCTCTAACATAGTAGGGTCATGTCGATGGGTCAACGTGATCTATGAAAGTGGTGTGCGGTGTTACGCACATGCGCGTAACTTAGTTTATCTTGTTTTATTTTATGATTAATGATGTGAGCCCCGCTCCCTCCCTATATAAGGAGGTGGTATGAGAGTGTTAGGGCATCTTTTGTTATTATGGTTTTGGGTCTCCTTTTAGAGAAGGGCTTCTTGGAGGAACCAGCCTCCAGAAGTAGAGCACGAGTATACCTCGTGGTTGTATTCGGTATTTTCATCTAGTGCAAGTATTTTCTCCTACGGGTATCATGGTCCGACCTTGCCACTCCCGTCGACATTGCGCCGTCTGGTTTCGTCCCGCTCCATCACTCGCGATTGTGCCCTAGTATTGGTCCTGATCGCGTCTGGATCCCGTGTTTAGATCTCGTCGTCCAAATTCCGCGTCCAACTCCCTGTCGTCCACATCCCGCGTCCCAATTTCGTCGGGTTTCGTCCAGATCTCGTCGTCCACAAGACCGTCGACAATCCCCTTCCTTTCCATTGTCCGCCAGGCTTAGCGTCGCTCATCCCAGTGCTGGACAAATCCCGGTTGGACGACGACTGCTCCGCCGGTCCGGGCCCAGCTCCTCCTTTCTTCCGCCAGTCCAACTCCATTCCGTCGCCGCCAGCTCTTCTGCAGCGATCGTTCGCTACTAGCGTGCCTTTCCCGTCTCGGGCACTCTCCTGCCAACCTCCAACTTGGTGTAATCATCCTCATATGCCAAAGAGCCGGATGGAATCCCGCGTGGAAGCCCTTGAACATGCACTCTCCGCCCTTAACTATCGTTTTAAGACTCAGACCGAGCAGCTCACGATGATTATCGCCATGCTTCACAACTTACAGATCGGCCAGCACTTCGGTCATCCTACTGTTTCCGCCTTGAGATCCCCCAGCACAGTGGCCCCCGCAGATCCCGCCTTGACGGGCTTACCTCCACAGCTCCTACGTCTCGACATTCCTCCCTGCAAACATCCCAGTCCGCATACCTTGCAGACTTCTCCAGTCCGCATATCCCGCAGACTGCTCCAGTCCGCATATCCCAAGTCCACAGCCACGCCAGCAAGGCAGCTGTCGGACTCAGCGGACTCCAGCTCCAGTCCGCACACAGTTGCGAGCACAACCTCCAGTCCGCTTATCCCCAAACTCGCAACCAAGGCACATGCACTTCTGCCGAGCTTGGCGGACTGAGAAGCAGTCCGCGCTCCACTGCACGATCTCCCCGGACTGAGCCAAACATGGACTTGGTTCAGAACCAACCAAGTCCACACCACTAGCCACAAGGGCCAGTCCGCACTTACTGGCGGACATTGGATTCAGTCCGCCTGTCCCGGCGAACTCCAGTATCAGTCTGCACTGACTGGCGGTCTCCGCGGCTACCACTTACCGTTGCACCAGAGCAAGACCAAGGCAACTGCCAAACCGGTCTGCCGAGCTCCAGTTCTTCAGTCCGCTTCTTGCCGGACTCCACGGGTAGAGTTTCTATCCGCCCGGTTACTTCCTGGGATCCAACTGCCTGCTGAGCACAAGCCTACCTAGCTAACCGCCGCTGCTGTCCGCGTAGTCCGCGCGAACAGACCGCCCAGGCCGCTACAGAACAAACCATCTGCAACATCCCTGCCGACCTAACAGTCCGCCAACCCTGTCCGCGTAGTCCGCGCAGATAGGTTCAAGTGCTCCATTCACCCACTTTCACTTCACAAATTTCAACACTCCCCCTTGAAGTGAGAAGTGATGAATATCTTCAGCAGCTCCCGTAACCTTGCACCTGATCCCTCCGATAGCATCTACGAAGAAATGTCTCAGACATAGTCCTCGCCCCGCATATCATGGACCATGAGGGAGCCCTCCAGCATCTCCCAAAAGGAGTCATACTTCCCTCTGCCTTCTTCTTCAGCTTCAACCTCCACTCATGCATCACAGGAGTATCACCAACAACCTTGGGCACAAAATCCCAAGCTTCGTTACCTCTGAGAGAAGTCACCTCTTCAGCCTTGGTGTCAATCACCTCCTTGATTCTAGTGGGGTCATCACAGCCAGAAGGTACTCGCTCGACCTGAGGGCTTGCAAGGAAACATGGGACCAAGCCCGCCGTGTTCCCTTCACTATATCGAGCTGGTGGCTTACTGATCCTCTTCGATCTCCGAAAAACCTGATCATGGCTAACCACCTCCGCTGCTCCTGAACCAGCTCCGTTCCCGGGCAAACCCGGAATAATGCTCCCCTTGCTTCCTGAACAAGACGCCTCCTCACTGGAACCAGGGGCACCTGGAGCAACGCTCCCCCTGCTACCTGAACCAGAAGTCTCCGCTCTCGAACAAGAACTACCTGGACCATCGCTTCCCCTGCTTCCTGAACCGGAATCCTCCGCCTTCGAGCCAGAAGTACCTGGAGCATCGCTCCCCCTGCTTCCTGACCCTGACGCCTTTGCCCCGGAGCTAGAATAACCTGGAGCTCCTGGTGACTCAGGCAGCTCCACCTGAACCTTAACACCAGCCTCCTTCAGCCCACCATCTGACCTGCTCATCTCTAGCTCTACATAAGAGCTATCCTAATACGGCGTCAACTCATCGAAGACAACGTCTCTTGACACGATGAACCTCTTCGTCGCAGGATCCATACACCTTCATCTTCTCCTCTGCTCATCATACCCAACAAAGACTAGCTTCGTCTTGAGAGCAACCGGAGTGTGTACGTAGCAGGTAGACCACTACTACTCCAGCTCCATGATTGAGCGTCTTTGCGGAGTCCGCCAAACCAGCTTCATTGATTTGTACGTTGATATGTTTATTGAGTTGGTCACCCATGTCCCAGGACTTCCCCCTGATCATTACTTGGCATACTTCATGCATGGCCTGCAACCCTATATCCGAGCCCACCTCCGCACCTTTCAGCCAGTCACTGTTAACCAAGCCATGGACCTCTCCCCACTGGTGGAGGCCGAATTTATCACGCTGTCCGAGGACCCTCTTCCTCACTGCTTCCCTCCAAACCTCCCTACCAGCCATACTTTCCTCCCCCGACGAAACACCTGTCACTGTCACCTCCTCTACCTCTCCCACCCAATATGGGCCCACATAACAACCGTCATATCCCCACTAACCGCTTATCCAACCAAGAGTACAATGACCCACGGAGCAAGGGCCTGTGTTACCGTTGTAGACAACCCTACTCAACTACTCATGATTGTCCTACGAAGGAGCTTCGGTGCCTCATCGGGTAGGACGTGCACGAGCTCACCGCTGCTGACTTGGACGCGCTTACGATCATCGATGTACCTCCGGACGGCGCTTCGGGTGCCTCTACGTCTGGCCCCCCGCGGGCATATCACTATTAGTTGGAGGACGACGCTCTTACCTTGAGGACAAGGTCGTTTTTCTGGCGGGGTGTATTGTTACGCACGTGCTCGTAACTTATTTTATCTTGTTTTATTTTATGATTAATGATGTGAGCCCCCCCCCCTCCCTATATAAGGAGGTGGTATTGGAGTGTTGGGGCATCTTTTGTTATTAGGGTTTTGGGTTTCCTTTTGGAGAAGGGCTTCTTGGAGGAATCAACCTCCAAATGTAGCGCACAAGTATATCTCGTGATTGTATTCGGTATTATGCTGCGATCGTGAATAATCATCGTAGTGTCATGAGGGTCTCTCTGAAGGAGATCTATGAGGGTAGGTGCAAGTGGACTTAAGACCTCCAAAGTGAGGAGAGGAATAATTGTGACGCCTAGACATAATGAAAAAAAACTATAAACTCCACGACTGCGTAACAAAAAAACGCTTAACCTGCCTCTGATACCAATTGACGCAGGATGAATTTATAGGCGGCGGGTAAACTGTGACCTAACCCTACATGCTATGCAAAGCCCGACGGATAAAATCACAATTGAATAATAAATAATATCATCTCACGCAGAATATTCAATGCAAAACATAAATAATTTATTAGGGCAAACAAGCTTAGGCTTTACCTCGCGCGGAGGGCCAAAGCTAGAGCGCGCAACGAATAAATCCTGCAAATCACAATAATTATCTAATAAAAAACTACCATGCAAGAGATCCACAACAAGCATAAGATCCAATCCAATATGAATATGCTGAAAATAATAATCCATTACAACGAAATCTCACCAAATAGTGGGCTGACCAAAGCACTGAAGAATCTGAAGCCGGATATGCATGTATGACGATCTGAGGTGGAACCGTTGGCATGGAAACAATGTAGGTGGCTGTCCTCGGCGGCGGATGGTGGAATCGGGTCAGAAATGGATAGATCCGACCACGTGAGGGTAGATCCGGGTGGGGAAGGGTTAGATCCGACAGTATGAGATCGGATCCGGGCTGAAAACTCTAGATCGGGGCTGATACGGGAGAGGAGGGCTTTGGGTGGTGGTTCCATGTAAAAGGGGGGTTGGCGGCTAGGGTGACTATGCAGTCTATGCTGGTTAGGAGAGGCGGTGGTTGTAAAAGGGGAAAAAGTGGGCTAGTGGTGCTGCCAAGAGGAGGAGGGAGATTTGAGGGCGGCGTATGAGATGAGGAGGTATGGAGGCTTGCTGGACGGGGATTAGGGGGGCTGGCAGAGGAGGGAATCTGAAGCAGCAAGCCACCTGCTTTGGGGTGGGAAAAAAACTATACTCTGGGAATTGTTAATTTGTGCATAGAATGAAAAGAGGATTTTTGGGCAGCAGTTTGGCGTCTGAGTTTTGGAGTCTTGGACGGCTGTGGGAGAGGGTTTGGGAGGGGGAAAAGAGGCTTAGGGTTAGGACAAACCTTTGAGAGGGAGATACAAGCCTAGGAGTTGTCACCTAGGATTCCACGGAGTCGGCACCGTGGCGGGATCACGGGAATCCGGGAATACTTTTCACCAAATTATGCAATGACCTAAACCATCCCACTACAAGCTTATTTATAATGAAATAAAAGCTTGGGCATCCCACCTTCAACGCCTATGATTGGCCGGCGTTGGGGCCACCCAAATACATCAAAATACAATGCAAACTAATGATGTAATATATCAAATCGATTCGCAATGTGAATCCGTACACATCTGCGGAGTTCGATCGTGGATCCGGGCACGCCATATATGGAAATTCGGCAATTGGCGGCGAACAGACCCAAAACTCGTCATCCACTGCAAGTCTCTGTCTATGCTCCGCATCACTTTTATGCGATAATCAAGTTGTTATCCACATCTCCGAGAATTTTGTATTTCATGAGCGTATGAAACACATCAAAGTCTATTGCCAATTTGTCCGAGAAAAGGTTCAAACTCCGAAATTGATTTTACGACATGTACCTGTTGTAGAACAAGTGTTAAGACATTATGACAGACCTCACATCGTCCACTATATTGTCAATTCCTTTCCACGCTTGGTGCCTACGACTTGTACCCTCCAGCTTGTGGGGGAGTGTTGAAGAATGAAGAATTAAGCTCATAGAATACCCATTTTCCTTATTCATTGTATTTAACCCATGCTAAGGCCCATATAGTCTTCTTTGTTTATTAGTGTCATATTGTGTATTGAGAGTTTGTTTGTTGCTTGTCTCCCTATATATAAGGTGTAGTTGTACATAAAAATAATGAAAAAATATCAAAATTATATTTAATTTCTTCTCCTTTGTCAATTGATAACATCAGTCTATCATAAAATATTTTTCAACTGCATCATTTACTTCTCTATGTTAATTAAAAATCATCTTGTACAATTAAGTTGATACAACAACAACAATACTCAAGCCTTTATCCCACTATAGTGGGGTCTTCTATATGGATCTTGTACAATTAAGTTGATAGCTTCACAAAATTGTTCTTGAAGTGCGCAATTTTTCATAGTATGGTTATAGCTGAGAATTGGTACATAAGCAAAAAATGGGAGTTGTGGAGATGAGAATGCTTAGGTGGATGTGTGGATAGGCAAGACTGGATAAAATTAGGAATGAATGTGTGTGGGATAAGACAAGAGTAGCACCAATTGTAGAGAAAATGCGAGAAGCTCAACTAAGATGGTTTGGACACGTACAATGGAGACCATTAGAGGCACCTGTTAGGCGATGTGAGAGTCTAGTCACTAGGCATGTTAAACAAGGGAGGGGTAGACCAATAAAGACTTGGAATGGAACTATAAGGAAAGACGTGATGTACTTAGGCATTAGTGAGACTATGACTAAAGATAGGGCACAGTGGGGACAAAGGATCCATGTAGTCGACCCCACTATAGTGGTATAAAAGCTTGAGTGTTGTTGTTGTATGGTTGTAGCTAAGAGTGTTATTTTGTTACTCGGAGCAAACCTTTCTGGCTACGTGGAGGTTTAGCCTATTTGCAAGCACTTTGATTATTTCATCTATTAGTTCATGTTTTTATCACGAAATATGCTTTTTGCTACATTTTTTACAACTAAGAGAGATCATTTTTTTTCCCTAATCAAGTATATAGCTTCATGAAAATAGTTTGTTATCTAGATTTTTCATCACAATTATAAATAAGCTATTTAATGTGCACAAAGTCAGCATATTTGTTTGTGTAATCTTATTCAGCCTAAATGTATCAAAAGGAAACGATTAATTACTCTGTAATTTGCGTTTTGAAGTTTGCTATGTGCTATTTGCAGAAATTCTTTTTCGGAGGAAGATGTATATTTGGCCCAGATGTGGCTTCATTATTTCTATCTGTGCTTCTGATAGCTGGTCCAGCAATAACATTTTGTTATCAAATACATGCAAAAATTCAACATCGTAAGTATCATGAAGAGGAGTCGGTTTATGATAACCAGCTACTTGGGTTTCCAGTTTTAGTTGCAACCATCATCGCATTGCTCGCAGTAAGTGATTGTTACCATTAGTATATGCACGTGTGTGTGTGTATATATGTATGCATGTGTGTGTATTTAATAACTGTGACCTCCCCTAGGACTTTCAATAATTACAGGGACATCCCAACTGCTTTTTAACAAACCTCTCCTCTAAGCTTGCAGCGTTACAAGACACCCAAACAAATGAGGGGATGTTTATTGTCTAAATATCAACAATGTAAACTCGGTGGAGAGGGTTTTGTATTTTTTTTAAATAGGGGAGAGAACCTTATTATTTACAAAAAATCTCAGGGGAGGTCTCAGTATAATTATAGAGGATCATAGTATGTTTGTTCTTTTACTAAATGAAATTGGTTGAAATTTCACAATAATATATAACAGGATGTATATGGGTGATGTAGGATTTGACTTTCCTCCTCCTTACGTCAAGTAGAGATCCAGGTATAATTCCAAGGAATTCTCAAGCATTTGATTCATCGGATGGGTCGGAGTTCAACACCCCCTCCTTCCAATTGATGGCTGGAATAACTCCACACTTGAGATTGCCCAAAACAAAAGAGGTTATCGTTAATGGTTTTGCCATCAAACTAAAATACTGTGACACATGCTTGCTGTATCGCCCCCCTCGTGCTTCTCATTGTTCAGTCTGCAACAACTGCGTTCAGAAGTTCGATCACCATTGCCCGTGGGTCGGTCAATGCATTGGACTGGTAAGTCTATTGATACATATGAAATCATCAAATAATGTTAAAATATTTTAAAAATTCGAAGTCCTCAATTCTATTTTTCTCCATTCAATCTAATGACCTGAATTAATTGATTGCAGCGGAATTATCGATTTTTCCTCTTATTTATATCTACTTCGGCCTTCCTGTGCATATTCATCTTCGCTCTTTCCTTTGTGAATATATTTCATGAGAGGAAAAACTATCAGTACTTCGTGAAGCTCATTTTGGGAGAGATTATTTCAGTGATTCTAATGCTATATACTTTTCTATCAGTCTGGTTTGTGGGTGGGCTCACTGTCTTCCATCTGTACCTAATCTACACAAATCAGGTAGGTTCTTAGCAATGCTTTACAAATATACATTGAAAGAAATCCATCTTACATAATAAAGTAAGAAAATGATTAAAATGGTCCCTAGGCTATTTACTATGTATTTATTTTAACCCAACTTCTCCCCAAAATGTCGCCCTGTGACCTTGAGTTCACGGGTTCGAGTCCTGGAAGCAGCCTATTGCAAAAATGCAGGGTAAGGTTTGCCTACATTTCAGCCTTGTGATGGGACCCTTCCCCGGACCTTCGCTGCGCAGGAATGCTTTGTGCACCGGGCTGCCCCCCTTTTTTTCTCCCCAAAATGTTACCATTTAGATCCATCGGTTAGACAGTGAATTACTTCTAATGAGTCAATTCTTACCTTTGATGAATTACTTTCATTGGGTTACATGAACCGTTTGTCTTGGTCTTGAGTTGACTGACAGAAGGACAATAATGGTCCCATTTTTGTGAGTTTAGCGATCACAATTTACCAAGAGAAATGCCATAATCTGTACACCATAAATAGTCCGGAGAATATTCTAGTATTTTTTTCTAAACAAAGCACTTTGGCTTTGTTCGGGAGAGCAGTACCGATAGCTCGGGTATAAAATAAAGCTACATTGAGAAATGGAGCTTGCGCCATTCAGTGGAAAATAAGCTCAAAATGGGTTTTTTTTCCCACCACACCAGAGAACACTTCCATTTCTCCAATGAGGTGAATCAAAAGCTCCGCCGGAGCAAAAACAGAGTACCAAACACTTTTATATATCATTCTACTTTTCCTGAATTATTTATGTAAATAGACAGCTATTAATCTTAATAGTTATTTTCCTGTTTGCAGACGACTTATGAGAATTTCCGGTACCATTTCAATAAGACCAACAATCCTTTTAACATTGGTGTATTACGAAACATCAAGGAAGTGTTTTTCTCAAGAATTGCACGTTCCATGATCAATTTTAGAGCATGGACGCTTGATGAAGCAGTAGTAAATGAAATATACACTTCATGTGTTGGGATCGATGTTATTTGCAAAAACGAGAAGTTCAATACCGAAAAGGATGGCAGGATGCCCTTTCCTACCCTATTACACAACTTTGGTTACAACTACATCAATGAAAACAAAATAGCCATTAATAAACTTGAGGGAAACTCTCCAGATCCTTCTGCTTTAGCTAATATTCAAGAGAAAAACTTGCAAGGACTCGGAGAAAAGAAACAGAACTGTGAAGGAGAAGACAAAAGCATTGCGGGTCGCATGGTTGGTATGATCGAAGATGGAACTGCTATAGATGGTGTACCTAATGAAGGAAATAGCTCAAGTGAAACAATTGTTCCTGCTAATCAACATGCAAATATTCAAGAAATATGAGGTAACTAGCTTTACATTTTTTGTTAGTCTCTCTTTGGCGTGATGTTTTTGCTCCGGTGAGTTTGGATAAAAACATCACCATGAATGTATATTTGGCATGACAGCCGTTATGACCACCATCAAGAAAAGAAAACTAGTTTTGAACATAAAAGTGCATAGAGTTTCTTAGGTGAGATCGGGAGTTCACGAACGACATTTCATAACCACCGCGTTCACTACCACCACCACCGCGCCAAACTAAGCCTTAGTAGTTATTGTTGGATATTGCATTGATTGCATATAATCTTTGTATTGATTACGTTATTTGTTTCCTAAATAGATCGATTCCTATTTAGGAAATATGAGAGCACACGGATCAGTGACGTGTCATATCGTTGTATTTGTATAAATACCCCCATGTGGATGAATAAACTCAATTAACTTTCCTCCTCCAACATGGTATCAGAGCCTTAGGGCTAAAATACCTCTCCCGTACGTTTTTTCTTCCTTTCTCCCGCACGAACAACCCGCCGACCTCCGCCCGCAACTCCGCCGACCTCCGCGAGCAACTCTCGGGCCACCCCTAGCCCCACCTAGCCTCGACCGATCCCCCCTCCCACTCCTCCGCCGCACCCCACAACCGCCTCCAGACGTTGTACGCACACCGCGCCTCCCGCGCCAGCGCCTGTCGGGCTTTGGCCGTCTTCCAGCGGCCCCTCGGCCACCGCCAGTACGTCCGGCCCCTGTCCTGCGTCGTCTCCTTGATACCGCACATGCGGTGATCCTCCTAATGTCCTTTCCGGTGCCTACACCATTTTTTTTGGTTCCTTCCTCTTTCTATGAGGCCGACCTAGTTTCTATCTAGGCTGCTCTTTGCTCTCCCGGGGGATCTTGCTTTGTATGCTTGCTCACCATGGCCGGGACCAATGGCTCCCCTACCGAATCTTCCACCACCAGTACACCCCCAACTACCGTGACGTCCAGCGGCTTCCCTCGCCCGGGACATGACCACAATACGCCTCAAATCACGACGATTCGTCTGGATGGTACCAACTATCTCCCGTGTTCTCGGGCTATTACTCTTGCTTTGAAGAGCAGGCGGCTGTTTGGATATGTCATGGGCACTACACCCATACCTCGTTCAGATTCCCCAGATTGGGTGCAATGGGAATCGGAGAACTCCCTCGTCATGTCCTGGCTGACTAACTCCATGGTCGACTCCATCGCTCGCAACTATCTCTTTCTGGATACGGCTGCGGACATTTGGCGAAGGGCGGAAACTACCTACTCCTGTCGCGGCAACGCGGCCCAGATCTTTCAGCTACGACGCAAGATCTTCCTTCTTCGCCAAGGAGATCGCCCTCCGTCTGCCTACTACCTCGAGTTCACCCAGCTATATCAGGAGTACGATCACTTTGACTTCATTACTTTGGCATCGCCTGAGGATGAGCTCCTGGTTCGCGCACGGGAAGATCGCAACCGAGTTTTCGAGTTCCTTCATGGGCTACATAGGGACTTTGACCAAATCAGTGTGCAGATACTTGGCCGCTCACCCTTACCCTCTCTTCCCGAGGTTTTCAGTCTCGTTCAGCAGGAATTTGATCGGAGGCAAACTTGGACTCCTGAGCCTCCTCCAGATGGTTCGGCCTTGACGGCCCCGGTTGGGCTACGCGCGGCTCGTGATTCTCGGCCGAAGTCCACTGACAAGGATCACCTCCTCTGTGACTATTGCGGGAAGAACCGTCATACACGGGAGACTTGCTTTTGGCTTCATGGGTTCCCTACACCCCGTGGCGGCTCTTCCTCTCGTGGCGGTCGCGGTCCTGGTCGCACTTCGGGTCGCTCTACCCAGCCTCGCTCCGCGCACCTGTCTGATGTTTTCGACGAGCCACAGCTTCCGACAACTCCCACATTGACTCTGATGCCTGATGAGGTCCTTGCTTTCCGACGCCTGATGCAGGGCCCATCACCAGAGCCACATGCCTCTTCGTCCTCATATGCCCATCAGGGGCCTTCCGGTGCTCATGCTGCCTCCACCCGTCCCTCTACTCACTGGATCATTGATTCTGGAGCAACAGACCATATGACCGGCTCCTCCTCAGGTTTTGTGTCCTACCTTCCGTTGTCTGGTCGGGACAAAGTGAGCATCGCAGATGGTTCCCTCTCTCCCATTGCCGGAAAAGGCTCCATCCCGTGCTCCTCCCTAACTCTTTCCTCGGTTCTTCATGTTCCGAATTTTACCCGCAATCTCCTCTCTATTAGTCATATAACCAATTCTATGCACTGCTCAGTAACTTTCTTTCCTTCTTCTTGCATTTTTCAGGACCTGAAGACGGGAACGGTGATTGGAACTGGTAGTCTGGTGGACGGGCTATATGTGTTCGATTCTTCCACCCCGGCCTCTCCTCCCCGAGCTCTCCATGTGGATCGGACAACTACTTTGTAGTCCTGGCACTGTCGGCTGGGACATCCGTCTATCCATTCTATGAAACGTTTATTTCCTAATTTCCCGTCTGGGTTAGTTGATAAATTTCGTTGTGATGCATGTGATCGTGGTAAAAATCATCGTACCTCTTTTAATCATATTTCTTCTCCAAGTCCTGCTCCTTTCCATTTGATACATAGTGATGTTTGGGGTCCTTGCCGGGTTGCATCTATTTCGGGTTGTTTTTGGTTTGTAACTTTTATCGACTGTTTTTCACGTACCACCTGGGTTTACCTTATGAAAGCCAAAAATGAGGTCTTTCCCTTGTTCCAGCGATTCTACAACATGGTCTCTACACAGTTTTCGACCCCCATCAAGATTCTTCGCACTGATAATGGCCGTGAATTCATTGATTCCACCTTCGAGCAGTTCCTCGCCAATCGGGGGATTATCCATCAGACATCCTGCGCCTACTCCCCGACTCAAAATGGTGTGGCTGAGCGTAAGAACCGCCACCTATTGGAAGTTGCTCGGTGTCTCCTCCTCCACATGCAACTCCCTAAATACTACTGGGGGGTTGCTGTACTCACCGCAGCGTACCTTATAAACCGTATGCCCTCCCGTGTTCTCGGTTTCAAAACTCCCCTCACCACACTTGGGGTTCCACCTACCACTTGGGGTTCCACCTACCACTCTCCCACCACGTGTTTTTGGGTGCGTTTGTTTCGTCCATATCCACCACCGCCCGAAACTTGATGCTCGTGCGCACAAGTGCGTCTTCATTGGCTACTCCCCTACTCAGAAGGGATATAAATGTTTTGACCCAGTCAACAAGAAGGTTTACGTTACCATGGACGTTACCTTCCGGGAATCTGAAAGCTACTATGGGTCCTCACTTCAGGGGGGGTCTCTTCTCACAACGGCAGTGAGTACCTTACCTTACTCTGACACCCCTCTACCTATTCCTCCGGTATATCATCCCTCTCAGTCTACACCTCCTACTCCTTGTGCCCCTCCTGTCCAGATCCCTGTTACTAAACCTCCGCAGGTGTACTCTCGTCGACCCAAGGGATCGAACACGCGGCCCAACATCTGGATATCAGACCACCCACCTGACCCGTCGTCGGGATCCATCATCCCTACGGAAGGTACCTCCACTCAACATCCATTATCTCAGTTTGTTTCTTACTCATCCCTAACAGCTTCCCATGGAGCATTTGTTTCCTCTTTGTCCTCTGTCTCCATCCCCACTTCATGGCAGGATGCCCTTTCCGACGACAGTTGGAAGTTAGCAATGCTCGAAGAAATGAGTGCCCTGGAAAAAAACGGCACATTGGACCTGGTACAACTGCCACCAGGAAAAAAGGCTGTTGGATGCAAATGGGTATTCACCGTCAAACAGAACCCCTCGGGCATTGTAGAAAGATACAAGGCACGACTCGTGGCAAGAGGCTATACTCAGACAGAGGGCATAGACTACCAGGAGACCTTTGCTCCTGTTGCAAAAATGAATTCGATCAGAATCCTCATATCTTGTGCTGCCTGCAAGGATTGGCAACTCTGCCAATTGGATGTGAAGAATGCTTATCTTCATGACAACCTGGAAGAAGAGATCTACATGGCTCTCCCTCCGGGACTCAGCCCTAGCGGATCAAAAGGGAAAGTGTGCAGATTACGAAGGCCACTCTATGGCCTGAAACAATCAGTCAGGGCCTGGTTTGGAAGATTCCACAAAGCCATGAACAGGTTTGGATACCGTCAGAGCAATGCCGACCACACCCTCTTTATCAGAATCAACAAGGGAAAGTTAACCGTCCTGATTGTCTACGTGGATGATATCATAATCACTGGGGATGACAAGGAGGAGATTCAAGCACTGAAGGAGAAATTGGCAAAAGAATTTGAAGTGAAAGATTTGGGAAATCTCAAATACTTTCTCGGCATTGAAGTTGCAAGATCAAAGCATGACATTTTCCTATCACAAAGGAAGTATGTGCTCGACCTCCTTGAAGCCACTGGGATGAGCGGGTGTCGGCCTGCCGACACCCCAATCGAAGCCAATCACAAGCTCGGCAGAGAAGATGGCGATGTGATCGATGACATTCCCAGTTACCAGAGGCTGGTAGGGAAATTAATCTACTTATCTCACACTCGACCAGATATCTCTTATGCTGTGGGAGTTCTCAGCCAGTTTATGCACTCTCCAAAGGCCCGTCATATTGATGCCGCGCATCGTGTCCTCCGATACCTCAAGTCCTCACCAGGGAAGGGCATCCTATTCTCACCAAATAAGGAGTTGATTATTGAAGTTTACACTGACGCGGACTGGGCTGGATCGTCCACCGATAGGCGCTCCACAAATGGATATTGTTCCATGATTGGTGGGAATTTGGTCAGCTGGAGAAGCAAGAAGCAACATGTTGTTGCTAGGTCCAGTGCTGAGGCCGAGTTTAGAGCAATCACACATGGCATCTGTGAAGGATTATGGGTCTCCACTATCCTGAAGGAACTTGGGCTTAAAGGAAGTGAGTCCATCAGATTGTATTGTGACAACAAAGCTGCAATCTCCATTGCCCACAATCCGGTACAACATGATCGTACGAAACACATTGAGATTGACAGACATTTCATCAAGGAAAATATCGACCAAGGAACCGTTGTTATCCCATTCATACCATCTGACCAACAGTTGGCCGATGTTCTCACAAAGGGTCTAAGTTCCAGTATGTTCGCAGATCTTATTGGCAAGTTCGGCATGGCTGACATCACACGCCCAACTTGAGAGGGGGTGTTGGATATTGCATTGATTGCATGATATTGCATTGATTGCATATAATCTTTGTATTGCATATAATCTTTGTATTGATTACGTTATTTGTTTCCTAAAATAGATCGATTCCTATTTAGGAAATATGAGAGCACACGGATCAGTGACGTGTCATATCGTTGTATTTGTATAAATACCCCCATGTGGATGAATAAACTCAATTAACTTTTCTCCTCCAACAGTTATATCATATTCTGGTGCACAAAACTTCAACATGTTGGTTAGTAAATAGTCATAAAAACTTATAAAACACATTATATTATATGTAGGCTACTTTACAGTAGTATAATGATATCCATCTCTTAATTATATAATGAACAAGTGTAGAGGATATCGAAATAGTGTATAAATTAGTGTGGAAGGTGAAAATATTTAATAAATATTAACTAGTCTGATATTATAGTTGTTGATATTGTCCATTATCATAAAGTTGATTACATTGGGCAAACAAATGAATTATTTTAATCAGAATGTGCTTCTTGTTGTATCAAAATGAGTATTGAAAGGAGGATATAAGTTATATTTCTAAATTGTTGAAAATGCATTTTTTGTATTATAAATAAGATAAAAAGGAGAAAAATAATTTGAATAATGAAGTTGCTCATTTAAGTTTGTATTAACTTCATCAAGCACTTATCTTAATTAAAATGATAATAATAATAATAATAATAATTCCATGTTGTGCATGCTTGTATGAATCTGTCTGTCATTAGTCAAAATCACTTGATCTTCTTAAAGTGATCTAAACCTACTCTCATTAACCCTCTGTTGTGGTATTCTTGCAAGTAGAAAATGCACTATAGCTTAGATTGAAAGCTAGAAATATTATGTGTAATAAGAGGATCTCTGTTATGGACCTAACCCTAGATCTTTGTAATGTAAATCTACGCTCAACCCG
Source organism: Platanthera guangdongensis (assembly GCA_039583875.1). NCBI lineage: Eukaryota > Viridiplantae > Streptophyta > Magnoliopsida > Asparagales > Orchidaceae > Platanthera > Platanthera guangdongensis. The sequence continues at coordinate 175,979,841 of CM077161.1, forward strand.
CCGAGAATGAGAGGGGAAAGGAAGAAAAAAAGCCATGCTCAATCCTAACCCTAAAATGGGGAAAAAGAGAAAACAAAAGGGAGAGAGAGGAACTTAGAGGGATAAAGAGAAAGTTGATGTAATTCATTACATACCCTTCTCATGAGCCAAGAATATATAATAGTACAAAATGACTCTGCAAAACTCGACTCATAATTACTCGACTCGATAACAATGACTTGACTCGATAACACTCAAGTCATACAACTCGAAATAACATAATTAAATATGCATAACATAATTGACGACGGATTGTGGGGACCCATAACAACCTCATGGTTAAATTTTATAAAATGTAGGCGATGAATGACATATATCGAAGATGAGATAATTAAAATTTAAAAATATGCATGGTGGAGTAGTGTGTTTTTGTTAGAAGCTAAGCATTCAATCAAAACCCAATTGGCTACGCGGAAGGGGGCAGGATTTATATAAATGCTCAAAATTCTATGAATTTCTCGATGTGGGAGTGAGATGCAGGGGTAGGTTGACAATGATGGATGTCCTAAAATGTGATCCTACGTGAAATGCGGTGCACCTACCGACAAACTTTAATGTGGATATGAATGCAATTGACATCCCGATTTAAATTGACAATAAGCAATTAATTAAAATAAAACTTTATCAGATACACAACTGTTCACATAAAATTTAATTTTGTCATTCTTGTTGTTCTCTCCTGAACTATGAAGCACCAATACTTCCTTGAGGGTCATGTACCCGTATCGGATACGTATCTGATACCGGTACGTACCTGATACTTGGCGGATACACATGTTACTCTAGTTTGTAGATACACTTGGACTTGGCAGATCATTCTATATATTGTACATATTGTGATACGAGTAGGCTTTTCTAAAGTGAACAAGAGACTTCTGCATGTCTTTTAGAAAAGAAAATTTTGTGACCCATAAATACAACTAGCGGTGTTTGATTAGATTTCAGTATCTTTTTTTCATTAAAACTGTAGAAATAGGCCCAAAACCTTGTATATCTATATTCCCAGTAATAGTTACAGGTATACACACACTTATATATGAGAAGAAGGAAGAGAGAAATCCTAATACATGATGTGGGACTAATACAAGAAGAGAGAAAAAAGAAGAAACAACATGGGCCCTTAAATGGGCTTTTCTAACACTCCCCCGCAAGCTGGAGCGTACAAGTCGTAGGCGCCAAGCTTGGATAAGAACTGATAGTATAGCGGCCTAGAGAGAGCTTTCGTCAGGATGTCCGCAACTTGGTCGGTAGCAGGAACATGCTCCAAATCTATCTTCTTTGACTGTACCTTTTCCCGGATAAAGTGACAGTCAACTTCGATATGCTTTGTTCGTTCGTGAAAAACCGGATTCTTGGCAATATGAATTGTTGCTTGACTGTCGCAAAATAAGGTTGCCGGAGATGAGAGACGAACACCTAAGTCTCCCAGAAGGCCTTAAAGCCAGGTTAGCTCAGAGACAACAGCAGCCATAGCCCGGTACTCAGCTTAGGCAGAGGAACGCGCAACCACATTCTGTTTCTTGCTACGCCAAGTTATGAGGTGTCCACCAAAGTAAGTGCAGAATCCAGTTGTGGAGCGTCTATCATCAATAGATCCTGCGTAGTCAGCGTCAGAATACGCGACAAGAGATAGAGATGTGGATGGCTTGTACACGAGTCCTTGTCCGGGGGCGATCTTGAGATATCGAAGGATGCGCTCGACAGCTTGAAGATGAGATGTCCGAGGAGCGTGCATGAAACGGCTCACAACTCCTACAGCAAATGAGATGTCTGGTCGAGTCATCGTAAGGTAGATCAGCTTCCCAACCAAGCGTCTGTAATATTCCGGATTTGTAAGTAGCTTGTCAGAGTCAGAGCTATGGGCCGAGAGCTTGTGATTTGCGTCCATAGGAGTCTCCGCAGGTTTGCACCCAGAATAACCTACATCACGAAGGAGGTCCATACAGTACTTCCTTTGAGATAACACAAGACCATCAGGGCATCGGGCGACCTCGAGCCCAAGAAAGTACCGAAGGTTGCCCAGATCTTTGGTTTGAAAGACAGAATTCAACTATGCCTTGATCTGTTGTATTCCTGCCGTGTCGTCGCCAGTAATCAGGATATCATCAACGTAGACCAGAAGAATCACAGTCCCAGTTGACCGATGTCGGGTGAAGAGAGAAAAATCAGCCGAGCTCCGAGTGAAGCCACTAGCACAGACCACCTTACTGAACTTTTCAAACCACGCACGCGGGGACTGTTTGAGACCATAAATGGATTTTCGAAGATGACAGACCAAAGACTCCCCCGTGATCTCAAACTCGGGAGGCTGCTGCATAAAAACTGTCTACTGTAGATCGCCGTTGAGGAAGGCATTCTTGATATCCAGCTGATAAAGGGGCCAGTGACGATGAACAGCCAAGGAGAGAAGAACGCGAACCGTGTTCAATTTTGCCACGGGAGAGAATGTTTCCTCGTAATCAAGGCCATGTTGCTGAGTAAACCCCCGTGCCACAAGACGGGCCTTCAGACGGTCGATAGTGTCATCCGCCGCATGTTTAATGACAAAGACTCATTTGCAGCTAACAGGGGTGTGGCCAGCAGGAAGAGGAACCAGATCCCAGGTCTGGTTAGCCCAGAGAGCCTCCATTTCATCGTGCATAGCAGCCCGCCATCCTGGGTGGTGAAGCGCCTCCTGCACATTGTTAGGAAGAGAAATAGAGGAAAGGGAGGTGGCAAATGCGTAGTGAGGCGGTGTTAGCCTATGTAGAGAGACGTAGTTGGCCAAGGGATGAGCTGTAGAGACGGGAGCGCGATCGACCGCAGCCGAACTATCGCTGGCAGCAGGGAGCTGGGGCACGGGAGCATCCTTGGATGGGCGACGAGAGTAGACACGGATTAGCGGTGGAGGAACCCGAGGAGGAACGGGGGGGAGGAGGAAGAAGACGGCACAGATGGCGTGACCGGGACAACGGGCCGGGGAAGAGATGGAGCAGAAGACGAGGGAGCAAAAGACGAGGTGGTGCTGGGTAAGTGGAAGGGCTGGTCTTCGCAGAAGGTGACATCCGCAGAAACGACCATTTTGCCGGTAGTAGGAGAGTAGCAGACGTACCCCTTTTTAGTGCGGGAGTAGCCAACAAACATATACTTGGCGGCCCGAGGAGCAAGTTTGTCGGAAGGAGGGCCAAGAAGGTGGACATAACAAACACACCCGAAGATCCGTGGTGGGAGAGAGGTGAGGGGGATGGAGGGATAGAGGAGTTGGATGGGCGAGGCAAAATCAAGGACAGAGGAGGGAAGGCGGTTGATGAGATGACAGGCGGTGGAAACAGCAAAGTTCCAATATTCGGTGGGAACGTGCATTTGGAACATAAGGGAGCGGACAACATCGAGAAGATGACGATTTTTGCGTTCGGCCACCCCGTTTTGCTGAGGGGTATACGCACAAGAAGTTTGATGGATGACACCAAAGTCAGTGCAGAGAGTGGAGAAGGCACGACCCGTATATTCCCGAGCATTATCAGTGCGAATGATTTTGAGAGGAGTGGCGAACTGCGTACGCATCTCAAGTAGAAAGGCGCGAAAGACAGAGGGAAGTTCAGTGCGATCATGTAGTAAATAGAGCCACGTGGTACGGGAGTAATCGTCAATGAACGTGACAAAATATCGAAAGTCAAAAATACTAGGGATCCTATAAGGACCCCAAATATCAGAATGAACTAACGACAAGGGAGTAGTACTCCTGGCACACGCTGGGGGGAAAGAGGAACGGTGTTGTTTGCCGTAGACACACGATTCACAGGAGAACTCCTGTAAAGATATATCAGGAAGAGCCCGCTTGAGAATCGGAAGGGGAGCATGTCCAAGACGGCAATGCCAATCAACAGTAGAGATGGTGGAGAGAAGAGTTGGTGGGATATCCAAGATGTACAACCCATTCACCAGCTGCCCCTGACCAATGGTACTCCGGGTGCGGCGATCCTGCATAAGAAAAGAAGAGGGTGAAAATGTAATACAACAGTCAAGGTCGTGTGTGAGACGACTAACTGATAATAAATTGAAAGGAGACCCCGGAACGTGAAGAACCGAGGAAAGAGAAAGGGTTGGCGTAAGCTGAAGATCAGCGGAGCCAAAGACGGGGAGGGTGTCACCGTTGGCCACAGTGATGCGAGCAGGATGAGGCATTTGGAGATATGCTGGGGGCTTCTGGGAGGAGATATGGTGAGTAGCGCCAGAATCAACGATCCAACAAGGATGATGAGAGAGACAGGTGATACCCTCCGTAGAGAAGGACACAACAGAGGTGACAACTGAAGCAGCAGGCGCCATGCGGTGACAGAGACGAGGCCGGGCGGCTAGCGGAGAGGAAGCCGACGACTAGCAGAAGGGAGGCCGGCGGCGAGCAGGAACAGACCGCGGCGGACTGGAGTCGGTCGAGGCGAGTAGGGCAGACCGCAGCGGGTAGAGAGCTCACGCATACAGAGAGAGGCCGCAGCGGGAAGAGAGAGGCCGCGCGGACAGAGACAGGCCGCAGCGGGTAGAGACAGGCCGCGTGGACAGAGGAAGCGCCGGAGGAAACTGCGACCAAGATGCAGGCGAGAAGGAGACAGCCCGCACGGTCAGGCAGATCTTAGCAGCGGACAGAGAAGGAGGCCGCGACGAGTAGGGAGGCCGCGGCGGACAGAAAAGAGGCCGCAGGCAAGACAGGCCGCGAACAAGCAAAGAGCGCAGGAGCGGACTGACGAAAGGCCGCGACTAGGAGAGAAGCCGCAGCGGACGGGTAAGAAGGTGGTCCCACGGAGAGAGAAAAGGCTATAAAAGAGAGCGTCCGCAGCAAGAGAGAAGAAGAGCGCACAACGGACAAGAGGAGAGTCCGCAGCGGACAGGAGCAGTCCGCAAGAGATTGCGGATAGGGAGTCCGCGAGGGAGCGCGCAACGGACAAGAGGAGAGTCCGCAGCGGACAGGAGCAGTCCGCAAGAGATTGCGGATAGGGAGTCCGCGAGCAAAGAGACTCGAGCGGACACAAGAGAGCGTTCAGCGGACAGGAAGGAACGCCCGCAGCGGATAGAAGAGGTGGGCCCCACGAGTCAGAGCAGAAGATGGCTATAAGAAGCCTGAGGAGGGTGGAACCACGGAGAGAGAGAGAAGAGAGGCGGATGCAGAGGGGCAGTCCGCAGGAGACCGGAGCGGACAGAAAGGCAGTCCGCAGGAGAGCCGAGCGGACAGAAAAAAGGGAGTCCGCAGGGAAGGCGGACAAAAAAGGCAGTCCGCAGAGAAGCGGACAGAAAGGCAGTCCGCAGGAGACCGGAGCGGACAGAGTGACAGTCCGCAGGAGAGCGGACCGGACAGAAAAGGCAGTCCGCAGCTAGAGGGAACCTGGCTCTGATACCATGTAGAAATAGGCCCAAAAGCTTGTATATCTATATTCTCAGTAATAGTTACAGGTATACACACACTTATATATGAGAAGAAGGAAGAGAGAAATCCTAATACATGATGTGGGACTAATACAAGAAGAGAGAAAAAAGAAGAAACAACATGGGCCCTTAAATGAGCTTTTCTAACAAAAACTATAAAAAAAATTATTTAAATTTTATTGTTTTGTTTTTACTATATACATGTGCATATATACAGACCTAAGAAGCACATATACGCCAAATTGAGGCATGTACCGGTACCGGTGCGTTTCTTGTACAGGTACGCATACCGGATGGGCGGATACTTATTAACTCTTATTTGTCTTGTGTGTTCTCATTCTATTGCGTTGTTCCGATCATTCTTCTCGCCGTCTCCCGATCGTAAGTCAGCTGCCCTCATCGATCATTCTCATCATTTATTGTATTCGTCGATCGTGTTGCGTTCGTTGATCTATCATTCTCGTTGATTTCTTGCAGTCTGCTGCTTTTATCGATCTCGTAATGTGTTCGACGATCAATTGTTCTTGTCATCTCTTGAACATTCTCGCCGTCTCCCAATCGTTCTTGACGTCAGCTGTTGCGCTTCTCCCTCTTCCTTCTTCTTCCTCTTCCTTCTTCTTCCTCTTTCCTCTTCTTCTTCTTTTTCCACTACTTCCTCTTCCTTCTTCTTCCTCTTCCTTCTTCTTCCTCTTCCCTCTTCTTCTTCTTCTTTTTCCACTTCTTCCTCTTCCCTCTTCTTCTTTTGTTGATTTCCGAAACAAAAAAAAAGATTGTTTCATGTTATTTACTGCTTTGCAAATTCATTATTTGTTGATTTCAAAAATATAACGGATTATTTTCTTTTAATTGTTGATTTGTTGATTTCAGAAACATATATATTTATTATATTTAATACAACATATCTCACCGTATCCGTATCCGTAACTTTAAAATTTTGGCGTACCACCATACCGGATACATACCGTATCCAGTACTCGTACCCGTACCGGTGCTTCCTAGCTCTTGAAATATTATTATGAGATGGGATGATTGCTAACCTAGCTTTTTGTCTTGGATTTGTTTTTTTGCAGCATGCCTTTCTCAAAAAATCATTCTGGCCTGCCAAAACTCATGTTCATCTCTGAACTATGTATCTGCAACTTCATAGCATTGTTCAATTGCCTGACAGTTTATTTCTCAGGTCTGTGATTTGTTGAAGTTAATAGTCACATTTGGCGTGCAGTTACAGTCGAGCCGATTTATTTTGATTATTTAGGATCATTAAATATGAAATTATGATTTTTTTATGATCGTCTATATGTCTATTTTAACTTTTTTATGTGTATATATGTGAACACTGTTTCATTACTGAATGAGGTTGTTTCACTTTTCAGTTTGAGCTCTGTGTAGGACTTTCTCTGGGGAGAAATACATAGATGGTATTCAACTTTATTATATGATTTGTGCATACAAAAAAGGAAATAGCATGTGCCATGCAGAGAATATACTAAGATGGACAGTATATTGTATCCAACAAGCCTCTCAAACTCATTGGGATCAAAAAAGAAATGATCTGAGCCTTGGTAAACTTGCCCGACACTTGTCTTACGAGCGAATAAATGGCAAATTGCGGTCAACCTCGATGTGTTTTGAACACTTTGGAGAAACTGCTTTGATGTCAATTTCGTAAAATGGAATACAAGAAGTATACGGTTAAAGCCATTGAAGCTTAATGATAATATCCGCTGGCGCTCTAATTATGCCAGGTGTTGGTTTGAAGCGCAATAGCTTGCATTTGATGCGAAGAGATGATAGAAGATTCTAAGAAATAATATTTTCGCATGGAATTAGAAGAATGAGATAAATGATAGTGTTGGGGTGAGATCAAGGAAGAACATAACTTAGTTGGGGATTGAAATGAAAGCAAGTTGGGATGATTCATGCATGCTTTAGTTGGTGGTGGCAATTGGAGATGAAGATATAAAACATGCTCCTGAATAGAGCTCCCTCCCCGTGGTTAGAATCAAGTACAAAATGATGTTTTAGGGGGATTAGTGCTTCCAAATGAAGTCAAAAATATGACTTCATTCTCTCAAACAACTACTTTTTTGAATAATTTTGATATCTTAGGCTTCGTTTGGGAGGATTTATTTTCACCGGTCAAGCATTATGCAAATGAACCTTAACCCTTTTTTAATTAAAGTCCGGTACATGCTTTTTAGGAAAATCATTGCGATTGGAAATTACGTATTCCCAAGTCCATGCTCTCTCGAAACCTTAATCTTACAAAATAAGTACTTTTTAAATAGATGTAGGGACTTGTATCACTTCATTTGTAAAGTTTAGGACGACAAATAATTAATGCATTGATTTCTAATAGGAAGTGGTGACTCAAAGCTCCTCCCTTTTGAAAACAGTATTTTAATATATATACATATAATTTTAGCTTATGTTAGTTCAAAATCATAATAATTGCAAAATAATTGGAGATGTGATGAATTTGATGATGTCACCATCAAATATAAATATTCACATATACTAGGAAGGAAAAAAACCAAAATACCCTAAAAAACTAATGGAGTTTAATATTGGGATCAAAGTTGCATTTTTTAAAAATACTGAAAGTACTGAAAATAAACACTTGCAAAAAAATTTAAAGAAAAAGCACCCACAATGGTAGAAGGGGGCATCAAGTTCATGATGAAGAGAATTCCATAATTACAAAATTGCAAAGAAGAGATTTTGAAATCTTCTATTCCCTGGCAATTAATTAACCTAGGAATATAAGAACAAAACCAAATGAACCACAATCCTATACAAAATCCAGAATCTCAAAACACCAACCAGATGTTGCAAAATAAAATAAAAAACCTGAAGCTGCAGAAATGAAGGAAAAATCTGACCACCAGGAGACAGGGTGATGCTGGTATACTATATATATTTTTTCATAAAACCCCCCCATTAAAAAAAAATTAATTTGATGAATCAATCTCCTTCCCATGATCTTCCACATTCATTGCCCTTCTCAATCTTCTCAACCATATATCATAATCCATGCCATATGGTGTTCCGCACAAGCTGTCCACATAATCTGCAAAGGCTTTCAGCACCGCCGAGATCTCCCCGAGCTTCTGCTGTATCACGCGCCTCGACCACGACATTTCCCTCCACTCGAGCGTGCCTTCAACCGAATCCAGCTCGGGCAAAACACCGCCGCAAGAGAAGTACAGCAGATAGACGAGACTCTCGGCATCGGACGCCGCGCAGAGCTTGCCTTGCTGGAGCGCATACGTAGACGAGAAGTATAGATTCATGGACGGGCGGTCTTTCTCTTCCAAAACCGCGCGGCCCCAACCAATAAGAACGAAGAAGGGGCGGGACCGTTGGCTCCCACCCGAGCTCGCACAAATAATGCTCTCCGGGCAAATATCGCCGTGCCTGATCCCGACCGAAGATGCGGCGGATATAGCTGATAGGCAGTCGTGGCAACATCGCAGAGCTTCCTCGGGGCCAAATAATCCATTTCTTACCATGTAGGAAACGGTTTCGCCGTACGGAGAGGTCGCTAAAATAGGGGTCCCGCACCACGGATGACCGCAATTTTCGCCGGTGCTCGGTTTGTCGCATTGACCGGGGTGAACGATTCTCCCGGAAGCAAACACTCGGGGAAGGTGCTTGTTTGACAAACCTCTCTGACTCATCAAATTCAGTATCTTTGTCTGCCTTTGAACCTGGTACCATAGGTTAATATCCATATGAGTTGGGCATGAACCCACATACAATATCAGTGACTTTGTAGGCTCATCCATGGGAGCTGCACTATATATGGCAACTTCAGTATCCAGCAATCTTCCATTAATCTGAAAAGCCTTTTGCCAATTAGAGTCCTCTAAATATATAACAGAACCCTTTTCGATGTTCAATGTTTCTTCGGGTATAGTTTCGATGGATTCTTCTTCCTTGACTTCCACAATTTCCGGCGACCTGCTCCGCTGCTGGAAGCAAAACATACCGTTTCCATTAACCGTGCCTGCTAAATTTCGCTCGGATCTCCGTTTTAGAAGACGGGAATCGCGCTCCCTGGCTAATTCTTCGGGTGAATGCTTCGGGACTCCAGAAAACTGAACCATTGAGTGGAAAATTGATAGCAGGAGTTGAAGAGTTCCAATATCACCCCAATTTGCATTCCCGAGCTTGTTCCAGACCCGATCGATGGCCGAAATACTGATTTTGGCATGTTTTCTAATCCATTCGGCGGTCGATTCGTACACATTGTAGGCATGGAAGTCCAACTGACTTATATCACCTTCAACTTTCACTACCCCGCCGTACTGGGAATCTACGAGAAGCATAAACACGCAATTTGAGTTACGATTGGAGGTGGATGATCTGCTGAGGCTACGCGAAACAAGAACGCGAATAGCAAAGAACAGCGCCTCTCCCAATGCAGAGTGAGGCTGTTCCTGATCTTCAGGCATTGAAAGAGTACCAATGTCGGGTCTTAACAATGTTAACTCGACGATCTGATCCCATTTCCCGTGTGAATTTCCACCATTCTTAAAAAGTATTGCAGTCGCACAAAGACCGTCGAGCTTCCCGCTTGCAATAGCTTTCTCAGCGGGGTAGAATTTAGAACATGCACTGTGAATGCACGAAACAGAGAAAGGCATTGGTGAATCTTGACCCCAGAATGTCTCCCATAAGCCCTTAAGACTGGCGTGTAGAAAATCTTCGACCGCGAGATGCGCGGTCGCTTCAATAGCATTGGAAGTCGATGCTTGGAGAGCATTCGGCATTCGTATCAACTGTCGTAAAGACGCGTCTTCCAACGCGTAATCGAAGCTCTGAAGCTTGGTTAGCTCAAAAGGAGCATTAAACGCTGGCTTTCTAAAATTGGACTCCTCGCATATCCCTAGGAACCAGTCTTCGAGGCTTGTAGTTAAAAGTTCGTTATTCACTAATCTCTTAAGAAACTCTTTACGTCTCGAAGATGATGAGCCATTGTGCCGAGGGCCAGATGATATACTGGATCTTTTAGATGCCGGATCAGGAGACCTACCTGTGGAAGGAAAATTGACAGACAAAATGCTCAATTTCTTTGAACAAAACATTGTAACTTGGTGACTATTAAGGTCAATATAATCAATAGAACCATGATTTAAGAATAAAAATATTGTTTTGTGCAGTATCTCTCTACCTAGGGGCTATTCTTCCCTAGCAAGTAAATTCACAAAAGATATGATGGAATAATCTGTAATCGAAGAAATTCTGAAAAGATTATTGTCTGAAGTGACAAAAAACTTATCCAAAATTCTGAAGACTTTCTAATCAAACCGACTAGGCTCTATTTAGCGTGGTGTTTTCGCTCTGATGAGTTTGGACAAAAAATACCATTGTCATAAAAAGTATGTTTGGCATGGCGACGGTTATGGCCGGCACCAAGAAAATAAAACTAGTTTTGAACATAAAAGTGGATGAAGTTCCTTAGATGAGGTTGGGCGTTCACGAACGATGGTTCATAACCACTGCATTCCTGACCGCCGCCATCGCGCCAAACGGAGCCTAAAACCAAGGTTGATCCACATATAAAGTGCACTCAACACTCATGGCATCCATAACCTATAATAAGAGATTTAGCTGAGAATCCAGTGCATCTACAAATACATAATGTCATAAACCCTGTAAACATTCCAAAGACATCATTAATAAAAGCAAATTAAGGAGATGAAAGTAGCTGTATAATAAGATAACTTGCACTCCATAATAAAGCAATTCTCATAAGTTATTTAAAATGAGGAAAGAAACAGACTATGCTAACTTCTGATTAGAGACGCTTTGAAATTATCCCAACAGGGCCTATTTACCACATGTTGCAACCATTTCTGCTTATATGTTCATAATGAAGTTAATATTCTCACTTTCTAGGGCGAAGTTCTCCCAAAGAGAAGGTTCGCTGCAGTACCCAAATGAACTTAATTCTGTGCATACACTTGTCGAAGGAGTTGGGAAGCCAGGATTGTACCATCAATATGGCCTTGCAATCAATGTTGTTGTAGAGTAAAGTGAATGGAGCGTGACAATGCAGGGTAATTGTACGATCAAGAGTCACGGTGGTAATGGTGTTACGCTAGGATTGTTCTTACGGGAGGTGTCAAGAAGATGACTGAGATGTTTGGCACCGTCTAGAAAGAGAGAACTCACTGCCTAGGAGTCTCTATCGGCATTGAAGACATAAATTGGTAATGCTGACTGTTGCTAGGTCGTGTGATCCTGAAGAAGCAATGGATCGAATAGCTGTGTGGATTCTATTCAGGTATTGACGACCCTGTCGAGGATATTACTCTGAAGAAGAAACGCAAAAGAAAGTCTGGAGCAGGAAGAATGGCTCAACAGGATGCTTTTTGATGAAAGAAACTTCATGCAGACACGTGTCCGGTCGAGAAAGAACTCAACAATGATGCCAAAGGAGGTGAAGAATGGAGAAATTGTCCTTGTATGAAGGTGGGTGGAAGAAATAGATCAATGATGGAAACTATGTCGGTGGAAGTGAGTGCCTACAAGAAAGTGAGACCCTTTCTCTGATACGTAGTTAGAAGGGTGCCTTCAGATGAAGAGCTTACTAGACAGAGATAATAAGAAAGCAAATAGAAGTCCTGCTGTTAACCCAAGAACCAGAATGTTCTCCCTCCTCATGCCACTCAACTCTATATATTAAATAGCTTGTAAGGATAGAGATTGAGGATCAGTCTACTACAACCTTCATTGTTGAATTTCCTCACATTGTTCATCCATCTACACAATCTTCATTGTTATCTTTCTGACCATTAGGAACCTCATAAAGAGCACTTGATTTAAGCTCTTATTTGTTGGTGTTTGTCCTCCTCCTTCAAGACTTCTAAGAATCATTATGGAATCATAGAAATATCCACTCAGGATTCACAAAATTACGGTTACCTCCAACTCCTTTACTAAATCTTCTACTACATGCACACTAACACCATTTAGCAAGTGTTTTATGATTGCCTCCTTGTTCCACTCAAACTCTTTGGATAATAGATTCAAGAGCTACATATCATATGACCAATTGTTCCACAAAATTCTCTACCTACAGGGCATCACTTGGAAATAAGAGTGTCATAGTACATGATGGTTCCTCTATTATTGATGGCCAAGGCCACAGGCCCATATCAATTAAAGAACAACCCTTCCTTGGCATGAATTGTTACATCACAGCTACAATCTTATTAACAAACTCACCATGCAGTCTTGAGAATAGTGGTCTTCTTGATCTTTCATCTACCTTTTATCATGACTTCCACTTCTTAAAAAAACTTACCCCTGCATATTTTGGGATGTATTTCCTATGTCCACATACATAAATACAACAGGAAAACTTGATCTTAAAGCTCTTAAATGTGTCTTTCTGGAGTACTCCGGCAATCAAAAAAGTTGTAAATACTATCATCCACCATTCAAAAACGGTTCATGTCCATTCTCACCTTCAATGAGGCAGATTGGTACCTTTCTCTTCCTGCTCTATCTACTGGGAATAATTCTAAAGAAGATTGGATCATTTTCCTAAAAGAATGATGTCTCTAAGCAGCCAACTCATACTACAAAAATCCCTATAAAAAACAACAATCTACTGATCAAGAAACCGAATTTGATTTTCAAATACCTAATCCGCAATTAAGAAGCCAACCTACTAGCCAAGAATTTGAAGATCCAAGCGAACCATCAATCTAGTAGATTACTTCAATTTTCACGAAAATAAAATCAACAATGCAAATAAAGCGAACACCATATCCTGAACCGGATGAGGAACGTATTTCTTATCCTCCAACTTTTAAAATAACCAAGTCTCTTCATGTTTCCCAAAATCAAGCCTCTCCAATTTCATGAAGGAAACCTACCAAAAATGCATCCAAATTGTTGTGATACAGGAAAACTGTGCACTAGACTTGAGAAGATATTGCAAAACCAACAGTGAAACATCCTATAAGGTGTAAGTGGGTATATGCCTATAAATATAGAGTTCATGGCACCCTAGAAAAATAAAAGAGGAAGATTATATATTACCTCCAATCTCCATAGCTGCTATGCTTGATCAGCATTTACAAGAATTTGATGCAAAAATATTTTTCTTTAAGAGGATTTTGAAAAAGGTTTTGCAGAGCCACCACCCAGCTTTGATAGGAGATTAAGGCGTCATAAAGGTTCCTTAATTAAGAACATAACATTTTATGGACATAAACAAGCACCACTAACCATGTTTGAAATACTCACAAAAATCATACTTAAAATGGGCTGCAAACAAATTCAAGGGGGTCACACCTTATATATCCGAGTAAATGTGAAGTTGCGGCCATCGAAATATGTGGATAACATTACCGTTGACATTGAAAAAAAACTCTTCAAGGTAAAGTTAGCCCAAAAAATTGAAATCAAAGAACTTAAAGAAGTCAAATATTTTCTTGGGAATGGAAGTATCCTATTCAACAAGCAATACTTAGATGGTGTTTATTGTTTGAGGATGATATCGTTTTGGTCGATGAGACGCATGAGGGTGTAAACGCAAAACTTGAATCTTGGCGGGACACTTTAGAAAAGAAGAGTTTTAGGTTGAGAAGGGCAAAGACGGAGTATATGGAGCTAAAATTTAGCGGTGCAAGAAAGACGGATGACTTCGTCATTAAGTTGGGTGATCAAGATATTTCCCGTAGTGAGTGTTGTAAATATCTTGGATCGATAGTTCAAAACGACAGTGGTATTGATAAAGATGTGACACATAGAATCCAAGTGGGTTGGTTGAAGTGTAGAGGCACATCAGGGATCTTATGTGATCGTAAAGTACCATTAAAACTTAAGGGCAAGTTTTACCGTACTGCAATTAGACCAGCGATGCTCTATGGTTCTTGAGTGTTGGGCAGTGAATAGTGTACATGAGCAAAAAATGGGAGTTGCGGAGATGAGAATGCTTAGGTGGATGTGTGGACACACAAGACTGGATAAAATTCGGAATGAATGTATCAGGGATAAGATAGGAGTAGCACCAATTGCAGAGAAGATGTGAGAAGCTCGACTTAGATGGTTTGGACACATACAAAGGAGACCACTAGAGGCACCTGTTAGGCGTTGTGAGAGTCTAGTTACTAGGCATGTTAAACGAGGGAGGGGTAGACCAATAAAGACTTGAAATGAAACTATAAAGAAAGACATGATGTACTTAGGCATTAGTGAGATTGTGACGAAAATAGGGCACAATGGCGATAAAGGATCCATATAGCCGACCCCACTATAGTGGGATAAAGACTTGAGTGTTGTTGTTGTTGGAAGTATCCTATTCAAGGAGTGCTTTTTATCTTTCTATTTTTATCAAATATATTGATACTCTCAGGAGTAAAGTAGCAAATGCACTTATTAATTTGAATCACAAAATAGGAGAGAGTGGAAGAAGGAAGCTCGACCAAGAAAATATGAAATTAACAAAAGCTTATGGGGAAGTTGATCAACCTAGCTCATTCAAGATTTGGCAATATGCAAGTGTGGTGAACATGATCGTGCATGAAACAATGGAGTACCAATGAGTTGTTTACAGAATTCTCCATTATCTTACACTTATGCAAGAAATGCATTCTACTTCAAAATAGAAGGAACACATTAGAACCTCATACTAATGCTAGCTATGCAAGTTCAAAGTTCATGAGCAGTCAACATCTAAATATTAAACCTTCTTAGGAGGCATTCTTGTGACTTGGATGAGAGAATGTAGTGGCAAGATCTAGTTATGACTTATGATGCTAAATCCATAGTCATGGACCAAGTGATTTCTGGATCAAATCAAAGTATATAAGATAGACCATGACTTTATCCAGCTCTATCAGAAGTCATAAGCAGAGAATATCAATTTTCAGATCACATCATTAGGATCAAAAAGGAGATCGACATGTGTCAATGGGCTAGCACAGGATCATCAATCAAACGATTGAGTATTGAGATCGAGATCCATGAAATCTAAACTATCGGGTTATCTGGATAGGGTGGATAATTGACCCTGTCAAGGGAATTTAGATGGATAAGTTAAGGATTTATAATCCTATACATCAAAAGAGTTTATTAGCTTGTATTAAATTTGGCCTATGTTTATTTAGAGGCTTGTGATATAATGAAATCTCATTATATTCCTCTTTTAGAAAGAAACCAAAAATTCTAACTCTCTTCTCTCTCTATCCTTCTTTGGTCACTGTGTGAAACCACCACTTTATTTTATATATTAGGTAAGTGGTGTGGTGTGCCATTAGAGGCTGAAACCGGCTGAAAATCAAGTGAACCGGCACTTCCCGGTTTTTAGCATGCGTGGCGTGCGGGTATTAAGCGGCGCCTGATAGACTTAAAGCAAAGGAAAGCCGCGATTCTTCCTATTCTTCTCTCCCGAACCCGCACACCCGCACAGGCGACGGAAGGAAGCCGGAAACCGCCGATCTTCACCGAGCTCTGATTCCTCCTCCGTTTTTCGTGATTTTTCCTCCGATTGAAAGGTAATCACTTCCTCTCCACTCCTCTTGCTCCTTTCATGAAGTTTTTACATGGATTGTGAATGGTAGAAACTTGAGATTTTAGGGTTTTTCGAAAAGTTTTGTTTATTTTCATTTCAAAAGTTTCTGTAACGATTTTTCTATCTAAATCCATGAATTTGGGGAAACCCTAGTAAAGGTTAACTTGATTTTGATCTTAGGGTTGAAATAGATGAAACCCTAAGGGTCCTTAGCATGAATATTATGATGCCCTTCCTCTAAATCAGTGAAAGTTCACTAAGTTGAACCTAGGGCAGCAAAACCCTAAGTGTTTAAAGAGGTCTTTGACCTAATTAGGTCAAGTAGAACCCTCAAAGGGGATTATAACATAATATTTGACCTAATGAGACCTAATTAGAGACCTCAAGTTAGAGGTATTACAAATGAATACACCTTGATTTAATTTTAGGGCAGCAATCTCTTAGGGGATTTTGAAGCTAATAATATCGCCGATGTAGGATATGGCTTCTCGAGGTAGTGGAAGGCAAAATGACGATGGTGGTCGCAGAGACAAAGGAAAAGGGGTGGAAAAAGTGAGTTCTTACCCTTTGTAATCACGAAATTTTCATGTTTATTTTTCATGCTTATATTTTTATGTGTATGCTATATGAAAAGAACAATGGATATGACTTCCCCTGCTAGCTCTAGCAGGCCTCCTACACGCCGGGAAAAGATGTACAAGATCTGGGTGGATGTCATCACAGCCGTCTTCGAAGTCATGGATGCCCACAAGACGTCTTGTCGCGACCCCGACTGCCCCCACGGCGAGTCTCAGTTTTATTTCAAATAGTTTACTTATGGTTGTCACATGTTACAGTATAGCTTTTGGTTATGAGTTACATGTATAGTTTTGAGCTGATGTGATAGTATCTTTATAGTTGTAGCTGGGATATTTTGGTGACTCCTTTTTGTTATATATATATCCAGTCACCTGTACTATACTGTATCAGATGTATGATAAATAAGATGGGATGTACTTTTCAGCACTTCTTTTACTCTGTCATGATACTTATTTATATATATAAGCAATGATGATTATATAACTGTCATACTCTGAATTGCCTAGTTAATATAATAGATCAATGGAAATTGCGATGGTAACCTAGTCAGAGGGGTCGTTACACACTGGCCCAACAAAGTGTAGTTCTCAAGGCCTCTTCGGCAGCCATAATCCTCCTCCCAATACTGTCTTTTTTTCTAATTTAAATTTGATCATGTACACCATATATTATGAAAGATTCTTATTTAATTGGGAGCCATAATTTTAGTATTTCTTTTATTTCAAGTGGATAAGCATGATTTATATCTAGAAATACTTTTGGCTTGTTGCGAGGATATTGGATACTAAATAAACTCTTGTATTTCCTCATAGTTTTGATGGATTGCTTAGCTAATTTCTTTTAGTATGATACTTTGCTCAACAACCTTTAGGATTCATTCCTCTCTCTTCTTAACACATCCCAAACCCACTCAAGAATTCTCTCTTTTATAACCATCCCAAAGCCCCCACATACAATTCTCTTCACTCATTTTTCTCTTTAAATCTCAAGTTTAACTTCTCTCCCCAAATATTGTGAATTTCTCTCTCCCTATCGAATCATAACCAAATCATGCCTCTCCCATTTGATTACACGTTTCTTCATCTTATAAGAAAGCAAAATTTTATCTATTACTATTCTCCTTACCTAGCTCTCTCATGTCCTTGTTCCTTCCGATATCTGCTAATTTAACCTTGCTTGCTATTGAAACTAACAACGAGAGACACGCCCGTACACTAATTCACCTTCCTAACCATCTACATTTTGCCCGCCTTTGTTTTCACATGGGTCACTACCACTTCTCCACCCTAATGCTTAGACAATAGTTTGTTCTACCCTTCTAACTGGTGTAGTTTGTGCCATTCATATGAAAATACTAAGAAAAAATGTAAGGCATGCTCACATGTTTGAAGTTCTATAAAGAGCTCATTCAGTATCAATTTACTCAAAGTGAAGGGCAGTAACCATTTCTCTCGGCACACTAGGCTTTCTATGAACGCTTCTTATTGTCTTCTCAAAAAAATCACATCACAATTATGTACAACAGAAACCCTCTATAAGAAGCTCTATACTACTCTGCACCAATGTGTGCTTCATGAGCACGAGAAAGGAGATTGCAAAATATAGCCTAATACACACTGCAAGTGTCAATGATTGTTTCACAATACAACAAAGTACAAGCATGAGACAATGGCATAAAGCCTAGGTCTAAGCTAGATTAGTATAGAAATAACAACTCCCAGAGATAAAAGTGCCAGCTTACCTACTCAAACCAAAGATATGCTTTAAGACTTGTTTTTCTTTCAAAGTAATTGGAGAAGATGCAAAACCATTTTACTTTGCAATTTCATATTGGGTTTTGGGTTCTGAAGTAATTAATAATTAATATGAATAAATTGGGAAGTGTGAAAAGATGCATTCCATCGACAATTCCATGCCCATACCTAGGGAGAATTTATTAGTGTTACGCACCGCACAGAGTTTCATTTTTGAACAGGCATGCAGTCCGTACACTCCAACCCATCTCTGAACACAGAGCGCGGTCCATGTGCAGTGGGTTATTGAGGTGGTGGCTTGAACCTGCGACCTCCTTGATAAAGGGACCTAGCGCCGGCCTCCATCACCAGTTGAGCCGCAGCTCAGTTGGTGATGGAGGTCGGCGCTAAGTCCCTCTATCTAGGAGGTCAGGGGTTCAAGCCCCCAGCTCAATAACTCGTTACATATGAACTGCGCTCCGTGTGCGGAGATGAGTTGGGGTATACGGGCTGCAGGCCTGTTCAAAAATGGAACCATGCGCGCGCGGTCCGTAACAATTAGATCTGCACTTTGACTCACCTTACCATCCTCACAAAATTAAAACTCAATTTCTCATCAACCAAACAAGAAAGACAAAACTATTTTGTTCACTCAAAAACATAAAGAAAAGGGTGCTGGAACATAAAAGGAAGGGCTGTGTGGAATTACCTTCCATCGGAGTTACAATTTGCTCATCCGCATTAGAATCAGCACGAAATTTTAAAGACACCCGCACACCTCACTTCTTTTTCGTCCCTCCTTTATTTACAGTAGCCAGCAGCTCCCTTTGACTAAACCAGCAAAATACACCCTTCCTGGAGCACAAGTTTTCAAGTCATTTGAAGTGATTGCAGGGCTTTTGTCAGAAATTACACAAACGCGTGTCAATCAGAAAGAACTTCCAGAGACGGAATTTTCAATTTCATGAAGAGCGGTGAGATGGAGACGCAGAAAGTGTCAATTTAACTAAAAAAACGACGGCGAAATTGGTATGAGAGATGAGAATGCACCATCACCTCGAACCTGCAACAAGATTCGGCGAACAAAACTCAGAAGAGAGCTGTAGAAGTCGTTCAAATTCTTCCGAATTCCGAACACCGCGCCACGATCCAATCTACAACAAGTGAGCTACGGAGAGCCATGGATGTAGCTCCAGATCGAGACGAGCACTACTGTGGGAGTCGTAGGGAAATCCTAGAGAAACCCTACAACAAGCACTGCTGTGGGAGTCGTAGGGAAACCCTAGAGAGATGAGATTTTCTTTTCTTCCTGGGAGAGGTGTTTAGAAATGATTGACTCCTTTTCATACTTTTTCTTTTCCGTCTCGTAAAATTCACGAATCCGACGTATTGCAGGACAATTAATTGCTTCGGGACAAATTACAAATACTGCCACTGAGTGAAGCTCTTGACCGCAGACTTTCACTGTGCGGACGGCATGCACCGTTATTTATCACTTTGACAACTATTATACTCATAGTGAGGTGGACTAGCTTGAGCTCAACGAGCTTGAGCTCGACGAGCTTGCTTATAGTGGCTTGAGCCCGATGTCATGGCCCGTCATATTTGGTCCATCTGTGATGATTTTTATCCTAATCTCGATAAAATTTTAGAGAAAATTGGAGTCCTAGAGATCCTAATGCATAAGCGAATGCACGAAGATCACATAGAATTTTAGAATGGTCTAATGGAAACATTCTAGAATAAGCTCATGAATACTGTGAAATAAGAGATATATAGAATAATCTAGAATATAAGACATTTTAGTTCCTTTCAAATTTTCGAGGAAAATTTTGGGGGGCCTATAAAAATAAAAGGCCCCTCATTTGTAATAAATATTCGGGTTTTAGACTAAGCAATAGAGATTGATGAGTTCTCTTTATGTGTAAGCTTTATCTTTAGTTGTTTCTTCAATTTTCTAGTTGCTGCGGGAGACTGACTTCGCTCGGCCACGCAAAGTGCCAAAGATTAGCTAAAGCTCAAAAAAGGTGATTGTTAACCGCAACCCGTAATTGGCTAGTCGCACCCCAAAATCTTTCAATTTTTCGCGTCTTTTCGAAATACACCTTGTACATGCAATTTCAGGAAACATGTTCAACACGAAAGTTGTAGATATAGACGAGATCTACAACTTTCGTGTTGAACACTTTTACTGAAATTGCATGTACAAGACGTATTTCGAAAAGGCGCAAAATTTGGGCATATTTCCAAAGTACGTCTTGTACGTGCATTTTTAGGAAAAGTGATCAACACGAAAGTTGTAGATCTCGTCTATATCTACAACTTTCGTGTTGAACACTTTTCCTGATATTGCATGTACAAGGCGTATTTCGAAAAGGCGCAAAAAATTGAGAGATTTTGGGGTGCGACTAGTAAAATAACGGTTTGCGGTTAACAATCACCCAAAAAAATTCTGCCCGTGAACAAGCATGCTCGGTTCGGCGAACAAGCAGGCCGTGGTGCTATTTGGTCCCACCACGTAGCCGAGAGCTCCGACGGCGGAATATATACTTATTAAAAATCCCACCACGTAGCCGAGAGCTCCGACGGCGAAATATATGCTTATTATAATAAATATATATGTTGTATGAGAGGCGTGTGCGATGTGATTGGGCATCACAAGAACATGGCTGAGACATGATTGAAAATTCTTTTGATTTTTCTTTGGTTTGTTATTTCTTGGCTATTCTACTAACTACTCTATATTTATATGTGATAATACAGGTTGTAAAGTTTATTTAGGTTTATTTAATTATATATGTTTGTTTTTTTCATTATTTAAGGCACCGCAATTTTAGCCGCACCACTTTGATAAAGATATTGCACTTTTTCATGTATTATTAAAGAGCAATGTTATATGCAGGCCGCCTTTGGCTTTATGCAGGCCGCGGATATATGCAGGCCAAAGAATTTTTCATGTACGCCAAATTTCACATATGCAGACCAAATTCAAAAATCAATCTCATTTCTTTTATAATTAAGCAAGTCAAATAGAACAATTTTATCCTACAACTAATCACATCAAATCACATATAACAACTCAAATCAAAACTTGGCGTTAAACCTGTTTAGCAAAAGTTAAATAATTATAGTCTCAATTAAAATATCAAAATAAACAACCTAGGACAATCCACATTTATTGAGAAGAGAAAAGAAATTACAAAACTATGCTTGAAAATAGCATGATGCACTGTTATAACATTAATCATGAAGCAGGAAAGCAGATAATCATCATCAAGCAGGCCGACGATAAGCTGCATAATTTGGACAAAATTTAGAGTGTATCCAGTGGGCTGAACTGAGAGGACTTCACACCTACATATGCAATAAAATGAAGAATGAAATAGTTAAGTGTTGAAACCAGAATCCGGTCTCCGTGGAGTTCGGGATCCCAAAAGAGGGGTGACCGCGCACCTACTGCACTCAAGCGAATAATCTAGGCACAAGACTAGGAACATAAGGGACAGACCCAAGGTCTCAGCGTGGAGGTCCCACCACATACCTGGAAGACTAACAGACTCTTCCTCTCCCAAGCCAAAGACTGAGCTAATTAGGCACCTTTGGAAGGCTCTCTTGGCCGACCAAAACATCTAAGGAGGATCTCAAGATCCACTCCATTTTAACTAGAGGTGTCACCTCGGGTTTACGTAAAATGTCTTTCATCTGCCCTACAAATAACATAACCTTGCCGAACAGTTCTATTTTATACAGCTCCGATTGGGCCGCCAACAATGTAATATAGGCCTTCTAGGACCGGCAAAGAGCGTCGCGGGCAATCTAAATGACAGGAATATAAATTCCATACTTCGGCACGCAGGCCGGCAACATAAGCAAAATAGGCCTTCTATGGCCGGCACAAACTTGGGCTTAAGCCCGCTACTCCCCGCTTAGTACTGCAACACATGTACGTCAACGTCTCGACAAGCGACTGCCAGCTGAACAACCGTCGGCTAACTTAAGTTGGCCAAATATATTGCACACACCCTTTTTTCTGGGGGTTGTGGCGCGCATTCCCTGCAAATGGATAATATACAACTTCCTCGGAGTTTTCTCCGGAAACCCCAGAACATCACCAATCCGGCTCACACGTCCGGATGGGCTTCACACAGCATGCCTAAACTCGTACTCACGCTTCCGGGTGCTAATGCAGTTAATAGCGGGGATGTGAACATCAACCCGTCGGAGAGCACCCTTCCCCCACCCGTCGGTGGAGAGGGGCTTCCATGCAAATATGGAAAATGAAGGCTTCACCTACCCAAGTAGAAATTTCGTTACCCTTGACGCGTATGTTGGCGGAGCCGCAGCCGCGTATCTTGCATGAGGCTCGAGGCCTAACGACTGAAGCGTCTGTACACGCACGAATCAAAATGTTGCCCGGATTCTTCCTTTCGTTGTGGATCTCGGTAATAATGGCCCGCTTCATGAGGGGCTCGGGTAACCTCTTCCAAATGGCCGAGAGAAGGCGGCCTCTTCTTGCCGGAGGTGGCTTCCAGGCGGCGGCCTGGACAGGAAAAAGAGGAGGGGCTTGGACAACACCTCCAGGCGGCGGGAGAAAGAGGGAGCGGCGCGGGGGTGCTGCTCCAAGCGGTCGATGGGAGAGAGAGAGGGAGAGTGGTCTGCCCCTTGCTGAGGCGGTGGCCGGAGAGAGAGAGAGAGAGGGGGCAGGCGGTGCTGCTCCAGGCCGAGAGAGAGAGAGGGAGGGGGCGGGCCGTTTTTTTCTGGCCGAACCCTAGTGAGGGAATAAAAAATAAATCTTGCTGCCTCTTTTTCTGTACCCCTCTTCCGCCTATCTCTTCCTCTTCCCATCTACATGTATCATATAATATATATATATATAATATAATAATATATATATATATTATAATATATTAAACATATATGTTTATATATTTTAAGCCTATGAACATAAAACCTTCGCACGCACGCACGAGGACCCGCACGTCTTCGAACGGGACTGCACCAAAACGCCGCCCATATCACGCCTCTGGCCCGCTAATTGGGGAGGGTCCCACTTGGCCGGATACGGGGTTGTACACAATCCCCGCTCTTTTCGAGGTTGGCACAAGCTCGGAAAGAAATGTCCAACCCCAAGTATCCGGCGAGTGGGAGCCGACCCAAAGAAAAAATTTTGGGAGAAACTGAAAACTGCACTTGGAAGACTAATCTCTTCATGCCCCTTTTGATCTTTTTGAACCACTTGATACCTGAAAATGCTCCTTGCTATTGAATTATCTTATACCATTACTTACAATAAGTACAAAATTTCCCAAAATATTGTGAAACAACAAAGCCATATATTTGTAATGTGTTGAACACGAGTAGCTAATGAAAGCCTGAGCAGCGAGTGTACCCGGGGCCGAGCAGCACTCGGGGTCCCTTACCCCCACAGGCGAGCCTACAGACCTGCCAGCTAGATGAGAGCCTGCGCAGCGGTTCTACCTGGGGCCGAGCCGCGCTCGGGGTAGTGCAGAACCAAGAACCAGGACCTCTCCCCCACAGGCGAGCCTACGGACCTGCCAGCTAGTGAGAGCCTGCGCAGCGGGTCTACCTGGGGGTTCACCTTGTGCTTCTCCCTCCTATTTTGGCTAGTGTCTCCTCGCCTTTATAGACTTTGCTGCTAGGACCCACCGTGCGGCCTGTTCTGTGTCTGCCACGGTCTGCTTGGTTCATCTCATCCTGTCCGCTGCTTTCTTGTCGCAGCTGTTTGCCTCTTTTAGCCGCAGCGGTTTTTCTCTTTAGCCGCAACGGTTTGGTCTTTAGACGCAGCAGTTTGCCCGTCCGAGCCTGTAACGGTTTTGTTTGCCGGTCTCTGCTTCTTTACCGCACTCGTCTTTTCTTCAGCGGTCTCTCCTCAACCCGCCACGGTCTTTTCTCAGCTCGTCGTTTCCCTTCTCTCCTAGGCGCGCGGTTTGGACGCCAACTGCTTTCTTTGTCTTGCCGCTCTTTTCGCTGCACAGATCGCTGCCGGAGCAGTTCACCGTCTGTCCACTGCTCTTCCCTCTCTTTGGGTTGTCGTTTATACTCGCGATTTCTTCTCCTTGCCTTTCTGCCTTAGTCGTAGCTGCCTTTCTTCTCGCTCTCTTTGCGCGGTTTCTTCTTGTCGTTGTTTGCCGCCGTTTTCCATAGCTCGCCGCAGTTGTTTGCCACAGTTTGTCGCTAGCTCTCCGCAGCTGTTTTTCGCTGTTTGTCGCTAGCCAGCTGTCTGCCACAGCTTGCCGCTAGCTCGACGCAGCTGTTTACCGCCCTTTGTCGCTAGCTCGCCTCTGCTGTTTGCCGCCTTTTGTCGCTACTTGTCGCTGTTGTTTGTCTCTTGCTCGCCTCTGTTGTTTCCCGCTGCTTGTTATCTTTTGTCGCTAGCTCGCTCTGCGTTGCTGCGTTCATGGATTCCACAGCTGCTTCCTCGGATTCGACTGCGGCTTCCTCCCTTCTTGGACGGGCTGTTCCCGCTCCCCTTGAGCTTCGCGGTGAGCTTCGGATAACGACCATCTCTCTTTGTGGATAAAAGAACTTTGTTGAATGAGTTCACTCAGCTCGCCATGTTCTGCAGACTAAAATCCTTCTCCATCACTTGACACAGACTCCTCCCACTGCCCCTACTGAGAAATGGATACGCGAAGATGGTCGTGTCCAATCCTGGATTCTCAATTCCCCGGACACCGCGCCGTATCAGATGACCATGTATCACGAGACGACCCATGCCATGTGGGTGGATCTCCACTCCCTCTATTATGGAAAGGACAGTCTTCAGCATCCGTTCGACATAATCAATGATCATCAATCCCTTGACCGTGGAGCTACTGGTGATTTGACTTCCTTTGTTGCTCATGTTAAAAATCTTGTGGAAGTATGGATACAACATCAGTCTCCCACCACGGATTTGGCTACACAACGCGTGCAGAAAGAAGCAATCTGGATTTCTATGATGATGGCTCGTGTTCCACCACATCTTCATAGTGTTCGAGCTCAGATCTTGTCTTCCGCTGTTACTCCATCCTTCTCGGACATTTGCTTGATGCTGCTGAAAGTTACTCCTCCACCAGAGGCTCTGAATCTTACTCTGTCTCTCCTCCAGCAGTCCGTAGCTCCTCCTCCTCCCTCTGCTCGTGGTCCACCGGCTCGTGGAGGTCGCCATTCTCGGGGATGGGGCTGTGGTGGACGTACCCTCTTTAAATGTTCTTACTACGGCCGGGACGGTCATCTGGAGGCCACCTGCTACCGCAAGCATGAAATGCATCCTCACTTTATTGCTTCTGTTACTACAACTTCTCCCTCTGCCACCAATAAGAAGCTCAACTCCAATAGTTACAAGGGGTGGTTAGTCGATCTTCTGGATCCGTGGCCTCGATTTCCAACGAAGGTATATCTTTTCTCTCTCACAGCTCTCGCTGGATTGCGAACTCGGGTGCCACACATCATCTCTCTCCGCAAAATCCACCTCATTGCTTGGATTTTGCTTATCCTAAGTTCATTATTGTGACTAATGGTGACACGACCCCGGTTGCTGGCGCTGCTCATATGCCTCTTACTCCATCCCTCTCGTTATCCTCAGTTCTTCATGTTCCGGGGTTCCATTTTAACCTTCTCTTTGTTAGCCGTCATACCCAGTACCTTGATTGTTGTGTAACGTTCTCACGCTCTTCCTTTGTTGTTTAGGATCGACTAACGTAGAATATACTTGTTAGAAGGCAACTGTCCAACGGGCTGTATCTTTTGGATGTTCCACCTACTGCTCTTTCAATTGTCTTTTCCACTCATTGTCATCGTCGCCTTGGGCATGCTTCTCTCCAGATTCTCAAGAAAGCTATACCCGATGTTCCTCTTCAGGACTTTTCTTGTGAATCTTGTATCTTTGACAAGCAGCATCATGCGTCTTTTACTTCCCCCTGTACCCGGAACGATGCTCCTTTTTCATTAGTTCATTCAGATATTTGGGGACCGTATAAGATCCCCAGTATTTTTGGTTATCATTATTTCATAATTTTTATTGATGATTACTCGCATGTTATTTGGTTGTACTTACTTCGTAATCGTGTCAAACTCCCGTCATCCTTCCACACATTTCTTACAGAGACTCGCACTCAATTTTCTACATCCTAAAAGAATATCTGTACTGATATCGCACGCGAGTATACTAGTCGGGCCTTCTCGAATCCATGCACCGAGTTTGGTATTATCCATCAGACTTCGTGTGCGTCCCCTCAACATAATGGCGTAGCAGGGCGGAAAATCGACATCTTCTTGATGTTGCCAGATCTCTAATGTTTCAAATGCAGGTTCCCCATCTCTATTGAAACTTTGTAGTCTCTACTGCCTGTCATCTCATCAACTGCATGTCCTCGTCTATTCTCAACTTTGTGGCCCCGATCACTCTCTTTTACTCATACAAGACTCTCTTCTCTCTTACACCTCGTGTCTTTGGGTGTACTTATTATGTCCATAACCTTGATCCACCAAATGACAAATTTGTCCCACGTGCTACAAAAGCAATGTTTGTTGAATACTCTTGCACCCAGAAAGGGTATGTTTGTTATTCTCCTACCGACGCGAAGTTGATTGTCTCTGCTGATGTCACTTTTTGAGAAGACCAACCATATCACACCATCCCTATTGATCCTCTTCCTCCTCCTCCTCTACCTCGACCCACGGTTCCCGTCACGTCTCCACTTCCTTCTCTTCTTACCACACCTCCTCTACCACCAACCCGGTCAAAACCACCCATCATTTAGGTTTACACCCGTCCTTCTCCATCTGATGCTCTGCAGCAGCTTCCCTCTATCGGTGTGCTCTCGTGGCCCATTGCTTCAGCATCACCATCTACGACTCATCCCTAGGCAGACTTTGCCTATGTCTCTTTCCATCGCCTCTCCCCACCTCTTCGAAAATTTGCGCTCTTTCTTTCCTCCATTTCTATACCTAACTCTTTACAGGAGCCTCTTCAGCAACCGTAGTGGCGTGCTACTATGGATGAGGAAATGACTGCTCTCTGGGCCAATCAAACTTGGGATCTTGTTCATCTACCTCCTGGACATAGTTATGTTGGTTGTAAATGGATCTTTACAATCAAACATGCAACAAATGATACAGTTGATCGTCTAAAAGCTCGACTTGTGGCCAGACGATTTACTCAACAATACTAACTTGATTATGATGAAACATTCTCCCATGTTGTCAAGTTAAACTTTGTTCGAGTTCTGCTCTCCTTGGTTGTTCATCGCTAGTGGCCCCTACATCAGCTCGATATCAAAAATGCTTTTTTGAATGACGATCTTCTTGAGATTGTTTACATGCACCAACCACCCGAGTTTGAGACCACAAGAGAGTCTCGTCACTCGTGTATGTTTGCTTCAGAAATCTATTTATGGTCTCAAAAAGTCTCCTCGGGCGTGGTTAGAAAATTTCAGTAAACTATTCGTGAGGTTGCTTCAAAAGAAGCTCGACAGACTTCTCTCTTTTCACCCGTCATCAATCAACCAGGACTATCATTTTCCTGTCTATATGGATGACATTTTGCTTACTGACAATGACTTCGCAGGGATACAACAAGTCAAAGAGCACTTAAACTCTGTCTTTGAAATCAAAGATCTGGGAAGTCTCTAATATTTTCTCGGCCTTGAGGTAGCAAGAAGGTCTGATGGCCTTGTCTTATTCCAAAGATAATATTGCATTGACCTTCTGCAAGATGCTGGTCTCTCGAGGTGCAAACCTGCGAAAACCACAAGTTGAGTGTTTATGAATCTGACTCTGATTCATTGCTTCCAAATTCAGAGTACTATCGGCGCCTGATAGGAAAACTGATATATCTAACAGTTATGAGACCTGATATCTCATTTGCGGTTGGAGTGGTCAGCTGATTTATGCATACTTCTCGAATCTCTCATCTTCAGGCAGTCGAACGCATCCTCAGGTATTTGAAGACTGCTCCTGGACAAGGACTCTTGTATAAGTCATCCTCCTCTCTATCTCTCATCGCATACTCTGATGCGGACTATGCGGGCTCACTGGATGATTGACGGTCCACTACTGGTTTCTGTACCTATTTTGGAGGAAACCTTATTACATGACTTAGTAAGAGCAGTCTGTTGCTGCTCGCTCATCTGCTGAAGCTGAGTACCGTGTCATGACGGCTGTTGTATCAGAACTCACCTGGTTTGAGAGTCTTTCTGGGGGATTTGAGAGTTAAATTATCCTCACCGACAACAATGTTCTGTGACAGTCAGACTGTCATTCATATTGCTAAGAATTCAGTGTTCTATGAGCGAACAAAACACATTGAAGTTGACTCACTTCGTTCGAGAGAAAGTTCAGTTAAAGAAGCTAGAATTAGAGCATGTCTCTGCTTCTGGGCAAGTTGCATATATCCTTACCAAGGCTCTACCACGACCATTATATCATCAGTTTTTATCCAAGTTTGGTGTCTACGACTTGTATGCTCCAGCTTGTGGGGGAGTGTTGGAAAAACCTTGTATATAGTCTCATTTGTTTAGGCCCATTAATTCTAGTTCTATCTCACATCTTTAGTTTGAAATTCTTCTCCTCTCTCACTTCCTATATATATATATATATATATATATATATATATATATATATATATATATATATATATATATATATATATATATATATATATATATATATATATATATGTTAGGTTTATTCAATGATATGTCCTCACGTGTCGAGGCCGACTCGGAATAGGTTAACGGGTTCGTGTCATACTAGGGTCTTATTCTACGCTGGAAGTGCTATAAATACTCATTCCATACATAGATGAGGTATTGTAGAATACTTTGAGCGGAGAACTCCCTTCACATTCTCAAAGTAACGATCCGTCTAGGGTTTCCGCTCCCGTGCTCTGCGATTTTGCAAATCTCATTCCGCCGTAACACAATCTGACTTGGTCTTGTCTCTTCTTCTAGAGATTGGTTACATTCCAAACTTGATGAGTTCCAATTAACTTTAGAAGGGCAGTTACCGTGACATTCCATATAGGATCACAGATATGGCTGTGGTGTCCAGAAGTCTGAAATCGTTTCGGTTGAAACAGATATCAGGTTCTGAGGTAAAACTAGAATACTCTGTGAACGTGTCCTCCCAGCCAAATTTTTAAAAGTTTAATACAAAGTTCTTTTTTTTGTAAGAACTAGATATTTGCAAATTTGCAAAGGATAGAATTCATTCTGAAATGAAATTCTCTGTTGAAATTGCAGGGGTTGCTGGGATAGGAGGAGCACTGGTTGACTGAGATCCAGATCAGGATGATCTTCTGGATGATGAGTTTTAGAGTATTTTAGTTTATCTTTTGCTACTTCTGTTTAGAGCATTGTTTAGCTCTTCTTTTATACACTGTTTGATTGGACTATTAGCTCTCTGTTTGTTTGGGACACCAGGCGTTTTAGGTCTGTGTCTTATTGTACCTGAGACTATTCTGTGTTGCAGCTGAGTTTCGTTTTACTTATGCGTGCATACTATTTTGTGCTTAAGTCTAATTTTGTTTGAAACAGGTGCTGGACACGGTTGTGTATGATTCACAGTTGGTTGAACTTTGCACAAACCACCCTCTATCCGAAGTCTGGGTTCACAGCGGACATAGAAGGAGATTGTTAGGTTTATTCAATGATATGTCCGCACGTGTCGAGGCCGACTCGGAATAGGTTAACGGGTTCGTGTCATACTAGAGTCTTGCTCTACGCTGGAAGTACTATAAATACCCATTCCATACATAAATGAGGTATTGTAGAATACTTTGAGCGAAGAACTCCCTTCACATATATATATGTATATGTATTCTCTCCATTTGTAAAGACAATTTTTGATTAATAAAATTCTGGAGTTACTCTTTCAACAAAACTTATTATTTCAATAACAAAATTTCTTGTACACCACAATTCGCCCCGAATAAAATTCGTAAATTATTTATTTATCAATCACCATGGATTTAAAACACACGATTACCTCGATTGTTGATCGCGACGCTGGTAATAATTCTTATCCGACCCTGAAATTTTAAAATTATGATTGTATTAAAATTTCAGATGTTTTAGGTCGTCCGCCTAACAATCCAAAAGTGTCAATAACAAAAAAATGCTCAAATGAAACACAATCAGTCTCCATCAATTTGTCAGTCAAATTTTACGGCGGAGTTAAGTAGCAAAGGGCTAATCCAAATCCTATGGGATTCTTGATATCTCTTTTTGAATCAAGGATATATCCATAGATATCATATGGGCTTTCCTCTTTATCAAAAACCATGTTTTAGTCATGATCACCCAAACTCAAAAGGACTTGACATGGCATTACTTGTACAAAATTTGAGGGAGACAAAGTGTTCTTATGTTGAAATGGAATTTTTCCTTTGGGACAACTTGTCGAATTTTAGATGTGATACATAGAATCCAAGCAAAGTGGAGAAGCGCGTTAGGGATCTTATGTGATCGTAAAGTACCATTAAAACTTAAAGACATGTTTTACCGTACTGCAATTAGACCAGCAATGCTCTATGGTTCTCAGTGTTGGGCAGTGATGTGTGGACATAGAGCAAAAAATGGGAGTTGCGGAGATGAGAATGCTTAAATGAATGTGGGGACACACACGAATGGATAAAATCAGGAATGAATGTATCAAGGATAAGACTAAGGTGACACCAATTGCAAAGAAGATGTGAGAAGCTCGACTAAGATGGTTTAGACACGTACAAAGGAGTCCATGGCGTTATGAGAGTTTAGCCACTAAGCATGTTAAACGGGGGAGGGGTAGACCAATAAAGATTTGGAATGAAACTATAAGGAAAGACATGGCGTACTTGACATTAGTGAGATTATGACTAAAAATCGGGCACAATAGCGACAAAGGATCCATATAGCCGACCCCACTATAGTGGGATGAAGGCTTGAGTGTTGCTGTTTTGTTGTTGGGAGATCTTGTCAAATTTTATTTTTCACCCTTGGCAAGGTTGAGGCAATAATGGTATTGGAAGCGTTTACAGTGAACACAATACCACCTAAATGTAACAAATAACTTCTTATATATGAAACAAAAGTTACAAGACTCAAATAACAACTTGTCTTCAACCACAATTACAACTCAACACAAACACAAACCCAAACTTGGGTTTTACAAAACTCCACAAATGACAACTACTTGGAGGTCACAAACTTCAATCCACAGCTGTTCACAGGTTAGGAGAAGCTGTCCGCCACTTATGCTTTAACTATCCTATTTGCCATTAGGAGTCCGCCTTTTATTTATTTTGTTGATCGCTCTTTCAGGAGATTGGTCGGGCTGCTGTCCGCAAGTATTAGTCCGCTGAGTACCAGTCCGCCACCTTTGACTGCACAAGACTTACTGCAATTTTTGCTCCTGTTCACGGGCCTTACAAAAAACCTGTCCGCAGGTTTTGTTGTTATCCTTTCTTAGCTTCTGCTCTCACTATCCAGCAATAATTTAGGATTATTTATAAGCATCACCAAACAAGTGGGAAGGGATACGTGGCAGAGAGAGAAAGGAACAAATCAAATCACGTCATTACTGATTTCGGCCTGCACCAATTTCGGTAACTGATATATATATATATATATATATATTGATTTTTTTTGTTTTTGACGTGGTCAACCATCACAATACAACAAATAATAATATATATATATATATATATATATATATATATATATATATATATATATATATATATATTTGATTGCCAGCATTCACGCCACTTTCACTTGGATTTCGATAAACACATTATATATATTTTAGTCATTGACATTGGTCAATGATATGTTTCTACTAACAATCTCCCCCTCAAACACTGTAGCACATGCCGAGTTTGCTCTTACACTTCAGGAATGTCTCTGTCTTCAATGCCTTTGTGAAGATATCTGCCATATGCTCTCCTGTGGGACAATAAATTAACTTCACCACCATCTGCCGCACCATCTCACGAAGAAAGTGATACTTCGTCTCGATATGCTTGCTGCGCCCATGCAATATAAGATTCTTCGCTAACTGAATCGCAGACATGTTATCATCATACACTATCACAGGAACATCTTGTGGTTGGTGCAACTCTTGCAGGAGATTTCTCAACCAAATTGCTTGACAAGTACAGGCTGCCGCTACGATGTACTCGGCTTCGCAGGAAGACAAAGCGATCGTTGCCTGTTTCTTTGAACACCATGAGAACACAGCTGTTCCCATATGAAAAGCATATCCAGAACTGCTCTTCTGGTCATTCACATCTCCTCCGTAATCACTATTAGAGAACCCGACCAGCTTCAACTCCTCTGCAGATGAGTACATCAAACCATGATCTCTTGTCCCATTCATATACCTCAAGATCCTTTTTGCTGCCGTGAAGTGATCTTGTTTTGGTTCCTCCATGTATCTACTGACTACTCCAATCGCATACATGATATCAGGCCTAGTGAAAGTCAGGTAGCGTAGACTTCCAACTCGACTCTTGAACATCGTAGAGTCAACTGCTTCCTCCTTGGAATCCTTCCTCAACTCCATTCCCGGATCAGCAGGAGTAGAGATAGCCTTGCTATTCTCCATCCGGAACTTCTTCAGAATCTCCTCCGCATACTTCTTCTGAGAGATGAATATCCCTTCTTCACTCTGTTGTACTTTTATGCCCAAAAAGTAAGTGAGTTCACCCAAATCTGTCATCTCAAACTCTTTCTTCATTGTCTTCCTAAACTCTTCGAACATGAGAGGGTTGTTGTCTGTGAATATCATGTCGTCAACATACAAGCATATGACCATGATATCACTGTTCTTCTCCACCTTCGTATAGAGTGCATACTCATACGGGCTCTTCATGTACCCGTTCTTCTGAAAGTATGCATCTATTCTTTCATTCCAAACACGAGGCGCTTGCTTCAACTCGTACAACGCCTTATTCAATTTGTAGACCTTCCTCTCTTGGCCTTTCACTTCATATCCAGGAGGCTGGTGGACGTATACATCTTCTTCCAGATAACCATTGAGAAATGCGGACTTGACGTCCATCTGATGGATCTTCCACTTATATTGAGCAGCTAGTGCAATGATCAGTCTGATAGTGTCTATCCGCGCCACTGGAGCAAACACCTCGTCATAGTCCACACCTTGGACTTGTCGGTAGCCTTTAGCGACGAGTCTTGCCTTGTGCTTCTCCACTTCTCCATCCTTGTTCTTCTTCACTCTACATACCCATTTCACACCAATGGGTTTATGACCTGCCGGCAGATTGACCAACTCCCAAGTATCATTTCTTTTGATGGATGTCATTTCTTCATCCATTATTTTCCTTCAAGTCTTCTCTTGAGCAACTTCATCATACGAGTATGGCTCACAATCTGCTAAAAGATAATATAAAGAAAAGTTAGCATGAATTGGCTCTGTCTCCTTGTAGATCTCCTCCAACCTTCTCATCCTAGGTTAAGAATCATTAGAGATGCTCCTGCTGGTGCTTGCTCTATCAGAACTGCTTCTGTTGCTGCTTACTCCACTAGAGCAGGGAGTCGAAGCTCCCCCTGAATCTCTGCTCGGCGGTGATGGTGGTTCAGCTCCACCATCCTCAACTTCAGCTTCGTGACCACCTTCTTCATCATCATCGTCATAGAACATTCCTTTGACGCTTCTTTCCTTCTTATCCCAGCTCCAACAGCTATCTTCTTCAAACAACACATCTCTAGAGATGATTGCCTTCTTCGTCACTGGGTTGTATAACTTATAAGCTTTACTCATCGGAGTGTAGCCTACAAATATACACTTCTCACTCTTATCATCCAACTTCTTCCTCTTCTGCTCAGGGATGTGAGCATGAGCTACACACCTAAACACTCTCAAGTGTTGCACACTTGGCTTCCATCCACTCCATGCCTCATATGGAGTCTTGAACTTCACACTCTTCGTTGGACATCTGTTCAACAAGTACACAACACATTGTACTGCTTCAGCCCAGAACATCTTTGGCAACTTCTTGCCTTTTATCATACTCCTTGCCATGTTCTGAATCGTCAAGTTCTTTCTCTCAGCAACTCCGTTCTGTTGAGGTGAGTATGCTACAGTCAACTGATGAGCAATCTCATGCTCTTTGCAGAAAGCATCAAATAACTTAGAGGTGTAGTCCCCACCTCGATCAGTTCTAAGTACCTTCAGGTACTGTCCACTCTCCTTCTCTGTCATAGCCTTGAACTCCTTGAACTTGTCAAGGGCCTCAGACTTCTCCTTCAAGAAATAAACCCAACACTTCCGACTGAAGCCATCAGTGAAGGTAATATAGTATTTGCTTCCTCCAACTGAGGCAATATCAAACGGACCAGCAATGTCCGAATGAACCAGTTCAAGCTGTCTCCTCGCCCTACGAGACTTTCCTCCTTCAAAGCTCTGCCGCTTCTGCTTTCCCTTCGTACAAGCTTCATAGATCTTCTGTGGCGGTAAGATCTTAGGCAAACCTTTCACCATCTTTGCATGTGACATAAGCTTCAGACCACTGAAGCCTAAGTGACCCATTCTATGGTGTCACAACCAAGCTTCTTCTTCCTCTTCAGTTCTTGCTAGGCATGCTGTCTCCTCGGCATCCATCTTCAAAGTAAAGAGACGATTCATCGTCATCTTTACTTTCACCACCTCTTTGCCTTGATGGTTCTTCATAGCCAACGAACCATCCTTCAACTGAAAGCAGTAGCCTTTCTCTACCAACTGTCCAAGGCTTAAGATGTTACTCTTCAAGCTAGGAACATAGAACACATCGTTGAGATGCACTTTCTCGCCATTGAGGGTGACCACTATCAACCCTTTGCCTTCTACTGAGATATTTGAAGCATCACCAAAACTAACCTCACCAACACTTGGTTCAAGGTTAGCGAACAACTACTTCTCACCACACATATGGTTGCTCGCTCCTGTGTCCAAGTACCAAACTTCATTTCTACCTCCTTCAGCTCCTCTATAAGTCAAGAACATCATTGGATCACCACCAGTGTTTCTTGCTTCAGCATAGTGGTTGGTCTCTTCATTCCTTCTTGGAAGTCTGCAGTCATAACTCATGTGCCCAAACCTATTACAGTTGTAACATTGGACTTGTGTCATTCCACCACGGCCTCTGTCTCGGCCTCTTCCACGACCTCTTCCTCTTCCTTCTTGCTCTCTACCTTGAGGTTGCTCTGCCTCTCTCTGGAAGTTCTAATATCTTCCTCCTCTTCTTCATCTGCCTCTGCCTTGGTAGCCTCGACCTCGTTGGCCACCTCCTCTTCATGAACTATCTCCAAAGTTCAGCTGAGTCTGAAGTGCTTTCTCTAAGCCACTTGACTCTTCATCTTGTAGCATGCGGTATTCATGGGCTTGCAGAGAGCCTATAAGTTCATCGATAGACATTTGAGTGAGATCCTTTGACTCTTCGATTGCCACTACAATATAGTTGAACTTCTTTGACATAGATCGCAAAAGTTTCTCCATAAAACTAACATCATTGATCGTTTCTCCGTTGCGCTTCATTTCATTTGCAAGCGTCCGCTGACGAGTCACATAGTCACCAACTTTCTCAGAGTTCTGCATCTTGATAACTTCATACTCAGCTCGGATAGATTGTAGCTTTACCTTCTTTGCCTTGTCAACTCCTTGCAAGGAGCGTTGCAAGGTCTCCCATGCTTCTTTAGAAGTTCTAGCATCCGAGATCTTCTCAAAGGTTGCTTCATCAACCCCTTGATATAACAAGAACAATGCCTTCTTGTCTCTCTTTCTTGTCTCTCTCAGTGCCGTCCTTTGTGCGTTAGTCAACGCCGCCTCTTGCGCGCTCAGTAGTCTGCTCTTCATACCCATCATCAACTATCTCTCAAAGCTCCTTTGATGCTAGCAACACTCTCATCTGGGTGCTCCAGTTCCCATAATTCGTCTTCGTCAACTTGGGAACTTGACCCGGCATAGCATTTACCATCTCCATTGTTGCTGCGATCTGTTCAACTCTTCTGAGTTACTACCAAGATTCTGAACCTCGCTTTGATACCACTGTTGGAAGCGTTTACAGTGAACACAACACCACCTAAATGTAACAAATAACTTCTTATATATGAAACAAAAGTTACAAGACTCAAATAACAACTTGTCTTCAACCACAATTACAACTCAACACAAACACAAACCCAAACTTGGGTTTTACAAAACTCCACAAATGACAACTACTTGGAGGTCGCAAACTTCAATCCACAGCTGTTCACAGGTTAGGAGAAGCTGTCCGCCACTTATGCTTTAACTATCCTATTTGCCAATTGGACGCCTTTTATTTATTTTGCTGATCGCTCTTTCAGGAGATTGGTCGGGCTGCTGTCCGCAAGTATTAGTCCGCTGAGTACCAGTCCCCCACCTTTGATTGCACAAGACTTACTGCAATTTTTGCTCCTGTTCACGGGCCTTACAAAAAACCTGTCTGCAGGTTTTGTTGTTATCCTTTCTTAGCTTCTGCTCTCACTATCCAGCAATAATTCAGGATTATTTATAAGCATCACCAAGCAAGTGGGAAGGGACACGTGGCAAAGAGAGAAAGGAACAAATCAAATCACGCCATTACTGATTTCGGCCTGCTCCAATTTCGGTAACTGATATATATATATATATATATATATATATATATATATATATATATATATATATATATATATTGATTTTTTTGCTTTTGACTTGGTCAACCACCACAATACAGCAAATAATAATTATATATATATATTTTTTGATTGTCAGCATTCACGCCACTTTCACTTGGATTTCGATAAACACATTATATATATTTTAGTCATTGACATTGGTCAATGATATGTTTCTACTAACAAATGGGTGGTAGCTCTGAGCACCAATCGAATATAAATGACTCTTTTTATTATAATAATGTAAATTAAGAATAGATATTGTTGAAATATATGCCTTAAGATTGTATTGTTCAGAATTTGTTACAACAGATGTTGCTTCTGATCTTAAATTATTACACATTATCTGGTTTACTGAGATAATCATGATTGGATTATTCTTATTTATTATTATTATCACCTTTTGGGAGAGTTTATCTGGGAGGAAGAATTTTTAAAAATTCATATTCTCCAATTCATTTATAACTAAATTATTGTATCTCCAAATTTGGCATATTAGAAAAATTGAATCTATAGTTAGTTTATTCTTGCGCTCAGACACTTCAGGCAAGCCAATCAGAACTGCACAAAAGGAGCAAAAGAAGAAAAAAAGTGCCAAAATGAATGGGTTTCAACCAGGGTAGAAGAAGTTGCCCGTAAAATTATACGATTCTATGGAAGATAGCGAGCATACGATCTGAAGCTTTGGTGTATTATTTCGTAGTAGTTGACTTGAGCTGGAGCAAAACAAGCAAAAATGTCGTGGGCTTACCAGAAAATAAGTGTTCTTCAACCTCATATTGGTGAAGAAGAGCTAGTTATGTCAGTCGAAACTGAAATCGCTCAAAAAGGGTCATGCCTTACCCGCTTGTATTTCTTCATATACATCATCGGAGAGGTGGAGGATGTAATGCTGCTACCTGCGATGTCTTTGCCCATCAACTTGCCCTATTATTAGGAGTGCGAGGGCGTACTAGTCAAGGTTGTGAAGATCGAGATCTTACTTGTGATCGGGAGACATCCCTAAGATCGTAAAACGTAGGATCGACAAGGATCGCAAGATCGTATTATAATAAAAATTTAAAAAAATATGCACATTGAAAGAATTATTTTTATAAAACAAAAACATCAGAAAAATGTAAAACAAAAGCTAGATTTATGTATGTGGAAATCGAAGTATCGATAGTCGATCGTAGAACAACTATCGCCGATAAGGCCAGAAAAATGGAGCACCTGCAAAAAAAACAGTTAGAAGAAGAAGAAGAAGAAGAAGACACCTGCTGCAGAAGACGCCGACACCTGCTGCGACGGATCAGGACCGGGATGACCTAGAACGATGGATTGAGAAGAATTAATGAGCGGCGGGATCGGGAAATTTACTTATGCCGGATTTTAGGATCGATGCGCCCGGCGATCCTACCGATTTACGATCTTACCCTGTGATCCTAACGATCTTAGCGTCCCGGCGATCCCACGTAGAACGTGGATCGGTCCCCTTTGTAAGATCGTAAGATCGTCCGATCTTACGATCTAAATCGCGAGCTTAAAAATGTTGGTACTAGCTCAATGACCATGAAATTTTAAAATGTTATTCCCATTATCTCCATATGAACTTGCCCATTGCTTCTTGGGAGGGTTAAATGGTTAATTTATGATTTCTAGTAAGTTCATTTTGGCAGGGGCCAACTCCACCTTCTTTATTATGATTCAAAGAAAACTAATTATAGGATTATTACCATGAAAATAGGAGAATATGAACTAAAATATTAATTTATTGTAAATGTAAATTTAAAATGCATATATAATTGTCATATCGTAATTATTTTTTGTTATAAATATTGTAAATTATTATATATATCATCACTTATTTTCTCCCACAAACGGCTGGATAGCCTCACAGAAGCTGAGAGAGAGGCTCTACTGGAGGGGAAATTTTTTGGTATGTGTAGTGTTCCCTGTGCTAGGAGCGCGTTTAAATAGCGCTTTCAAAAATGCGGGGCCAACTTCATTTTCGGGTTTCTCTCTTCTTCCCTAACATAACCTGGAAAACCTAGGCGATCGAAGTGGAAAATCGTCGGGCCAGTCGAGGCGGACTCCAGCAGTTTTCCCTCAGATTTTGTGGGGCGAACTCCGGTGAGTCCTACATTTTACTGTACACGTCGTCTTTAAACAACTATTCCTCTCTGCGCGATCGCAATCTCCGGCAGCTTTCCAGGCACATTTCTCGCTGAAGGAGCGCTTGAGAAGAAGCATGTATGATTATTTTTCCAGCAATAGGACAGAGCGATCTTTTGCCATCTCTTTCCATATGTTGAAATATTTTTCAGAACTGTATTTCAAGTGAATGTTTGTGCAACTGTACTTCAAATGATTGTTTGTGCAACTCTATTTCAAGTGATTGTCATTCCAACTGTATTTCAAGTGATTGTCATTACAACTTTATATAGAACTATATGTCAGGTATAATATACGTCTGTATTTGCATATAGTATAATATACAACTGTATTTCAGATATAATATACAACTGTATTTGCATATAGTGTAATGTACAACTGTATTTCAGATATAATATACAACTGTATTTCATATAGTGTAATGTATAACTATATTTCAGGTATAATATACAACTGTATTTGCATATAGTGTAATGTACAAGTGTATGTCAGATATAATATACAATTATATTTTGTTATATTGTAATGTACAACTGTATTTCAGGTATAATAAAAGACTATAAGCTTGGCTTCTTCTATTGTCCATGGAGAAAGAGAATAATAGTGGTCAAATGGAGGAAGAAATTGGTGTAAATATTTCTTTGCCCTTCCTTCTTGACTTGAGAAAGGGAGTCTTTCTTTCATGATCGATTTGAGAAAGTGTTTAATGTATTTTTTTAACATGCAGATCAAAAAAGAACATCTATGTTTTCCTGTTGTCCATTCGGAGGAAGATGCATATGCTTTGTATTGTCAGTACGCTCACAAAATCGGTTTCAGTGTTCGTAGGCAACATATTATTTATTACACACACACCAGAATTATCAAAGTCCGTGAATACAGTTGCTCAAAGGCAGGAAAGAAACACAAAAAACCGTCACCGATTAAATATCGCAAATTAGATACTCGGACTGGTTGTCTTGCATGTTGTCATTTTAAAACGGATACAGATGGTAAGAACTGGACGGTTGCAAAGTTTGTGGAGGAGCACAATCATCCCCTTGCATCTGAGAAAGAACAGCATTTGTTGAGGTCACATCGAAAGGTATCGGATATGCAGGGCAATCTATTAAAAAATATGTCAGAGGCTGGTATAAAAACAGTGCATGCGTACAATTTTCTCTCCGAAGAAGTTGGAGGTGTTCAAAACGTCGGTTTCACCAAGACTGATGCCTATAATTATGTGCAACGCGGTAAAAAAACTTTGATTGAAAGTGGTGATTCGACTAGTTTATTGAAGATACTACAAGCAAGACAACTTGAGGATAATATGTTCTCATATGAAGTCCAGACAGATGAACAAAATAGGTTGACCGAGTTTTTTTGGATTGATGGGCGTGGTAAGATTGATTATGATTGTTTCGCTGATGTTATTATTTTTGATACCACTTACAGATTAAATAAATATAATTTGGCGTGTGCTGTATTTATTGGTGTAAACAATCATTGGCAAAGTGTTTGTGTTGGTTGCGCTTTCATTACAGAAGAAACCATTGATTCTTTTTGCTGGGTTTTTGAAACATTTCTTAAGTTCGTTGGTGGTAAACAACCTACAACAATTTTTACTGACCAAGATCAAGCTATGACGGTTGCAATTGAGCGTGTTCTCACCACCAGCCGGCATCGATTATGCCAATGACACATCTCAAAGAAAGCTCCTTCTAAAGTCCATTGCTTCAACCACGATAAAGGTGTTCGAGGTTTATTCCACCAATGCATGAGCAAGTGTGACTGTGAGTATGAGTTTGATCATTATTGGAATGAAATGATGTTGAAAGGAAGTTTACATGACAACAAATGGTTGCGAGACCTATACGCAGTTAGGAGGAAGTGGTCAACTGCGTATAACAAGGATGTGTTGGATCTTGGCATTTTGTCGACACAACGGAGCGAATCGACAAATCATAGATTGCATGGTTGTTCCAAGGCAACCAGCTCTATTGTAGAGTATTTCATTGGGTTGGAGAAACTAGTTTCAACATGGCGGAGAGCTGAGTTTGACGAAGATTTTAAGTGCACGCAGGGTACTCTCGACTTAAAATATAAAGGTTCCATGCTACTGAAGCAGACTTCGAAGGTTTACACAAGGAAAATGTTTTCTATCTTTGAGAAATCATTCATGGAGGGGGCTGTTGGAGTTAGTATAGTCGATGAGACAAAATACATGGATAATAGTATTTCATATGTGAACTCGCAGTGTGATGAAAGTGTTGACGGTAAAAGATGGTTTGTAAACTTCAATGTTATTACCAGCGAAGCTACATGTTCTTGTCGAGGCTTTGAAACAAAAGGTATTCTATGCAAACATGTTTTGCGAATATTCATTCATAGAAATATAAAGCATATTCCCGACCAATATTTTCTCAAGCAATTCAGTTTGCATGCTAAGAAAGGTATCTACCTTCCATACTCATCTTCAATGACCCAATCCGATTCAAATGTGGTTTTCAGGAATCATTTAATGAGATTTACATATGATTTAGCCTTACAAATTGAGAACTGCCAACCGCCAAAGGAACTTGTTATGACATCCATGAATGATTTGGCACAAAAGGTTCAGTCTATGGTCGTTGGGGGTGGGGGTGTCAAACATAATGGGAAAGAGACAACGTTATTAAGAGACCCGCCAAAAAAGCGACCAAAAGGGGTTTCGAACGCACGAATAAAAGGACATTGGGAGAAGAACACTAGAGCATCAAGTACTTCTTTTTATCTTAATATTTTCGAAACCAAGTTCATTACTGCATGTATAACGATACTTGTTTTTCCAATGTAGGAAATCAACAAGGTGACCTGAAGAGCAAAGCAATCTCTATGAATGATAATACTTCCAAATCAAATACCTGTCCTTGAATTCACTAAGGATGAAATCAATGTTACCTCGAATTTGAGGGTTTATATGTGGTTTACCGGGGTAGGTAGGAACCATTTTAAGACCCTTCTTCCGCCTATATGCAATTTTTTTGACTCGAACAGAAGATGATTCTTTGGCTGGGCTTTGAAGTGTAATGATCTGGGGTGTGGATGATGTGGGTGCTGTGGGTGATGTGGATGATGTGGGTGAGACATTTTTCTGGGGTTTGGATGATGTGGGTGATGTCGGTGATGGTGCATGGCGATGGAATTGGGACATCCCATCTTGCAACTTTTTAAACCAGGTTTCACAGAATTTTTTCATGGAGACTTCTACTTTAGCAACTTCTTCCCGTATATAAACTCGAAGCCGAGATTCCATTGAGTTCCAATCTTCCCCTGTATTTTCTCTTTTCACCTTCTTCTTCTCCTTTTCCAGCCTCCTAAGCAATCTACCTTCACTCTTAGCAGCAATCTTTTTCCTCGCCTCCTCGAACTTCTTTTTCTCCTTCTCATTCTCGATATCCTCGAAATCAGACTCCACCTCAAACTTTACCTTCTTCACCCCCCTTCCCTTTCTCTTACTTGGCTTCATATCTTCAAAATCAGAATCCACCGCCTCCGGTCCTAGCAACCTCTTCTCATCATCCTCCAGACTTCCAAACTTGTATCTAACCTATAAGATATAACAAAATGTATTAGAGTTACATAGCAACCAAACTTGGTATTAATTAAGAAGTTAATTAATAATACCTGCTTGGGTTTCTTGAGCTCACTCGACAAATCCAAACAAAACTTTGCAGTATATCTCATTTTGTCCGACCACCGACAAATTCGAGGCCGAGCCAGGAAATGTACTACTCTTTGAACATTGGTGTGCTCAAAAAACCACACCTACAAAAATACATGTTAGTTTGAATAATTGATAAATCAGTAACCAAATTGTAAACACATTTCTTACCAACACAACTATCGAGCAGCCTTCAAAGTAGCCTAAGCAGGTGTCAGCATCCCGAACTGCATTGGCCCGACTCAGACAATCGAGTTGTGAATGCAAGAATGCATGAATGGCCTTAGGCTAATTGTACTTTCTCAATGCACCTATACCATCCTCCAGCAAACCCAGACATGCCGGAATCTTCAGAGTCTTCATCGGGAAGAAAAACACAATCAACAAATACCTAATGAGTACATTTACTCGCCTTTGCTCGAGCTCGAGGGACCATTCTTCATTCACAAGAAGGCGCATTTCGTTGATCAAATCCCTGTGAGATAACTCCAAATAGG
The DNA here is from genome assembly GCA_039583875.1 of Platanthera guangdongensis. NCBI lineage: Eukaryota > Viridiplantae > Streptophyta > Magnoliopsida > Asparagales > Orchidaceae > Platanthera > Platanthera guangdongensis. Next base: position 176,023,115 of record CM077161.1, read on the forward strand.
GGAGTCTAGAAAAAGGAAAATCTAGACCACGGTTTGGTAACCCCAAAATCATGGCCACTTCATTAACTGTTAGTTTGAGGTAGTGATTTCCTAAAAGGAAACACCCCTTGTCCCTTCTGTATAGCTTCACCAGGACATATAAGAGCGGGATGTTTTGCGGCAATGCCGGAATGGAGAATAAAGGTAAAACGTTTGTTTCCCTTAGAATAACCTTCGATTCCTCGGAAATGACCTCGAGGAGAGGACGGACATTCGCCACAAATGTTGAGACCGCACACCGACTGCTCAAATATTTGCTGCCAGGCATCTGAATAAGCAAATACAGTCGAACATTAGACTATATGCAAATGCAGTCATGTACTACACATGCAATACAATCGTCTATAACATTATATACAAATACAGTCATATATTACACTTGGAATACAGTTGTATTTCACACTATATGTCAATACAGTCTTCCAATATACCTGGAACACAGTATTACACATGCAATACAGTCGTCTATAACATTATATGAAAATACAGTCATATATTACACTTGGAATACAGTTGTATTTCACACTATATGCCAATACAGTCTTCCAATATACCTGGAACACAATATTACACGTGCAATACAGTCGTCTTTAACATTATATGAAAATACAGTCATATATTACACTTGGAATACAGTTGTATTTCACACTATATGCCAATACAGTCTTGCAATATACCTGAAATACAATTGTATATAACACTATATGCAAATACAGTCATGTATTACACATGCAATACAGTCGTCTATAACATTATATGCAAATACAATCATATATTACACTTGGAATACAGTTGTATTTCACACTATATGCCAATACAGTCTTACAATAAACTTGGAATACAATTGTATATAACACTATATGCAAATACAGTCATATATTACACTTGGAATACAGTTATATTTCACACTATATGCCAATACAGTCTTACAATAAATCTGGAATACAGTTGTATATAACACTATATGCAAATACATTCATGTATTACACATGCAATACAGTTGTCTATAACATTATATGCAAATACAGTCCTATATTACACCGAGATGGGAATGAGGGCATCGCCTTTGGAAAAAAATCGTACCTGGTTCTTCTCAATCTGTCGACCGGAGTTCGCCTCGTGAGTTCGCCGTCCGTGACGCCTACATTAACCGGTACTTTTTCACGGAGTTCGCCTCCTAAGCAATATGCCGGAAATCTGCATAAGGAGGAAGAAATCTGCCAAGAAATCGCCGAAAATCGTCGGAAATCGCCTAGGTTATGTTAGGGAAGAAGAGAGAAACCCGAAAATGAAGTGGGACCCGCATTTTTGAAAGCGCCATTTAAACGCGCTCCTAGCACAGGGAACGCTACACATACCAAAAAATTTTCCCTACTGAAGCAGGTGGAGGAGGAGAAGCTGACGGCTGGCGAGCAGAGAGCAAGGCTAAGTTTGTTAGGCAAAATATATTATCATATATTGATTTTTTATTAAATGCAAGTACAGGTGTTATTAAAATATATACAAAAAATGTTAGGAATGGGGCAAAATTGTAAATTCAGACCCTCATTCAGCACTTATTCCCTGCAACACCTGCACATTGCAATGTTTATTTTGCCTATCATGTGAAAAATAGTTGTTATTAAAAGGGATAATTGTCATTTTCATTTTGGTTAATTTTTTATTTTTATGTAGCAGAATAAAATTATAACCATTTTCCTTTTTAGTTATTGAAGGAAAAACTCCCTCATGCCATGACTAAGAATTACAACCATCAGAACAATCTCAGCCATCCATCCTCCATGACATTCAGTCTTGATCTCTCCTTTTACTAACTTGAATCTCTCACCCTCTGCCCCTTTTCCCGCTCGCCTGTCCATCTCACTCGACTCGCAAGAGAAATGTCAGTGTCAATTGTGGAATAGGTATTTATAGTAACTTCAACACAGAGTCTTGCCATAGGTAGACACGAACCTCACGGGTCACGATCGTGTCAATCCCGACACGCACGAACATACTCCAAAATATTCAACACTTCTTCTCCTCACTTTGGTGATGGCTCTCCTGCTCGGTCGCTGAGAATGCTCACTCAATGAAATTTTTGTCGTCATTTTGACTCTGGCACATCTCCCTACTGTGGCGCTCCCCCCATCGTCGGCCGGCCACGGCAATCCGCCATAACTCCAGCACGCATCGTCCCTCTCAACAGCGAGGAGGAAACTTCAATTAAGTTCGCCCCTGGCGTCCACCCCTCAGCGGAAAACTTCAGGTCTCACCTTCAACCAGTCGCCTGCCGCCGTCCAATGTTACTTCTCCGATTTCCACCATGCTCGCTGCTTCCTTCTCCAACCCTCTCAACCAAAGTTTGGCTTTCTCACATCGACGAATCAAGCCTTCATCTGCCTTCGGCAATTGCTCCCTTCGTCTGCAGTTGGATTTTATATAATTTTTTTGCAGTTATTCGTCTAAAAAGCACTTTACACATGACAGCGTCATTATAGCCCCGAGTATTTTCTCTCCTTCGGACCCAAAAATCTCGCCTCCCCATGGTTGGTTCACTCACTACTCTGTTTCTGTTTCTTCAATGCAAATTGAATTATGAATCTATTTTGGTAGTTTTGTTTTGATGGATTTCCTTGTAGTTTCCTATTGATTCTGTTCGTCTTAGCCAGCACTGTCTCTCTGTGTGATTGTTTCTGCAAGGATCAATTTTCTCAATTGTCGCTTCACATACCCACAAATCTGTTTGATAGAATGTCATGAACATCATGTTTATGAACAACGATGTTTATGAACCGTTGTTCTTGAACGTGCGAGCTCACATAAGGAACTTCATCTACTTTTATGTTGAGAATTAGGCTCTGTTTGGCGCGGTTGTGGCGGCCGTAAATGCATGAGTTAAATTGTCATTCGTTAAGGATCGCCTAACAAACATTGTCCATTTGAACATAAAAGTGGATGAAGTTCCTTATATGAGCGTTAACGAATGACAATTTAACCTCATGTTCATGACTGTTGTTTTTGATGCTCCACCGGACTGGACCGGTTCGGTTCTGTTTTTTATTTGATTTTATATATATACAGGCTTGCACAGAGAGAAAAAATCCCGATTCATCTCTAACCTAATCAGTCGGGAAAAGAAAAAGAGAACGAGCGGCGGCTTCAGGCAGGGATCGAGCGGCGGCATCGGGAAGCAGGGCGGCGCCATCGGGAGAAATCGCGAAGAACAGGAGTCGAGCGGCGGCATCGGAGCGGCGGCATCGGAGCGGCGGCATCGGAGCGGCGGCTTCGGGCGAGGTTCAGCGGCGAGCGGTCTTCTTCTGGCTTCGGGACGCTCGGCTTCGGGAGGAGATCGGTCGGAAGGCAGAAGCGCGGCTTCGGGACGAAGATCGGGCGGCGACATCGTCACGGCGGGCGGCATCCGGCGATCTTGGAGATCCGGAGCGGCGGCAAGGGCCCGAACTTGAGCGGCGGGCGATCTTCTTCTCCGGCGACAGCGGCGCAGCGGCAAGCCCGGTCTAGGGCTTCTTCTCCGGCGACAACGGCTCAGCGACAGACCCGATCTAGGGCTCGTAGGTCCGGCGATCCATGGGATCCGGCAGTGGCAAGATTGGGCAGAGGCGGTTTCTTCTCCGGGGACAGTGGCGCAACGGCTTTCTTCTCCGACAATCTTGGGCCGGCGGTTCTTCTTCGGCAAGGATCGGAATACCGATCAAGGCGTGCATCTCCGGCGGCTCCGGCGATCCAGCGGCGGCGGCAACTCCGGCGGTGAGAGAGGGCATAAGGCTGCGGTTCCTTCATCTTGAAGAGGGCAGCGACTTTCTTGGTCGGAGGGCGGCGGCGTGTGGCGGAGGGATAATCGGGTTACCCGATTTTGGGCACCAGCGGCGCATCGGGTTCATCTCCAGCGTGTGACAGCGGCTTGGCCGACTGTATCCAGGGAGGAGAGGGGGCTCACGGCGGTGGCTGGGTGCAGATTCCGGAGGCGGCGATCAAATTCAAATCCATGCTCCGATTGGCCAGTTTTGCGGCCGACATAGGTGAGTTTTCTTCCCTCTCTCTTTGTTTCTTGTTGTTCTTTATTTCCTATTTTATGTTAGTGTCGATCCGCTGAGGATCGTTGAGTGGCTGTGTTGTAATCAGATATTTTTCGATTAGTGGATCCGGCGCGCTCTCCCCGTGGATGTAGGAGCTTAACTCCGAACCACGTATATCTCTTTTCGTCTGTGTGTTTTTTCTGTGTTTTGGAAACTCGAACTGTTGGATTAGTGCGCGCCATTATTTGCTCAAAGATTTTTTGCTTCCGTTGCTATTGCCCGCGACGAGTTCCTTACTCGCGGGCAGGTGCCAATTGCACAACACATGAGCGCCATCACCATGCCAAACTGAGTCTTAGGTTTTGTTTGGGGGACTTGTTTTCACCGGTCAAATGAGTACGACCGCATGAACCCAAGCTTAATTAATGTTTGGTTCATGCGATCGTAATCGCTTGACTGGTGAAAATAAGTCCCCTCAAACGAACTCTTAGTTTTCTTCTTTGATGGTGATCATAATCACTGACATAAAATGGTAGGATTTTTTGTTTAAACTCACGGGAACAAAAATGCCGTTGCCTATAACTCTATATCCATAAAATGAGGAGAAATAAAGTAAAGATTATATATAAAAAAAAGTAAAAAAATTCAAACTATAAATAGATGAAGAGAAACATAATAGTGAAAAAGTAATGATGAACAAAATTAATTAAGAGAGAAGAATAAAAAGAAATTAATATTAGGGAAAAAAGTCTGTTGGATGGACTGATTTTAATATCTATATTACTAAACCAAAATAACAATATTTTTTAAATTAATGAAAATATTTTAAAATTAGTGCAAATCGGTTATTTTAATTTTTTCTAGAAAAAAATATCACCGGGCTCAAATGAAGAATACAGAATAGCCAGGGCAGGAATGTGCGCTGATTAGGCACTAATAGGGCGGTTCTGTGTGCGCGACCGTCGTGGATCCGCCCAAATTGTCAAAATTTTATTTTCAAGTTGTCATATTAATTATATGACTTTCAAGTTTCAAATCAAATAAAAAGAGTAACTTTGAAATGAGAAAAAGATAGAAAGAGAGAGGAGGCTATCACGTATTCATGTGGGAGACTGCAAGCTGAGTAAATATTGTTGTGCCGTGACATTGTCTCGGATGAGATATTGGCCCCCATCGGCGGTGAGCTACACTTCTTGGCGAAAGAGAGAAATAATGGAGGTTGTTTTGAAGAAGGTGGCGAGGATGTCCGGCAGGGCGCTGCGCTTCTCGGCGGTAGAGAGGAATAGAGGAGAGTATACGGACGAAGAAGGGGGCGAGGCCGGCCTTCCAAAAAGTTTTCCTGTGGACGGCCACCTGCTCGGCGAAGGTTGGAGGAAAATGCAGGGAAAATGTAGCTGAAGGAGGGGAACACACCAAATCTCCGAAGGAGTGGGGCCCAACGCTTTACGGGGGCATATTTATATGCTGACTGATTTTACGGTTCGAAGAGCGGACCGAAAAATTTTCACTTTGAAATGAGAAATGAGAAAAAGATAGAAGAGATAGAGGGGGTTGTCACGTATTCACGTGGGACTGCAAGCTGCGAAAATGTCGTCGTGTTGTGACATTGTCTCGGATAAGATACTGTCGCGGTCACATGGGGCCCCCATCCAAACTCTCACTCGTATGTGTATACATATATACTTGCAAATAGTATCTTGCATACACCGGTTTTCTAAAAATATAAAAGAGGAGAAATTAAAATATGTAAAATATAATAATCAGAATAATAAATATTATTAACGAGTTAATAAAAAACAGGTGTTTTCGCTCATTTTTTTAATAGCAGTAAAAAAAAAACTATTTCATTTGATGAAGAATTTATGCAGAAAATTTCGAAACAGGAGGAAATATTTATTGGTTTTGAATATATTATACACGCATGAAGATTCGATTGGCTAAAATAAATATTTGCAGAAGTAATTTATTCCGCGTCACCATTTCTTAAATTTAGTGGCAAAACCCAACACGAAAATCAAGAACAGCCAGCAGCTTCCCTCCCCAATCTTATTTTTTGGCTTGAAATTACTCCGACTACAGTCGTCATACGCTAGGGCAAAGTCTGCTTCTTCTTGCTATCGGGGATCTCCGCCGCCCTTGCGCCGTTCAAATCCTGTTCAGGTAAGAGAAGATCGAAGATCTCTCTCTCTCTCTCTCTCTCTCTCTCTTCGTGACCTAAGTTCGCGGCATTAGAGGATCGGTTTCTATGTAGAGATCCCGAAGTTGGTGGAGATCTTTCTCTAAAATTACTATTTCGCGTTGACTCATTATGCGGATAGATCGGATCCGACTGAGCTTCATCGAGAATTTCCAACGATCTTGACGTCCAGCTATTTTGCAGGAAGTCTGCTGAAAAGCAGTTCGGGCGTGCTTGTCTTTTATGTTTTTGCGATTCAGAAGAATACTTGTTGTTGAGTTTCTTGTATTGGATTTGTGGTATAAGTTCTGATGGGTGTTTATGATTGATTTCCTTGTGTGCAGCAGCAGCTGCTATGGAAGCACAGCCGGTTTCGTCACAGGAGGATGTGGTGTTGGACGCGAAGCCATTGAGATCCTTGGCGCCCATGTTCCCAGCTCCATATGGATTCAACACCACATTCACCTCCTTCGGTTCTGCCCCCGCGGTTTGTGTTAGCCCCTTCAGCGGTTCATCTTCTTTGGGTAATGGCCTCCCTTCCGGTTTCGCTTCATTTTTCGCCACTACAGAACACGGCAACCAGTCAGAAGCCGGTGCCCGTGGGCGCTCGCAGCGCGCTAAGAACAGAACCCCGGCTGCAAATGGCTCATACCGTGGCATGACGGTTCACGCCGACGATGATCCCGACTACACCGTGCACACGTCGACCTCCGGCCGGAAAATTAAGCGCCCCAAGGATTTGAAAAAGTACGATGTCGACGGTTCGGACTCGGACGGGCTCGAGGGAAGTAGCAGGAAGAAGTCTCTGACAAAAAAGCCCCGAAAGTCTACCGAGTTAGCCTTGATCCCTTCCTCTCTGCTGGATGCCAGAAACTCGGCCGAAGAGATTCTCATGACGTTCGATGCGCTCCGACGAAAGCTTCTGCAGCTGGACGAAGCGAATGAGGCCAGCAAGCGCTCTTACATGAAGGCCGGGGCTATCATGATGTCCAATGATCTCAGGGCAAATATCGTGAAGAGGATAGGCCCTGTCCCCGGCATCGAAATTGGAGACATATTCTACTTCAGAATTGAGATGTGTTTGGTTGGTTTGCATGCACAGATCATGGGAGGCATCGATTACATGTTGCCCAGACTCACTGACATCGACGAAACGTCAGCTATCAGTATCGTGTCTGCCGGAGGATACGAGAACGACGAGGGCGATACCGATTTTTTGATTTATACCGGCCAGGGAGGCGGGTGCAGCAGCAAGTATGACAAGAAGCAGATGGTCGATCAGAAGCTCGAGAGGGGTAATCTCGCACTCGAGAGAAGTTTGCATAGAGGCAATGTCGTCAGGGTCATCCGAAGTGCAAAAGATATGAACTTGATCAATGGAAGGATCTATGTCTATGATGGGCTCTATAAGATCAAGGAAACATGGATGGAGAAAGCCAAATCCGGCTACAATGTTTTCAAGTATAAATTGTTCAGAGAATTAGGGCAGCCCGAAGGAATCGCTGTTGGAAGCGTACAGAGAAGTGGTTAGCCAATCCTTCTTCCAGAAGTGGACTTTTGCTGTCGGATATATCTTCTGGGATGGAAAATATGCCTGTTTGTCTTGTTAATGAGGTTGATACTGTGAAGGGACCCATCCATTTCACATATTCCACTAAGGTTAAGTATCTACAGCCCATCATTTCCATGAGATCCTTGATCGGCTGCCGGTGCATCAGCGTTTGCCTCCCCGGTGATGCCGGTTGCTCGTGTGCTCAGCTGAACGGGGGCAACCTTCCGTTTTGTGCCAATGGTTTCATTGTGAGCCGCAAACATGTTTTATACGAGTGCAACAACTTTTGTTCGTGCTCGATTAATTGCCGTAATAGAGTGACACAGAAGGGTATGAATCTTCATCTTGAAGTTTTTAAGACAAAAGACCGTGGTTGGGGCCTTAGATCTTGGGAGCCGATACGCGCGGGCACATTTATATGTGAATACGTAGGGGAAGTGATTGATAAGATCAAAGTTAATGAGTATGGTGAAGAAGATCAGTATATTTTTAAAGGAAATTATGTTGATGAGAAGACACTCAAATGGAACCATGGACCAGAGTTACTCGGTGAACCAAGTATCAATGATAGTGAGATATCTAAACCACTTCCCATCATTCTTAGTTCGAAGAATGTGGGAAACGTAGCACGTTTTATCAACCACAGCTGTTCTCCTAACATCTTTTGGCAGCCGGTTCTGCATGATCATGATGAGAGAGAGTATCCACATATCATGTTCTTTGCGTTGAAGCACATTCCTCCAATGATGGAGCTGACATTTGATTATGGTTTGAGCAACGATAACGTGGGCTGGAGTGTTGCAGGAGCTCGGCAACCAAAAAAATGCTTATGTGGATCACCTAAATGCCGTGGTCTTTTTGGGTAATCTCGCACTCTGTATGTGCAGAATGCCAAGGTTAGGAATCCTATTTTTCTTACCTTTATTATTTACTGATCTACTTCCATTTACATGAAACAGTTTGCGGGTATATCTTGTCCAAACTTTCAAAATGAGAATAATGCTCATTGATTTCATTTTACACATTGAACCATCATATTTAAATTTTACTGCTGTTTCTGATTACAAGGAAGCTTTTAGCGTGCTAATTTAACAAGTAGAGTTGGTAAATTGTTGTTCTTAAGATAATTAGTAGGATAATATATTCATTAAATAGGATAGGTAGCGGTCCTGACTTTTAGAAGAAGGGTGGCTGACATTCACGAGAGCTCATAAGGCTCGATGATGTGGCATTTCATGGTGGCGTGACACTCCTTAATTTTGTAGCTCTCTTGTATTTTATCTAAAGTATTTTTCCAGCATTATTTCATGTATATGGCTACATTGGGGTCCTTGGAGCTTAATGTAACTTTAGCCATTGATCAAATTCGTTTGAATTCACTTAAACTTAGAGTGAGGTTAGTCTAAGATAGCAAAGTCACATGGAGTTTACTATGGTGGTTAGCCCAAAGCAGGGAAGAGCCTCCAGGTTCAGGATCATGGCTCCCTCTTTAAGTCCACCATAAAACCATAGATGAGCATTGAGATGAGAATTCTCGCTCCAATCTGACTTTGATTTTTTGAGTTGTTCTTATTTTGCCTTTTGCTCACAGGAAGTCTTTAAAGGTACAAGAGTTATCACAAAATTACAAATTTACTGGATTCATGTTTCCTCTTGCAGTTGCTGACGTTTACTGTATCTTTGCTTTTCTTGCAGTTTCCAAATACTAGTTGATCATCTTTTTCTGCCTCGGAAAATTTAATAAAAGCATTTCTACCTAACAAATAAGAACTGCTTGGTTTACATACATCCATCCATTGATATTACCTAAGAATGCATCTTTATCAATAAAAGCATTGCCACCTGACAAATAAGAACTACCTTGGTTTACATACCAATATACCATATATCCATTGATATTACCTTAGAATGCACCTTTGTTTTGGCTTCTTTTTTTTATCAATGCCCTTTTAAAATCATTTCTAGAGGAAATATTTGAATGTAGGGGAGTGAATGCCACTGAATTTTCAACTAAGACTTAGAGATTAGGTTATTTTACTCGTAGAATCCATGTCAGGCCTGAGAGATGGTCTTACCAAAGCATATATGAAAGCTCCTTGCCTGTGTTGTTTTTCTGGTGTCTGTGCCTTAGTCTATCCTATCAATAGATAATACTGGAGCAACTTTGTTATTGTAATTATCTCTAATATATGTCAAAATAAGTAAATAACGCAGTAATATCTAACCAACAAAAACAATCAGATATAGTAATTTTGCCAGAAAATTTAGACCCTATATTTATTGTAATATAAAGTTATCAAAGTAATATGATTCATCTAAATCAAATTATTGATAGTAAAGTGTCTTTAAATTATTTTGATCTTGTATATCACAAATAAAGAACATATATGCAATTTTTCCTTAAAGATTGCCATCAATCATCTCTTTGGAATACTTCATCTAAATTTATAGATATATTAGCAGGAGGTTCACACTATCTTCCAAAATCTTCAACAGGTAGTTCTAATTGGTGAAACAACAGATGAAACAAAGAAATTTCTTGGTTGATAAATGATTTGGAATTAGCAGAACAAATACCGAACATGTGATATACAGTTTAATTTTGCGAGGATAATATTAATAATTGCAAGTTTATATTTTGAAGATAAATTGATACCTACATGCAGCATGTTTAAGCATATTGAATCTATTACTTAAAGTGACGCATGACGGGTATAGAGGGTGTAACTCTAGTGAAGTGTTGTGGGTATCTAGTATGATGCATGTTAACCCAGAAATCGGCGATCCTTCCCAAGGTAGCCAGCTGGCTAGTCGCGATCCTCAGAGTCTCCCTATTGATTGCGACAAGTCCCAGTGTAGGCGGACAATTTTCCCTGTCCGCCTAGGTCTCCTAGCAACCGCGTGCCCTGCGGGACGGTGGGCTGTTCCCGTAGCTCACCCTTGCAGGCCATGCGGTTAGGCCCGCTAACCGTGCAGTGTTCTTCCTTGCAGGAGGCAACCTACCATCAGGATCCCGCCCGCAGGAGGGCGCCCACTTCGTAGCTAGTCAAGCGGACTCCCCCCGGAGTCTGCCCAGGCCGCCCGCAGGGGGGCGGCCTCCGCTCCAGCCAGGCGGACTCCCCCCGAAGTCCGCCCAGGCCGCCCGCAAGGGGGCGGCCTCCGGCCAGCCGGGCGGACTCCCCCCGGAGTCCGCCCAGGCCGCCCGCAAGGGGGCGTCCTCCGGCCAGCCGGGCGGACTCTCCCCGGAGTCCACCCAGGCCGCCCGCAGGGGGGCGACCTCCGCTCCAGCCGGGCGGACTCCCCCCAGAGTCCGCCCAGGCCGCCCGCAGGGGGGAGGCCTCCGCTCCAGCCGGGCGGACTCCCCCCGGAGTCCGCCCAGGCTGCCCGCAAGGGGGCGGCCTCCGGCCAGCCGGGCGGACTCCCCCTTGGAGTCCGCCCAGGCCGCCCGCAAGGGGTCGGCCTCCGGCCAGCCGGGCGGACTCCCTTTGGAGTCCGCCCAGGCCGCCCGCAAGGGGGCGGTCTCCGTTCTCTCCCGGCCTCCTGCCGCTTGCTTCGCCCGCCAACCTGGCGGACTCGTTTTTCCAGTCCGCTGAGTCCGCGCAGGTCGTCATGCTGACGTCACTGGGCCCCGCTTCTAGTTGGTCCTCCCCGGGCCTATAAATAGCCCCTGATACCTCTCATTCTGCAGTCCAGAGGAGGAGACAAGGCTTGTCAGCAAGCTTTGCAGACTCAGTTTTCCAGTCCGCGCAGTCCTCCACTGCTTGCCTGCAGCTTGCCAGCAGACTCTGCAGACTCAATTTTCCAGTCCGCGCAGCCCTCCACCAGTTGATCCAGCAAGCTCTGCGGAGTCAGTTTTCCAGTCCTCCACAGCTGCAGGCAGCCTCTTTTCCTTAGTCTCTGGCAGCTTCTTTTCCTTAGTCTCTGGCAACTTCTTCCTAAACCGCCAGCTTCCCCCTTTGTAACTTTTAATGCTTTTTCATGTAAAGGTGCACTAGCAAGCTGTAATCGTGTTTCTTGATTAGAGGAAAACCCGTCGCAAGAGTGACATTTAGGCCGCGGCGGGCGAAGTCTGTTGTTGTCGCTGCTAGCGGCTCCCTCCCTTGCTCTCTGCTCAGCAAGCCTTCCCTCTGCTCAGCAAGCCTTGTTCTCTGCCCAACAAGCTTTTTCTCTACTAGGCCAGCTCTTCGCTGCTCCTTGAGCTTCTCTGCTGCTCAACCGTCATAGTAACTGTCTTGTCGACAGCTCCTGATCAACCTCCTCCTCTCTTGGTCAACCTTCTCTGTTGATCAAGCTTCTCCTCTCCTCTATCCCCGCAACCCTCTTTGACAAGCCGCTTGCTCCACTCTCGAGCACTCAGAGGCTTCCTTCCTTCCTCCATTCTCTTCCTCTCCTAGCTTGTGAGACCGAACACCCCCCTCCGTGTTAGCTGTGCCCCGGTGCCGTTTTCGCGCATCAACAATGCAATACACATGTGATTGTCTAACGTTTAATTATAATAAATTTTGAAATTAATAGTAGAGTTTACAAGCATTCACTCTACATATTTGACATTAGAAACATAAGCAGGATCTAATTAAAATTAAAGAGACATTGCTTCAATTACATGTTCAACGAATAAATCTTTCAAGTAATGAGGAATAAACCTTTCAAGGAATCCCTTTAAAAGATGGGAATACAAGTGAAGTCATCAGTTGTTTACAGAAATAAGGAATGAGATTCAAATAGGGTTTCGACCAAAACCCCCTATATGTGCGGTAGGTCAGACAAATTGATATGGGCTAGCCGTATCGAAATCTAAAACCAAGAACACAAGCTTGCATGAAATGAAATATACAATCGAGAGACAGACTCTCGCCAAACACGTGGAGGCTGAGTCCAAGTACTTTCCTCTCTAAAGAGCATTCATTTAAATGTCCTCCGGCATGTCCGACATGTCTCCCGACATGTCATTTTTTACGGCAAAACGATATGGTTCTTTAAAATAAATAGATTATGTCCTTTTATAAAATGTAATAAGCCGACATGTCCGATTTTTTCCGATATATCGACCGACGCGACTTTTAAATATATCGCTCGTTATTTTATTTTATGTTGTATTAGCATAACAACATATATTTAAATCGTCTGTGAATATTATATTATGTATGTTTAAATCGATTAAACATATTGTTTCAATTTTTATAATGTTTTATTTTTACTACCAATTTTATATAATTGTTTCACAATATTTTAATTTCATATTACAAAAAATATGTAAACATTTAATACATTTATTATTTGATTGTTTGCATGTTTTAATATAAATTTATAAGCTGAAAAAGACTTATAATCAATAAGAAATTTTTAACTTTCAAATCTTCTTTATTTGCAATAAACTAATTATTATCAAAATAAAATTATTGTATACTATTAAATATATTTTACAATATATCATTTTGTATTTGTTAATAATATTTTATATTAGATATTATTCAATTTTATTTCGTAATATCAATGACTCATTTTTATCTATTTGTTATATTATTTTTTTATTTCCATAACATATAATTATAGTTATTGTACATAAAAATAAAAAAAATTATTTATATGACATGGAAATCCAATATTTTAAAATATCTCCGACATTTCTCCGAATTCCTACATCCGATATTTAAAACATTGCCAAATAGAGACCAAAAGATTAATACTTAAAGATAACTCTCACTATCTAAGGGACTCCTTATCTAGATGGATGCTCCACCATAAGACAAAGGCACTACCTGACAAAATACCTAAAGACACGTGTGTATCAGGCTATCGGCCTCATTCTCGAGCACCGGAATTTACCCCCACGCAACCGGTCCTCCATTCTACTCATTGACGCTCCTGTTGCGGAAGCCACAATGTTCTACCTCGACCCCATCATAGTTCATCAGCGAGGATCTTGAGGAAAAGACCATTCACAACAAGTCCCGTCTCCTTCCTTTGTTGCCTCCCATTCTGTGACTCAATCCTACACATGGGATTGTGACAAGAGAAAGTTTGAAGGTAATGATGAGCACTTAGAACTTGAATGATTCTCGCCACAAAAACATCAAGTCTGATTTCCAGCAAACTTGCTGAAAATACTCTAGCAATTAGGACCTTTGAGTTGGAATAGTAATAGGATTGGAAAGAGATACAAGGTTGAACTTTATGCAAGTGCTAGTAATTAATTTGCTTGATCAAAAGGCTCAGATAAATAAGAAAGAGATACAAGGTTGAACTTTATGTAAGTGCTAGGAATTAATTTGCTCGATCAAAAGGTTCAGTTAAATAAGAAATAAAAAAAAAATTATTGAATAAACCATAGCTAAAATCAAGATTCACATAAATGAAATCTCATCATGTTCCAATTGTTGGAATGCAAATAAGGTCTTAAATCAAAGCTGAGATGAAACAATGTTGATCATGTGGGACTTGGGAGGATCAAAGTAAATTTCAAAATCCATAAATCGATCAAGGATGTAGAGATGAGTATGTCATAAATCGATTAAGATTGGAAGTGAATTTTTGATTAAAGGGCGTGATCTAATCTAAGGGCTAAGATCAAATCTATGAGCTAAATATGATCCTAATTCTTTGATCAAATTTAGAGACCATTTTGGCTTGTGAAATGCTTAATATAAATTTATACGAAAATATAGTTTACCTTAGAGAAAATTAGCAAGGGAACACCGTTTGCAATTTGATTTCAAGCATATTACATTGGTTGATCAGGACTGATCCTTTATTTGTTTGTTCACTCGCCAAAGATTTTACTTGCAGAATTAACTAAAAATAAGATTAACAGTATTAATTATTTACATCAAAATTAGGCTAATGGGTTCAAGGATACTGTTACGGATCCACCACCTCAGCTATTTAGTATAGGGTTTTCTTATATTACCTGATATTGTATTGAGTTAAGTTAAGTCATGTTGTAGTATTTTAAATATTTAAATATCTTGTGTTTTTTCTTTTAATTACAATGTATGCCACATGTCTTCTTATAAATAGACCCTTTGAGTCTTGTGTTGGAAATCAATCAATGAAATATCAAGTTCTTTTATCTCTCTAAAATTCCTCTCCCTCTCTCTCAAGCCCCCTTCTCTCCTCTAGGATTTTCCTCTCTTCCTCTTTCCCAAGTTTCTTCTTCTAACTTCTTCTCCTCTATCCCATTCTAGGGTCTGCCCTTGTATCCCCACCTCCATCGATCCCCGCCTCCATCAATCCCCGCCTCCATCAATTCCCGCCTCCATCGATCCCCGCCAAAAGAAGCCCATCATTCCTCAGCTCAACTCTGCACCGCTCGACGCTTCCCCTCTCTCACTGAGTCACTGCAGACTGTCAACTTCAACCATACCAACTGTTGCTTCTCTTTTCCTCTCTCACTGTCGACCCTGATCTGATCGTCTCCTTCAATCAACACCGAGCGTCACTTCTTTATCTCTTTTCATTTCCACTCCATTTCCCTCGCACCCGACATCCCTGAAGCTCCACTGGACGCGGCCGCCCTCCTCAGTGGGTCCCTAAACCACAATCTGCTCTTCCAGAACTCTTCCCAATCTACCCACGATACCTTCTCTCTCCCCTGCCCTTGATCACAGAGCATCCCGCTGCTTCTCGCATGCCGACAACAACCCACGCCTTCTAGGGCCTCAAATGATCCTTCCCCTCGCATTCATCTTTCCCTAATCGTATTTTCTTTCTAGTACTCCGACGATCCTCGTTGACCTCTCTGCTTAGTCGAGCGGTGTTCCCGCCTACGCCATTCTTCTTGAGCCTATTCCGGGTGTTCTTCCTAAGCCGCATCCTCTGTCTTTTCTCCTTTCCAATTCCTCGAGCCCTTCAACCAAGTTGCAACAGTCACCCTCTCGCCCTTTTTCATCCCTCTAGCAGACCGCCATTTTGACACCCCCTGCATGTTCCTTATTTTTTTCCCTTTCTGCCCCCCCCCTCGCAACTTCACATCCGCCCCATTTTCCTTTATAAACTCTTCACATATCTATTAGTTCATTAATTATATAATTAATTAATTATGTAATATTCCATTATGTTGCTTAGCACCACTGCCTGCAATGCGCTGCTCGCTCGACTTGCCAAGCTAGACCATCGTATTTCTCAGCGGTAAGCTCTGCTCGACCGTCTTGATGCTCAACTCGACCTCAAACTCGTCGTTCTCCGCATGTCTTGTGTCTCGCTGGTTGTTTTTCTATCGCCACCAACTCCGGAGATGGAGTCATCGCCGCCCCCTCCAATGGCGGTGTCGCAACCTCCTTTCATCGTACAACCTCCACCACCACCACAGTTGGTGCCGCCCCGACAGTCCTCGTCGCTTCACCACTCACCACCATGGTTGCCTCGGTTACCTTGCCGCCAATACTCATAGTGCAGCCGTCGCCGCCGCCACCGACTGCAGACACGCCTCACCCCTAATGGTCATCATTTCTCCATCACCAACATCGTCGTTGCCTCTACCTCGGTCGGCCCCTTCGTTCCCTCTTCTCCGTCCGCCTACGCTATCGACGTTCTCATCCCTTTTCCTCCTCCCCCCAGTTCGGCTGACCATCGTTCTGCCTCCGTCCACCTTGCCTCCGCTTCTACCGCCAGAGCTCCATTCGGCCACATGGCCATGGCTCCTCGTCGTTGCACCACCAAATTATTACCTAAAGTTAGCTCTTGCCCTCAAACCATCGACCCTTGTGCCTCCATTCGTCTTGCTGATGTTGCCCACCATTGTGCCACCAACACCGATGAAACTAGTCCTTCCGCCGCCAGTCTTTTCATGGTCTCCGTCGCTGCTTGCTGCCACCACAACCTCCGCAACACGATGTTGAGCGCTATTTGGCGCAAGATCAAGGTGCCAGCGGATCATCTTCCCCAACACAGTTCTAGCTTGACGGCAAGCTCGATTTCGAGTACGAGCGAGATGCTATGGATCCACCACCTTAGTTATCTATTATAGGATCTTTTTATATTACGTGATATTGTATCGAGTCATGTTAAGTCATGTCGTAGTATTTTAAGTATTTAAATATGTCATGCATTTCTTTTAATTACAATGTATGCCACAAGTCTTCTTATAAATAGCCCCTTAGAGTCTTGTATTGGAAATCAATCACTGAAATATTAAGTTCCTCTCTCTCTAAAATTTCTCTCCCTATCTCTTAATTCCTCTCTTCCTCTTTCCCATGTTTCTTCTTCTAACTTCTTCTCCTCTACCTCCATTCTAGGGTCTTCCCCTGTATCCCCGCCTCCATCGATCCCCGCCAAAAGAAGCCCATAGCAAATACATCTTCATTATTGAAAGATAAAGGCTCCATTTAGCGCAGTTTTTTTAGCTCCGGTGAGTTTGAACAAAAGCGCCACCATCATCGAATGTATGTTTGACATGACACGGTTATGACCGCCATCGAGAAAGAAAACTAGTTTTGAACATAAAAATGGATGAAGTTCCTTAGATGAGGTTGTCCGTTCATGTATTACGGTTCATAGCCACTGCTTTCACAACCACCACCAAACCACCATCGTGGTAAATGAAGCCAAAGTAGTAGAAAGTAAAGATGAAGCCAAAGTAGTAGAAAGTAAAGATGAAGCCAAAGTAGTAGAAAGTAAAGATGAAGCCAAAGTAGTAGAAAGTAAAGATGAAGCCAAAGTAGTAGAAAGTAAAGATGAAGCCAAAGTAGTAGAAAGTAAAGATGAAGCCAAAGTAGTAGAAAGTAAAGATGAAGCCAAAGTAGTAGAAAGAAAAGATGAAGCCAAAGTAGTAGAAAGTAAAGATGAAGCCAAAGTAGTAGAAAGTAAAGATGAAGCAAAAGTAGTAGAAAGTAAAGATGAAGCCGAAGTAGTAGAAAGTAAAGATGAAGCCAAAGTAGTGGAAAGTAAAGATAGTTTGGATGGGCATAATTAATGGTTGAAAGTACACCTCTAAAACATGTAGAGAAGTTCTTGCAGGGGGCAAAGAAAATAAAAAAGGTAGACCAACGGATGATATGTATAAAACTTATGCTAAAATATTTGCGCTTAATAAATAATAATTTAGTATATTATTTAATATTTAGTATTTAGTAAGGATAAGTGTAGCGAGGAGTCATTCGACCGGCCTAGGAGTAACACTAATGATGATGATGATTATGATCTATGCCTCAATCAAAGTAGCTTATAAATTTGGAATCATTCTACAATATCATTTTTGTACTCCCCAAAATAGCTTATTTATAGATGAATACATATGTTGTGTTTGCCGTGGCTTATTTGCTCTGGTGAGGTTGGACAAAAACGTCATTGTCACACCAAAATCTTATTCCTCATACTAATTTTTTTTGGTAATGGCAGTAACATTTGTCATACCAAACATACATTCTATGACAATGACGTTTTTGTCCAACCTCACCAGAGCAAATAAGTCGCACCAAACACAACCATAATAAATTATTTAGAATAATTATCACCAAAAGTATGCAAAATAAGTAAATAGATATTATAATTATCCAGCTAAAAATTAAAAACCAGGTTATATCGTTTTTGCTTTTTCTAGTGAAACCTGAGATTATTTAAACTTTTGTACCGTGTGAAAGAGAACAAATCTGACAGTGTCGGGACAGTAAAAATCCAATGAGAACCATTTAGCAAATTATTGCAATTTCTTTGTGTTACAATATTGTATTTTACAATATGTCATGTATTATTTTGTTATGTCTTGTGTTCGCCTCCATATATAGAGGGGTCAAACTCAATATAATTCATTATCGATTCCTCTAACATGGTATCATAGCCACACATGACCTAGCCGCTCCGCCTCTCCTCCGATTCGTTCACCCGCTCGCGTTCTCGCTGCTCTCCCGCATCTGATCTCGCCGCCCTTCCACGTCTCGCCCGCGACAGACCGCGACCGCCGCGCCTCGCCCGCGACTGCCGCGTCAACCTGCGCTGGCCGCATCAACTCGCGATCGACCTCCCGCTCTTCCACTGCCAGTTCCAGCGCTTCCTTCTCAGCCCTAGTCGGGCTTCCTAGGGTCTGTAGCCCTTCCTCTTCTGGCGCCGGATATGTAGTGAGGTCAGCCTTCCTTCCGACGTCGTCTCCTAGGTTTGTTGCCCTGTCATCGGATGAAGTTGATTTCTATTCCTCCTATCTCCTAATTGGATTGTTGCTTGGTTGAATTGGTTGCCCCTTGTGGCCTTGTGTGCTGTGTGATCTCCAGATTTCTATGTTGGCGCTTAGCGATTCTACCTCAACACCTCTTCTCTCTCTGATTTCTCCTACAAGTCATCTGCGCGGGAGTCATGATCACAATACTTTACAGATTACCACTATCCGATTAGATGATTCAAATTATATGTCCTCGTCACGCTCTATCACTCTTGCTCTTAAGAGTCGTCGCCTCTTTGGATATGTCACTGAGCAAACTACAGAACCAGAGAAGATTGCCCCTGATTGGCCTCAATGGGATTCCAAAAATTCCTTAATCATGTCTTGGCTGACGAATTCCGGCAGGAGTCGATCGCTCGCCACCACTTATTTCTGGACACAGCTGTTGATATTTGGCGGCGTGTAAAGACTACTTATTCTCGTAAGGGAATTGCTGTCCAGATCTTCCAGTTGAGACCAAAGATATCCTTCCTCTGCTAGGGCCATTGCCCCCCGTCTGCTTACTATTTGGAGTTCACTCAATTGTATCAGGAATTCTATCATTTTGATTCCCTCGCCTTTATTAGCCCTGTTGATGAGGTTATGGTCCGTATTCAGGAGGATCGCAACCGGACCTTTGAGTTTCTTCATGGTCTTCATCGGGACTTGGATCAGTTTAGTGTTCAGATTTTGGGGCGAGTGCCGTTACCGTCCCATCCAGAGGTTTATAACATTGTCCAACATGAGTTTGATCGTCGTCAGTCCCTTCTTCCCTACCCTGCTCCTGAGAGTTCTGCTCTAGCTGCTGGTACACCTGTTTTTTAAGCTGAAACGTACCAATAAAGACCACCTCTGTGATTCTTGTGGGAAGACCCGTCATACCAGAGATACCTGTTTTCGTCTCCATGGTTTTCCTCCACCGAGAGGTGGTGCTCCTCCTCGTGGTGGTCGTGGCTTCGGCCGCCCCACTGGTCGCACACCTCCCCGTTCGGCCCATCTCACTGAGGCTGCTGTAGATACTTCTCCTGCTCTGTCGGGTGCTGATTCTTCTGTCCTCTTTGGTGCTTTCTCAGCTGATGAAATCCCTGCTCTTCGCCGCATGATGCAAGGCCCTGCTCACTCTGTTGCTTCTCACCCTTTCGCTCATTGGATCATTGACTCTGGAGTCACCGATCATATGACTGGCTGCGCCTCAGGTTTTATCTCCTATACTCCTCTCTTTGGTCGTGATAAGGTGAGCATTGCTGATGGTTCTCTTTCTCTATTGCTGGGGAGGGCTCCATCTCCTGTTCCTCTCACCTTATCGTCAGTTTTGCATGTTCCAAATTTCACACGTAATTTCCTATCTATTAGCCATTTGACTAATTCCATGAACTGCTCAGTAACCTTTCGCCCTTTCTCTTGTGTATTTTCGTACCTAAAGACGGGAACGGTGATTGGCTCTGGTAGCCTAGTCAATGGTTTGTATGTGCTCGACTCCAGCCTGGTGACACCTTCTCTGGCCCTTCACTCCAACACCCGACCTCTATTCCTGACATTGTCGTTTAGGACACCTATCTATCCCTGTTATGAGGCTTTTGTTACCTGCTATGCCTGGTGCTGCTTTTACTTCTTTTGTTTGTGATGTCTGTGATATTAACAAATATTGTCGTACTACCTTTAATCATATTTCATTACCAAGTTCAGTTCCTATTAATGTGATTCACTCTGATGTTTGGGGACCTTATCCCGTCCCTTCTATTTCTGGCTGTGCTTGGTTTGTTACTTTTATTGACTGTTTTTCTCGCACTACCTGGTTATATTTACTGCAAAAGTAAAGTGAGATTTTCTCCACCTTCAAAACGTTTTATAATACGGTAGCACCTAGTTCAATGTTAAATTTCAGATCCTCTGCAGTGATAATGATCGTGAATATTTGGATTCCCACTTTGCTGAGTTTCTTGCTGAGCATTGCATTATACACCAAACCACTTGTGCTTATTCTCCTGCTCAAAATGAGATTGCAGAGCGTAAGAATCGTCACTTTTTGGAATTGACTCGTTGTCTATTAGCAGCAATGCGTCTTCTCAAGTATTACTGGGGCGATGCTGTCCATACGGCTGTGTATCTTATTAATCGCATGTTCTCTCGTGTTCTTGGGAATGCCACTTCACTTGGGACTTTACATGTTCCTTCCTCTCATCTCCCTCTTAAGGTGTTTGGTTGTGTCTGCTTTGTTCACATCCATCACCCTTCTCCCACCAAACTTGATCCTCGCGCCCTACGGTGTGTGTTTATTGGCTACTCTCCTACTCAAAAGGGGTACAAATGTTTTCATCCTTCTACTAAGAGGGTCTTCATTAACATGGATGTCACGTTTTGTGAATCTGAGGCCTATTATCCTGCTCCAGGTGACTCAACTTCTTTGCCCTCTTCGTCTGTGCCCTCACCGTCTGTACCACTGTCTGTTCCTCCTTCATATCCCTCACTTCAGGGGGAGCTTCTACCGTCGGAAGTGAGTGATATTCCTTTCCATACTACTATTCCTCCTGCTCCTACTTTGCAGGTGTACACTCGGCGGAGAACGAGGCCTAACAACACACTGGACCTACTACCAGAACAATCATTGGACCCGGACTCAGGGCCTTCTGAGCTTCCAATTGCTCTCCGCAAAGGTATCTGGTCCTGCACTCAACATTCTCTTTCTAATTATGTTTCTTATGACTCTTTCTCCACATCCCATAAGACCTTTGTGTCTTACCTTGCGTCCATATCCATTCCACCATCCTGGCAGAGCGCCCTGGAGATTCCCACGTGGAGAGAAGCCATGTTTGAAGAAATGGCTGCGCTCGTAAAGAACAACACATGGCATTTAGTGTCTCTTCCCCCTGAGAAGAAATCGGTTGGGTGCAAATGGGTGTTACAGTCAAACAAAATTCTCAGGGTGTGGTTGAAAGGTGCAAAACAAGGTTGGTGGCAAGAGAGTACACTCAAACTCTTGGAATTGACTATCAGGAAACATTTGCTCCTGTAGCAAAGATGAACACCATCAGAGTCCTATCCTGTGTTGTTTGTAAAGTGATTTGACATTGACCCAGCCTAAAATGATTTGACATTCACACTCTCTTTATTTTTTAATTATTGTGTGGCACATATCATATATTAAATGAAAACAAGTTTTATTTATTGCATAAATCATATTATATCATATATAGGAGTTGTGAATGAAAGTATGTAATCAACTAACTTCCAACACTTTCATTGAAACGTGTCTTTCTTCTTATCATCATCACAATATACATATTTTTTTAGCGTTTTCAAGCATGCTCAGACGTATCCGAGAGAATCCAAGAGTATCAATTTTTTCAAAATGTTTTCTAGAGTTTCGGGGACTGATTTCCAAGATTCCCCGACTCCAAATATTTTGGATATGATATTTAATATTGTTGCAAGTACTGTGTTTCCTATCCCATTTAAAGATATAAAAGGAATCTTAGAATGATAATAGGTATTTTTTCTAATACCATCTTTCAAGTTGGGCCATAGATATCATCGAGGACAAACTTGTTTATCAATGTGTAAGATAGCTTTGATGGGGAGGGTTTAGTATAAAATACCGCTAAGTTGTTTTGTAGACCAAACATGTGAGAAAGAAATGATTTTTACACATTTATCTCTAATAAAATTACAATTGATCTTGCTGTGCTTGGTGCATTCCTGAAATACATGATTCTTTGTAATGAATAATGACTTGATTGTCACAGAACATGAGAAGATGGCGTAGGGTAGGGCGAATGTGAAAATAGTAAGGTAATTATGCCCTATTGAGACTCTAATGAATGAATGCGAACGTAGTGATGAAGTGGGGAACCTAAAGTGATGCAATGTTCTTGCAAGTGTACAATGAATAAAGTAACAATGAATGTTGAAAATAATAAAGGAAAGTACAAACAATCACAATTGAAAGTAGTGAATTCGATAAACAAACAAATGC
Source organism: Platanthera guangdongensis (assembly GCA_039583875.1). Lineage (NCBI taxonomy): Eukaryota > Viridiplantae > Streptophyta > Magnoliopsida > Asparagales > Orchidaceae > Platanthera > Platanthera guangdongensis. Next base: position 176,045,999 of record CM077161.1, read on the forward strand.
TAGGTGAATAAGAACAAAGAGCGCTTCCATAAAATGCTCGGCGAATATGCCTTTCAGATAGAACGACAAATCTTAGACCCTAAACCCTAAACCCTAAACCCCAACAAACAAATAAACAATCAATTGTGTAGGTTGGGATTTAATTATCTTGTTTTGCACTTATTTTATTTTCTATGGACTTTTTTTTGCCTATTTCTTTATTATGTACTTTTAAGCGTTGTTATGCCTGATTATCGAAGAATTTACTCAAAGAAGTGGTCTACTTGCTCCTCAACTAGTGCTCTCCCTTCTAAAGAATCCCCTTCTCCCATTGCTTGTATTCTTTGAGCACGGCCAGTAATTATTATCCATAACCCATAGGATCGGAGGCCTAAATCTTGTCTCCTATGACAGATTGTGCATCACCCCTCTGTTCCCTCCCCTTTAGTTCGATTGTTCTGGTACTGTTTTGGAATTTCTTATGGTGATTTTACTCTTTGTAGATAATATTTCATGTATTGATATGTCAGAACAAATTTGTGTCGAAGATACATTGCTCGGTGCTAATCTTTGTGCCTTTTCTTCTCTAACCATACCCGGAAATGCATGAGAGGTTTTTCTAGGGTTTGCTTTCTAGCTTTTACTTTTATGGTGACAATCTAAGTTTCTTATGAACTGAATCTGATCTACTTTTTGATAGTTTGATGAAAATAATGAGAAAAGGCCGAGGTGTTCATTTGGATGTCTTAGTTAGGCTGCCAATATGGATCTATCCGAGTCCACAACAACTTCTTCTAGAATGCTCTGGAATTTTAGGAGCACTGAGATGAGCTGTTGTTGCTTTCGAGGATTTAGGTTAATGATGAGATACGATAAGATTCCGATGGGAATTTCAGAGCCCTGACATCTCAGGTTTGTTTGAGTAAAATTCTTCACAAATGATTGTGGGAATGTTTTCATTCAACAAGAGTTGCCAAGGACAGAAACAAATGATAAGACAACCTTGGGAAGCTGAAGGACAATCATTTTAAGTTCCGTTTGACACGTCGTTTTTTCTCCAATGAGTTTGGACAAAAACGCCAACGTTATAGAATTTATGTTTGGCATAACAATGGTTATGACTGCCGCCAAGAAAATAAAATGAGTTTTGAATAAAAGTTGATGAAGTTCCTTAGTTGAGGTTGGGTGTTCACGAACGACGGTTCATAACCACCGTGTTCATGACAATCACCGTCTCGCCAAACGGAGCCTTAGTTAATTAGTAAGCAAGCTCTTGCAAAGACCTTCGATTTTCTAAAATTACATGTCCACGTTAGAAAATTATAGAGCCTGCCCCAAAAAGTCGTATCAATGTCTTGCACTTCTAAAACTAAGAAGTCCCTAAAATTGACTGAATTACCTTGTGGAGAGGTAAAAAGGTAAAGAGAATAAGACATCTATATCTATAGCTCCGGTGCTTTAATAGGTTTATGAACCTAGTCTTAATCAAAATAAAAACTTTAGTACTATTAAAGCACATTTGTAAACGGCCTCAAAGTAAGCTCATTGCATATTTAACTCTTTCTTCTATTTAGTCTCACATCTGCAAATGAAGATTCTTCCTCTTCTACTATATAAAGATGGAATTTCTATGTAATTATTTACTATTTTGGAATAATAATTATTTTATATTTTAAATTTTCACATTATATCAGAGTGGGGTGAATTTTTTACTGCTCTGTATCGATTACTTTCACATAATTTTTCTCGGTCTAATTTGAACCCGTTTGCTTTCTCTTAAACCTCCTGACCTTACACTAAAGCTCCCCGTGGAAATGTTTGTTGCTTCTCGAACGTTCACACGTCTCTCTTTCGACTCCCCCGCTACACCCGCCTGAACTTTGATCGATCCCTCTGGAACCTCTCCTGCACGACCTTATCCAATTGGCGCTCGTGAATTCCCAACGAGAACTCAAGGGATAACTAGGTCAATCTCCAAACAACGAACTTGAACTGGCAATCTCTTCTGCAGACTCCCTGCGAGAATTCCCAAGAAGACCAAGGACCTCTATGAAAACTCCAACGAAAACTCGGCCCCTGCGACTTGCCCGCTACACCCGCCCGACTCATCGCACTGCACCTACTTGACCCAACACCTACTGCGAGTTCTCCTATGAGTGCTTCTCCAACCGCAGCCTCCTATGATCTCTCGAGCGCATGGCGAGTACTTCATCCAGGGGATTTCTTTGGCGAATTTCCCCGAATTACAATGAATTATCCTTCACCCTTGTGTGTCCTCCATCAATGTGACAATCACCAAACTGGCCTATAAAGATGCTCCTGTTGGGCTTCTGCTCTTGTCGTGCTTCTGTACTCGCCATGTTCTAGCTCCTACCGAGCTTCAGTATTCGCCCAACTCAGTTGCCTTAAAGGCTTAAACCCTCAGTATTTGTTTGCACTGAACTATGGAGATACCCCAAGTCTCTCCCGATCCCATTGCAATTGCTCCTAATGCCACACTCATTTTCTGTGCCTTTGATGTCTTCTTTGTTGACCGACATATTCACCAAACCTATTTCGTCATCTTTTATTAATATTTGTACCTAATTGAGATGATCGGTATATATATGCATCAACTTGAGGGGGTGTATTAAAGCCCATTTGTCAAAGACAAAATGGAGCCCATTGCATATTTTTCTTTTGTATTTAGCCCCTCATCTTCGATCTCAGACTCATGTAAGTGCTCCTCCAAATTCTGTTGATGACTTTCTTTGACTGATATTGAGGCTCTGAGTAGTGTTTTCAAACAACTTAGCCTCCATTGCAACTCTTTCAGATAGCGCGTATGTTGCTACTCAAGGTAAGTGGTTCATCGATTATGGTGCCAACAATCATATGACTGAGAACTTTCTTACCTAGTCTCACCTCGATTAGCATAACCGGTTACCACTGGTGTTTGTGGCTAATGACTCTCCTTCTCCAGTTTGTGGAACTAGAGTTGTTATGACCACCCCCTTCTCATTGAGGACACTTTATGTCCCGAATTTTCCTTGCAATCTATTATCCGTCAATGCACTTTTCAAACAATTGCATTGATGTGTATCATTCTCCAACTAATTATTATTTTTAGAACCTTTAATTGAAGAGGACGTAGTTACTATCTGAACAATCTTCCCCCATTCTTCTCAGCATCAACTGCAACGATTTATCTACTTTAGTAACATCAACGTCTTAGTTATCCTCCACTTTCTTATCATTATAACCGACATCCTGCTCCTCCGATGCCTAAGTTATGAAAGGCGCGCCCCATGCACCGGGCTTCACCTCTGCAAGGTAGGGCGTGTGAGGTGCTCCAGGCGTGCCTTAATAGTGCCCCAAGTGCACAAAAGGCGCGCCTTGCCCTTTCAAGTCTTTTTATTCAACTTGGCAAAGAAACAGTCTTAAGGCAAAAAAAAGAAGCTTTTGGGTTACGTAGGAACAATCATAACGGCAATAACTTGAACATTAGGTGAGTTTGATGTCAAAAGAGGGAAAGTTTTTGTTGTTAATGAATTTATATTTGGAGATGGGCCAAAAACATGATCTCAGGATTAGATTACATGAATTCTTCTACGTATCTATCATCAAGTGAGGGGATTTATATTATTTAATTTATTTTTTTGCTGAATATTTTTTTTAAATAGATAAGAGAAGTTTGATTTCGAGCTTTCAACAAATTTCAAAATGCACCAATCAATCTTGTATTCACTAAAAGAAATTGTAGTCATGTGACTCATGTCTAGTCTTCAATTTTATAAATTCTGTTGGGCTAAACTAATGTAATCAAAAAGGCTATATTATTCAAAATAATGCATCTATATTATCTAAACTCTCCATCTAGTCATAGAAGTAGTTGTGAAAAAACATTATTTATCACCCATGCAATTCTTTAAGGAAACAAAATGGTACCTAACATGTATGGAATAATGAAATGAACATTCACTATCAGTGCAGTTTTATCAAAGATTTTCTCAGACCTTTCACCCATCTAACGTCCATACATACCAAAATCAATTAAGCAAATTGATGTTTCCAGGAGGGCATAACAAAACTATTGGAGTACAAGTGATTATTCAGTAATAAATAGAACATTTGACATTTTTGTATAATGAATTAGAAAATTTGATATGATAAATGATTTCAAAATTTGTTATCGTGAGAAATGAATTTTCGGTGAACTTGGCAGCCAATTCACTAAAATTCAATGATCTGGACACCTTGTTCATTGAAATTCAGTGAACCGGCTGCCTCAGACGCGCGCTTGTGCTTAGGCTTCAAGACCCTTTTGCGTTGTGGTGTGCCTTGCGCCTTTACCGACGCCCATAGCTCCCCTCCACTTCGGGATTTTCGACGATGATTCCCAGGCTAGCTCTCGCCTCTTCAGAAGGTTCCTTCACGCCAACAAACTCAGATTAGGATATTCTCATTGCTTAGTGGGAGTACGAGGGAGCACACGACATCCTACAACTCATTTTGTTTCTTATGCAAATCTTAGTATTTCTTGCAGCCATCACCGTCCCTTCTAGATATCATGAAACTCTTCGAATTCCATGTTGAAAAGCGTCTATTGACGAGGACATCTTCGCGTTTGAATTGTTGGGCACTTGAATTCTTGTTCCTACTCCACCTTAAGCGATAATGTTGTCTTTCAATGGGTCTTTGTCACGAAGTTTCTACCTTATGGCAGTGTGGATAAATACAAAGCTTGTAGTATTGTCAAGGGTTCATATTGTTGATTTCTTTGACATATTCTTTTAGTTGCTCGTATCAACACTATCCAAGTACTCTTCTCTGTTGTTGTCAACTACAATTTATAGATTTTTCATCTAGATGTCAAAAATGTTTTTTTTGTATGACGATCTATATGAAGTAGTCTATATGGAGCAACCTCATGATTATATTGATTAAGGGGAGTTTCTTGCAGAAGGCCATTTATAGTTTAAACATGTCCTAGAGCATGGTTTAACAAATTCAGTCTGGGCGTTTTTACTATTGTTTTTTTGAAGCAATGAAGACTATTCTTTTCATATGAAAAATCGTCCAAGGGCTAGTTATTCTTGTATATGTGGATGACATTTTTCTCATCAAAGATGATTCTTCTGGCATAGAAATAACAAAGAAACATCTTTGGACACATTTTATTACAAAAGATACGGGTACTCTCAGTTATTTCTTGGGAATTGAAATTACTAGACGCAACAACATTATTCTTTCCCAATGAAGTATGTCTTAGATCTAATAGAAGAAACAACTCTTCTTGGCATGAAGCCTACTCAAAATATAATGTCTATGGGCACTGACAGACTTTGAGTTTAGACATATCTTCTTAAAGATATCACTCATTACAGATGTCTGGTTGGTAAACTAATTTATCTCATTGTGACTATGATATCTCTATCGTTGTTGGAAAGGTCAGTCAGTTTATATTTGCTCCCCCCGAGAATGTCATCTTGAAGCTGCATTAAAGATATTAGAATATATCAAAAGATATCTTGATAAATGACTACTACAACAACAACAACATCTTAGACGAGATTCTCATTCCTTACAGTTTCATTCCAAGTCTTTACTGGTCTACCCCTCCCTCGCTTAACATGCCTAGTGACTAGATTCGCACAACGCCTAACAAGTGCCTCTAATGGTCTCCTTTGTACGTATCCAAACCATCTTAGATGAGTTTCTCGCATCTTCTCTGCAATTGGTGCTACTCATGTTTTATCCCTAATACTTTCATTCCTAATTTTATCCAATCTCGTGTGTCCACACATCCACCTAAGTATTCTCATCTCCGCAACTCCTATTTTTTGCTCATGTACACAATTCACTACCCAACACTCAGAACCATAGAGCACATAAACTTGCCCTTAAGTTTTAGTGATACTTTACGATCACATAAGATCCCCGACGCGTCTCTCCACTTCAACTAACCCGCTTGGATTCTATATGTCACATCTTTATCAATACCTCCGTCGTTTTAAACTATCGATCCAAGATATTTAAACACTCACTACGGGAAATATCTTGATCACCCAACTTAATAACGAAGTCATCTGTCCTTCTTGTATTGCTAAATTTAAGCTCCATATACTCCGTATTTGCCCTGCTCAACCTAAAACCCTTATTTTCTAAAGTATCTCACCAAGATTCAAGTTTTGCATTTACACCCTCGCGCGTCTCATCAGCCAAAACGATATCATCCGCAAACAATAAACACCAAGGTATTGCTTGTTGGATATGTCTGGTGAGCTCATCTAAGGGTAAAGAGATACGGGCTTAAAGCTGAACCTTGATGTAAGCCAACAATGATAGAAAATTCTGTGTTATTCCTCCAGATGTCCTCACCCTTGTCACTGAATTTGTATTCATATCTTTAATTATGTCAATACAAGATATATCTATACCTTTCTTTTCTAAGACTCTCCATAAGATCTCTCTTGGAACTACTCTATCATCAAGATCATTAATGTTATGTTTATACCTTCATTTTTTTGAGTTATATAAACATCATTCTAAAAACATTATCGGAAAACTGACATTACACACTTTTTTCTCAGCTAGCTAATGTTAGATTAAATCTGTGGTGCGACGCGATTCTTGGAAGAAGCCAAAGGTCATGTTTGATGGGGGTGAAACAGTTCTTAAGAACCATTGGAAGTTGCTTGCATGATCGTAATGTGGATGGTGGGATGGATGGATTTTGTAAGCGATGAACCTCAGCTGTATAAAACTTTGTAATGTGCTCTGCTAGCTAGGTTTTGGATTTTATTATGCTGTTGTCTCTGTAGGCTTTCTTCTCTTCTCCTTTTTTTTGTTGTTGTAATTTTATTTTCTATGCAGTTGTTCCTGGGATGCCTTGTTGTTGCGATGATGGGTGTCATTTTATTATTAGCAGTATTAGTATTAGGAAACTTTGAAAATGTAACCACCAATTGAGGCAGCTGCCATTATGATTTATGAAGATGCTTTTTGGTGCATGCTGCTTTTGATTTTGTATTAGTTTTGCTTCATCCAGTGATTTTGACCTGGTTTTGGGGGTTGTTGCTGTGTGTTGTTCAGCGGGAATACTGCTGCTGCTGGAGTTGCATGTGTTTTTGGCTTGAGACTGACTTCCCATGAAATGAAACATTTTTAAAGCAAAATCGTGTCTTCCTTGCGTTTTACTGTTCATGTCGATTACATTTTTACTGAATAAATTATTAATTCTACTTTGATTAGAAAACGTACCCAATAGAAACTTTAAAAGGCCGAGTAAAGCACATGGTAAGGCCCATTTGGGGCCCCTCTGAAGCCAATGTGAAAGCCCAATAGTGGCCCATAGCAGCCCCATTTTATAAGGCCCATATAAAGGACCAACAGAGGTAAATATAAACGGTAAGTGGACCCTTATGGGCCAAACACGCCCATAAAAAGGCCCATATAAAGGCCCATATAAAGGCCCATATAAAGGCCCATATCACGCCCCAGTACATGCCACATTAAAGCCTAATGGGCCTTTTTAGGCCTAATTGAAGCCAAAATTGCGCCGCAATGGAGGCCTATGTAAACCTAGTTGGCACTAATCTTTATCTACGTTATACTATTATAATTTATGAAGATGCTTTGTTGCATACTGCATTTGATTTTTGAATCATCATTGGGTGACATTCTTTATTTACATGAGCGATTTTATAATAATAATAAAGGTAATTTACCAGGACCTTCCCTTGAAGTTTGCGTAATTACAACTTGCACTCCTAACTTTTGAAATTAAAAAAATCTCCCCTCTCAATGTTTACATTTCATATCAAGCATGCACAAAAGCACCTCCTTGAAGTAAATCTTTTAGGCGGTCTTTTTGTGCATGAATGTTATGAAATGTAAATATTGAAGGAGAATAAATGTAATTTCAAAAGTTAAAGAGGTGCAAGCTGTAGTTATACAAACGTTGATGATAGGAGGTCCCAGTAGATAACCCTAATAAATAATAATATTCGGAAGCTCAACGAGGATTCAGCTGAATTGTTTATTCAAGCACAGCTCCATCCCTTTTAAGTCCTATACAGAATTCATTTTCTTTTTTGGGGGGGCCTGAAATATGAAAATTACTATTATCCGCCATAAAATTAATTATGCTCGTGATTTAATTAATCCAACGAGAATAAGCATGAACAGGCAGGCAACAAGTGAAACAGCTTTACACAAGGAGGAAAAGAAGAAATCAGATGCGACGAGGGGAGGAGACATTAGAAGGGCTGCTGCAATCACAAGTGCAGAGGCTCCTCGACCCCTTCACCATCCGCTGAGAACGTCTCACTTGCTGCTTTATGTTCATCAATTTCCCCGCAATCTGTGTCATCAAAATAGCAGTCAGCCAAAACCCTAAACCACCCCTAGAATCCTAAATCAGATAAAATCAGTAGGTATATATATAAATTAAAGGGCCATTTGCCGGGATCTCCCTTCAAAGTTTGCATAATTACAGCTTGCACCCCTCTTACTTTCGAAAACTCCCCTCAATGTTTATATTTCATAAACATCAGGGAGTAATTTTGAAATGTAAACATTGAGGGAGGTTTCTGAAATTTTGAAAATTAGAGGGGGGTAGGCTGTAATTACACAAACTTACAGGGGAGGTCCTGGTAAATAACCCTAAATTAAAACCGTATATAACATTTAATTATGAGCCTTGAATTTTACACTCCATTCGAGCAATCAAAGGGTCCCATATCTGAACAAATATTATTGGTTTAGGTCCCCACAGCTTGGACTGAAATCAATTCAGCCATATCCTTCTCAAATTTATTTCCTTTTGAAAACAAGTTTTAAGTACTCAGATTAACATCCCATATTAAGGCTCCATTTGGGGAGACTTATTTTCACCGGTCAAGCGGTTACGACCGTATGGACCGGACCAAGTGGTTACGAACGCATGAACCAGACCTTAATTCGTAATCGCTTGACCGGTGAAAATAAGTCCCCCCCAAACGGAGTCTAAATGTCTCGGTGGCAGCATTTTGTAAAAAAAAAAGATAAATTTTTTTCCCTCAAAGGTCAATCGTGTGTCAAGCCTATAGTCCGGGTCAGCTCGGGACAACACTGGATAGAATGCTGGGATTGGACGACTACAGATCGAAAATAACATGCGGAAGGGCATTACAATCAACCCTGCCAATTTAATTGAAGCAGATGAGACAAAAAGTGCGAGAACAAACCATTCTCCAAGCAAAGTCCTCTGGTCCAAGCGGCTGCGCTGGATGCGAGTACAGGAAATGCCTCGAGTGCTAGAAAAAAAACGAGTCGAGTCAATGTTAAGCGAATTGCGGCACGGCTGAGCGACGCCGTAGAGAAGAGGTACCTTTGCAAGATCTTCCTGCATTTCTTTGACTTGCATCGAATCAATGTCCTTGAGAAACTTTACAAGCCACCCAGGCTGTACAGCATCCATGGAAGAGGCAAACAGGGCTATCTGCACAACAGTCAGAAGTTCGGACCTGCTTTCCTGAATCAAACCAAGGCTATTCCATTATATGAAAGTTTACCTCGTTGATTTTCTTCAGTTTGACTAACAGACACTTGAGATTTGCCACACTGACTGAATAGATATGGCGTGGTGGTGCGATTGTTACAGAGGACTTGGGCGATTAGTTAACTGTGGTGATTACTCTCATACAACAGTATTTAGGATGGGCAGTGGTGGTACACAACCAGCCAGGACCATAGGCGGACCTACATGCAGGCACCCGGGCACGTGCCCGGGTGTATTTTCGCGAAATGTCCACCAGGTGCGCGGGTTCCCCCTTGAGCTAGGTTATTTCCCATGCTTTTTTTCGAGAGGCCGACTGGCGACTGCACGATTCTGGAGGGGGGAGTCGGCGAGACGATGACTCGGTGAGTCCGCGAGGCGCCAACTACTGCGAGCAGGTGCGGTTGCGCCGCTATGCGAGACTCTGGCGAGACCGCGAGAGGGAAACGCCAACTGAGCAAATCTTCTTCAGTTCTTCCTCAAGCAACTGAGCGAGACTCAGCACCCTTCTAGTTCTAGTCTTTTTCTCAGTTCTCATTCCAGATTCCTGCGCTAATTCGTAGTCCACTTCCAGAGTTTTAGTCTTCGCTTTCCTTTAGGGCCAGTACATTATTTCTCAACTTTTCCGGTTTTTAGGGTTTTTCCAATTTCAAATTTTAGAAGCATTTCATATTTTGCAATCTGTTGAATTTCAATCGCACAATGCATATATGCAATCTGTTATTTGTTCAAGTAATTAACCTATGAAAATACAGTAACCATCAATCCTCATCAGACTATTGTTGCTTCCAATTGCATTTTTGGTGTTCGATAAAATGCTCATTTCCTTGTGTCGTTGCTTGCCTGGAAAACAAAAACATATGCCTCGAGGGCTTGATCTCTAGTTCTCCACTCAAGCACTCAATGTAGGTTGGTTTTTTTTCTACATGTTCTATTATTGATATTGATGTCTCATTTGTGTTGTTGATAACATTGGTTAATATATGAGTAGATCTAGATGCTCTATTTGAGCAAGGTACATCAGTGCTGCTCTTTTTCCTTGTTATCCTTTCTGAGTCCAAATTGATATTGTTTGCTTACTATAAGATTATAAGATTGATTTATTGTTTCTTAAATGTTGGTGTGTAACCTAAGTTACTAAATTATTGATTCAATTTTTTCCACAAATTAGAGCTTCTCCAAGTTGTTACTTGTGAACCACAAAATTCTTTTATCAGAGTTTATGTATTCAATATTTTATCCATTTAACTTCTTTTGTAAAGAAATTACTATTTATATTTAATTTTTAATTAGTGTCCGAGTTAGTTAAAATTCTTAGTTCCGCCACTGGTCAGGACCAACGGTTCAACACTTTGGGGAGCGCCTTTCATCTATTTATATCTTTTCATTTTAGTATGATGCAACCCGAGTCACATCCTTTTTATTATTATTATTGCACATGTCTTTTATTTTTGTAGCGCGTGCTTTCGTGTCCTTTTTGAATCGTTGTGTTGTGTTGAGTTGTATCGCGCATGATATGAGAGCCTTGGTGTTATTTTGTATCGCGCATGTTATTCACGTATTTTTTGTTTGGCTTGTTAGTATGACCGGCCAACGAGACCTTAAATACATATGTTCGCTAATTAGGAGATAAGTTAATTAGGACAAGCTGTAGGTAATTAACTATTTTAAATACATTTTCTCTATGTTTATAGACGACACTGCCTTTGGAATTCCCCTCCAAGTTCTCTTCAATTTGCCATCACCCAAAATCTGTCATTATTTAAAAGAAAGTCAATATTTGTCAATAGCAAAATCAAACCCTAATGCCATGTGTTATAAAAAGATACCTATTTTGGGCAGCTGGGAAAGAATTGAACAAACCAATCTTTGGTTTCGTGCGGTTCGATCCAGCGCCGCGACCCGTTCTCCTGTTCGGCCCCCTTCAGTGTCGGAGCCCTCGCCTGCCCCGATTCTTCCTGGACGTCACGCTTGCCACCATCATTAACGTCGGAACCCCTCCAGCTACCTTCAGTCGGTCTACTTCCAGTTGCACCTCCCAATGCCCATCTTTTCGGACGACGCCACCTAATCCCTGCCTACCGCCGACGAGCACGCCAAAAACCTCCGAGGGCACCGTCGACTTCCCCTACACCCTCCTCCGGCGGATTCAGGGAACCACCGACGCCCCCCCCCCCCCCCCTCTTCCCATCTGCCTGATCCTCTGCTCCACGCCTGTTGTTAGCTCCACCACCAGATCTTCGGTCCTCACCACCGTCAGCCGCCTACTTTTCTGGCAACCTCCAGGTTGACCCGAGCCATGGCTGAAGCTTCCTTGGAATCCCGAGCCCTGCTGTCGCCTAAAGCTATCTCCTACACCTTGTTAGAGGACTTGTAAGTCTCTGCCACTCTTCTCCATGGCATACCTCTCAACTTCCCGGCTTGCGAACTTTAGTAATTTTTTTATGCTCACATTATAAATGAATAGTTGGTTATTAGAGCATGATCTAACTAATTTTGTCTTCTAATTATCGTTTATTTTCAAGCACGTGAATGTCACCACCTGATTTTTCCTCCTGTGGAATTGTGATTCATAACGTTATTATGTGCGTCCGTAGCTTCACGTTTGTTTGCAACGCCTAGACCGTTTATTCGTTTAAAATATTCCGCGAAGTCTCCTTCGTGCCAAAAATTAATTAAAGAGACTCGCAAACATTTATCTTTTAAAACTGCAACCCTAGTTTCAGTCTACATCACAGTATTTCTTTTTATTTATGCTTTGCCATTGGAGAATAAATAAACTCATGTAAGGTTTCATTATGCATTTTGTATCTACAGTTAAGCCTAGGATTGGCAAATGATTTGCCTTGGTATTCTCTCTCCTTCCTCCTCTCCCTATTCTCCTTCCTCCCACCGCCGAACCACCATAGATATCCCAGGGGGCAGGCGATAAACAATTATATGGACGTTAATAGAAAAAATTTGGCACTAAACAATAAGAATGTTTTTAAAATGTGATGCTAGCATATGATGGGGAGCAACCCACCCTATCCGTTGGGTCTACTCACGACAACCTCGGGCATAGTGACAATCGAGACAACTCATCTTAAGAGGATCGCCGATCGTAGTATTATTCGTTCTTTTCATTTTGAGTTGTATTTTTATACATTTTTGAGTCAGAACGATCGGCCAATCGAAGTCGTCCGTTGGACCCATAAAGTCTATATATTGAGGGTGAGAGCTGTCATTTTGGGCATTAAAGAATTGAGTGTTGAAGCCAATCCCTTGATCATTCTAGTACAAAGCCCATACACCTCAACCCGTTTCCGCATCTATTTAACCTTGGCGGCGGGATGTTGAGGTGCGAATTTGAACCCGCAAGCCCCTTGATGAGAGAACTTTCATGATCTCTCATCACCAACTGGCTCGGTTGGTAATGAGATATCATAGAAGTTCTCATCAAGGGGTTCGCGGGTTCAAGTCTGCACCTCAACATCCCGCCGTCAAGGTTAAATAGATGCGGATATGAGTTGGGGTGTATAGGCTGCGGCCTTGTTACAGCACCCGGGCTGGGAATCGTGGGTGGGAATTGTGGGAATGGCCAAAGTGATGGTTGTGGCCTGCCTGGGGCCCAGCCCTCCAGCCCGGGACTGGGCCAAACGCCGTAACAGTCTCCCTCAGCACCCTCTTTAGCCCGCAATAACACCTCCACCAGCCTTACCCACTCCCAGAATCTCCTTGTTAGCCTACTGCCACCCCTCCCAACATACATCACCTTACAGCCGGCTCCTATTCCACCCCTTCCCTCTCCATTCAACATATCCACCAAAACATCCCCTATTCTCCCTCACAATCCATCTCCGGCGATCACCGGAGAACGTTTACGACCACCCCGGGTGATCTACCACCACTTCCTTATCATTTTATCTCATTTTAGTTTTCCGACGATTGCCGAAAAACATCTACAGCGACCACAACCACCTCTGGCCAGCAACCTCCACCCGTTGGCAACCACCACCACTCCATAACCACCTCCCAACTCCACCCGTTGGCAACTACCCCACCTCCTAAAATTTAGGAACTACTCCTAAATAATAGCCCAACTTCCCCACTCCCCTCAACAGCGGTACTACCCCCAATTCCTCCCGTCCTCCCCCTTCTCACGTGGAATCCACTTGCCTCCTCACTACCACCTCCTCCAGCCCACCCGAGCTCACCCGAGCCTCCCCTCTCCACGTGGAACCACAGTCCCTTTCACACTCCATCCAGGAATCATCCCAGCAGCCGCCTCTCCGCCAATTACCCACCCCACACTGCCTTCTTTGCTGTCCAGCTACCCATCAGCGGCCCAGAAATCATGCCAAGCATCCCACACCACTCCCACACCCACCAGCCAAGCAGGAAGCATGCTGCCAGCCGCCCAAAACATCTCCCTGCATAGTCTAGGTTGCTGTCCTGCTTCCTGAACAGCCACTTTCATCCGCTGCTTGCTGATTGCTGCCTCCCTTATCCTGTTCCCCGGCTCTCCAAATTCATTCCAGCTGCCGCCGTTGCTGTCGAACAGTTGGGCCTTACTTTTGACGCCTGAAAACAGCCCCAGATTGTGATCTTGCCACCCGGACAGCACTCCCCTTTCAATATTTGCGAGTTCAAGGTGTGTATGTTATTTCTTTACCATTGGGTCTTGTGTTTGATCTCTAACTGAAGAGATATTAGTTCGTGCGCTCTGGTTTCAGTTATTTAAGTCCATGTAATCTCTCATTCTAAAACTTATTTGATTCCACGCACACTCGCATTTGTACCTGTCTTTTGTTCCCTTATTTTAAACGCTTTTGATTTTTTGGTGGTCAATTAAGAACTTGATTATAAATTCGCCATTGCAAGTTAAATTTTCGTGGGAAATTGCATTTGCATTCATCTATAGTTTCATTAGGGCTTACCCTGTGTCAGCATAGCTATTTACTAGAATAGGTGGTCCTTTGGAAGAGTTAGAGATGGGTAAGTTAGTATATCTGGGTATAAAATACAAAGGACAGGTCCTTAAAAGAAATTTACCTTTCGATAATCTAATAGTCCTTCAAATGGAAGCTCCAATTCATCGCTAACTATGACGGGTATGCACCCACTGACTATGGCATCAAACAGCCTAGCAGAAGATGGGGTATCACCAGCTGGGCTCAAACAAAATATGGATCTGTAATAAACAAGTTAAATAAATTGCAATAATATTAGTCAACAATCTCAACATCTTAAAAATAAAATGATTTCTTTACCTGCGCATGCCATACTGAGCTGCTTCTTTCCCAGATATTCCGGCACTACCTTCTTCTACGATAACACCCGCCGTATCTCTTAGTACTTCAACAAGTTTGCTTCTAACTTTGCCCCCCTAAACAATAGAATGCAAGATAGAAATAGTAAATTTAGTACGGCAGATCCCAACTCCCAAGTTCACATTGTCTAAAGAAATATTTGGTTGCTTGTGCATAAAACATATAGAAACTGACAGATTTTGCTTCCACTTATTTCGAACGTGTAAGAAAATGAAATCATCACTTTTGAGAGATTTTTAAAGTATTTGTGGAGCTTAAAATTCATGTTGATTTTTAACCACGTCCACACAAAATCTAATAAATTTGTCAATTGTTCTAACTTGAAGCAACAAAATGAGCAAAATTGGGGGAAAAAGATCTTACAGCATTTCTTTTAAGTCTTCCCCGAAAGAAAAGTAATGTACTTCGTTTAGATTGAGTTTCACGCAAACAATGTTCGTCACACAGATCAACATTAGGGACATATGGCAAGATAAGGTCCTTTTCCAGCCAAACTTGGCCGGGTTTATACCTACACAGGCAAAGATAAAGCGCACATAAGCAACTTTCCTACTTGCACATGAGTCTGTTTTTGAGGTAGGACAGAAAGTAGTTGTAACTGTTAAAGATAGGATGATTACCAGTTCCCAGTGGAGTCCATATCTGGGAGGATCCAAATTGCCTTTTTCATAAAACGGCGTACAGACTTGAAAGACCATGGGTGGTGAACAGGAAGAACATGATCCCTCCCTTCAGAACGTTGCCATGCTGGCTGATCCATTACCCACTTCAAAGCATCCTGATTTTACAAATCAAGAGCAACAAAAAAGCTAAATGCAGATTTTTAACTTCTAGTCCTGGAGTATATTTGCAGAGAAAAATATAAGATTTCTTCACTGATGACACTTCCAAATTAATTTAAGGTTATTACAGATCAGACCAAGAACGAGCTCATAGATGATAGCAGATGAGAGTATATAAGATCCATAACTGGCATGTTAATGAACACAATCCCATGGGCTACATGGACCTAAAACTCATCCTTCAAGTTTTGGAATTGCAAAACTTCTTGACAATTTACTATTGCGGATTACGCATAGACCGTAGAAATATTCACAATAATGTCATGGTAGCAGTTTATTACAGTAGATTTGATTAGCTGTGTCAAAAGGGGCAATGTTTAGGGGAATACAAAATTCATAAATATTACATATTATGAATTAGGGATAGCTTTCAAAGTGCACAAACAACCGCAGATGCACACATGAATTGATGACATGCAAAAACAGGTTATCACTGAAGGCCAAAGCATCCTTATCCAGAAAAAAGGATGGAGAATAATCATTATAACAATTGAGTGCATCATAATTTCTAATCAGAAGTCTTACACGTAGTTACAGACATCCTCTTCATGTCTCATTATTCCTCATTTTGTGCTTATGAATCGCCAAACCAAATTATTCATGTTTCCCACCCACCATCAAATAGCAAATAAAAAAATGTAAGTAGACCTCACCCATTGAATTATTACTATGTTTTCTACTCCAATATCTAAAACGACAAACTCAATTATAGAAATAGATTTTCCTAAGAGGCAAGTTGTAGAAGTATATTCATATTTTTATATCTATCTTCGAGTTATCCGATGCACCATATGCATAAATTACTACTCTTCTATTTGTATGAGAAGGGGATGAGATACAAAATAAGATAAGTATAGGAGATTTGTGATTTAAAAAAAAACTAGAATACAAGAAACATTTTTTAAATTTTAATTAATTAAATAATAAATACAGATACAAACTAATATGAAGATGTGTGGCATTCACGTCTTTATTTTTCAACCATCATATCTCACATATCATATATTAAAATAAAAACAAGGTCCATGCGTCAGAAAAATGTATCATATCATGGATAGGAACACTAAACTAAAGTATGTAATCAATAGACTCCCACCACTTATAGTCCAAGTCTTTCTCTCACATGTCTTTTTCCATACCATCATCGCAAGAGAGTATTAGAGAATATCCATGAGTATTCAAATCTTTTATATCTTAAAACTACAAAAAAAGTTCAAGATTTTAGGGATGGGTTTTTGAGATTTCAAGACTCTAAAAACTTTCCAATACAATACATAAGGCAGTTGCAAGTATTTATGCTTCTTAGCTATTCTTCTCCTTTCCTCACAGTATAAACAAAAAAGTTATCTGAAAATGGGTTTTCAAACCTTTTCTGAAATTTGTGGATAATTCAACATTACACTGATGGTAATATTTCTCTTCTAATGGACAACAACTCGGACCTAGTTCGTGAGTTCAACTCAAGTAGCTTTTATTATGTACTAAATAACAAGGTACCATATAAAGAAAAGAAGATGACTTTGGAACTTCAAATTCAATTGGAGAAGGGCATCAAAGAAGAATCGGCAAGATAATTGAACCACCACATATCCTGTAAATGAGAAAACTATTTAGAAGAACTCACAGAAAAATTAAGTTACCAGTTAAGTACGTAATTAACTCACAGAAAAAATTACTAAATAAAGCAGGCACATAACCCAACAAGAAAACTTATGGCAAGAAAATAAGTTGCGGGATACTGTGGTGGGAAAATGAGAAAACTATTTAGAAAAAAGTCCACATTGAGAGAAAAGACGTGCTGCAAGCCTGAATTTTGGGGAATCCTAATAAGACTAATGTCAGGAGAAAGATAGATAGGCGGCATAACATCAAAAAGATGACATAAAAGTTGCTGGGAGGTGGATAAATGGAGAGATGAAAAAATGGGAGAGGGTGCTGAAGTGGAAAGGAAAAATGAAAATCTCTGAACAAAGGATTTGTTCTCCCTGCTGTGAAACGTGATCATAGATATCAATCAGGCCCTCGCCATCATTTTGGCTCAATTATTGCAAAAAAAGTGGCAGGTTGGAGAGAACACAACAAAGCCAAGTATGGCTTCTTTTCATGATTGATGCCTAAAACAAGGCATTTTATACATAACTTACTCACAAGATCAACAAAGGCTGCTCCACCCTCTTTTTTGACTTCCTCCCTTCCAAGTTCCAGCTGACAATCATAGCATTTAATTCTCATGTTTACTCCATGTTTAACTTGCCAAACCATCATACATGATAGATATGGAAACCTAGAGCAGTAGGGCATGACACAGTTTGACAACTCCCTAATCTTTGTTGGGTTAGATCATGCCAACTGTTTTAGGGCATATTCTTTTGAGAAAATAAAAAATTCATTGGGTTTTTGTCTAACACATGAACGGATAGCGGGATAGGTAAGGAACAAAAGGGTTTTAAGGAGTTGGAAAATAGTACTCTTGCACTTATGCTATGTATCGTGTTTAAAAAATTTATGGATATATGTACACATTAGTAAATACTAAATACGTAAAAATGCTATGCAATCAAAATACAAAAGTAGAAGCACAAAAACTCTATATACTCTAGTAACTCTACAATCCAGATTCATAATAAAGATTAACTTCCCCATACTTCACGGAATTGAAGCGAAAAATGTATTTGTGGTTGTCTGCTTAAGTAATAATAAACTCTTCATTGACAATTACAAGCCCAAAAGGAGAAGGTTGTAGATTATTGTTGTGAAGAATCAACATTAAAATTATGAAAAAATGGAAGATGAATCAGGAGAAACAAAAAGTGGAAATAAGTTCTACAAGGAGAGAGATTTTGAATACATAAAAAGTTATTGTACACAGTTATGCAATGATAATGGCAGACCAAGATAGATGGATGAAAAATGATGCCCAACTTTCATGCACCACGACTATTTTTATCAGTTTCTTAAAGCATTGACAATATGAAACAACTGTAACTAGTAGGATAAAAATTTGACAAATAATGGTTAGAAGAGACAAAGATGCTAATGATAGAAAAATATATGACCAGTAGTAGAAGGAAACAAGCAAAGCACAAAAATGTTCAAAATGGTTTAAAAAGGCGTAAATGGTGCACGGTCTGAATTCGGAATGATTTATTTATATATGCAACCTTACATCTGCATCATAGAGAGGTTGCTTCTGTGATATTAAAATGATTAGAAAATTTAAGATTAGTAATTAATGCATTAAATAATTTTGAAGTTAAAAAAATTCTTGGATGCATACCATCAACGAGTAAGCGAAAGGTATTGATAACAATGTTGCATAAACATGATGTTTCAACAAAATAGCCATTTTGAGGAAATATTAACAGTGCCGAAGCATAAGAATGGAACAAGCTAAGCTAAATAAAAAATTTAAATAAATAAGCTAGGATATTGCCTTTAAAATGGATGAATCATTAGGTCAAGCACATTTGGTATTAAAATACAGCTAAAAAACTAAACCTTGGGCAAGCTTCCACACCCTATAAAGTGCTTTACAGTGCTGTTTCTCCAATAAAAAGAAGCTGATAGTTGTAAAAAATGGTATATAGAACAAGTCCGCCTCTTCTTGCTGGTGAACTCTAATAACATTCTTCAAAAGCCTCTCTGATCGCGGGGCAACCAAATCTGCCCATAGCCAATAGTCAATGGAGTGCTGCAAGGGTGCCATACATAAGAAAAAAAAATCTTATAAGCATAAAACAAGAGAATGCAATTTTTGAAAGAAACATAAAAGGGGAAAAGGAGGTTGTATAATAAAGCAAGCAAACACCAGTTTTACAAAGAATAAAAAAATATTGAAGAATAATGCCTATATGAAAGAGCACTATTATATGCAGACTAATAATGCAAATTATGTTCTGTATAACAAATGATATTCTGAATTTATTGAAGGAATCTTGACAAAATAGCTTAAAAAGATGATGAAACGATATGCACTGTCTTAAAAAGATAGCTATGATTAATATTGCAGACTGTTAGAGAATCTAATATAAGGCCATTATCCGTGAGGTTTAATCCTAGTAGGTACAATTCGCCACTTCTATGTAACCATAAGAGAGTTTACAATTACCAGTGCTTTCTTCCAAATGCAATCTGCATGAGATAGAATTATCTTGACTAAAAGTGGTAAGACTATCAAGAATGATCAGCATTGATCTGATCCTTACTTGTATAGTTATTGTTTTTCCCTGGACAATTCGGATCGATGCGATCTAGAGATAACCTAAATTAGGATGATATTTAGATTATCCCAATCTAATACTATACAGATTATATCAATCTAAGATACAGCATCAAATCAAATGCATTTGTGTATATCAGTAAGAAAGTACCAAATCAAATTTATTCAGATTAACCCGACCTAGGGTAGCACCTAAAGATCTAGAAGGCCTTGAGCATATCACAGAATGGCAGGAAAATCAGGGAGTTAAATCAGAAAACCTGCTCGATGAGACGATGAACAGGGCTTCCGTTCGAAGTGAGATTAGTGGTATCCTTGTAAGTGTTCTGGAAAAGCCAAAGAAGATCGTAGGTGAACTTGGCCGGCATCTCGTACACAAAAACCCTAACGGTCGGTAACCCCGACCACGAATCCGGGGGATCACTGAGCAGCGCGTGCATATCCCTTCTCCATATCGCGCCGTCAAGTTTCCTGGCCGCGGCTTCATTGCCTACGCCGGCAACCGTATCCGTTGATGGAGACGCCTTCGAGGATCTAGATGCGAGAAACTTCTCGAGCGAGGCGACGAAGGAGTAATCTGGAGTCGGGGAGTTAGGATTAGGGTTAGGGTTTCGGAGGAGAGGGACGGTAGAGGACGAGTGGCTATGGCTGGGAGTCTCTATACAGCTGGAGGACGAGGAGGATGAGAAGAAGAAGACAGATGCGAGGGCGAGCAGGGAAAGAGAAGCGATGAGAACACAGGAAGGTCGGGCAAAGGAGAAGGATCTACTGCCAGGGTTTGGCGAATTGAAGCGCATCCCTGCCATTGCTCGCCTGAAATCTACGGAATGTTGAATGAAGTATATTGAGGGCTAAAAGATCTCTCGATGGAGATTTGCAAGGCCCGTTTGACAAGCCTGTTTGGGGACGGGTTTGCATGAGCCTTTAAAAACGGCCGGCCTGGGAGGGTAACCGCCCGATCATTTTGGGGCTGGATTTGACCGAGCACTAGTCCGTCCTTTTGACTTTTGATTGGGCATTGTCTATCTTCTCGCCGGCATGCCACCGGGCCGAAGTGTCAAACAGACCCCAAATGTCGTGTCTTATGGGAGATTTATTTTGACTAATAATAGCTCAAAGTAAATGTTTGATTGAAAAAATGTTAATGTTAGATGAAAAATGTTAATGTCATGTCAAAATCCTTCAAGCTCTCGTTCTCTTCCACTTCGCCGACTCGAATTCCCTCGTCCTTTCCCTCCATTATTTGCACCCTCGCCGAAGATGAAATCCAGCTTTCCTTCTCTGAATCTGGCCCCCATCACGTTGATCTTGCATCCATCGTCTTCCTCGAGGCCATCACCGGTGCTGACGACGTCATATGCGACAAAGATTGTCTCCTCGTGCACGGATCCGTCCAAGAAGATTTCAATCGACGCTGGAATCTCGCCGCCATCTCGGTCGTATTGCCAAGCGGCACTCCAGAGGTCGATCCTTGCACCCACCATTTATAGAAGCTAGCACTCTCATCGCCTGTTGGCTCCACTCCCATCCTCTTCCTCATATTCGACCCTCCCCATATTTGATGTCATGGCAATACGATACGCTGCATGATTGTAGCCAGGGAGGCAGATGGATTGGTGAAGTGTGGACATGTAGAGAGATCCGCTTACCACTACGATCCGGACATCTACACGGTGTTATTGTACTCGAAACATCTCGTGTGACCATTAAGTTTGGAACGACCTTCACATTACCCTCAACAGGGATATTTATCGACGTAACCCAAAATCCTCGACGATGGGTTATTGGATGCATAACGGATTCAATTGAACCCAATAAAAACCCGTTACCAATATTAAATATACCTCAACACACAGATGGGAGGATATCGGTGCAGGGGATCGATACAGTTTTGTTTCCTTCCGACGAGCAGCCACAACTTCCCGCCGCCACAGAGAAAGAATATTCGATGGAAGCAAATGCATGATGGTCGGAGACGCCGTTGCCGAGGGAGTAGTGGGCAGTGGCGAGGGTTCACCGAGGCAGATCACAGGAAGGCGAGACTTAGAACTTTCCATCACGAGGAAAAATTGGGCGGCCACTAGTCAAAATGAGAGACAAAAATTATTTTTAAAATATTTGGTTTGCCCATAGCATAAATCGATCTACACATATAATCACTCACGTTTAACGGAGAGGCATCCTACATGATACCATGGATAGTTTGAGAGCATTTATATTAGCATTTAATTTTTGATATTAGCACACCCTAAATATTTTTACTAAATTAAGAAATTATTATTTTGTTTAATGGCATGCAGATATATAGCCGGCACTAACATACATTTTTTTGGGGTTCTGAAATAATATGATGGTTATAGCGAGATATGAGATGCTAACATAAATGCTCTAATTTTTAACAGAGGTTTACATTTTGCATAATCACAATCAAAAATATTTTTAAATTAATTATAAAAATAATATTTTATTAAAAATATTAAATTGATGGTGGAGTTTGAACCTTAAACCAAGAGCATTTCACCAATACTTTCTACAAACTATACAAAATAACATTTATATGAAAAAGTATATAATAATTAATAAACATATAGGGTTATTTACTAGGACCTTCCTCAAAGTTTGTATAATTACAACTTGCACCCTTCAAGCTTTTAAAATTACAAAAACTTCACTTCAATGTTTATATTTCATAACATCATTGCAATTTTAAAAGTTAGAGGGGTGCAAGTTATAATTATGCAAACTTGGAGGAGAGGTCCCATAAATAACCTTAAATAACTTTGAATGCTACTTTGATTTCAAAGAGGGGGGAGGCCAAAGTATGCAGTGTCAAGGGAAATCTTGATTGTTATCTAAGAGAGGGATAGAAGAGTTGGGCATTACACTGCTTCAACGGGGCATGGAGCGAAAAAATTGGTCGACCTAACGAGAGTTACGAGTTGGTTTTGCGATTTTGAAGATGTGGAGCTTTGAAGCATATAGCTAGGGTTCATTTTGCACTGCGGTGGTAGTCGTAAATAATGTGATTATGAACTGTCGTCTCGGAACCACTTTTATGTTCAAAATTAGTTATATTTTCTTAGCGGAGGTCATGACCATTGTTATGGTAAACTCAAATTTAATGATGGTGGCATTTTTGTCTAAACTCGCTCGAGCAAAAATATCGCACCAAACGAAACTTTGGCGAATTTGGGCAGCTCAATGTTTTATAGTACTTCCGACCTTTGTGTTACACCGCGATATGCGACTACACAGACACATTTATGACTCAATAACCTGAATTAATGCCAATGAGATGATTAAAATGCATTGCATTGCTAGTTTGCATATAAAGTTGAAACAAATATAATGAGCTAGATGAATCGGCTACCCTTGGTGCACCATGTGGGTTGGGTGGTTCAAGTTCGGCAAGCTCGATATGCCAATGCATGACCCTTGCGATGCGCCCAGAGGTAATATGCGGTCCATTGGGTCATTTGTCGTGCATCGCACGCCTCATTGTGGCTCCATCAGTCTGTCTATGCACGCCTCATTGTGGCTCCATCAGTCTGTCGTGTCTCGCGATGATCACCCACGCATAGTCAAAATGACAGGAAAAAATGTGATTCTCTTTTAAAACTACAAGAACATTCATTTAAAAAGTCAAACACCCCCAAAGACTTCACATTCATAAGAGCAAATCTCGCATAATTACCAAACTTAAAGCATAAATAGAATTAGCATTCTTACAAGACAAAAAAAAGTCAGCGGTCTTTTTCAATTGAAATTTGAATAGAAGAGATTCCATCTCCATCTATTCGAGCCATAAAGCTCGCCCCTAGGGCGAGCCGAGTAAAGCTCAAAGAGACGGCTGGCGGAGAGGAAAGAGACAGCCGCCATGGTGACCGATGCCGCGAGTCCGCACAGCAACCCTCCGGAGATCTGGTGGCAAAATTTGTCGTAGATGTTGCACAACTTAGACCACTGCATGCGCTTCACACCTATCACCGCCACCATTGACCCCTGCGTCGCCGCCACCGTCACCGCGAACATCGCGTAAGCCATTCCCTGCATGTTTGTTTCACGAATCAAACATTTCTACAATCGTAGGGGCGAAAAAAAAACTGATATAGAAGTATTATAAAAAATTTTATGATAAAAGATTATCAACCTGTTTTTTTTCTGAATAAAAGTTTCTAGCCGGTTTAAGTTTTTAGTTAGGTCGAAGTTCGGTTGGACCGCCAATTTATCCGAGTCAAAAGAGCGGGGTGTAACGGTGACTATTGATTTGGGGGGCGGGGGTGTTGTATTTTATGGTGCAGTGTACAATACTACGGCTACGAGTGCATCACATCACGATCTGAGATATGCACGCATCTCCGCGCAAGATGTGGTGCACTCACAGCCAATGGATAGCTGCACTGCACCGTACAGTGCAGAATGCCCATCATAATTTATGGGCATGCATGGTTTTTTATAGAAATATTAACAAAAAAAGCCTTGACCCAAAAATTGGGCTTTAAATTATTAACCATTATTTTAAAGAAATAAATGAATACAACCACCAAAGAATGTGAATCTTCAACCCTAGATCGCATGCAGTCTCTCTCTCTCTCTCTATAGCAGATATTAAATGCAGTCAGCTGTGGGCTAACAATATGATTATCAACTTCATCCACCCTCATTTATTGCTCTAATTATTAAATTACAAATTAATATTTTATCTTATCTGCCAATTTTTATAGTTTAATTATACATACCAAATTGATAATTAATTCAATTTGTTAGGAGCTCTGTTCTAAGCAAAAACTATTTAAATAAAAATTAACTTTATTACTTAAATAATCATTTTATTTATACATGTACCACAGTACCAGTAACAATACTAATTAAATAAAAATTAAGTTAATAAATTTATACATGCATGTACTAGTAACAATACTACTACTGTGAATCACAAGCCGTGATATTATTGTCGGCAAGGGGCGTAAGTGATCAAGATACCGCGTATGTGTGCACGCGCATTCTCACATCTAAATTTCAAAAATAATATCTATATATCTGAAAAAACATCTCAAATATTCAGGCTCTATTTGTTTGGACGTTTCGCTGCTCCGTTTTAAGCAAACGCCGCCGGAAGAAAGGTAAACAATTGAATCTCCGGCGGCGATATTCATGCTCTATTTGTTTGGACTTTTTGCTCCATTTTGGGCAAATGTTGCCGGAAGGAGGGTAAACAAATAAATCTCCGGCGACGTTTGCTCCGTTTCCACCCGCCCGTCTTCAGAAATGCCCCAAAAAGCTCCGTTTGGAGCAGCCACCTCCCCCTCTGATTCGAACACTTCGTTTCCACCCGCTGGATCGACCCGCCACCGCTGAACAAAATGGAGCCTCAATTTCCCAATTTTAAC
The DNA here is from genome assembly GCA_039583875.1 of Platanthera guangdongensis. Taxonomy (NCBI): domain Eukaryota; kingdom Viridiplantae; phylum Streptophyta; class Magnoliopsida; order Asparagales; family Orchidaceae; genus Platanthera; species Platanthera guangdongensis. The sequence continues at coordinate 176,071,261 of CM077161.1, forward strand.
CCCCCTAGTGTAGAACCTCGGGCTCGCAGGAACAGTTCAGACTCGAAGAGAGGGGAAGGTAAGACGATGTGTGCTCTTTGACAAAGCCTACTCGTTGGGCGAGTGGGTCCCAGGAAAAGGGCTCCTCGCCGGGCCCGGGCCGGCTAGCTAGACGAGAGGGGCCCTACGGTTCGGGCGAGAGGGGCCCAGTGGCTCAGGCGAGAGCCTTTCTAGACGAGACGGACCCAGAGAGAGGACCAGTCGCGAGGCGAGGGCCAATCCGCGAGGCGAGACGAGCCCCATGGGTGGGAGCTCTCGCCCGCGAGGCGATGCTCTCGCCGAGCGCCGGTTCAGTGGTTGGTCAGGAACCGGTTCAGTTGGAAGGTGGTTCACCTTTTTAGCCCGAGACAATTTTACGCTTTTGCCCTCGGTGACCTACATATAACCCTTCAGAACAGTAGAGTTTGGTTGTTGGCAGACCAGACCAAGGGTACTTTGATAATTTCAGGTCGGTTAAGTTTGGTTATTGACAGTTCAAACTCAAAGGCCGATAAATAGACCCACATGGGTTCTTCAGAAGACACCATTTTTCCCGAGACTTTAAAAGAGTTTCCTGTGCTTTCCGAGTAGCTCCAAGCTCAGTTTTTGGCTTTAGAGGAGAAACTCATAGAGATATTCCGGGTAAAAGGTGAGACCTCTCTGCTGAGGCTTTGGGTCGATTTCTGGTCCTTCACAACCAGTCGGAGGTCAGAGCTTGTGACAAGTAGGTGTTGGCTACGCCCCTGATTTTGAACTTTCGTTGAGGTCAAATTTTGGCTTCAACACTTAGGATCCATTTGGTTCGACGGTGGCGGGTCGATCCGGCGGGTGAAAACGGAGTGTTCGAACCAGAGGGGGAGCTGGCTGCTCCAAACGGAGCTTTTTAGGGGGTTTCTCAAGGAGAGCGGGTGAAAACGAAGCAAACGCCGCCAAAAGTTCATTTGTTTACCCTCCTTCCGACAGCATTTGCCCAAAACGGAACAAACAACAAAACGCCCAAACAAATAGAGCCTTAATTATCATTTTTTAATTTCTTTAATATATGGTTTTTTTATTTTAAAAAATGCACACTCACCATGCATACACGTGGCGCAAGTGAACAAGATACTGTGTCAAGCATGTGTGTGCACACCCACATACACACCTAAATTTCAAAAAAAATATTTATATATCTAAACTATATTAAAAGAAAAAAAAACATTAACTTTCCAAGTTTATCATTTTTAATGATCAAATTTTAATTTTATTAATAGGTATTTTTTCTTTAATTTTAAAAACCTGCTTTAATATAAACAATATGTTTTACTTGCAACAAAAAAATGTACTTATCCCCACAAAAATTATAATGAGCGGACACTCCGGAGATTGCGAGCAATAGGAACGTCATCACGCCCGGACAATATCATGCGGGGCGCGGACATCCAGGGTCCAGCGTCATTGCCTGTCACTAGTTCAATTAAAGAATTACTTATTAATTACCTGATCGAATAGAAGCCAAAGCCATGGGAGAAATTTGCTGGTCCCCGGTGGCGGAGGATTATGTTTTTTTAGCCACGTGGCGACTAAACTACGGCAGAGTTGTAGAAGGTGATAGCCGGCGGCGACCGATGCGAATATCGTGAAGACCCTGAAACGCCGATCATCTTCCGTTAAAATTGTCGTCGTCGTCGCTTAAGTTTTCGAATTTTAATACGCAGAAGAACGTTTTTATGCGACGGTAATTGATCGCCGTCTCATCACTTGACGGAGTTAATTAAAAAATGAAATAGAATCTAAAAAAGGATTAGTGATGACGGCACCGGAAGATTATTAAAGAATTAATTAAAAATAATTCAAAATGTTAATTAAACGGGTGAGGAAAAAACAAGAGTACCAGAGAATTAGAGGATGACGAGAAGTGGCTTTCTTCTTCATGAAGAAGACGGTTTTGGTCTGGGAATCCAGCCCCACAATGGCTGCGCCCATAGCGGCCAGCACCATTGAAGACGCTCTCAGGACGCCCTCTGCTTTCACTATCTTCTCCACCATCCCTCTCTAGGTCTACCCACTCTCTCTCTGCTTCTCTCTGTTTCTCTCTGTTTTTCTCTGCTTCTCTCTTTCTACAAATCTCTTCAGGAAGGGGAGGATATTCGAGCAAAGAGCAAATTTATAGGGCAGTTTTTTGGTTTTGGTTTGGAATTGTAGGGTACTCGTGACCTAGTGGCAGAGAGACTGCACCTGTGGCGTGTGGGATATGGAAACCCTAGTAGGGTTTTGTGCTTTTAATATTGATTTTGCGGATTTTAAGGGCACAATCAACTGTTTTTAGGGTTTATTATGGTTGGGGTGTAACTCGGCGCTCATAAATCGGTTCAAATTCGACTGTCTTAACCCGGGAGCGGTCAAACACGCAATCAGTTAAAGAATCAAAGAAAAGATGCACAATGTGATTTTGACGTGGAAAAACCGCCCAACTGGATAAAAAATCACGTGATTGGGATTGCGTCGGTCGAACTCCAATATTTGCTTGCAGTTACAGCTTTCACGGAGAATCGAGAGCGACAAACCGCTTCTCGTTACACTTTGGAAGTGAGAGAGGGAGTTATTGGCTCGTGGCGGGCAACAGGCTGCTCCACGCGACGGTTGTTCGTAGGGAGGATGTGGATGACCAGAATGCTCGTTATTGCGGGAATTTCCTTCTCGATGCTTGCCACGGATCCAGGAGAGTTTTGACGGGGCGGTGACAACCCGCAGATGGCTTGAAGGTGGCTGGAATGCGGTTTGAAGATGACTTGAATGCGACTTGTAGATGACATGAAGGTAACTTTAATGCGTCTTGAAGATGGCTTGAAGGTGACACGTAGGGGGAATCCAACAGAGCTCTGGCATATGGAAGAAGAAAGTTGTGGAGCGAAAAAATGAGAAATAAGTAGGCCTGAGACTCCTTTTATAGATTTCAGGAGGTGGTTACAGTGGTTATGTGACAATCTGCACACCGCAAATCCTCCTACGTGCACGACATTCCGCAAGTCACCGCCGACACATCTCCACGCATCCCGCCACAAAGTTCGTCAGCCAGGCATCGTCCGAGAACGCTCATCCCTATCAGAAAATAGAAAGAAACACGCTTCGTGTGAGACGACTTGTCGTCCACCAATCATGATACTATCTCTCATCCCAAAGTTGTAACGAGAATCGGCCTGTCGTCACCAATTCTCAAGACACGCAATAAACTATCTCAAATAGTGAAGTTTAAATAGCACCGTACAAATCACGTTTTTTTACTCATTTGAGAGTTTTTTCCAAGTTAAAATTGTCTTGTGTACTTCTGCTTATTCTATGACTGTATGCACGCTCGACCGCTCCACGTGGTAAGATGACCTAATTTAATCCGGTCTACCAGAAATATTGAGTAACTTGGCAACAACAAGATTGAAAATACAAAGTTCAAAGTAAAACTTCAAATTTCGACTACATTTAAAATAAAATGATATTTTCCAAATAAATATATAGATAAGCTCCAACCTCAACAAATCCTGCTACCAACTCCATAACTTTTCATGGCGCCACTATGTGTCACCTACAAAATAACCAGTTAAATACAAGGTTTTAATAACTAGCATCACATACATTGAAATCATACATTGAAATCAAGATCCCCACCGCAACTATAATTATGCAATACTATCATTGATTGTTTTGCAAAATTACATGGCGACATATCCCTAAGCATTGACCATCTCCGAAAGTTCATTCTATCGAACTTCACAACAAAGAACTAAGACTAAGGTTCCGTTTGGGGGGACTTATTTTCACCGGTCAAGCTAAGATCCGGTTCATGCGATCGTGACCGCTTGACCGGTGAAAATAAGTCCTCCCAAACGGAGCCTAAAGCAGCATTTTCTTTCATAATTGAAGATAGTAATATCAAGTGGACCACATCCAATTCAGTTGGAGCCAAACCATAATAAAGCACAAAAAAGGGCCACTACTTTTACTCAGCCCAATTTATAGACTTAGGTGTAAAGAAAGAAAGAAAAAAAAAAGAAACTAATAAAGTAATGAAAATCAAATGACTTACCTACCTACTTACTACCCACCACCTACCCATGATTTAATACTTTGGTAGCATGAATTTATTCACTTAATTCAATGATGATTTGCAGTTTTTTTAAATTTTTTTTCTAATAATGTTACTGTTTTATTAAATAATAAAAAATTATAATTTATGATTTTTGAGAAAACTATAAAGAACCTAGGTTCAGTTTGGCAAGGAGGTAGTGATGGTAAACGTGATGGTTATGAATCATAGTTCGAGAATGCCCGACCTCAACAAAGGAACTTCATTCTCTTTTACGTTTAAAACTAGTCTTCTTTTCTTAGTAGTGGTCATAACCATTGTCCTGCCAAGTATATATTTTATGACAGTGATATTTTTGTCCAAACTCACTAGAGCAAAGCTGTCGTGCTAAATGGGGGAAAATTTTATGCACACAGCGTACGAAGCTTATGTGCGTGAATAAATAGGCGCGGGTTCCACAATTCATTTGCTTTTGTTCGAATTTTTTGTGAAAATGCTCCTGACCCCGCCCCCGTGCTCCCCTCCCTCCCCCCTCCCTCCCTCCCAATTCTAGCAATAAGCTACCCAATCGCAGGATCGCATTGTCGTTGTATTCCCCTTCCGCTGCCGAAGCCACCGTCAAGGACGACGTGCAACAATGTCTTCGTCTCCTGCTATCGAAACTACTGACGCCGATGACCGCTTTCTAGATTATGAGTTTCCTGCGCTTATTTTTTTGACAACCCTTTTATAGTTCTCTTTTGTAGGTGTTGAAACCGGAAACCGACTTCTTGTGGAGTCCGAACCCTTGAAGAAAGAATGATCGCACACTTACTTTGCCCAACAAACCTGGCAGACCGAAGACTTAGAACTTGGAACTAACCCAAGGCTCCATCACGGAGGTCCCACCTCACACCCGGAAGATCTTAGAGCGCTTCCCCTCCTTAGCATGTGCTGATGTAAGGGCACCTCAGAAACCACTATAAGACAAAAGTAAGAGAACTGAAAAGCTTGAAAGCTTGCCCTCTGAGGTACCCCTTTGGATCTATTTATAGTTTTTAAAATCTGGCCTGCAAATAGCGTAACTCCGCTATCCTGAACGGTTATATGAAGCCAAAGGTGGTCTGCCAACAGCCAAACTCCGCTGTTCCAAAAGGTCACATACAACCCTGCAAGGGCATCCATGGGGTACCACTCGACTAAAGGGGCGAGTGCCGGGGAAGCCAGACACTCGCCTCCGCGACACTCCCACTTGGGATGGTTCTGGAAGGGTCTCGATCTAAACGCTAAGGGATAGAAGGCGTTGAGTGAACTCGCCTCACTCAACGCCAAGGAGCAGAAGGCGCAGAGAGACTAAGCTCAACTCGACGCCAAGGAACAGAAGGCTCTGAGAGACTAAGCTCCACTCGACGCCAAGGAGCAGAAGGCGCTGAGAGACTAAACTCCACTCGACGCCAAGGAGCAGAAGGCGTTGAGTGCACTCGCCTCACTCAACGCCGAGGAGCAGAAGGCGTTGAGTGCACTCGCCTCACTCAACGCCGAGGAGCAGAAGGCGCTGAGTGCACTCGCCTCACTCAACGCCGATGAGCATAAGGCGATGAGTGCACTAGTCTCACTCAACGCCGAAGAGCAGAAAGCGCTGAATGCACTTGCCTCACTCAACGCCGAGGAGCAGAAGACGCTGAGTGAACTCGCCTCACTCAACGCCGATGAGCAGAAGACGCTGAGTGCACTCGCCTCACTCAACGCCAAGGAGCAGAAGGCGCTGAGTGCACTCGCTTCACTCAACGCCAAGGAGCTGGTTCGTACGGCTTGCTTGGCAGACACTGGAAGGGTCTCGCTCCGGGAAATCCCGCAAAGCACTGATCATGGGGGGTGGGGGGACCCACTCATCGAATACGGAATTGTACATTAGGTGCATGCCGATATTTATACTTGTTATATAGTTAGTTTTATGAGCAATTTATACAATTGGTTTTGTGAGCGATTTTACAATCCAAATTCTGATGGTTCTTATGCAATTTATTTTATGAGCTTTACAGTTCAAATTTTTCTGATTGTTATACAGTTTGTTTTACGAGCAGTTTTACAACATATTAAACTAGTTGTTATCCAGTTCGATTTCCATTTTTTACAATTCTCTTTTTTTTTTCGAAAAATTGCAGGTATATTTTCTGAAGCCTTGTAGCAAGTAAGAAAAAATGCCTAAGGTGATACTTATGTCCAGTTATGTTATACTTTTTCTTGCATGTAATAAAAATGTCGTAAGCGAAGCAAGGGTACTTCCTCTGTTCAGGATACCTAAAATAACACAGAATATACCTCTCATTTATGTTCTTTTGCGGTACTACAATCAGCAGAAAGAGGCATTTCTGCTAGGCCAGTATTATGTTACCCTTTCCTGTTAATGAGATTGCCCTTATTTTGAGGCTACCGAATAGTAGCCGTGAATTTACTTTTATTAGAAGGCCATTTGCACGGTCGACTCAAAAATATCGGATTGAAGAGTTGAGGGGATTGATTGCGAAAGGATGGTCTCCTAGCTTGGAAATACAACGAATGGACATGTTAGTGAAGTATCTAGTCGTTGTGTTCTTTTCCCTGCAGATGGGGTTAAAAATTCCTGCTTGCTTGATGAATATCGAAGGCCTCGAAGACTTTCAGAAGTATAATTGGCATGGATAGTTGATTTGAGTAGCCGGAGTGCTCTGTGAGAAGTCGATGAGAGTTTGGTTTATTCTGAAGGTTGCTCTGTAGAACTACTGGTAAGTGATACACAATCATGTTAATTAGTAATTTACAGTGCTCTTATCATACTATTTTGCAGGTATGGTTCTACGAGCATACAAAAATACAGTTAGTAGTTGACTACCGCTTCGTTTGGGGGGGCTTATTTTCACCGGTCAAGCGTTACGACCGCATGAATCCGACCTTAATTAGGTCGGATTCATGCGGTCGTAACCGCTTGACCGGTGAAAATAAGCCCCCCCAAACGGAGCCTACATCGCAAAGCCAAGGATATGTCAATGGTCGTCAAAGATAAGTTAGTGTAAACTAACTGACCAAATATGAGTATTTTGGTGTGACAACCCTTATGTATATCTCTATTTTGTTATGTAGGTGAGAATAAAAGTTGAGAATATTGGAGATGAGGAGAGGGCACTTCTAGGGGAAGAGGGGAGTCATAATTTTGAGACGGTTAAGCAAAGAGAAGGGATGGTTAAGAAATAAGAACATAACTACTTTCAACTTATCCATTCCATTAAATTCTAAATGCCCCTTAAACTTAACAATCTTAACATATAGTATGCATTGCTTTGTAGATGAGGAGCAAGAAAGGAGACTCCAGATTTATCAATGGCGGACAGGAGGGCTGAGAGGAGGAAAGAGAAAGGTTAGAGAAGAAGAGAGCCGAGAAGGAGAAAAGAATGAAAGAGAAGCTACTATTGAGAAGGTTAAGAGAGAGAGGAAAGAGGAAATGCTGCGGCCAGCCGAGGGTTGGAGAGGTCCAATCCCTTGGAAGTTTTTGTGAGTCGTGGTTCCTGACTTTTCAGTCCAAGCACGCAAGTGCATCACCCGAAGCTTCCACACTCGTTCCTACCACACAATCCATCCCTGCATCGACTCTCGAGATCACACTGGTTGGCCCCACACCCCACGCTATTCCAAGTAGCTTGATTCAAAATGTAAAGTAGGTGTATAGGAAGGAGAAGATTTTGGGTACCCTGGAAGAAGAAAGAAATGAAGTTAGAGCCTAGTTGCCCTAGTACAGCACTAGTACTGCCCCCCAACGCGAGATCATAGATTTTATTCTCACACGATTCCAATTAGGTACATGTCTTTTGTTGCACAAAAATTTCTTAAATTATTATGATGAGTAATAAATTTTCGGTCGCGGTAATTAAACAATCTTTCATAGTGGAAATATAGGACAAAACAAAGGGGGAGCAATGTTTTAAGTGCCAAAAAAGAGATCATCAAAAGGCTTGAAGAGCTTTTTATACGTTTTCCCTGATCATGCTATATGTACAATTGCAAACATTTAAATTAATTTTTATTAAAAATAATTTGCACTACCTATTTCTTGCAGTACTTTAAGAGGATCAATGTTCGCAACTCCAAAAGCCTGATCAGTCATATCACACCCGCACCAACGTCAATCACCTGGGTGTCTTACTTACGCAAGTCCACGTTCAAAGCCATTGGTGTTTGTTAGTATGAGACATCAGGAGGTGTTGTTGGCATTTCTATGACTCTCTACCAAGTGGCCTAGGGCGACAATGAGGTTTCAGCAAGTGTGTGTTGTATGGCTGTGACAGTGAGGGTGCTGCAAGGTTGTGATAGTGAGTGCACTACGAGATTGATAACGAGTGTGTCGTGAGGTTGTCCCGTGAGCGGTCTTTATCACTGTTGTGCCGTGAGTTTCTACTGTTGATGAAGAGTCTGCTCAAGGATTGTTATTGTGAAAGTGTCGATGTGTTGCGTTCACATTTTTTGAATTTATGGTTTCATGGAGAACTTGGAAAATCTTTCTTGATATTCATCTATGTTAACAGTGAGTTCATGTAGGTTCCTCCCTTCGATTTCAATGCCTTCTCTAGTGTAGTTTTTGGCTACGTTTGGGAGGACTTATTTTCACCGTCAAGCGGTTACAAGCGGTTACGCCCGCATGAACCGACCATAATTAAGGTCCAGTTCATGCAGTCAGAACCCTTGACCGGTGAAAACAGTCCTCCCAACCTTAATGTGCATGCTTCATTGATAAATGCTGTTTTTTTCATTCAATCTCGTTTCATTCTAAACTTGTATTTGTAAGCCCCTTGGGGCCTTGACCCTCTTTTCATTAGCTATTCAGTACAAAGATCATTAAAGCAATCCTTAAGGTGATACTAAAATAAAATATAATCAAATAAATGAAAGCATGCCCCCCTAACATTTTAGAAAATTTTCCTGATATGTTTGTCACCCAACGCCACAACATTGTTTTTACTAAATTTGAATGCATCTTGTGTTTTCGTAGGGCTTGAATACATCCGGAATACTAGAAAAATTAAATGACAAATTATCAAAAAGTCGTCGTTTAATCAGAACATGCAGGCGCAGCCCGGTGGAGAAGCCTACTGCTTAGAGTGGGCTCACGAAAAAAGTCCGAACTCTTTAGTACTAGATGTGCTATCATCGATGACCTTTTTCCCCTTACCGTCAACTAACTTTCCTATGACAGAAAATAATGAAGCAATACTACATTTATAACAAGGGGTTGTGCCAAACATATTAAAAAACCGAAATACAATATATTACGAGGTTTTGGTTCCTTGCCCCAAATGGTCCTCCTTCAAACGTGGGTTCGAAACACCTTTTGGTTTCTTCATCGGCGGATCCTTTCGACTATTTTATTGTTTTGCATTTTCATCTATGTAACCTTTCTTTCTATTGCTCATTGTTGTCAACCAACTCATTACTTTTTGGACATTTTTCATTGTGCTCATAACATGTTCTTTTCCTAGTTTACAATTTTCTCCTTGGCGGGCCAGGTTGTAACTGAATCGCATCAAGTGATTTTTGAATATCAAGTTAGAGTCAAAATCTATCATAGAGAGAGTAATTGGGTAGGTAGGTACCTTTTTTGGTCTTTAAAGTAAATCTTTTTAAGCACGTACTTGCTCGAATTTGCTTAGCATTTCTTAAATTGTAATCCTTAAGATGAGTCGACATAAGATACCTTTAGTCTCAAAATCACGACACGAGCACTGCACATCATTGTTTGTAGAATTATAGCTTACAAGCCATTATTTCTCAACATCAATTTTACATCGCTTTGCATAATCACGTATAATATGTTGCTATCATCGTATCTCGTTTCATCCACCACGTTCAATCCCACAACACTCCATGAAAGCTTCTTCTTCAAAATTGACGAACATTTTCCAAGTATAAAGCTTTTAAAACGTGCTTTAGTAGATACACATTTTGTAACATAAGCTAACAGTACCATGCTTGCACTTGAAATCTTCACCGTGCTCACTATGCTGCCACCGATGATACATGTTTCTCTATTCCAAAAAAATACTCAACAAATGAACTAGTTGCCTTCGAACATCCCATGCAAGCAATTATTGGCTGACTCGTTTTTTTGGGTTGACAAAATACCTAGGTCCAATACACCTGTATTGAACACGATGGACCTTTCCTCCTTACCATATAAGGATCTCCCAACCATTTGTTCTCATGCAGATTTTCTTTCGTTATTATTTCATGCTAGTACCTATTGAACTCATCATCGCCATCACACTTGTTCATGCAATTATAGAAAAATGATCAACACTTCCATCACGGTTGAAGCTCGGGACTTTTGAAAGTGCTTTCTTGCAGATGGTCCCTGACATAACAAATGTTGAGTAGTGGTTAACACTCAACATTAATAGCAATTGTCATTGCTTGATCCTGATCCGTAAAAATCTTTGTTGGTTTACCGCCCACACATTTCAAAAAAGACTCGAACACTCAGCAAAACGACTCGATAGTCTACTCAGCGATAAAAGTACAGCATATAAAAACATTCTGCCAACTGCCAACGATGGTTCACAACAATGATGACACGCAAGCTAGATTATACTTATTAAGTCTATATGTGGTGTAAAAAATAATGACGTCACTAAAACATCGTAATTATTTTGTTGTGCTCATCCTTCCAGAAGAAGCTTGTCAGCCTATAAATTCTCCCTTCCAGACATTGTAGGAGAACATATTATCGTCCAACTGCTTAACCCCAAATCATGCGACGACGAAGAGAGTATACAGGGAGGCGAAATTCCATAACCAAGCAGTGGTTCTCAGAGTTCGCCTACCTCTTGGGCGGACACTCCAAAGTGCTTGCGGACAACCCTCGGGAGCGCAGCAATAATGGCAAGAACAATCAACAAGCGACCGTGTGAGCGGCTTCTCAAAGAGCAATCCGAGATCTCCAGTCAGGAGTACGCGCGAACACTATGACCAAGACCGCGCGGACTCCTTTTCAATCCATCTAGAGCAGCGCCATGCGGTTTCGTGTGGCCTCTGCTTTTAGTTTCCGCCGCCCGACTCTTCATGTATCTCGGGCGGCTGCGCATTTTTATGTCACGATTTATAAGACATAAATATTCCGTCGGTTCGTGAACCGTCCACTGGCAGCCTACCCTCTAGTATAAAGGGAGATCAAGGTTACTTGGAGGGCGCACACGGACTTAACGCAGAACCTGCCCCGTTGTAGGTGTGGACACTAAGTTCTTGTTTTTTCTTCAGTCGTTGTACGTGCGCATACCCCTCGGGTGGCCGCATCACATATTGCAACCTTTCCAAAGATAATAAGAGAGGCTTCGTCGCAAGAGAGACATTCACCGTGGCGGGTCCAGTAGGGAGTTCGTCGCTGCTAGTGGCCTACCTCCTTTTATCCATTTTCGCCCTCGTTCACTACCGTCCATAGGGCCAGTAACCAGTCGCTTCGCGAACCAAGTTCTTTCCTCTGCCAAACACCCTTCTCAGGATAACGCGTGGAGAGTTGGTGCATATTTTGGCTCCAACAGTATTTGGTGTGGTAAGCGTGGAGCAGCAATCGGTGAAATCTCCTGCGCTGCCGAAGGACAGCAATAGTGTTCGTCCCTCAACCTTCAGATCCAGCTAGTCGACGAACTCATATCCATGGCAGGCGGACAGACCCTGGATCTTGACCAACCCATCAGTCGTGCCAAATTCGACCGACTGTTCAGTCTGGTTAATGAATTGGTGTGACCAACCAGCGGGGGGCGGCAGGCTGCCGAACACTTGGGAGAGCCCGTGGTCCCCTGCTAATCTAATCCGCCCCCGATCAAAGGGGACGTTGAGCGTGGCCGCCGACTCTTTCAAGAGACCGCCCGACCTGGGAGGATACTGGAATTCGACGACCAAGCACCAGTCGAGGGGGTAGAGGTGTTATCTTCGTTTCCCCTCGGGATTGACGTGGAGACTGCTCTCAACGGCTTCTAAGAGCCCTGTTTTCCCGTTTCACAGGGAAGGAAGACCCATCCTCTCACCCGCAAGCCTTCGACGTTATCGTATATCCCTGCAACCACTCTCTGAAGCCCTGTGTTGCAAGCTCCTCTCCACCACCTTCGACAGAAAGGCAAGGGAATGGTTCCACAATCTTCTTCCGACTCAGTCATCCTTCTTCAAGGAACCAGGGTGGACTTCCTAAGGTTCTCCACCTCAAAATGACACAGGGCGGATGTCGATGCGCTCTTCCAGATACAACAATGAGCAAAGGAAACAATGGGACATATGATGACAGTTTCCAAGGTCTGATTATGGTGGATCCCAGGTCTACCGAGTCGCTTTCTCGCCAAGGGGACTCCGACCCGGGTTGTTTAAGT